>JBBGZY010000216.1:1697500-2297500 GCA_037952925.1 Lithobates clamitans
GAGTATAGAGAAGAGTAGGATGGGGTGAGAAGGATACCTAAATATTTGAGAGAGGTTTTACACCATTTATAGGGATAGGACTCTTTGAGTTGTGATAGTATGGGTAATGGGATATGTATGGGCAGAGCTTCAGTTTTAGACGTATTAATTTTATAACCCGAGATGGCCCCAAAGGAAGACAACAATTTGTGTAGAGAGGGGAGGGAAATCATTGGATTAGTGATCGTGAGCAAGATGTCATCTGCAAAGAGTGATAGTTTATATTCCCCTTGTCGCATTACCACCCCCTGAATATCCGGATGGGTGCGGATGGACTCAGCCAGGGGTTCTAGGCAGAGAATAAAAAGTAATGGCGACAAAGGACAGCCCTGTCGAGTACCGTTAGTCATAGGGAAGCTTGGCGACATGAAGGATGACATCTGTACTTGAGCTGTGATTGTTGAATATATAGCCTTCAAAGCCTTCAGATAAGGACCCCCAAAGCCATACATCTCTAAAACATTGAACATATAGGGCCAGCTTAACCTATCAAAGGCCTTTTGTGCATCTAAACTCAAGATCAACGCTTGTCTGGAGGTTCTATCTAGAAGGTCTATTAAGTTTATTGTACGACGGGTGTTGTCCCCCGCATGCCTGCCAGGCACAAAACCCACCTGGTCCCTATGGATCAATTTGGGGATAATCCTAGATAGCCTGGATGCAAGAATTTTTGTAAAAATCTTATAATCTGAATTTAGAAGAGCTATCGGCCTATAATTATCTGGGATAGAGGGATCTTTACCTGGCTTTGGAATGACAGAGATAAATGAATGAGAGAATTGTGAGATAGGGAATATACCTTTGAGCAGGGATTCATAGAGGGTTAGCATATGTGGAGATAGAATATCAAAAAAAGATTTGTAATAAAAGTAGGATAAACCATCAGGGCCGGGCGATTTATGTAGTGGGAGTTTTTTAACTATGGACAGAAGTTCTTCAGTCGTTATATCTGTATTCAAACTGTCTAAGTCTGCAGAGGTTAGCTTCGGGAGTTTTATCTTAGAAAAAAATTTTTTAAATTTTTCTTGAGTAAAGTTAAAACCATGCTCAGGAGTGAGGCAGTTGTATAATTTATGGTAGAAATTGCCAAAGACACTAGACATTCCACGGGGGCAGTAAACTCTAGATCCATCTGTCTGCTGAAGGAAATCAGGGAATGAGTTGAAAGGGCGTGGACGGAGTTTGTTAACTAGCATTCTATGCGGTTTATTTGAGTACTCGTAAAACTTCTGTTTTGTCCATAGCAAAGATCTGACTGCCCTACCCAGATGAAGTGATTTGATTTGCTCCCTAAGAGAGGTTACCCTTCGTAATTTTGATACTGTAGGGACTCTCAACAATCTCCGCTCTGCAGCAACCAGAGCAGCGGTAAGAGACTGTAAAAGACTATTTCTATCTTTCTTTATCCTGGAGCTTTCGGATATGCAGGCACCGCGAAAGACAGTTTTATGTGCTTCCCAAAGTGTGGAAAAGTCTGAAACTGATCCTATGTTGTGTTGAAAAAATTCTTCTAAATTTTTTGCCAGTATATTACGTGAAACTTCAGATTGTAGTAGATGGTCATTTAGACGCCAATGACATGACTTAGGGTGGGCCTGAAAAAGCGCAAGATGTAACATGATGGGAGCATGGTCTGACCATGTAATAGGTGATATATCAACCTCAGTCACATAGGATATGAGTGGGGCCGATATAAAAAAAATGGTCAAGGCGTGAATACATTTTGTGGGCTGAGGAATAGAAGGTGAACTGTTTAGAGGAGGGATGTCGGATCCTCCATGAGTCGAATAACCTATGAGATCTAATGCATTTGCGAAAAGAGTTAGCTTGGGATGAAATCTTTTTAGAAGGCACGGTATTAAAAAGGGTTTGTCTGTCTCTATTGGGGGACATAACCAGATTGAAATCCCCTCCTATAATCATGAAAGGTTGCGATGGGTAGTGAGGAGAATCAAATAATGTGTTAAGGAATTCAATCTGGCCAGTATTAGGAGCGTATACATTAATGAGAGAAAACGATGTAGTTGCATAATCACAATCTAGAATGAGATATCTACCGAGAGGGTCAGCATAAGATCTTTTTACCTTAATAGGACATGCCTTCCTAATCAAAATCGCCACTCCCGCCCTGCCCGAGTGATCCGAGGCAAGGAAGGAAGTGGGGAAATACCTTGAGGCAAATTTAAGCGTACCAGTAGACTTAAAATGGGTCTCTTGAACCATTACCACATCTGCGTTAGAGGCCCTGAAGTCCTTCAGGGCCATCCAGCGTTTACGAACAGAACCTAGACCTTTGACATTATACGACATAATTTTCAAAGCCATATATATAGACCCAATAGATTCGCTTTTGTAAGGTTGCAGACACCAAGGGATAAAGAAACACACTCACATGTCAGCAGGCATAACCTATAATAAAACTGCATTTGGTTAGAAAAGTAAGAACGAAACATTTGTATCCTTAGCACCATAGTGATATCCTTGAACATGAAAAAAACAAGAGAAAAAAAAAGAAAAAAAACAAGAACCAACTTGAAAAACAGTAAAAACAAAAACAAAAGTTCTCTCAGGCCTGAGAGGCAATTGCGTCTCAGGGGGCCTTGAACAGATGTCAAGGCCAGGTAGGGGCGTATACGGACTTCCATCAGGAGATTCCAGGTAGAGAACTAGGAAGTACCCGCCGCTCACCTTATGAGTTCGTTAGCGTAAAAATAGATTCTGCCATTACTAAAGTGATTAGCAAATCAACTAGGTGTATTAAACGGTATGTCAACTGAGTCACTCATGACTGGGGAGAAAAATGAGTATTAGCTATAAGACTACGTAAATAAAACAAAACCAAAAGGAGCAGGGTGAGTGCCAAAAGAATCATAACAGATCAGAGTATTAATTTCTACCACTCTAAAAACATGTAAAATGTTCCGAGTAGTGCAGTGGGTATGGATCCATGGAAAACAAGTGTTGTGCTTTCAAGGAGGTTGCTTGGAGTTACGAAGACGCTGAGGTGTAGAGAAGTGTTTCCTGGACCTGTCTCTCACTGGGGTCCAGATGCGGCTGGGTGTATTGGGAGGAGGGCGAGCCTGATTATTTGGGGGGATTAAGTCCTCTTCCGGGAGCGGCGGCAGACCCAGACTTTTCAAAAATGCCTCACCTTCCAATAACTCACGTAGAGTATGCTGTACTCCATCCTTAGATACGGTGAGGCGGAATGGAAAGCCCCAATAATATGGGATCTTGTGATGTTGTAGGTGGAGTGTGATTGGGCGTAGGCTCCTGCGTTTGGCAAGGGTAATGGGAGACAGATCGCTGAAAATTTGAAGTTTTGCCCCCTTGTATGTAAGTTGGGGTTTGTTGCAGGTGGCAATAATGAGTGTTTCTTTGCTTTCGAAATAATGAAATTTCACTATGACATCTCTGGGTCTGGCTCCCGCCGGAGGTCTGGGGGCCAGGGACCGGTGTGCCCTATCAAGGCGCCAGTCAATATCTACCACTGTAGGGGCCAGAGTATTAAAGAGACCCAGAAGGTAGGTACGTAGATCTGAGCCTCCCACCGTCTCCGGGATACCACGAAAGCGTAAGTTTTGTCTCCTTTCTCTATTTTCCAAATCTTCCTGCTGTAACTGCAATTGAGAAACTGATAGACGCAAATTGTGGTTTTCTTCTTCAATCGCTTGCACATAATTTATCATCTCATCAAATTTATTTTCGAGTGTATCAGTGCGTTCACCGATTTGATCGATCTCTCCTCTTAGTTCCGTAGCTAACTTATTTACCTCTAACGAGACATTATTTGTAATTTGTTGTAACAGGAGCTGTAACTTGGCATCAAGCTTGGCGTCTAGTATGTCTGGGGTAAGAATCTCACGTGGAGTAGAAGAGTCGAGATTTGGACCTTGAGTAACAGTAGATAAGTTTACAGTGTTTTCTGCTCCCATGGGTATGTCCATCCCCACAGAGGGGTCTGAGGGGGTATTTGAGGTCATAAGTTGTGTTCTGGTGACATAGCGTTCCATATTTGGACCTTCACGTGACCCGAATAGGGGTTTATATGTTCGCTGTTGTTGGCCAACTTTGCCCATGTAATAAAGAGGAATTGTGGCAGGAAATCTAGCTTACCTCTGAATCTATAGGTGCTTAATATGGCATATCAGAGGTCTCGGTGAGCAAACGGGTCTCCAAGCTCATTTAATGCACATAGTTCATTCTCAGCGGAACTGCCATCATTCGTTTGTTAATTACATCTGCTTGAGACACTGTAGGGTGGAGTGTTTGAGGTACTGTGGTGTAAGATGTGCTCAGATCACCTTTTAAATAGTGCAGGGGTATATTGCGAGCAGAGCAGGACAGGTAAGGTGTGTATAGAATCACGTCCCCACACAGGCCTATTAAGATATTATAAGTATCCAGATTTAGATTAACAATAAGGCTGTGTGTGTAAAAGATCTTGCTGTAGGATGAGTGCAGAGGGAGAGATTTAATGAATCGGTGGAGCAGAGAGGCTGGAGGGGTACTTGGAGTACCAAGATGGCCGCCGTCCTCCAGAGGTAGGCCGAAGCCGGGGACTTTCCTAACGGCTGTAGCCGGCCGGGTGAGCGCCGCTGTTATTAAAGGATGTGGAGTGAGTAAGGGGGGGAAGTGCTACTCACTGCGGCCCAAAGAGATGCAGATCCACTGTGCGCCGGCTCCGGTATGCAGATGGAGCGGATCGGATGTTACTGGAGGGTCCTGATAGTATGCAGGCCGCGGGATGGGACTAGGCCTCCGTGGAGCTGGACAGAAGGGCCGGGATCGCTGGCGCTTTCTCTCTTTATTATCCCGGGGGGACGGAGGGTTGTCCGACCGGGACGATCAGCCACACAGTGCCCGGTTCACAGGGGGAGGCTTGCCAGAGGCAGTGATCGGATCGTAGGCCCCAAGATGGCGGCGGGCCTCTCCGGCGCGGTGCAGTCTGCAGGCCCGGGATTCAGAAAGAGAAGCGATCCGGGAAATAGTTCTCCAGCCGTGCAGCAGAATAGCCCAGGATGCCACCCAGGTGTAAGGCTAGGCTCCCAGGGAGGATTGGAGCCTGGATGGTGCTGGATTGACCAGGCCCTGGAGGAGCTCAGCCGAGACACGTCCTCTCCTGTGTACGTCCAGACACGCCCCCTTTTCCTTCACATTTTTCAGAGAATATGAATGACCACAAAAACTTTTCTTTCACTCATGGTTAGGGTTTGGCTGAAGCCATTTATTCTCAATCAACTGTGTTTACTCTTTAAATCATAATGACAGCAGAAACTAGCTAAATGACCCTGATCAAAAGTTTACATACCCCAGTTCTTAATACTGTGTATTGCCCCCTTTAAACATCAATTACAGCTTGAAGTCTTTTGTGGTATTTGTGGATGAGGCTCTTTATCTTCTGATGGTAAAGCTGCCCATTCCTCTTGGCAAAGAGCCTCCAGTTCCTGTAAATTCTTGGGCTGTCTTGCATGAACTGCACGTTTGAGATCTCCCCAGAGTGGCTCAATGATATTGAGGTCAGGAGACTGAGATGGCCACTCCAGAACTTTCACTTTATTCTGCTGTAGCCAATGACAGGTTGACTAGGCCTTGTGTTATGGATCATTGTCATGTTGGAATGACCAAGTACGTCCCATGCACAGCTTCCTGGCTGATGAATGCAAATGTTCCCCCAGTATTTTTTGATATCATACTGCATTCATCTTGCCATCAATTTTGACCAGATTTCCTGTGCCTTTGTAGATAACACATCGCCAAAACATCGGCAATCCACCTTCGTGTTTCACAGTAGGAATGGTGTACCTTTCATCATAGGCCTTGTTGACTTCTCTACAAATGTAGCGTTTACGTTTGTGGCCAAAAAGCTCAATTTTGGTCTCATCACTCCAAATGACTTTGTGCCAGAAGGTTTGAGGCTTGTCTCTGTCCTGTTTGGCGTATTGTAAGCGGGATACTTTGTGGCATTTGCATAGTAATGTCTTTCTTCTGGCGACTCGACTATGCAGACCATCTTTCTTCAAGTGCCTCCTTATTGTGCATCTTGAAACAGCCACACCACATGTTTTCAGAGAGTTCTGTATTTCACCTGAAGTTATTTGTGAGTTTTTCTTTGCATCCCAAACAATTTTCCTGGCAGTTGTGGCTGACATTTTAGTTGGTCTACCTGACTGTGGTTTGGTTTCAGCAGAACCCATCATTTTCCACTTCTTGATTAGAGTTTGAACACTTCTGATTGGCATTCTCAATTCTTTTCATATCTTTTTATATCCCTTTCCTGTTTTATACAGTTCAACTACCTTTTCCCGCAGATCCTTTGACAATTCTTTTGCTTTCCCCATGACTCAGAATCCAGAAACGTCAGTGCAGCACTGGATGAAACATGCAAGGGTCTGTCAGGAGTTCAAAAACTCATTGATCTTTTATACACACACTAATTACAAGCAGATCACATGTGAGGATGGTTACCTTTAATAGCCATTCAAACCCCTTTGTGTCAACTTGTGTGCATTTTATCAGGCCAAAATCACCAGGGTATGTAAACTTTTGATCGGGGTCATTTGGGTAGTTTCTGTTGTCATTATGATTTAAAAAGAGTAAACACAGCTGATTGAAAATAAAAGGCTTCAGCAAAACACTAATTATGAGTGAAAGAAAATGTTTCTGAGTTATCATTAAAGAGGAAGTAAACTCTCCCACTCTGATGCTGCTTTTCATTTAGTACATTATAATAAGTAATTATCAAGCTATAGCCACTGTAATCCAGCCCAAATCGCATATTACTTACTGTTTAAAGAAACTTTAAAACTTGTTTCCAGGGGTTAGGCAGCGCCATCTTAAGTATTGTTTTCTGAGTCCACAGTAGAGTGTATTTCCGCCCCTTACATTGAACACTTCCTGTACCATTAACCAAGCCTCCTTCTCAATTTAACGTTTCTTTGGCAACCCTGCTTCACTGCTCATAGTATTTGATAGTATTTACTCGTGCCTATTATCTATTGTTTGCCTGTGTCAGTCTTATCAACTTCAGCTGATAAGGCTGCAGTAATGCTGTCTGTTGTCCAAGTTTACACTCCATGTAATGTCACATGGGGTGTAGTAGGAAGCTGAGTGATTATGCAGTCTCCTGGGATTTCAGTGTCGTGCTGTAGGAAGATCTGATAATAGACAGACAAGTACACAGAGTGTGCCGTGAATCAGGGGAGATGTGGGCATGCTCAGTGAAGTCATTCTAAAGAACAAAAAGGATTACAACAATACTAAGTAAGGAGATATCTACAAGCAGTGTTCATTAGGGTTTTTTTACATGGGACAAAGTTGTGGGGGGAGGGTTTACAACCACTTTAATATTCGCTGAAAAATGGGCAAGAAGTCGTAAATTCTGCCAGGGTATGTAAACATATGAGCACAACTGTATATACACACACAGTTTCTATTTTAAACTAAATGGGTTGTTTTGCTAAGGTAAGGTTTCACACATACTTTAACTGCTAGAACTGAGAATCAATGTCTTCACATTTTCTACAGGTAATACAAACACTGAAAATAAAAGGACTCTAATAATACTCACCAATAGTTTCCAGCATAGTTCTCATAAGTACGGTTACCTGCACAAAAAAATAAATAAATAAATAAAACAACTCAGTATGAACAAAAAGTTTATTGTTTGACTTTGGCATTAAGACTCACCATCCCTTTGTCATATTTAAGTCTTGGCTGCCAATAAGGCATACAGTATTAACAGGTGGCAAAAACATGGTTAATACCCCATTTCAGCTGGAATCTGTAGAAGAACAGTCCTCAGCATGATGCATTGTGCTGAGAGAACATTAACTTAGCTAGGAGCCTACAGTGCTGTAAGTTTCTTGGTGCAAGACCGTGCTGCTACTGACAGTTCTGGGCTCTACTAATGATTGGGAAACAAACGTGGTTTTGATCAGAAGATCAGCTGTGACATTGTGATCACGAGGCTTTGTTTGTAAACAGCTGTCAC
Source organism: Lithobates clamitans (assembly GCA_037952925.1). Lineage (NCBI taxonomy): Eukaryota > Metazoa > Chordata > Amphibia > Anura > Ranidae > Lithobates > Lithobates clamitans. The sequence continues at coordinate 1,705,533 of JBBGZY010000216.1, forward strand.
TGGCAATATAGCCAGTGCTGCACACATAGAAAATACTAACTCTTAAATATATATTTATTGATTTTTTTAATTTTTTTTTTTTTTTTTTAGATAAACATGTAAGAACATTTTTATTTCTTGTCCATTTGTCAATCTATAATAAGAAATCTGAACATTACATTTATGGATACACTGTACAAAAAATATTGTATGCCCTTGTAAAAATGTAACAATGCGTGGTAGTATCAAGCCTACAAATGCACGGACGCTGCAAATTTGGGGGTTGGGATCAATGACCACATGATGTTAAAATATCTCCAGGGGTTTTTTTTTCCCCTTTTTAGGATGGGATAGACCTTCTGTCAAATTTTTACTGCTGTGTTCATATTGGGAAAGTCCATACAATGGGAAAAACATATATACAAGAGACAAAAGGAGCTGTGCACCCCAAAGATAGTTTATCTAAAAAAGTTTGTTCCCCAGTGGGGCTTTAAAACAGCAATGTACAACATAAAAGGGATTATTACTTGTTGGTATAGGAGTGAAATGAAATCATGTGGTTGAATACAGTATGTACAAATAAAAAGTCTGGTTCAATGACATAGTTCATAATATTCCATAATACGGTAAAAAACACACATTCGGCACATCAATAAATTATATAGTGTGGTATGGGTAGCAAGCCCCGATGCGTTTCGACCTAGATACTGTCTATTCAGGGGGCACATTTAGATCTAAAAAATATATAAATACATGTATTCAGAATTATAAGATTTATCGTCATTCAACACATTAAATAGATCATGGTGGTGGATTTTACCGTTAAAAGATGGAATAAGTGTTCCATATTCCAAGATGGTCAGAGCCATTGGAGAATCCGAAGGGTGTGCAGGCCACCCCCACCTCCCCAGGAAAGAAGAGCCAACCCCAAGGGGCTTACAAGGAGCCACACTAGTACACGCCCCCCGGAGGGCGAAAAAGCACATACCTGCAACACCCATTGATAGTCATTAGTTAATTGATAAATTAATAATTAAATCGTCATTGTAAATGTTTCTAGTTGTATATATTGAGACTGACGATAAATAGAAATGTCGATGTATAAGTATTTCAAAGTATTGTTAGCGTCCCATAAAATTAAAAATAATCAAAGTAAAATTGTATTTGGTTGAAATGTTATAAGAGTGAGCTAATGTGAAAAGATAATGGTGATTCATGAATAGTAGTAATAAATAATACTACAAATAATTAAATAAGGTGCAAAAAAAATGCGAAGTGTAATGCCGCGTACACACGGTCGGACTTTTCGTCTACAAAAGTCCGACAGCCTGTCCGACAGACTTTCAACGGACTTTTGGCGGACTTGCGGCAGACTTTCTTACGAACAGACTTGCCTACATACGATCACACAAAAGTCCGACGGATTCGTACGTGATGACGTACACCGGACTAAAATAAGGAAGTTGATAGCCAGTAGCCAATAGCTGCCCTAGCGTGGGTTTTTGTCCGTCGGACTAGCACACAGACGAGCGGATTTCTGTGTCCGGCGTAGTTACGACGTAAAGATTTGAAGCATGTTTCAAATCTAAAGTCCGTCAGATTTGCGGCTGGAAAAGTCAGTTGAAAGTCCGGGGAAGCCCACACACGATCGGATTGTCAGCCAGCTTTAGTCCGTCAGACTTTTGTAGACGAAAAGTCCGACCGTGTGTACGCGGCATAAGTGTAAAAATGTGCACTGTGTATGAGATAATTTATCACCCCATTATCTCATATACAGTGCACATTTTTACACTTACACTTCATTTTTTTTTTCACCCCTAATTATTTGTAGTATTTTTTATTACTACTATTCATGAATCACCATTATCTTTTCACATTAGCTCACTCTTATAACATTTCAACCAAATACCATTTTACTTTGATTTTTTTTAATTTTATGGGACGCTAACAATATTTTGAAATACTTACACATCAACATTTCTATTTATCGTCAGTCTCAATATATACAACTAGAAACATTTACAATGATGATTTAATTATTAATTTATCAATTAACTAATGGCCATCAATGGGTGTTTGTTGCAGGTGTGTGCTCTTTCGCCCCCCGGGGGCGTGTACTAGTGTGGCTTCTTGTAAGCCCCTTGGGGTTGGCTCTTCTTTCCTTGGAAGGTGGGGGCGGCCTGCATACCCTTCAGATTCTCCAATGGCTCCGACCATTGGACTATGGAACACTTATTCTATCTTTTAACGGTAAAATTCACCACCACAATCTATTTAATGTGATGAATGACGATAAATCTTATAATTCTGAATACATGTATTTATATATATATTTTAGATCTAAATGAGCCCCCTGAAGAGACCGTATCTAGGTCGAAACGCGTCAGTGCTTGGTTACCATACCACACTATGTAATTTAATGATGTGCCGAATGTGTGTTTGTTACCGTATTATGGAATATGAACTGTGTCATTGGACCAGACTTTTTATATGTACATACTGTATTCAACCACATGATTTCATTGGACATTTTGTTAATAAATTGTTTCTCCTATACCAACAAGTAATAATCCCTTTTAAGTTGTACATTGCTGTTTTAAAGCCCCACTGAGGAACAAACTTTTTTAGATATATTGGGGAGAGTCATCCTGTTTTTACCGAAAGAAAAGAAAATATATGACGAGAAATCCAAAATTTTAGAGCTGTCCCCAGAACAAAAATGTAAGGGGAAATCCGATGTGGACACGCATTCCAGGGACAGCTGTTTAAGAGATACATTTTTGAGATTTCCCCTATCTTCCTTTTGTGTCTCTGGGATAGGAAGTGAATGGAAATTTCCCCAAATCATAGACCGCAAAAAAAAAAAAAAAAAAAAAAAAAAAACACACAACACAACACACACACACACACACACACACACTCCAAACCACACAGGTTAGAACATTCTAAATAGTAGTTAATAGAAGCACACTTCTTAGTTTGGCCATGTGATTAGAATCCCAAACATTCTTAGGAAAGTCCAGGAGGCAGAAAGAAGGAAGACTAAAAAAAAGTACAGGAGTCAGAAGATGGAACAAAATAAATGCATATAGTGGAGGGAGAGAGGGAGTGACTCCCACCTATTACATTACAAAATGACCATAGGACTCAACTTTAGATTTACCAAAGCTATGTAGTATCAGGACCTATCTAAACTATCCAATCAATTTGTATCAGATTAACCAGGCCCATTTACCAAATACTTGTTGGTAGAGCTAAAGGAGATTGTTCAATCGAATTTTAACATGTGATGAGCCATGGAGAGACCAATCTGCCAGATATACCTGCCTAACTGGCCATTATATGAAATACTGCAGTGTAAGGTTTTATTTACTCACATTCAATCAGTTGTATATCATACTAATCTAATAATTATCTGGTAAGGGTCAGCATCACATCTCCAGTAGAAACAGCATTTCAAATGAATAATATAAAATATTGTGTTAAATCAGTATTTAACACAAAAGCAAATGCAACATAAGTGAAACAAGTCAACACTAAAGCAACACATTCATTTACTGTGAGAGCCAGTTTACACCATAGAAACGCAGTCAGGATGCGTTTCAGATGCTTTTCTGCATGCGCGTTTTTGATGCGTTCAGTGCATTTTTTCCCCTTTTTTTTCTCCTTTTTTTTTCTTAACCTTAAATAAGGACATGTGTGTTCCAATGCGTTTTACAGCGTTTCAGTACAGTCCAGTGCAGGAAAATGCAGCATGTTCTTTTTTACCTGGAACTGAAACGCACTGAAACTGCAAGCACTAGGCTATTGAAAACCAGATAACCTACTTTCCATGTGTTTTTGATGCAGAAAAAAAAAAAAAAAAAAAAAACGCACTGCGCTGCATGTAGTGTGAACTGGCCCTTAGATTGTTGATGCCAGTAGATTTATAGATTTTAGTATTAGGAGAACTTCTACTTTAAGCCTAGTGTACACAAACAGAAAATTGGACGAAAAATACCACTTTCAAAACAATCGTCTCATAATACAATCATTAGTAAACAGCTTTTGAGAGCCAATCACGACGGTTCATGTGAAATTATCCAAAGGGACAAAACAAAAAATGTTCCCATACGATACCAAAACGAGTGATTTTTATTTAATCAGTACAATATTTGTCCAAAAAAAAAAAAAAAATAGGCCAAGACCACCCATGCTCTGATACAAAAGAATACATTACAACACAATACACCATATCACTTCCAAAGTTGCAAACTCTAGTAACCTCTTTATCTTCGATATAAAACTAGCATGCAAAAAAACAATTGGATGCACATTCGTCCGATATTCTCATCGTGTGTACGAGGCTTAAGCTTTTATCCTCCATTGCTTTCTCCAGGTCAGCAACTCACTAGATCAGGGGAAGGCAACCTCGGCCCTCTAGCTGTGGTGAAACTACAAGTCCCATGAGACACTGCAAGACCCTGAGAATCACAGGCATGACTCCTAGAGGCATGATGGGATTTGTAGTTCCACCACAGCTGGAGTGCTGAGTTTGCCTACCTGCACTAGAAGGAGAAGCCAGATTGACAGCCCTGGGGCTTGTAATATTGAAAGAGAGTCAGCAGTTGCAGCTCCCACATTTCCTCGGATGTTCACTTTAAAAGAATGTAAATTGAACAGTCCAGATGTATTTTTTCCTGCATTTTCAGAGACTGAAGAATGTTGCTTATCTGAAGAATGTAGGTAAGTACTGAGTAAGATACTTATTACATCTGGTGGGACCTCAGCAGAAAAGAGCAGGAATCCTCTACCTAAGCAATGCTTATACCAAGTAAGATCCACTTTTTCTCATTTTCTTACACAATTCCAAGCAGTTCGTCACCTCCCAGTTTATTTAATAAGACAAAATGCAGTAACCCAATGCAACCAACATGCACCATCTTTCAGCTCTAATTTTACACCGATAAAGTGGAAATAATATTGTTTGCATTTTCTACATAGGACCTCAAATGTTTTAGTCTTGCCAATCACATCTCTAGATGACCTTCTGCCACTTCCATATTCTTGCGGTATTCTTATTTCAAATATCATCATGGTGCAAAATGTGACAAAGTGCTTCTCAAAAATGTCCTTTATAATTAAAAAGTGTCTTGTGCAAATAGAGTGCAACACAGTCCACAATTAATCCTCAGTGCGTCACTCCACCAACGTGCCTTCACCATCACTCGGGAGAACTCACCAGAAAACTACAACCCTCCAATTAGAGTTGGTCAATATGCGCCTTATCCCCTTAGGGGATGTATTATCCAGGAACTGCACCAGCTTCTCCTTCACAAGCTGACCAATAATTATCATAAAAAGAGGCCAAGAGAGAACACCAATAAATGTTATACTTTATTACTTGAAATCACCACATAAAACCCAACAGCAGCATATGCACTTACAATATTACATACTGTATGTACTACATACATTACTTATGTAAGCTCATATGTTGTTGTCAATGGCTCCTGCTGCTGTGTCTGAGCCACCTTAAAGCCCAACTGAACCTTTCTTAACCCCTTGGCGCCGGCACTTTCCAGCCCTTTAAGGGGTTTCAGATGCCGGGAGGTGGGGTTTATGAGCATGTGACCACAGTGATTGGCTGTCAAGGGAGTCACATTGGTAACCCTAAAATAACGGTTACCAGGTTAGAGTTACAGAGGAGGTCTAGTGCTAGAATTATTGCTCTAGCTCTGACGATCATGGCGATCCCTCACATGTGTGATTTAAACACAGTTTACATACGCGGGCGCGACTTATGTGTGAGTTTTCTTTGCTGCGCAAGCTCGCGGGGCACTTTAAAAAAAATATATAATAATTTTTTCTTATTTTTTTACATTGTCACTTTAAAAAAAAAAAAAAAATTGATCACTTTTATTGCCGTCACAAGGAATGTAAACATCCCTTGTGACAGGTACTCTTGATTGAGGCATCGGGGGTCTAAAAGACCCCAAATCCCTCCTTTGCACCTCAAAGTATTCAGAACGGTACCGAGATGATGCATGCACCTGCATGCATCATCCTGGTATAACCCCTGAAAGCCGAGGATGCATATGTGCGTACGGTCAACGGGAAGGAGTTAAACCCAAAAACAGAAATGTAATATATTCCAGCCTACGAATGCTTAAAAAAATAAAAAATAATAAAACCTTAGGACTTACCGGTGATGGTATTTCTAGAAGTCTTTCAGGACAGCACCTGGAGAGAGCATAGCTCCATCCAATTTCCCAGAAAACACTGCGAATGACACCCTTTTACTAGTAATGGCGGCAATCAGCGATTTTTTCATCGGGACTGCGACATTGCGGCAGACAGATTGGACACTTTAGACACTTTTTTGGGACCACTGACATTTATACAGCGATCAGAGCTAAAAATAGCCACTGATTACTGTATAAATGTCACTGGCAGGGAAGGGGTTAACACTAGGGGGCGATCAAGGGGTTAAAGTGGAGTTCCACCCACTTTTACAACTCTTCAGCATCCCTCACTAAACTGCGCACTGCAAACGAATTGGATATTTTTACATTTTTTTTCTCAGCACCTACTGTATATCTGCTGTATTCATTTTTCACTTCCTCCTCCCTGGCCGTGGCCCATCGCATAATTTCCTGTTTGCAATTCCTTCCGGGAAGGGACGGCATCTTCCTCTGACACTGCCGTTGCTATGGAAACCTGGCCTGAAACCTATTACACTGCTTGTGCTGCACTGAGCATGTGCGAGATCTGCAAGGATGAGATCCAGGAAGAAATACAGTCTGGCTTCAGATGCCCACACTTAAGATGGCCACGGCCTGCTGTAAGTTTATAAAATAACAAACTACTGCTATAAACTAACAAAACAGACCTTAGTTTACAGACTAACTTTACTAGAATACATTAAGCTTGTGTATTATAGGGGTATTTTTATTTAAAATGTATCATTTTGGCCGGAACACCACTTTAAATGTGTTTCCCTCATTGTGTGTTCTAACTGTGGGGGGATGGGAGTGACTAGGAGGAGACATATCACTGTCCCTAACTAATAGGAACACACGATTTGTCTCTCCTCTCCTGATAGAACCGGGATTTGTGCGTTTACAAACACAGATCCCCATTTTGCATCTCATGCCCACAATCATGGGTAGCCGGAGGTCATCGCATCCGCTGGTCACACGCATCGGGTCCCCCGCCGTGCAGTGTGTGCCTGCTAAGGCTCTTAAAAGGAGTCAACGTACCTGTACGTTGTTTTGCACAGGGCTGCCAACGTATATATACGTGAGCTGGTCGGGAAGTAAATATCTCCTATACGGTACATGTTTAGGGCATATTTACTGTACCTACAGGTAAGTCTTAGATGGGCTTACCTGTAGGTATAAATAAAATAAAAAATTAAAAAAAAAAACCTTTACTACCACTTTTAAGCAGAACTAATGTCAAGTTTAAAAATCTTTCAGTCAGGATTTTCAGTCCCAGTTCACACTGATGAGGTGCGAATTTGCTGCAAATTCTGTGCGGATTCTGCACCGGAACCACTGTGTGTATGTTGCGTTACGAACCCCAAAATCAGCTTGCACAACGCAGTGCGATTTGCAGAATTGGATCGCATTGGATGTTCCCACCCATGAGATCTAATTCTATTGTGAACAAAAAAGGGTTCTGCACGTTTTTGGTGCGGATTCGGTGCAATTTGAGCCATACAGAATAATGGCTCAAACCGCACGCGATTTGAATAGGAATGCGGTGCAATTCCTGTTCAAATTCGCATGCAGTTCTCGCATAGCATAGTGTGAACCGGCACTCATAGCATAAGAGGCATGCAATGTCTCCTCTGAAATAAAATAAAACTCCCTGTCTGCTCACAGTCCTCTCTAAAATGTATGCACAGCTCAGTCTAATTTTCCAGCACAGTATCAGTGTTTTGGGATGAGCAAAACTGGCCATAGACTGTTCAAATCTCAGCTGGTTCAGCAGGGACCATGAATGGGCAGGCTGAATGTACCAAAGTTGATCAATCAGCTTGGGTACAACCAGCCTGTCAGATTTTACATGCTATTATAGCCGCTAACGGTAATTACTATGTTCTCCGCCCCCGCTGGGAGAACACAATGGCTCCGCGGGAGGGATTTGAGTGATTTTCTTTCCTTCAATTTGTGGTTGATGGAAACAAAAAATGTCATAATCTATGACTTGCTCAACTCAACATATTCAAACACAGCCTAGCAACTAGCATTTTTAGAAGGTGGCCAGTGAGGACAGGCTCAGTGCTCTTCTCACGCTAGCACGCTCCCAGTACTAAGGTGTTCTTCCTTCCTTGTGATGGGATACAGTTACACAATGTCAGTCTTATGTCAGGAAATTGTATTGTCTTGCATAGCCAGACATTCATTGCAGTAATGAGCAACACAGAGCTATGTAAACAACCAGCTTTGCAAACCTGTCATATGGAGTGTACTTCAGTAACAGGATCATGAAGGAAAGCCAGTAAGCCCTACTAAAACATAGAAAAGTTTTTCTTCCAGATGCAGTACTAAAAGGAACACTGGATTCCATCCTCCATAAGGCACACAGCACTGCTATCAATGAGACTGACTTGAATCTTACTAATGATAACCTGGTAGTGCAGAGGTTTGAGAATAAAAATAACCTTCTTAGCCCAGAACACTTGATTCGGTAATAGGCTTTAACGCCATATGCTATTAACTCATACAGAACACATGGCAAAAACAGGGAAACTGTATTCAACATATTCAAAACCTGGAGGCACATAATGACAGCAGAAGGGTTAAGGCATAGGTTTAGGAACTTGTTACAGCCATATTTAGGGTGTAAAAAGTAACGCACATATTTAGGGTGTAAAATGTAACGCACATATTTAGGGTGTAAAATGTAACGCATTACTAAAGAGCACCTGCCCGATGCCCCCATCCACACAGCCACAGCATTCATTCACAGGGTTCTGTAAATGAATGAACTACAAATACAGTCCTCCACCGTGGCTGATGGCCAAGGGTGCTGCGAGAGTGCTGGTGAGCACCCTTCTAGTTTACTGATAATTCCTGCACTTCAGTAACAACTTGTATGGGATGTACGTGAAATATGGGCAGACAGCTGTACTGAGTGTCTGCAGGAACCCGATATTGCACCCGCCAATAGTGGGTGCAAAGTTCTGCAAAAAAAAAAGGAATGCACTTTGTGTATTTATTTTATTTATTTTTTAAGGTGAACTTAAAACTTTAAAAAGGGCAGTGTTAGAACAAATACTATTATTACTATTACCAGTATGGTAGAACTAAGCGCAGAGTCAAAATTGACATATGATGTAGTCGGTCTCTAGCAGTTAAGGGATACTAAAACGCACATTTTTCTTTTATTAAAGGTTATATTTACCGGCTCTGTGCAACAATATTGCACAAAGATCACCCAGTAATGTGGGCTCTCTCCTTTGGGTGCCTCCGGTAGCAAGCAGGGTGCTAAGGAAACACCAGTCCATATGTGCTCCTGCTGGGTCCTGAGCCTAGCTGTGTTCATCTATAGACACACATAGCACCAGTAAGCAACGCCCCCTTTCCCTCATCACAGGAGTCCGACTGGTGGCAGCAGAAGCCTATGGCTTTGAGCTCTACTGCCCTCAGTTTCCCCTATGAAAGCAGAAAGTGAGGGGAGAAGTGCTGGACCCAGAGACAGCACTGGAGAGGTGACATGGAGCCAGGTAAGTGGTTTTGACAGAATGGGAGAGGACAGGTAGCGGGGGTGTTTTTTAACCATAAATGCAGAGAAGGCATTATGGTGAAAACCATTTAAGATGTAGAACCATTTTACGACTTCTTTCACACTAGCAGTTTTGTTTATCCCCCCGGGAATTGATCTGCAGTGGTTTGCGCTTTTCAGAAGTCGGTGAAAGGAGGTTAGCAGGTGTTTAGATACTGCCTCCCCCAAGGGTGAAAGCTGAAGTATGGCCAAAAACTATTTATTTACATTTGCACTGAGAATTACCTGTATGTCATCAGCAATAAAGTGTGTCCCATCTCTGGCTGCTGTAGCATTTGTTGGGACTTGCTTTTTTTCATCCCACACTCATTTGCTGGCGCCAAGACTGATCATAGTAGGTCACTTGCATGGCACCTCCTCCATTAAGAAAAAGCCCTGTATTTTGTGATGTTTGTCTGCACCTCCTACAATTGCAGAATGCCTTGAATTTAGTGAAAAATAGAGAAGGCTTTTTCTAAATGGTGCAAGTGCCAAGTGGGTGACCTCCTGTGATATCTGCACTACAAGTCTCAGAACAAAAAGTAAAAGTTACAACAAATGCTGTACCTGGTAGAAATGGTGCACTTACCTCCATTCAACGGTGCAACACCAGCATCTTTTACCCTGCTTCTTCTGGGTCCTGGGCTGTGGCCATTCTCATTGGTCGGCATGGGATGACATCACTCCTGCACATGTGCAGGAGTGCAGTCATCCCGACACACAGACACTGTGCCCAACTGAGCTGCGTTGGAACAGCATAGTGTACATTCCAAATACAACTGCAAACAGGCAGGTAATGTAGGTCCCTTTTATTATGCAATAAAGAGCCTGGCTGCTCACAGTTTTCAAAAGCGCAACTAAACCCTCCTATCCTTTACAGGCAAGGAAGCTGCCATCTTAGCCTCCATTAAATCTGCACATGTGATTCGTTATGACACCAACCAGTTGAGAGCACAAGCAACTGTGACAGTTATCATTCATAGCATGCTTTGGATGTACACTGTGCAAAAGTATTAGGTAGGTGTGAAAAAAATGATATAAAATTAAGAATGCTTTTAGAAATAGAAGTGTTTATTTGCTTTTCATTTTGATAAAAATAAACTATAAAAACAGAAGAGAAATAAAAATTGAATCAATATTTGGCGTGACCACCCATTGCCTTCAAAACAGCATCAATTCTTCTCGGTACACTTGCACACAGTTTTTGAAGGAACTCAGCAGGTAGGTTGTTCCAAAACATCTTGGAGAACTAACCACAGATCTTCTGTGAATGTGAGTTGCCGCAAATCCTTGTGTCTCTTCATGTAATCCCAGGCAGACCTGATGTTGAGATCAGGGTTCTGTGGGAGCTGAAGATAGTTCTTAATGGTATTAGCTGTGTGTTTTGGGTTGTTGTCCTTGTCCTGCTGCAGAATAAATTTGGGGCCAATCACACACCTCCCTGATGGTATGGCATTATGGATAAGTATCTGCCTGTATTTCTCAGCATTGAAGACACCAATGATCCTGACCAAATATCCAACTCCATTGGTAGAAATGCAGTCCCAAACTTGCAAGGAACCTCCAGCATGCTTCCCTGTTGCCTGCAGACACTCATTGTACCACTCTCCAGAAAACAAATTGCCTCCTACTACAGCCAAATATTTAACATTTTGACTCATCAGTCCAGAACACCTGCTGCATTTTTCTACACCCCAGTTCCTAGATTTTTGTGCATAGTCGAGTTGCTTAGCCTTGTTTTCACGTCAGAGGTATGGCTTCTTGACAGCATTTCTTCCATGAAGACCACTTTTGACCTGACTTCTCCGGACAGTAGATGGGTGTACCAGGGTCCCACTGGTTTTCCCTAGTTCTGTGCTGTTGGCACTGCTGGACATCTTCTGATGTCGAAGGGAAGTAAGCATAATGCGTCTTTCATCTGCTGCATTACGTTACCTTGGCCGACCACTGAGTCTTCGGTCCTCAACATTGCCCTTTTCTTTGTGATTTTTTAAAAGAGCTTGAATAGCAAGTCCTGAAACCCTAAGGCTGCTTTCACACTGAGGCGCTTTACAGGAGCTATAGCGCTAAAAATAGCGCCTGTAAAGAGCCTCTCCTCTCACTCCAGTGTGAAAGCCCGAGTGCTTTCACACTGGAGCGGTATGCTGGCAGGACGCCAAAAAAAGTCCTGCAAGCCACATCTTTGAGGCACTGTAGGAGTGGTAAATACACCACTCCTACAGCACCCCTGCCCATTAAAATCAATGGGCAGCGCCGCCGAAGTGCCGGCAAAGCGCCGCTGCAGAGGCACTTTGCGGTCACTTTTAACCCTTTTTCGGCCATTAGTAGGGGCGCCCCACTAGCGGCCGAAAAGGGCAGCAAAAACAACGGTAAAGCGCCGCTATTTTTACCGCCAACGCCCCAGTGTGAAAGTAACCTAAAGCTTCTTACTCACGATCGGATTTTCGTCCGGGAATTGTGTGATGACAGACTGTTTGCCTAAAATCCAGCTGTTAGTACGCTCCATCAGACAATTGTTGGCCAACTTTCCGCCAACAAATGCATGTTGGATGGCAGGCTAGAAAATTTTTGGCGGACAGCGGTCCATTGTCAGAGTTTCGTATCGTGTGTACACAAGTCCGTCACACAAAAAAAAAACAAAAAACAAAAAAAAAGTACACTCATGCTCGGAATCAATGCTCACCAAACACGACATTAGCAGAAGGTGCCCTAAGGGTGGCGCTCAAGAGCTGAAATCCCACGTAGTATGTCACTATGTTCATGTTTGTTCGCCGACAATTGTGTACCGTTTGTATGCAAGACAAGTTCACGGCACACGCCCTTCGGACAAAAGTCTGCCGCTTTGTCTGCGGAAAATAAGATTGTGTGTACGAGGCTTTAGTCTGCTTTGAAATCTTTGCCTGGGAGAGACCTTGCTGATGCAGTATAACTACCTTGTGTATTGCTGCTGTGCTCAGTCTTGCCAGTGTGTATGACCTGTGACATGAAACGGTCTTTCACAATCTCGCCTTTGTAGCAGCGTTTGGCTGTTCCTCACCCAGTTTCAGTTTCAGTTAATGACTGTTTCAACATACATATGAAATTAATGACCATTAGCACCTGCTTGGCATAATTGGTTATTCATATATCTGACTCCTACAAAATCCATGAGCTTACGCAAATGTAGTAATTAATGCTGGCTCTTCTTTCTCTCTTAGGCGCCTTTCACACGGACGGCAATTTTGCCGCAATTAAAAGCATGTTTTTTTCCTGTGAAATTCAAGTTTTCAGGCACTGTGATCAGCTGCATTTGCACAGTGCGATTAGCTGTGGTTGCGTTTAGCTGCAGTATGCCATTTCCATGGCAACCCGACGGTACCGACTCGCACTGTTTGGTATGAATCTTGAGGGGGAACTCCACACCAAATTTTAAATAAAAAAACGGCGTGGGTTCCCCCAGGGGCATACCAGGCCCTTAGGTCTGGTATGGATTTTGAGAGGAACCCCCTACGCCGAAAAAACGGCGTGGGGTCCCCCCCATAATTTATACCAGACCCTTATCCGAGCACGCAGCCCGGTCGGTCAGGAAAGGGGTGGGGACGGGCGAGCGCCCCCCCCCTCCTGAACCGTACCAGGCCGCATGCCCTCAACATGGGGGGGTAGGTGCTTTGGGGGAGGGGGAGGAAAGAAGACAAGAAGGCAGAAGTCCAGGCCACCGCTAGCAAAAGAGCGGCAGAAGATAGCAGAGGAGCCGGCAGAAGATCAGGACGCCGGAGAGACCCCCGAAGTCGGAAGAAGACCCCCGGAGCTGTCTAATAAATTAATAAAAAAAACACACTACAGTTTTTTAAAGTGACACTTTTCCCCTAGGTAAATGGGTAGGGGTACCATGTACCCCATACTCATTCACATAGGGTGGGGAGCCGGGATCTGGGGGCCCCCTTATGAAAGGGGGCTCCCGGATTCCGATAAGCCCCCGCCCGCAGACCTCAACAACCAATGGCCAGGGTTGTCGGGAAGAGGCCCTTGTCCTCGTCAACATGGGGACAAGGTGCTTTGGGGTGGGGGCATGCTGGGACTGTGACGTCATAAGGGGGCGGGGCCACCGCCTATACCAGTCATGCCGGAGCGATCTAGAGCATTCCAGCAGGAGAGAGTGACGTGTCAACATCTGAAGAAGAGAAGAGGAAAGAAGACAAGGCGGCAGAAGTCCGGGCCACCGCTAGCAAAAGAGCAGCAGAAGATAGCGGAGGAGGCGGCAGAAGAACGGGACGCCGGAGAGACCCCGAAGTCGGAAGAAGACCCCTGAAGTCGGAAGAAGACCCCCGGAGCTGTCTAATAAATTACTTTAAAAAACTGTAGTGTGTTTTTTTATTGGCACTTTTTCCCTAGATGAATGGGTAGGGGTACCATGTACCCCATACTCATTCACATAGGGTGGGGGGCTGGGATCTGGGGGCCCTATTATTAAAAGGGGGCTCCTGGATTCCGATAAGCCCCCCCGCCTGCAGACCCCGACAACCAACGGCCAGGGTTGATGGGAAGAGGCCCTTGTCCTCATCAACATGGGGACAAGGTGTTTTGGGGTGGGGGGGCCGCAGGGCGCCCCCTCCCCCAAAGCACCCACCCCCCATGTTGAGGGCATGCGGCCTGGTACGGTTCAGGAGGGGGGGGGAGCTCGCCCGTCCCCACCCCCTTTCCTGACCGACCTGCGTGCTCGGATAAGGGTCTGGCATGGACTTTGGGGGGGACCCCATGCCATTTTTTCAGCGTAGGGGGTTCCCCTAAAAATCCATACCAGACCTAAGGGCCTGGTATGCCCCTGGGGGGAACCCACGCCGGTTTTTTATTTAAAATTTGGCGTGGAGTTCCCCCCTCAAGATTCATACCAAACAGTGCCGGGCATTGGCGGGGATCCGAGTCGGATCCCCGTGCTTGTCGCTCATCAGGAAAGGAAAAATCATTTTTGTTTTCCCGACGAGCAGCTCGGCGCGGTTATCCGCAGCTGACACAGTGCACTGCGATTACCTGCGGTTATGTGCGGATAGCGGCGCTAAATCACTCCTGGACGCAGTCAATTCTATTTTTTCTATCCGCACGGAATCGCATGTATCTAAATCGCAGCTAAACACAGTGTGTGAATGGGGCCATAGGAAAGCATTGTGTGCTTTTAGCTGCGGTAGAAAATTTGAAAATCCGCAGGTAAAAGCACCATTCTATCCGTCCATGTGAAAGGGGCCTAACTTTTCTCTTCTCACTTGTTCCTTTCTTATGCTTTTCTTCTTACTGTGGACGTCTCCACATTTATGCGATTGCAACTATTCACTATACAGGCAGTCCACGGGTTACAAACAAGATAGGTTCTCTAGGTTTGTTCTTAAGTTAAATTTGGATGTAAGTTGAGTATAACTCCAGCCAAAAAAAAATACCCCCTATAACATTGGTTTCGATTTCACTTCACTTTTTGTCCACTTGTGTGTTGGTGTGGAAACAAGGATTGGTGATAAAACATCAGCGGAGACATCTTTTTCCCATAACTCTTACAGGAGTGAATTTCCCTTCCTAGGAGTAGATTTCCTCTCACTTCCTGTTGTCTCCCTCCATTTTTAAGTCATTTGTAAATCAGAGGTTTGTAGCTCTTTGCGTCTTAGAGGGCATATGGTACCCTAGGCTTGGGATTTGTTGTCCCCTTTTTGGAGAGCCCACAATTTGTCAGTTCCCTCTCCTATTTGCACTGCTCTTATCTTTCACTATGCTCTGACACATGTAACCTCGCAATTACGCATTACCATTGCCAATTCTACTTATTTGTTGGCCATATACCCGCCTGCGTTGTGGACTCTTGCTTCTGCTTCTGGCAAATGATGTCATAACTGTTTTAGCTTTTGTACCTCTTTTTTTGTGAAAAACTTTGAATATAAAATTACTGAAACAGAACTGATGCTGGTTTGAAGCCAAGGGATGGTCACATCAAATATTGATTTGATTTAGATTTTTCTTCTGTTCATTCACTTTATTTTCACTTGTAAACTGATTAAAATATATATTTTTGAAAGCATTCTTACTTTACAGCATTTCTTCACACCTGCCTAAAACTTGCACAGTACTGTAACTGTTTATTCAATGGGTTTAGTACTGCTGGAACTTATTTTTACCGTGCAAACATGCAAAGATAATTTTTGCTTATACTTAAGCTTGAATACTATCATTATATGTTTTAACACCATATATTTATCTGAAAAATATATATTTTGCTATAGTTGTCCTTTAAATAACTATTCCTATTTAAAATAAAAAATAAATAAATAAAAAACACCTTTATCCTGACCAAAAGGTTCCAGCCTGACAGCAGCCAATGTGTGATTCATGATAGCCAAGTAATTAGTGTCATTCCTTCTGTGTTTGCCAACATTCTTATCACTAGAACACTAGATAAACATTTCCTTAACAATCTACAACCTTTTGTTTACTGAGCAAACAAAAAAGTCCTCTGTGTAATTAAAATCACCCTGAAATATAATTATGTATAAACCACTGCTTTCAAAAATGTAAAGCACGCTACTTTGTACAATACCAGTTTAGTAACTAAGTACACTGGCTTTCAAGCATAGATAAAAAATATGGATCTATTATAGTACAATATTTGTCTGGTAATGACATGGCCTTCAAACATAAGAAAAAATATTTAAATACAATACCATTTGAAAAACATTTGTAATAAACATAAAATATAAAGTTTTGTAAAAAAAAAATAAAGAGATCTCAGCAATGCTTCCAATTAGTGCACGGTGTAGGGCAATATATATCAGTCAGAGGTTGGTGTACTTCCACAAGAAATAAATCAAGACTGTTTTATTAAATACCACACCTATGCACTTTTTGGCACGTTTTGCATTTTGCAGAAGCACACTACAGTCCATTTAACATGGTTTCCTATGGATGTAGTTCACCTTGCAGTGCTGCTTATTTTTGAAAATGGTTGGGGACTTTTTTTTTCCCGCAGCAGATTGCATTTTACATGTAATAGACTTCAATGGAGTCGCACCAAAAACGCAAGTGTTGCATTTTTGATGCGTTTTGTTTTTTTCCCCTCCTTTAAAAACACTGTATATAGCTGGTTGCTAAAGGAGCGGGGTCGGGCGGTGATGCCACAAGGGGGCAGGGCCTCCCGGTGATGTCATTATGTGGCCCTGCCCCTTACCCATTTAAGAGCTGTCAGACGAAGGAGCAGGCAGTTGGCGGTTAGCCTTCGACGACTGCGAAGTCTTGTTTTATTTGGGGTCCGGCGGGCGGCGTGATTGTCGAAGGATGGACATCAGGGGACATTATGTTGGAAATTTTAATAAAGGAATTGTCAAAAACTGTGTGTGGTTTTTTTTTCTGAGACTTTTTTTTGGTGACTGAGTACCCCTACTCATTCACATGGGGGGGGGGGTCTGGGAACCCCCTTGTTAAAGTAGGCTTTCAATTTCTGATAAGCCCCCCCGCCCGAAAACTCCCACAACCACAGCCCAGGGTTGTGGGGAAGAGGCCTTTGACCCAATCGACATGAGGCCCCCCCCTGCCCCAAAGCAGGGGTGCTCGCTCATCCTCTCCCTTTCCTGATCTGTCGGGCTGCATGCTCGGATAAGTGCCTGGTAGGGATTTGGGGGGGACCCCACGCCATTCCCCCCCCCCCCGAATCTTTTTGCAAGCAATTCTTTTTTTTACATTCAGCTGTCAGCAGAGAAGCTCGCTGACAGCTGATCACTCATCGGTTGTTAAGGACTTGGCGGCCGGTGTTCTGTCGGACAGTGCACGCTATCGAGAAGTGCCCGGGATGTACTGCTCATGCACCGTATGGAACAGCACAACAGCTGATTTTACGATCAGCTGTTGTGACGGCGAGACAGCTCCTGCGCACAATAGCCGACGGGAGAAATTTTTCTGTCAGATTGTGCCTGGCGCTGCCGATGCGTGTTCATGACGGTAAGGGGCGGATTGTAAAATTATGGGCAGTGCTGCAAAGATGGGGGCAGGTTTTTAAATCATGCCTGATGTCGGTGAGGGGCAGATTTGTACATGTTGGGTGCGGATTTTTAAAAGATGGGCACGCCCCGAAAGCGTCCAGGAAAAATAGCAGAATAAAATTTATTTTGCAGCACTGGCCATCTTTGCAAAATCCACCCCCATCTTTGCAGCACTGCCCATTATTTAAAAATCTGCCCCAGGCACAATCTGACAGAAAAATTTCTTCTTTAGGCTTTTGTGCGCAGGCGCCGTCTGAACAGCTGATCGTAAAATCAGCTGTTGTGCTGTTCCATACGGCGCATACGCAGTACATTCCGGGCACTTCTCAATAGCGGGCACTATCCCATAGAACACCGGCTTCCCGGCTTGCTCCTTAGTAACGTGCTATATACAGAGTATTTAAAGAGAAAAAAAAAATGCAAGATGCATGAAAACTGCATGCGAAAATGCATCAAAAACGTGGGTTTAAAATTGCAAAATGCGCCTGAAAAATGCATCAACCGCATAGATGTCAACCTAGATTTAAAGTGGAAGAAAAGCCTAAAGCTGTGTATACACTGGCAGAATTTCTAAGAAAAAAATTGTATAAAGTATCTTAGTAAATTCGAATGTCGTTTGAAAGTAGATCAAGATGTCGTTTTCATTGGACATTCAATTTTTTTAATACATTGACTAAAATTGACCAAATTTAGGCCACATACACTATTAGAAATTTGTTTGTTCGAGAAAAAAAAAATCCATCCTGCTCTTTCGAATAGTCTCATCACTATTACTATCACTGTTCTTACAACAAAAAATGTTGAATGAAATTTTACGAGTGTATACCCAGCTCTAGTCTAACTATTCATAAAAATGTTCCCTCCCCTGTCCTCCTATCTAACCTATATAACAAAGATCGGTGTACTTATTTTCAATCTGCGCCGATTCAGTCATGTGTTCCTGCGGCTCTGGCAGCAGCTGTAAAATGTGGGAGCTGTGATGTCACCCATAGGCTCCCATAGCCCAGCTGTTTTCTCTCCTCTCCCCTGCAGCAGCCACTCACTGAAAAAGGGGAGCTGAAGCTGCGGGATAATGTTCCCGGAGCAGACCGAAAATAGGTAACATTTAAAAAGTTATAGTTATACTTTAAAGTGTAAAAAAAAAAAAAAAAGCTAAGCGCAAAACTTTTTTTTTGTTTTGGATGGAGTGGAGAGGGATTAGAACCCTTTTCAGTTTTTATTGCTGTCTGTGCCCCTGTTGTGAAGAGTCACCATCATCATTAAAAAAGTGAAAGTAAAAGGGAATCCCAAATTTTGGGTTGTCCCCAGAAAACTAAGAAGGAAAATCTTCCAGTGGGGACACTAGTTCTGGTGACCTGGGGGTCCCCAAGGAATTCCCTTAATTTGCAGGGATATACTCTCACTTCCTGTTTGGCTTTGGGACAGGAAGTGAAATCTCCACAATTGGGCACAGATGGCAAAAAAAAACCTGACAGGGGTTATAACCCTCCCTTGGTCTATCCAAAAATGGAAAAAAAAAAAAAAGTTTTGCCTATAGTTCTACTTTAAGGTCTTGTAAGATGTGCAACAGCCTCTGCCACCCCACTGAAAAGCAATTTGTGGTGGAACACTTTTCAGAGGGCAAAAGGCAGGTGGCTGGAAGGGGATGTGTCACCTCCTTAGTCCCTGTTTTAGAATAGGTTGAAACACTGTCACAAGCACTGCATGCAGTTGCAGTGTAGTCCCATTCACATGGGGTTTAATATTTGCAGTGAAGCAAAGCATTGCACCAGCAACATCTATACAGCCCTGAACAACTGCATGTACCTTCTTTAGGTGGGTGGCTGAGGGGGGGGGGGGGGGAGGGTAGTCAAACCAAGGTTCAACCAGCTGCATTTTCCTGCCCTTGACCACCTGTGCGAATGAGCCCTTACAAAAAAGGGTACTGGCAATAAATGAAGGGAGACTTATAAATAGAGGACACATAGGTAGGGGTACTTTGTAGAGGTAGCTTACATATAAGGCCCCTTTCACATGAGTAGAATGATCGGGTCCGCCTGTCTGTTTTTCCGGCAGACCTCATTGGGCCACTCATTGTTCTCTACAGGGAGGCAGATGTAAACAATCATGTGTCCTTTGACACCCATCTGCATCTGATCCGAACTGGTCCGCCAAAAACAGACGGCTAGGGATCAGCGGATCAGATAGGATGACAGTCAGATGGAAATGGACAGGACTGCAGCTGTCAACTCTGTATAAGCGGAACAGACACAGACCTGTCATCCGGCTGATCAGCAGGGATCAGCAGAGAGATTCTCCACTGATCAGGCAGATCTGCTTGATGGAGTTTGCCCCGTGTGAAAGGAGCCTAAGAGGATAGTCTTGTAATTATAACATATGGGTTTATCAGTTGCAAAACCGTTTGAAATCAGAAAATGTGCATTTACGAAATGTATTTTTGCATTCAGTACTGTAACTGTGATCAGTATGTTCCGGGTGCAATGTACAGGTTTCTGTATCGTTTACAATAAGCCTCAGGTTTGTACAGAGATATGGAGCAGCCATTCTAGATCTGGGGGATTTAAACAATAGATTTGTGCTGGACAGATCTGTGAGTCACTCTGCAGAGGTGGCAGATGGGACTTCTAGTCTTCCAATGAATGGAAGACATGGCTACGTGGGCAGATCCACATTTTTCTATTCAGCACTTTTAAACAAAGGGGCAAAATTCTGGAGATGTCAGTGCCCTTATATGGACACATCCCCATATTTATTCTATATCAGTGGTTGATAGGGGCATTGATGTCACCAACATCTTGCCCCTTTGTTTACAAGTGCTACAGGGCAGGGAATGACCAGGCCTGCTGCTGATTGCATTAGAAAAGTGCAATCAGATAGCTGAACTACAGTTAAGTTTGGGTGACTCCTGAGCTCTTCTCTAATGTTAAAGAGGTTGTAAACCCCCCTGTGTAAGTTGTACCTATAGGTAAGCCTAGAATAAGGCTTAGGTACTGTAAATATCTCCTAACGTGCGCTGTTTAGGAGATGTTTACTGTATACTGCGCCAACGATGTCTTCTGAAGGAACGGCCGCCCGTGCAGTTTCTTCAGGAGTGTGTGCCATGACCAGCGGGAGTGATGCCATGCAGCCCTGGCCAGTCACACAGCCGGAGTCTGCAGCCCCGGAAGGAAGACGGATGAAGATGGATGAAGATGGATGCGGCCTGCAGCGGGGACAACGTGGGCTTCGTTTGCAGGTAAGTCTCACATAATGTGCTAGTATGCAATGCATACTAGCACATTATGCCTTTATTTTGCAGAGAAGAAGCAAGAAAAACCCACCTTGGGTTTACATTCTCTTTAAAGTGGTTGTAAACCTCAGACATGAAATATGAACAAAGCATATACCTTAATAATGTGTACTTGTCTCTGGAGCACTAAGTGTCATTTATGGCTGCTGCTTTGTTCCTCTGTTACCTGTGTGAATTCCTTCCGACAAGTTTTCCTGACACCAAAAGGAAAAAAAAAAAAGTGTCAGGGGAGGGACCTCAAGCTGATTGACAGCCTCAGCTCTGTTCCTGTGTACTGTGTGAAAGGGGGTGTGTCCCTTCCCTCCAATCAGCTCTCAGAGCTTCCCTTACTGAGCTCTACAGAGTGTAACTTCAACTTTCCTCCCCCTTTTTTTCTGAACTCTCAGACAAGCGTAATAATTCTGCACTTTGCACAGATGTGGAGAAGAGAAGGCTGCAGATAAACAGGTACAACGGAGGATTTATTTAATCTCTGTATCACCCGAGGCCAGTCACTTCATTAGGTATATGTAAGGGTTTACAACAACTTTAGGCGGGTGTAAAATAAAACATAGTTCACCTGTACAGGCCAATCACCTGTGGTTGTAGAATTCCCCACCCTGCAGCTACACAAATAACCACCCCCTGGCCCAGCCACAGATGATTGGTCTGTACAGCCAATCATCTGTGGCTATGGGATAGTGAGCTTATCACTAAGCCCACGTGCAGAGCCCACGTGCAGAGCCTGCCAGGAAGTCGGCACTGTGCTGCGCTAATCACAGCAAGGCAGTGGGACATTTACCGGCTGCAGAGATTGGGATATGTCTTACTGCCTGTGATTAAGGATGAGCTCCGGCGTGTTCGCATGCTGCACGTGGCGAGCCCGCCAGGAACTCAGCGCTGCACAGCGCTAATCACAAGCAGTGAGACATTGTCCCGATGTGCAGCTGAGATCGGTAAATGTCTCACTGACTGTGATTAGCGCTGCACCGTGCCAATTTCCTGGCGGGCTCTGCACGTGCAGCATGCGAACACGCCGGAGCTCATCCTTACCTGTGATTAGCGCAGTGCCGACTTCCTGGCGGGCTCGGCACGTGGGCTGTGCGAACACGCCGGAGCTCATCCTTACTTATCACTATCCCAAAAATGGACTATACCTTTAACAACCAGGTGCAATCAAGTAAGCAATGACAGCTACATGTTGACGTTTGCGGTACATACAATTCTAATTCTTTAAATAAAGGCAAATCAACGATGGAAAAAACAAAACACAAATATTTCTCATGATAAACAAGTAGGAAAAAAATAATAATCAGGTGACTAGAGCTCATGCATGCTATGCTTGTGAACACATACAATAGAATAGCAATGAGAGGGTGCCTGTCCTGTATGAAGACTTGTTCTGTTCCTCACACACTGATGTAGAACAATGCAGTAAGTGTGGAAGGACAGAGAAGAAATTCCATCCACTCTCCCTTCCTTCCATCAGTACTGACCCTCCCTCCTTTGACTATAGAAGTGACCACTGGCGGCCATCATCACCTGTTGCTCGGCTCTGCGGTTATTGGTGACCTCCCCTCCGCTGCTTCTGCTTCCTCCTGCCTCTTGTCACTGGCAACATCGGTACAGATGGGGGTCAGGGAAGCCGAACGTGGTCCGGAGGCCGCTGGCGGTCCACGTTCCGTGACGTCAATCCGCTGGCAGCGCTGCACGTCATGGGCAGTAGGGGCTGGCCAGTGTGGAGAGGAGACTGGGGATGAGAGAGGGAACAATGGATGGAGTGCTGGGAGGAGGAAGAGGGAGGATGAGGAGAAAACAGGCGCGGCTGCTGTGTCATTATATAACGGCTCTGTGTGAATATATAGCGGCTCTGTGTGAGGAAACACACTGTACGGGCTAGGTGTACACTTCACATGTATAACAAGGCTATGCTGGCTAATATATATATATATATATATATATATATATATATATATATATATATATATATGTGTGTGTGTGTGGCCTTTTCTCAAATGGCATTACATATTTAATGCGCCTTGTATATTTTTAGGGCTCATTTAGACAACCACTGAAAACCATCCTCCGTGCTCAGCTGCGTGTGCAACCACCACAAAGAACTGGGTTAGAGTTGCCACATCATCCTTTTAAACCCAAACACATATTACTTTGTGGCTAATTAAGGTGGTAATTAAACTCACTTGTTGCCTTATCTGCCTTAACCACTTGCCTACCAGGCACTTACACCCCCTTCCTGCCCAAGCCATTTTTCAGCTTTCAGCGCTGTCGCACTTTGAATGACAATTGCGCGGTCGTGCTACACTGTACCCAAACACATTTTTTATCATTTTCTTCACACAAATAGAGCTTTCTTTTGCTGGTATTTAATCACTGCTGGGTTTTTTTATTCCTACAAAAAAAAGACCAAATATTTTGAAAAAAAAAGTGTTTTACTTTTTTTTCTGTCAGTAAGTTTTGTAACTAAGTAATTTTTCGCCGTCACTGATATGCGCTTGATAGGCATTGATGAGGTGGCACTTATGGGCACTGATGAGGAGGCACTAATATGCCGCACTTATGGACACTAATAGGTGGCACTGATGAGCACTGATAGGCGGCATGGATAGGTGATGGCTGATGGGCATTGATCGACAGCAGTGATGGGCAGCACTGATAGGTGGCACTGATTGCCAGCACTGACTGGCATCGCTAATGGGCACTGATTGCTGGCATTGGTGGGCAGTGATTGGTGACACCGTATGGCTATATTGTAATGAGGGCATTAATGATCAGCGCCTTGATTACATTCCTAGATGTCCCCCTGCGTGGAGATGCCACTGATCGGCTCTCCTTGCCACACACTCTGTCAGTGTGAGGCAAGGAGAGCCGATTACCGGCATCTCCGTGTTTACATGTGACCGGCTGTGATTGGACACAGCCGATCACATGGTTAAAGAGCCGTGGACGCGGCTCTTTACAGAGATCGGGGTCGCACCATGTCCTAGCAACACGGCGCAGGCACGGTCGCCGCGCTGTGTGCCTGTTCTGTGGCGCCGTCATATGACCATATCCCAGAACGAGACCTGCACCGCCCCGCCGTCATTTGACGGTGGGGCGGTGCAGTGTGTTCGGGTTTAAAGGGATGAGGTGGCAGCCCTAAACTGGTTACAGGCGCAGCGGCTGCACGGACACAGTCATGTCAAAATTTGACTAAAGAAACACTGAGGCGTTTTAGCGCCAAAAAGGGCACCTGAAAAACGCCACCCCAGTATGAAAGCTCGAGTGCTTTCACACTGGGGCGGTGCGCTTGTGGGACGTTAGAAAAAGTCCTGCAAGCAGCATCTTTGGGGCGGTGGAGGAGCGGTGTATACACCGCTCCTAAACCACCACTGCCCATTGAAACGAATGGGCAGCGCTGGCGAAGCGCTAGCAAAGTGCTTAGGCAGCGTTGCAAAACGTGCGTTTTTAACCCTTTCTTCGGCCGCTAGCACAGGGTTAAAAGCACCCCGTTAGCTGCTAAAAAGCTTTACCACTAATGCCAGGCGCTTTCAACGTAGCCTAAGGCACAAACGCCTAGTGCATTGCCATCACCAAAACTTTTATTTCATAAAAATGCCAAAAACATAGAAACATGAGAAGATACAAGCATATAAGATCATAAACACACAGTGGTGTAGTGGTAGCACTCTCTCCTAGCAGTAAGAAGTTTCGCTGGTTCGAATCCCAACCACGACACTACCTGCCTGGAGTTTGCATGTTCTCCCTGTGCCTGCGTGGGTTTCCTCCGGGTACTCCGGTTTCCTCCCACACTCCAAAGACATGCTGGTAGGTTAATTGGATCCTGTCTAAATTGTCCCTAGTATGTATGAATGTGAGTTAGGGACCTTAGATTGTAAGCTCCTTGAGGGTAGGGACTGATGTGAATGTACAATGTATATGTAAAGCGCTGCGTAAATTGACGGCGCTATATAAGTACCTGAAAAAAATAAAATAACTCCAGCACAGGCGATGTCCAGATCGCTGCGATTTCTGGGGACAAGCTCCTTTCCTCAGAGCTGACATGGAGACAGGAGCAGATGCACGGATCTAAATGTAGACCCTGCGGGTTATTTACGAAAGGCAAATCCACTTTGCACTACAAGTGCAAACTACAAGTGCAAAGTACACTTGAAATTGCACTGAAAGTGTACTTTAAAGTGCAGTCGCTGTAAATCTGAGGGGAAGATCTGAAATGAGGGGAAGCTCTGCTGATTTTATCATCCAATCATGTGCAAGCTAAAATGCTGTTTTTTATTTTCCTTGCATGTCCCCCTCAGATCTACAGCGACTGCACTTTCAGTGCAATTTCAAGTGCACTTTGCACTTGTAGTTTGCACTTGTAGTGCAAAGTGGATTTGCCTTTCGTAAATAACACCCACTGTGTGCACCTGCTCCTGTTCATACTGTGTGTGTGCAGCTGCTGCATTTACTTTTATGAGCTGCCTGCAGGCATCACCAAGGTGGATGCAGGCTCAGCAAAAAGCAGCTGAGTATGGAGGATGGGGCTCAGCACCAGTGTTAATTTTGACATCAAATTTCGATTTAGTTTTAGTCATATTTTAGTCATCTGAATTGTTTTAGTCAACTAAAATCTCCAGTAAATTTTAGTTGACGAAAATCAAATGGGTTTAGTTTACTTGTAATGCATTACTGAAGCATTTCTCTAGAATTTCCAAACTCATATACTTCTGAAATAAGAATAATCTAATAACATGTTATTATTTATGGTATCAGACCCCTTTCACACGGACGTTCTCATCGGGTCTATCTGTCCGTTTTGCAGGCATACCCGATTGGAACCTCTATTCTTTATGGAGCGGCATGTGTAAATGGACATGTGTTAGTTTACACCCGCCTACATCCAATCTCATCCGATCTGCCAAAAAGAGATGGATGGGGATCAGTTCCCCTTCCGTCCAGCAGATCGGATGGCAGTTACAGTAGGTGTAAACTGACAGGTGGAATACAAGCAATACAAATCTAGTACACAAGGTAATAGATGCGAGTAATGATTTGACGAAGGAGGCTCGGGGACAGTTGTTAGGTGGGGGTGGGATAGGCTTCCCTGAATAAGTGAGTTTTCAGGGATCTCCTAAAGGTGGACAGGTTAAGGGCTGATCGTATATACTGGCGCAGGGAGTTCCAAAGGATGGGAGAGGCTCTGGAGAAGTCCTGACGTGCATGAGAGGAGGTAACAAGGGAGCTGGAGAGCAGGAGGTCCTGGGAGGAGTGGAGGGGACGATTAGGGCGATATCTGCAGATGAGGTTGGTGATGTAGCTGGGGGAGATGTTGTGGATGGCCTTGTATGTTGTGTTTAGCATTCTGAATTTTATACGGTGGGGTAAGGGAAGCCAGTGAAGGGATTGGCAGAGAGGGGCAGCAGTCACAGTTTACATAGAGGAGAGTGGTCTGTGATCGCTCTGCATGAGCGGAGCAGACATGGACCTGTCATGCGCCTGCTCAGCAGAGAGATCCCCTGCCGAGTACGCGGATCGCAGCCGCAGTCAGCCCCTTGTGAAAGAAGCCTAAAGGTTTGAACATGCACTACAGACACAGATTTAGCCGATGTGGTATGTAACCAGTTATTTTTTACGTCAAATTTCGATTTGGTTTTAGACATAGTCTTTTTAGTTTTAGTTGTATTTTAGTTATGTGAATTGTTTTAGTTGACTAAAATAGTGTTAATTTAGTTGACGAAAATATTTTTGTCGACAAAATTAACACGGCTCAATATCTGTCTAAATGAGCCCTTAAAAGATAAGTGCGGGATTTAGGAAAAAAATAAGCCCACATACTCACCTAGGTGGATGCAGCATCGGTCTAATGCTGCAGTTGTCCCCCGATGGAGCTAATGCCCCTTTCACATGGGGCGGATCCGCTCAGCAGACTCCGCCAGCTCAGCTGGAGATCGTTCTGTTCATCCCCGCTGAGCCGGCGGATGACAGGTCCGTCTTTGCTCATTGTGCAGGACCAGACCTGTCAGAGCTGTGCTGTCCTCTATGGGAGAAAACGGATTTGCCTGTCCATTTTCATCTGATCCGCTGAGAGATGGCGGATCCATATGTCTAGAGTGGATCTTATCGGATGGCAGGCAGGTGTCAACGGCAGGTGTCAACGGAAACATCTCCACTGATATCTGCCTGCCCATAGAAGTCAATAGGTGGCCCGCTCAGATCCGCCTGAAAAACGTGTATTACCATAAAACACTTGTTTATTGAAAAGTTAAAATAGCACTCACAAAAGATAAATAGTAATCCACTCATCAAAAATCCTCCACATTAAAATCTCTGTTCCGCCAGACTATGAGCATTCATCATAATACCATCAACGACTCACCCACCCTGCCCAATCTGCGACTGGGTGCGTCATTCCCAGTTCCGGATCTGATGTCACTGCACCTGTTGAAGATTTTCCTTCCTTCAGAGATTCTGCTGATAGAAAATTGAAAATACTTTTTTAAAGCTCTCTTTAATCTTGCAGGCTCAGTTCTGCAACCAGCTCTCGCTGCAATTTCAGTATGGCAAACTGCAGCTAAAGGGACTAGGACAATGAACAACCAAAATTACCTTTTATTTCAGGATCCTGCTGTTACACGTAAGTTACAGCAATTGCCTTCTGCTCTGCTTTTTGTATGCATGGCCTAGAACATGTCATGGGACAAATTTCTAAAATGACTGTAGTCTCCATTCACATTCACAGAATCTTATGGCTAAAAGCTTGAACAGCTGAAGCTGCCTGCAAGAGGCCCCTCACATGTATGCCTTTCTCAGGAAGACATCTGTTTCATGAGGCACTTGACCAATTTATCAAAGAAGTCACAGGTGGGAAGGTTTTACTTCCACAGAGGAAGGTCCCAAAACCACCCTTCTAAGGAATCACTAACTCCCCTAGGTTCAGCCTTTCCCTTTGGCGCAAGCCTTGGTCCACCAAGTCCTTCCCAAAGACCTTTTTACAATGAAGGGGCGCCTTCACTCCTCAGAGGGGGGTGCCTGTACAGTTTGCCTCTGTGGGTCACATATCTTTGGTTTCGAAGGGGTACAAAATAGAGTTCAAAAACTCACCACTTTCTTCTTTGAAATCAACCAAAAACTGCCCAAGGACAGTTAGATTTTTCGAATACCCTAAACCACCTCATGTCATGTTGATGTGTCAGTACTGCCACAAGACAGGTTCAAACCTGTTTACGTTACCAAAGCCCAATGAGGAAATTCATCCTTATTCTGTACTTAAAGGGGTTGTAAACCCTTGTGTTTTTTCACCTTAATGCATCCTATGCATTAAGGTGAAAAAACACCTGGCAGTCACCGCCCCCCCCCCCCCAGTCCCCCGTCTTACTTACCTGAGCCCCTTGATTTCTTCGGCGGGGACATGCTGTCTCTCCACTGGGTCCCAGCTCTTGATTGGATAGATTGATAGCAGCGCAGCCATTGTCTCCAGCTGCTGAAAATCAAATCTAATGACGCGGGGGGTGGGGCCGAATCCAGCATTCGTGTCTGTGAACGCAAATACTGGACTCGGGAGCGCGCCCGCAAGGTAACCCCCTCGGGAGAGCGATTCTCCTAGGAGGTTATCTGATTTTACCCAAATTCATTCGCAAACTCTCCAACATCTTGTTGACTTGGAAAAAGCAGGCTCCTTATCTCTATTTACCCATGCTCTTATTCAGCCGGGCAAGGAATTACCTATCTTGGTGGATTAGTCCTTTCTTCCCTATCACTGAAAAGTTATCACAACAAACTCAAGTCTCACAGGCTTGTAGAGGAGTTTTTCTATCCCTAAAAGTCCAAGGAACACAGTCACTGGGGGGAAAAGAAGCTTTCCATCAAAATCTTGGAGCTCAGAGCAGTCATGTTGACCCTCCTGCACTAGATCCCCCCTTCTGAAGGGGCACCCAATCAGGGTTCAGTCAGATAATGCCACAGCTGTAGTCCCCATTATCAATCAAGAGGGTACCAGGAACCTGGCTGCCTTAAAGGAACCAAACCAGATCATCTCATGGAGAAAAATTCAACATCCAGCGATCTCTGTGGTCCACATTCAAGGAGTAAATAACTGGATTATCTCAGCCAGCATCACCTGGATCAATGGGAATGGTCCCTTTATCCAGATATCTTCCATCTGCTATGCCAAAAATGGATGGGTTAAAATGTAGACATCCTAACCTCCTGACTTAACAACAAACTACCTCTGTTTGTTGTCAGAACCAGGGATCATTTGGCTCTACACAAACAGACAAAAGATTTCCCATCACACTTACCAGCCAGCCTGCAAAACAATCAAATTGGGCCTGTCTAACAGTTTATGTTAAAAACATAGGGTTTTCTTTGCACACATCTAGACATGTGCACTGCCAAAAAATTAGTTTGTTTTAGTTTCATTCTTTTGTTAGTTTTTTGGGTCATTCATTATGATCGCAATTCGTAAATTCAAAAATATGAAAGAAAATTCGAAAGAATAACTAACGAATAATAACTAACTATTAAATTATAGGTATTGGAATTTCCTTTTCAAATTTGGCTGTTAGTGAACGTAAAGAATATGAATTTATCCGAAGTTACGAATTATCTGAAAAACTGAATGCCGCATCTAAACAAATGGAACGGAACAAATTATTAATAAATAATAATAGTAAAAAGTTTTTATTATTATTATTGTTATTTATTATTATTAATTTGTTACGTTCCATTCGTTTGGATGTGGCATTCGTTATTTCAGATAATTCGTAACTTCGGATAAATTCTTGTTCGTTATGTTCACTAACAGCCAAATTTGAAAGGAAATTCCAATACCTATAATTTAATAGTTAGTAATAGTTAAGTTATTAGTTCAGAATTTTGGATTTTCGAATTTTGAGTTTACAAATTTACGAATATTCCAATTTATGAATTTGAAAAAATTTGTTTAACGGGTTTACGTTAATTCAGATATTTCCAAATTAACAAATTTGTCAAAATTTGTTAAAAAACGGAATCGGAACGAAAGAAATTGCAGATGTCTACACACATTTACAAATATATTGGCAAGCCACAGTGCCCACGCCAAGGTAACTCTGTAAATACTGCGGTCCTGACCTAAATTTCCAGAGCCTCCATAGTAGGAGCATGAGAATGGACAGATTAAAGGCAGGTATGCCTGGAGTAAGCCCACCCCCCCTTAAAGTCACAGGGAGCAACGTGACGCCCAGCAAGAGCACAGTGGCAGCAAAGTTATCCAGTGAATAGAAGAAATCCAGAATCCTTTGGCCCTATCCTCAGATGCCTTGATAGACAGAATAAAGGTGGATAAAGCACCTGGACCAGATGGCACACATCCACAAATCCCTAAAAGAATTCAGCTCTGTCATTCTAAAGCAATTGTTTCTAATTTTTAAGGCCTCTTTAATGACTGGCATAGTACCACTGGACTGGCGTAAGGCCAATGTGGTGCCTATATTGAAAAAGGGACCAAAATCTTTACCAAGTAACGATAGACCTGTTAGTTTAACTTCTGTATGGTAGTTGGGAAGATACCAGAGATTTTAATAAAAGTCTACATAGATAAGTTATTGCTGGAAAAAAAGTATTTTAAGCTATAGACAGCACGGATTCATGAAAGACAGAAGTTGTCAAACAGATCTGATTTCTTTTTATGAGAAGGCAAGTACCATTTCAGTCTTTGCAGATGACACCAAGCTATGCAGTGGAATAACATCCTTCATGATGTCTCCAACTTACAAGCCAACTTCAATGCGCTGTTTAATTGGGCAACTATGTGGCAAATGAGGTTTAATGTTGATAAATGTAAGTTATGCGGTTTCCAAAGTGAGCAAAGACCTTTCTTGTATTATATATATAATGTGTATATGGATGAGCTTAGCTATGAGGAAAGATTAGAGGAACTGAATTTATTCTCTCTTGAGAAGCGGAGATTAGGGGGGATATGATCAATATGTACCAATACATAAGTGGTCCATATAGTGAACTTGGTGTTGAGTTATTCACTTTAAGGTCATCACAGATGGCAAAGGAGTAACGTCTAGAGGAAAAGAGATTTCATCTCCAAATACGGAAAGGTTTCTGCACAGTTATCCTGCGTACACATGATCGCACATTCCGACAACAAAATCCATGTTTTTTTTCTGACGGATGTTGGCTCAAACCTGTCTTGCATACACACGGTCACAAATCTTGTCGGAAATTCTGAACGTCAAGAACACGGTGACATACAACACGTACGACGAGCAGAGAAAAATGAAGTTCAATTGCCAGTGCGGCTGTTCTGCTTGATTTCCAGCCTGCGTGGAATTTTGTGCGTCGGAATTGTGTACACATGATCGGATTTTGTTGTCGGAAAATTTGAGATTCTGATCTCAAATTTTGTTTGTCGGAAATTCTGACGGAAAATGTCCAATGGAGCCTACACATGGTCCGACAACATGCTCTCATCGAACATTTTCCGTTGGAAAATCCGATCGTGTGTATGCGGCATAATGCCGCGTACACACGAGCGAAATGTCCAACAGAAAAGGTCCGTTGGAAGCTTTTCATCGTCTATTCCAATTGTGTGTATGCCTCATCAGACTTTTTTTTCAAAAATTCTGACGGACCTAGAAATGGAAAATGTTCTAAATATTTCCGATGGAACCAATTCCAATCTGGAAAACCGCTCGTCTGTATGCTGTTCCGACAGACCAAAAACGACGCATGCTCTGAAGCAAGTACGAGACAGAAGCTATTGGCTACTGGCTATTGCACTTCCTTTTTCTAGTCCCGTCGTACGTGTTGTACGTCACCGCATTCTGGACAGTCGGACTTTGGTGTGACCGTGTGTAGGCAAGACCGCTTGAGCGGAATTCCGTCGGAGAAACCTTCGGAGTTTATTCCGACAGCAAAAACGGTCATGTGTACGTGGCATAAGAGTTGTGAAATGTGGAATGTGGAATAGACTCCCTCAAGAGCTGCTTCTGTCCAGCTCAGTTGATTGCTTTAAAAAAAGGCCTGGATTCTTTCCTAAATGTACATAAAATAACTGGATACTAACATATATAGGTAAAATTGATCCAGGGAATATCCAATTGCCTCTCGAGGGGCTAAGAAAGGAGCCTTTTCCCCTGCTGGAGGGAATTGGATCATGCTTTGTTGGATTTTTGCCTTCCTCTGGATCAACTCTGGGTAAAGGATTGTGTATATTGGATTGTTGTTTATATGGGATATATATATATATTTTTTGCTAAAATCATTTAAGTTCATTTTTTTCTCATTAATGTACACAAAGCACCCCATATTGACAGAAAAACACAGAATTGTTGACATTTTTGCAAGTTTATTAAAAAAGAAAAACTGAAATATCACATGGTCCTAAGTATTCAGACCCTTTGCTGTGACACTCATATATTTAATTCAGCTGTGTTTGATTATACTGATTGGACTTGATTAGGAAAGCCACACCTGTCTATATAAGACCTTACAGCTCACAGTGCATGTCAGAGCAAATGAGAATCATGAGATCAAAGGAACTGCCTGAAGAGCTCAGAGACAGAATTGTGGCAAGGCACAGATCTGGCCAAGGTTACAAAAAATTTCTGCTGCACTTAAGGTTCCTAAGAGCACAGTGGCCTCCATAATCCTTAAATGGAAGATGTTTGGGATGACCAGAACCCTTCCTAGAGCTGGCCGTCCGGCCAAACTGAGCTATCGGGGGAGAAGAGCCTTGGTGAGAGAGGTAAAGAAGAACCCAAAGATCACTGTGGCTGAACTCCAGAGATGCAGTCGGGAGATGGGAGAGAGTTGTAGAAAGTCAACCATCACTGCAGCCCTCCACCAGTCGGGGCTTTATGGCAGAGTGGCCCGACGGAAGCCTCTCCTCAGTGCAAGACACATGAAAGCCCGGATGGAGTTTGCTAAAAAAAAACACCTGAAGGACTCCAAGATGGTGAGAAATAAGATTCTAAGATTCTCTGGTCTGATGAGACCAAGATAGAACTTTTTGGCCTTAATTCTAAGCGGTATGTGTGGAGAAAACCAGGCACTGCTCATCACCTGTCCAATACAGTCCCAACATTGAAGCATGGTGGTGGCAGCATCATACTGTGGGGGTGTTTTTCAGCTGCAGGGACAGGACCACTGGTTGAAATCGAGGGAAAAATGAATGCGGCCAAATACAGGGATATCCTGGACGAAAACCTCATCCAGAGTGCTAAGCACCTCAGACTGGGCCGAAGGCTTACCTTCCAACAAGACAATGACCCTAAGCACACAGCTAAAATAATGAAGGAGAGGCTTCACAACAACTCCATGACTGTTCTTGAATGGCCCAGCCAGTCAGAGCCCTGACTTAAACCCAATTGAGCATCTCTGGAGAGACCCAAAAATGGCTGTCCACCAACGTTTACCATCCAACCTGACAGAACTGGAGAGGATCTGCAAGGAGGAATGGCAGAGGATACCCAAATCCAGGTGTGAAAAACTTGTTGCATCTTTCCCAAAAAGACTCATGGCTGTATTACATCAAAAGGGGCTTCTACTAAATACTGAGCAAAGGGTGTGAATACTTAGGACCATGTGATATTTCAGTTTTTCTTTTTTAATAAATCTGCAAAAATGTCAACAATTCTGTGTTTTTCTGTCAATATGGGGTGCTGTGTGTACATTAATGAGGAAAAAAATGAACTTAAATGATTTTAGCAAATGGCTGCAATATAACAAAGAGTGAAAAATTTAAGGGGGTCTGAATACTTTCCGTCCCCACTGTGTGTATATATATATATATATGTATGTGTATATATATATATATATATATATATATATATATATATATATATATATATGTGTGTATATATATATATATATATATATATATATATATATATATATATATATATATATATATATGTGTATATATATATATATGTGTGTGTATATATATATATATATATATATGTGTATATATATATATATATATATGTATATATATATATATATATATATATATATATATATATATATATATATATATATATATATATATATAATTTTTTTTTTCCTCCCTTTTATTGCTTGAACCAGATGGACTTCATATGCAGCCACTGTGCCCATCAAATGCAGCCACTTGTGCCCATCAAACGCAGCCACTTGTGCCCATCAAACACAACCACTTGTGCCCATCATACGCAGTCACTTGTGCCCATCAAATGCAGCCACGTGAGCCTATCAAACGCAGCCACTTGTGCCCATCAAATGCAGCCACTTGTGCCCATCATATGCAGCCACTGTGCCCACCGACCCCCCCACTCGTGGGGCTTGCGGCTCTGGCAGCACCCCAACCCCCCAATGTGTGGCTCTGACAGACTCCCCTGGCACTTACCGCCAGGCAGCAGCTCCTCTCAGTGTACCAGAGCGGCAGCGTCCTCCGCTTCAGTGTGTGTCTCCTGCGCTCCTCTTCCTAAGTGCCAGGAATCCAATAGGGGGGCCTGGCGCTTTGGCCAAACAGGAAACAGGTCTGACGCCCTGCCTCCTGATTGGCGGGGAGGAAGTTTAGTGTGAAAATAGCGAAAATGAATTTGCTATCATCACACAATTGGGTGGGATCAGGGCACACTCTCTGCGCCCCGAGCCCACCCTATTTTGAAGCCTATTAGAGCCTCTGGCTCTAATCAGGTGCTTCAAAAAGTACCACCCCCTCCCGCCCCCGCCATAGGAATCCGGCATTATGAAAGGGGCTGGGCGCATGGATGGGGGGGAGGCACCTGTGCACCCACAGTGCACGGGCCGCCACTGGCCTGGGGGTAGTCAGAGCTATTAGAGTATACCTCAAGGGTACTGCCCCAGTCAGACAGATGGATTCCCTGTTTGTCCTATCCTTGGAACCTTGCAAGGGACACAGTGCTTCAAAGTACACACATGATCTGATTGCAAGAGCTTACATTATTAAAGAGATATACCCTCCTGCACTTTTACAGGCCCTTTCCATTAGATCATTTGGAGTTTCCTGTGCATTTTGGCACCAAGCCTCTGTAGCCCACTTGTGTAAGGCTGCCACCTGGTCTTCTGTTCATACTTTTTCAAAGTTTTAACAGGTTGATGTCCATTCTTCTGCTGATGCAACTTTTGGCTGCAATATTATCACAGCAACTCTGAGGTTTGGTCTTCTAACCCTTGTTGTTTGGGCTTGTTGGCACAGTTTTGTCTGGGTTGTTTCTCACTTATTTATTGCATGGGGACATACCATGGTGTATGAATAATCTGCCTGTGCCCTGTACAATTAGGATAAGAAGAATTTTGACCTAACTGTAAAACTCCATATCTTGGAGCGCAGAACAGGACACCCTCCCTTCAATTCATTGGTTTGTTCTCTATTGCTTGCTACAAAACGGAGGACTCACAAAGCGGGTTAGGATTATAGGGGAGGATCAAATTATTATACGGCAAACTGTCTAAAATGATTGCCCGAATCAGGTGCAGGTAGTTCAAAAGGAAACCACTGCCAGAAAAGTGTCTGCACTGCTTTATGGAATTCCTCTCAATGTATCTGCAGGATTAACAAGTAACAAAACTATGTTACAGAGAGATTCTCAGGAAAACAAAACTGCTGTGTCAATAGCCAGCAGTGTGTATATAATATGTATATATATATATATATAATAAAATATATATATATTTTTTTTTGCCTGTCATTCCATTTAACTTTCAGTCCACAGCCAACTACGATTTTTTTTGAAACTTAAAAAAAAAAAGAAGTAAATTCTTCATAATAATGGAAACTGGGGTGGTTCTTTGAGCTCTATATGAAACAATTGCCCTTTTCTTGGCTTATTGCTTTCCCAGAAGCCTGCATTGAACTGGAAGTCAAATTAGATGCATTGTTACTTGTTACCTTCCACAAAACTGAATTTAAGTCAGCCATAGATGGTTGGAATCTCGGCTGGTTCAGCAGGGACCAGCCAACATTCGAACCATCGATGGGCAGGCTGATTGTACCCAAGTTGATCGATGGAACAACTAGCATGCAACTATTGCCAGAAGCTATAGCCGCTAGCAATAATCACTGAGCCACCCCTGCCGGGAGAACACCATAGCTCCACAAGAGGAATTCCCCCATTAACACTGGCTGTGTTCATGGAGGAATCAAGCGTTTTTAAAGAAAATCACATTATTGTTCATGGCCTGCCTTACACTTCAAAGTATCCTTCAGTTTTACTCTCTCCCTACCTCTTCTAAATATAGACAGTAAATAAAGCAATATTCATACAGATCATCCCTGCAGTTGAAAATAAATATTGAAAAAAACAACCACAACATTGTAGTGGAAATGAATCTGTTTATTGGCATTGTATCGTCTTTTTATACCTAACAATTCTGATCAGACACATGATGTATATGAAAATATAATAAAAAGATTGAAATACAAAATAAGCATGTCTCCAGGTTTAAAATTTTAAAAGCATAAATCCTACATAACAGCAGACAATACAAGATTCTTGCTATTAAATTAATTACCTAGAACAGCTTCATCTGTTCCATTCTGTCTTCCGTTTTACTTTATTACTGGGGCCTGCCAATTGACATTAAACTGTCCAATAAGATTGCTTCTGTTGGCGGCACAGCCACTGGTGCTGGATGATGGGTGGCAAGTTGGCGGAGCTTAGCCGAAAAGCAAGAGAAAATCAGTCTCCTATAACATAACAAAAGTAAATCAGGGTAAAGCACAGAAAGTTCTGCTCTTACTAGGAAATAAGACAGATGAATTGAAACCTTTCTTAACAGACTTGAGAACTGTCACGGATTTGTCAGGACAATCCCACTTTTTACTCTGTTATTAGGTCCCCACATTATAAGCCCCCGTTCACACCGGTGCAACTTGTCAGAAACTTGACAATTCCAAATCGAACACCCCATTGCCGGCAATGGAACCATTAATGTCGCAGTGATTGTGAAAAAGGTTCCTGCGCTACACTTTACCAATTTCATTGCGACTTGCATAGGGTTCTGTTAAATTAAGTCTCAAGCCGCAATGAAATCAGCGCACTAATGTGCAGCTTTAAAATTGCCTTAAGTAGTGCAATTTTAAAGCTGCACCGGTGTGAGCGGGTCTAACTGAGTCCTGGGCAGTGTCCTGCGAGCCCAGTGTGAAGTTTGGGTTTCTTTAGTGCCTGGCACTCAGTGCATATGCCCCAAATCTCTGCCCATTACCTGACAGTGTAAACTGCCTGCAGTTTTCAATTTTTTTACTGTCAACTCCTGTCCCAGCAACTCTTCAGTACTCAGATTTGGTGGCTTTAGTGCTCAAAAGTGGCTGGCACTTTTCAAGACAGGCAGCCAGCAGCTGAAAGAACCCCTTGCTTCTCTCTGACACTGCCCTGTGTATCTCATGCTGTTGAGTAAACACACCACAGCTTCAGACAGCCTTGCCCAGCAGCAGCAAACAGGAACATTCAAGAGGATCCCAACTGATATCTTCATCAGCAGAGAGAAATCCCCAGCATCCTAAAGCACAGGATAGCACTAGCCAGCTATTCAGTCCCTTACTGAGCACCACTGCCCACAATACCCCAGCTAAGCACCACTGTCTGGTCCTCTACCACTAAGCATCACTTCCATCCCCACACTAAGCACCACTGCCCCCTGTCCTCCCCACCACCCCACTGTCTCACTACTGAGCACTATTGCCCTCCTGTCCACCCCACTGTTCCCCATCCCATAACTGAGCACCACTTGTCTCCAGTCCTGTCCACTGCCCTCCTGTCTACCACCTGGACATCTCACTGCCCACCCTATTGCCCCCCCCCCCACTAAGCACCACTGCCCTTCCCCAACTGAGCACCACTGTCCACTCAACTGCTCATCCACTGTCCCTCTGTTCACTGCACCACTGCCCACCCTACTGAGCATTACTACACTCTGTCTTCCCACTGAGTACCACTGCCCCTCTTCTACCCCACTGCCTCCCTGTCCCTCCTACTGAGCACCACTGCCCCCTGTCATACTCCCTGTAAGAGTCCAGGGCTTACTACCCATGCACCAATGCCGCATTGCCGCAAGAGGAAATCGGTGCCAACTGAGCATGCGCCAAAGACACCTCAGTGCGCCAACCCACACCTATGCAGAAGATCTGATGGAAAAAGGCAGGAACATGCCCAGGAGGTGCACAGGAAGTGACCTCAACCTGATGGAAAAAGGCGGGAAAATGCCCAGGTGGTGCACAGGAAGTGACCTCAAACTTCCCTATATAAGCCCAGCCCAGACACTGCCAACTTGCTGGATTATCTTCAGTCCCCATTGTTCCTGCGCTAGTGTGTGATCTGTCTGAACTTGTTTTGATCTTGAAACCTATTTGACTACTCTTGATTGCTGCTTGCCATTCACCTCTGATTTGTACCTTGACCATTCTACTTTTTTGCCCCTTTTGTACTCAGCTGCCAGATTGGAACCGACCCCAGCTTGGATCTCGACCAATCTTCTTCTGATTAACTCTTTTATACTTTGTTGCCAAACTGGACTTGACCTCAGCTCTCTGACTAAGGCTAGCACAGTGCTCTGCACCCCAGGCACCCGTGCCACTCGGTGTCCACCAAGTCTCTGGCTCCATCTCCAGAGGCTTTAAGGACCCAAGGTGCAAGGGAGGCCTCCCCACTACTTCGGTCTCATCTCAGGTATGTGGCCTGTATGACAGAATAATCCAGCCATGTCTGAGACTGAGGGAGTGCTTACTCCTTCGAGGCCCTGTGCCAACAAGTGGCCTCTGTGTCTTGGGCCCTGACGTCCATACAAGAGGGGCACATTCAACTGGAAGGTTGGATGACTGCAATGGCCAATACCTCAGTTCTGAGCCCTGCGGAACTGCCTGTTATGGCTATGGAGCAGCCCATCTCTACTCCAGCTTCTGAACCATGGGTTCCTATACCAGAACACTTTTCAGGGGTTCGCCACAAGTTCCGGGCTTTCAGGATTGCCTGTTGGCTATACTTTACAGTCTAGGACCTTCTCTTCAGAGGATACAAAGGTTCGTAGTAGCGTTACTTACAGAAGAACCTCAGGCATGGAAACGCCCTGTTGAGGACTACGTAACGGAATTCCGCAAGTGGGCTGCAGACACTGCATGGAATGATGCTGCCTTGCGCCATCAGTTTCGCTTGGGCCTGTCCAAGCCCCTCAAAGACGAATTAGCAAAAGTGGGGCTCCCTGATACATTGAAACCTACAATTCAGTTGGCTATCCAACTTGATTGCAGACTCAGAGAACATCGCAGGGAACAATCCGGTATGGCCCGTCCCACATGGATGCTCCCACGAGTACCCATGGCTCCACACCTGAGAACCCCTAAGACCCACGCATCAACCCCAATTCATGACGCAGAACCGATGCAACTCGGCTTAGTTCATGCACCCCTCACACCCAAAAAGCAACAATGCTGTCGCTTCAACAATCTTTGCCTGTATTGTGGTGGAGCGGGTCACTTTCTTCAGGGATTTCCCATTAGGCCGAATAAGTGCATCGAACCCCCATCTGTTTTGCCGTACGTTGTATCCTTGTTTTTTCACCTTCCCTCGAGGCACATCACATCCACCTGCGAAAAGTCCTTTTTCGCCTCCGAGCCCATAAACTCTACGCCAAGCTTGAAAAATGTGAGTTTGAGAAAGATACCATACAATTCCTTGGCCTCATTATTTCGACTTCTGGCATATCCATGGACCCCCAGAAGGTAACTGCAGTTCTTGAATGGCCAGTACCCTCAGACCGTAAGAGTGTCCAGAGGTTCGTGGGATTCGCCAATTTTTATAGAAGATTCATCACAGGCTTCTCCTCAATAATTTCACCTATCACACAACTTAACAGGCAAAACAGATGTTTTCTGTGGACCACCTAAGCACAAATGGCTTTCAACAAACTCAAGAAGCAATTCACCTCTCTTCTGGTCCTTCGTCATCACGACCCAGCCCTGTCTTATGTGTTGGAGGTCAATGCTTCAGAGATTGCGGTTGGGGCAGTCCTTTCTCAGCACCATGAAACCACAGCCATGTTGCATCCTGTTGCCTTCTTTTTCAGGAAGTTGTCCCCAGCCGAAAGGAACTATCATGTAGGGGACCGGGAACTCCTTGCTATTAAACTGGCCCTGGAAGAATGGCAATATCTATTGGAAGGAGCCTCGCACCCTATACTTATCTACACTGATCATAGAATTTTGGAATACCTCCGTACAGCGAAACGTCTCAGACCTAGACAAGCCAGATGGGCTCTCTTCTTCACCCGATTTCAAATGCATATCACGTACCGTCCAGGATCCAAGAATTGTAAACCTGATGCTCTATCCCGCATGTATCCCACATCAGATAACTCGCCAACGACGGACGCGATACTCCCTGCCTATAATTGCTTCCTACTTACGGATGACCTCTTGTCCAGGATTAAACTGAACATCTGCAAGAAAAGGAAGGACTTTTCTTCCATGACCATGCTGTGTTTGTGCCCCTTCAACTGAGGGTTCCTGTGCTCAAACTCTGCCATGACAATAAGTTAGCAGGGCATTTCGGCGTGACCAAAACCACCAATCTGCTTTTGCGAACCTTTTGGTGGCTTCCCTCAAGGCAGACTGCCACGCTTACGTCAATTCCTGCCCGGTATGCAATCACAGCAAAATGGAAAAGAATAAATCATGGGGTCTCTTATGCCCCCTGCCTGTTCCCTCCAGACCCTGGGAACAGATCAGCATGGATTACATAGTGGAGCTACCACCCTCTGATTGGTTTACATCCATATTTGTTGTTGTGGACTGCCTTACAAAAATGGCTCATTTTATTCCTATGATTGGCACTCCTTCCGCCCCAGAAACAGTGCAGGCTTTTATCAAGGAGATCAAACGCCTCCATGGTGTCCCCAGCAATATTGTATCGGATCATGGGGTCCAATTCACCTCTAAATTCTGGAAGGAACTCTGTCCTACTCTAGACATTGAGAACCACTACTCTTCGGCCTACCACCCTCAGACCAATGGACAAACGGAACGCACGAACCAAACACTTGAACAGTACCTTTGTTGTTTCTCCACCTTTGTCCAAGACAAGACCTGCTTCTGCTTCGGTCCCGGCTGTCTGGAACAGAGTGGAATTTCTACACAACAACTTAGAGCTCCTAAAGGATACCATGGCACAGCTGGATTACAAGACCATCTATGATCGAAGGCGGTGGGGGGACCTGGATCTTCAACCGGGAGACAAGGTTTGGCTGTCTACCAGACCAGGCATTTGAAGTTGGCCCGTCTCTCCAAGAAATTGGGCCTTAAGTTCATTGGGCCCTTCTCTGTCCTGTCCCGATTCAACCCTGTTGTCTACAAACTTAAACTGCCCTCAACTTACCGGATCCACCCTGTCTTCCATGCCTCCATCCTGAAGCCCATGGCCCCGAACCCCTTTGGGGAACGTGGGGCCCGTCCTCCGCCTCCCTCTATGATTAAAGGGATTGAGGAGTACGAGGTGGAGGCCATCCTGGACTGCTGTAGAAGGAGCTGCGGACGCCAATTTCTGGTACAGTGGAGGGGTTACAGCCCTGAAGAGAATTCCTGGGAACCCAAGTCGCATATCCATGCTCCAGATCTTTCAGCGAGCTTCATCCCAGACAGGCGTCTGGAGGTCGCCCCTTCAGGGGGGCTCTGTAACAGTCCAAGGCTTACTACGCATACACCAATGGCACGTTGCCGCAAGAGGAAATCCGTGCCAACTGAGCATGCGCCAAAGATGCCTCAGTGCGCCAACCCGCACCTACCCAGAAGACCTGATGGAAAAAGGCAGGAAAATGCCCAGGAGGCGCACAGAAAGTGACCTCATCCTGATGGAAAAAGGCAGGAAAAATGCCCAGGAGGCGCACAGGAAGTGACCTCAAACTTCCCTATATAAGCCCAGCCCAGACACTGCCAAATTGCTGGATTATCTTCAGTCCCCCCTAGTTCCTGTGCTAGTGTGTGATCTTTCTGAACTTGTTGTGACCTGGAAACCTATTTGACTACTCTTGATTGCTGCTTGCCATTGACCTCTGATTTGTACCTTGACCATTCTACTTCTTTGCCCCTTTTGTACTCAGCTGCCAGATTGGAACTGACCCCGGCTTGGATCTTGACCAATCTTCTTCTGATTAACCCTTTTATACTTTGATGCCAAACTGGACTTGACCTCGGCTCGGATCTCGGACTAAGGCTTGCACAGTGCTCCGCACCCCTGTCACTCGTGCCACTTGGTGTCCACCAAGTCTCTGTCTCCATCTCCAGAGGCTTCAAGGACCCGAGGTGCAAGGGAGGCCTCCCCATTACTTCGGTCTCATCTCAGGTACGTGGCCCGCATGACACTCCCACTGATCCCTACTGTCACTCTGTCTCCCCCACTAAGCACATCTTCCCCCCGTCCCACCACTTAGGAACCAATGCCTCCCAATACTACCACTGATTTCCACTGCTCCTACCCTTTGCTCCCCACTGGGCATCAATGTTTCACATTTCCCACTAATGAACACCTATTATTTTTTTCATCACTTGTAACAATGATAAAATTATTTTTCTCTGACTTCTGACAGCAGCACTAATCACCAACTCTGAGGAAATGTTTCCTCCCACTGGGATTTTTTTTTTGAATTTTTTTTCATTACTGGAAAAAGAAAAAGGGGCTTATTTAAAAGTTGCCTTATGAACAAGTATTATTAATTGCAAGTAATTATATTAGCAAGAATTTCTATTGTATTATTACATTGTATGGGGCAATTATATGCCTATTTCATTGAACATTACATATTTTTTTATGTACTTTGTAAAGGACTAGCGTCAAATGTAGAGCTTTAAGGACACCGCCACTCGCTGGTTCTTCTTTTTAAGGGCTTTGTTTGCCCATTTTTATTAAAAACAAGTTTAGCAAACAAACATAGATTTCCCTCGCAGGGGTTTTCAGCATTCCTTTTTCCATCAACAAAATGACATTCAGCCTAGTTGGATTTCGCCAGCACTGCGGCTCTGGCCTTACACTTCAGGTCCTTGTCTGTCTCGTACAGACTGTTTCACCAACCACCTTGGTGCATATAGCTAGCAGCCTCTTGCTGCACTGGCTTCCATGTGGAGCCCTCCTGACTCCTGGTACTCAGACTTCCTATCTGCCGGGGTCGAGCCCAGAACCATGGTCAGGTTACTACTAGAAGTCCAGCACACACCTGACCAATCAGTATGCTGGCTGTTCTCAAAATCAGCACCCAGGACTAGGGATTTCATCCCACCCTGATCTCTCAGAAATCCCCAAGCTCCAGGTCCCAAAGCGGACTTTGCAAAACACTGAGGAAGCTGAAAGGCCAGTTTCCTCTTCATGTTACAAGCTCCCTGGAGCCCCTCAACCCATCCGGTTGAGAATTCTGGGTCACAATCTCCTTCTAGACCCTGGCAGGGCAACGCTCTGCCACAACTTTTATAATATTCAACATATATCCATTATATGTTGTTTGATTGTACTCATTGAAATATATTAGTATCAGTGGCGGCTGGTGCTCAAAATTTTTAGGGGGGCACAAACAAACTGAAAAAAAACATCAATTGCAGCCTCACTGTGCCCATCAGACGCAGCTACTGTGCCCATCAATTGCCTCCACTGTGCCCATCAAACGCAGCCACTGTGCCATCAAACGCAGCCACTGTGCCATCAAACGAAGCCACTGTACCCATAAATTGCCACCACTGTGCCTATTAAATGCTGCCACTGTGCAATCAAGTGCAGACACTGTGCCATCAAACGCAGACACTGTGCCCATCAAGCACAGACACTGTGCCATCAAATGTAGACACTGTGCCCATCAAGCGCAGACACTGTGCCATCAAACGCAGCCACTGCACCCATAAATTGCCGCCACTGTGCCATCAAACGCAGCTACTGTAACCATCAATTGCTGCCAGTGTGCCCCATCAATTGCTTCCAGCGTGCCCCATCAATTGCTGCCAGTGTGCCCCCCTGCCTGGCACTTACCTGTCTCGGGTCAGTGTTGTCCTCCACGCTCCCTCTGAGTCCTCGATGTCTTCTCCCGTCCTCTTCTGCTATGATTGGATGCCTGGCATCCAATCACAGCATCTGTCGCTTCAGCCAATCAGGTGACAGGTAACCAGACCCGGTGCACCTGATTGGCTGAAAGGCAGGTCAGTGTTAGGGAAGCGATTTATTTGATTCCCTAACACAGGACTAAGTAAGAAGCTAAAGAAACAGCAGTGCGCCCGCTGTTTACCAATTTGGAAGCCTATTAGAGCCCACGGCTCTAATTAGGACGCCTATTAGAGCTGACAGCTCTAATCAGGCACTTCCAAAACACTGCTGCTGTAATTCAGATGCCCGGCGCCCAACAAGGGGCCAGATACCTGAATAGGGGGCGGCAGCGGCGACAATGCATGAATTGCATGAATCTATCTATTGAAGATTGATGGGTGCAGGAGAGAGGGGGCGGCGCTCCTGCGCCCTCTATGGACGCACTGCCACTAATTAGTATATATTATTAATATGAGGGATACATGTTAAAAGTATTAGGAATGTCCAGAATTTCTACATGTGAATAACCATTGTGTTTTTAAGTTCCAATTACCTAATTCTCAAAGGTATTTGGAGGAAAACAACTAATTGTGTTGTTCAGACTTACTTAAAGTCATTGTAAGGGTTCATTTTTTTTTAAAAT
Source organism: Lithobates clamitans (assembly GCA_037952925.1). Taxonomy (NCBI): domain Eukaryota; kingdom Metazoa; phylum Chordata; class Amphibia; order Anura; family Ranidae; genus Lithobates; species Lithobates clamitans. Next base: position 1,750,212 of record JBBGZY010000216.1, read on the forward strand.
AACAAACATATGCTTACCTCCACTGTGCAGCTTGTTTTACACAGAGGGCCTGGAACCTGCTCTTTTGGGGTCCCCCGGCGGCTCTCTTGGCTCCTCCCGGCATCAGATAACCCCCTAGGAGAAGAGCTCTCCTGAGGGGGTTACCTTATGGGCGTGCTCCCAAGTCCAGCATTTGGCGTCCATAGCCGCCAAATGTATGAATCGGCCCTGCCCCCCTGGCGTCCACGTCATTTGATTTGATTGACAGCAGCGGGAGCCAATGGCTGCGCTGCCATCAATCTATCCAATCAAGAGCCGAGAACCCCGGGCAGAGAGACAGCACGTCCCCGTAGGGTCAAGTTCCAGGGCTCAGGTAAGTAAAACGGGTGGGGGGGGGGGCAGTCACTGCCAGTTGTTTTTTTACCTTAATGCATAGGATGCATTAAGATGAAAAAACACGAAGGTTTATCATCATCTCATCTCATGAAAAGACACTAAGTCTGACATCTGCTGCCATAAAAAGACCACTCTATTATATTTATGGTTTTGTTTAAGGCTCAGGTCAAAGGTTATTTGAAGTGATATCTTGACATTGTAAGTAAAATTCCAAAATAATTTTTAATACAATACTGCCCCCTTTAGGTAGTTGTGTGAATGGGTCCAATACTGCCCCCTTTAGGTAATTGTGCAGAAAATGATATGTAATTTGACGTCATGAATTACGTGGAAAACAGATCCACACCTACTTTCTTTGAGGATAAATGTGTGTAGATGCACTGCAGTGAGGGGAAAAAACAGGAGAGGTAAACGAAAGCGAGAATGAGCAAAAGAAGGAATGAGACAAAGCTGATATCTCTCAGACAAAAGATTTTAAGATTTTTGGTAAAGTATATATTTCTATTTATTTGTAGGCAATGGACTAAACCTACACCTGTAAATTTACCTGTAAGGTAAATTTATCTTTACCTTAAATATAAGTCTTGGTTAAATCACCAATTCCATGCATGGTATAACAAGTTTGTCCATGTGCTGTTAAAGTAAATTTTGAGCTTGCAAAATGTGTTGATTGAGAGGTCACGTGTCGTTATCAGCAGCTTTTTGTTTTTACATTCTGCTGAGCCACTGATAAGCTATTAATTACTTTCAAGGAGTTACTCAGTTTTGCTACCTTGGTATTTTTGAAACATCCTATGGTTATTTGGTCATCTGTATCATCCATTTTATTGAAATGTTGATCCACATTCTTGGCTTGTCACCAGTTATATTTTGATATTATTCTGGACTGATTTGTAGTAAATATATAAATTTTTGCACACAAACTAATTCGATTTATTTAGTTTTTTTGTGGAAATAAGTGGGAATCGCCTTAATCATAGATCCTTGCTTATTTTCATAAATATAAAACTGTTTAATATTTCAGTATAAACAAACATTCTGACAACAGATAGTGGGCATTTTATTCCTCCCATTAACCAAAGAAAGCAGGTAGGTTTCCTCCTCTCTGACCACAGGTAATGTACATTTTTTTCCCCCCACTGACCACAGATAGTGGGCATCTTTCTCCCCCACTGACCAAGAGTGGCTGGAAATTTTTCCTTCTGCTGATTACAGATGGCAGGCATTTCTTTTTTCCCCACTAATGACAGATAGCAGGTATTTTTTCCTCCTGCTAATGAGAAACAAACAGCAAACATTTCTTTTTCTCCCACTGACCACAGATAGTGGGCATTTTATTTCCTCCTTCTGATGACAGATAGCGGTCAATTCTTCCCCTCACAGACCACAGATAGTGTGCATTTTTTCCTCCCACTAACCACTGAGGTTGTACAATATTTTAATCCCACTAACCACATACCCAAAGCATTTGTCCCCCCTGACCAGCAGTATAAGGGGCAGTATAACACTTGATGGCTGCATTCTAAATACAGTATCTCACAAAAGTACACCCCTCCCATTTTTGTAATCATTTTTTTAGATCTTTTCATGTGACAACACTGAAGAAATGACACTTTGCTACAATGTAAAGTAGTGAGTGTACAGCTTGTATAACAGTGTAAATTTGCTGTCCCCTCAAAATAACAACACGCAGCCATTAATGTCTAAATTGCTAGCAACAAAAGTGAGTACACCCCTAAGTGAAAATGTACAAATTGGCCCAACGTGTCAATATTTTGTGTGTCCACTATTAATTTCAAGCACTGCCTTAACCCTCTTGGGCATTGAGTTCACCAGAGCTTCACAGGTTGCCGCTGGAGTCCTCTTCCACTCCTCCATGACGACATCACGGAGCCAGTGGAGGTTAGAGACCTTACGCTCCTCCACCTTCCGTTTGAGGATGCCCCACAGATGCTCAATAGGGTTTAGATTTGAACACATGCTTGGCCAGTCCATCACCTTTACCCTCAGCTTCTTTAGCAAGGCAGTGGTCGTCTTGGAGGTGTGTTTGGGGCCGTTATCATGTTAGAATACTGCCCTGCGGCCCAGTCTCCGAAGGGAGGGAATCATGCTCTGCTTCAGTATGTCACAGTACATGTTGGCATTCATGGTCCCCTTAATGAACTGTAGCTCCCCAGTGCCAGAAGCACTCATGCAGCCCCAGACCATGACACTCCCACCACCATGCTTGATTGTAGGCGAGACACACTTGTCCTTGTACTCCTCACCTGGTTGCCACCACACACGCTTGACACCATTTGAACCAAATAAGTTTATCTTGGTCTCATCAGACCACAGGACATGGTTCCAGTAATCCATGTCCGTAGTCTGCTTGTCTTTAGCAAACTGCTTGTGGGCTCTCTTGTGCATCATCTTTAGAAGAGTCTTTTTTCTGGGATGACAGCCATGCAGACCAATTTGATGCAGTGTGCGGCATATGGTCTGAGCACTGACAGGCTGACCCCCCCACCCCTTCAACCTCTGCAGCAATGCTGACAGCACTCATACGTCTATTTCCCAAGTACAATATCTGGATATGACGCTGAGCACATGCACTCAACTTCTTTTTTCGACCATGGCAAGGCCTGTTCTGAGTGTAACCTGTCCTGTTAAACTGCTAAATGGTCTTGGCCACCATGATACAGCTCAGTTTCAGGGTCTTGGCAATCTTCTTATAGCGTAGGCCATCTTTATGTAGAGCAACAATTTGTTTTTTCAGATCCTCAGAGAGTTCTTTGCCATGAGCTGTTGCGTTGCCACACTTTAAATAGACTATATAGACTAAAAGTTGTATCTAGCTAAACTAGCTCATAAATAATTTTACTAATGCAACATCTTCTTAGCTGTGTTTCTTTCCTTGTTATGATAAATCTTTCTATACTTTAAAATTAATTTGTACAATAGGGTTTTGATATGCTTCTTGCAACACAATGCCAAATAGACAATGGCATGGCTGGAAACACAGCAAAAAAAGTGTCCCTGGATTTTTTTTTTGGAATGTTGGCAACATGCAGTAATAGTGTCTTGTAAAAAAAAGAAAACATTCTAGAAGAATGAAGATGCAATTTCTAACTGTAAAACAGCAAAAACGTTATCCTGCCATGCTGGTAACTGCAGGTTTTACAGTGACTATCAAGTGTTCCCCTTTGTGCATAAGTCGCGTTAGAGCCAAAAGTGAAGGACATGCAGAAAAGCACACCTTTTGTGTAGAATATTAAAAAAAATGTATACTTTGTAGATGCAAAAGTGAGAAAACCCCATTCACACCCCTAAGGCTCGGTTCACATATGAGCCGCATGAGGCTCACAGCAGTGGTCCGGTGCGTGCTGGTTCTCCGTTTCAGGTCCGATTTCAGCCTGAATTTTGGGCTGGATTCGGACATGAAACGGACCAAAAGATACACAGCATTTTTCTGCAAAACACACCAGGCCTGCTGTGGAAATGGCTCCATAGAGAGCCTGTCAAAATCTCCTCCTATTGCAAATTTGATGCGGGATATATATATATATATTGTTTGTTTATATATATATAGTATATGTACATACATAAATGGTTTGCCTTTTGTTTCTATTTTAAAATGAATAGGTTGTTTTACAAGGTAAGGGTTCACCCATATTCTGTTTTATAATTTCAAAATGATTCTTTAGGTTTATACATGTCTGTGAGACTCTTAATTGTGAAGCAGTAATCCAATTCGCAATGGTGTGAACCCAGCCTTACTTCAAAGCTGAGATGCATGTACAGTAGGCTGGCCTGTCTAGAATGCTGTCCCTAGGGTTGCCCCCTTTTAGCACATGAAACTCTCAATGGGGTGGGGTTGGTTGAAACATTGTTTAACATTGTTCACTAAAGCAAAGCCAGTTTTTCATAAATCCAAATTTGTTTTTGTTTTTTCATCTGAAAGCTTAAATAACCTATAACATCAAAAGGGATCATTTTTTTCTGTGCATTGTACCTAACCAGTAGGGATGAGCTTCATGTTCGAGTTGAACGCATCGCGTGTTCGGTCATTCGCCAAATTACGAACGTTATGGGCCGTCGTGCCAAATTTGAATGGCGCGTCACGGCCCATAATTCACTGCGGCATCGCAGTGCAATGCTGGCTGATGATTGGCACTATGACCCGCATGCTTGGCCAATCACAGCGCCGTGTGTACAGAGAGCCGTAACTGGCCAAAGCCAGGGAGGCTTTGGCCAATTATGGCTCAGGGGGTTTGGTACACGCCCCACACTATATAAGGCCGACCGCACGTCGGCCCTGTGTAGTGGGTTGTGGTGGAGAGAGATAGATAGACAGAGAGACAGTGTCATTTGATTTAAGTTATATACAGTAGGCAGGTCGAGTCAGTTAGCTGCACTTGCAGTGTATTGTGTATATATATGCATCCCAGGTGTTCTGTGTAAAAAAAGGGGTGACAATCAGCGCAAACAAATAAAACAAACACAGTCACAAGTAAAAAATGCAAGCTGAACATTACAGGTAATCACATATGCCTGGAGAGTGTACAACAATGAAGGGTAAGTGCAGCACAATAGGTAAAATTGAATGTTCAAAGGATGGATGGATAGAGTTCACAAATGTCCATCAGGATAAATCTGTATTAAATACACTTCAAACTACATGAATCAGTCTTATATAATATCTTCTCCCAAAAACTCAAAATGCACTTACCAGATTCTGTGGACCTCTGCGAAGCAGGGGTCAAACTCACATGTATCCCCACGGGGATGATGGTAATTGCTGGTGGTGTCTCTGGAAGATGCTGCTGCCTACAGGTCTGGTCATCCAGGGGAATGAACCAGCCGTCCAGCCCGATATATGAAGATGAAGGAAAGGCCGCCCTTCAGGCCACGGGTGGCGGATTCTTTTTTTTTTTCTTTTACCCGACCAGCTCCCCTTTAATCCCTGTCATCTGTATAATCCGGCCTGAGACTCTCCGGACACACCGATCGCAGAGGTCCACAGAATCTGGTAAGCGCATTTTGAGAGAGGATATTATATAAGACCGATTCATGTCGTTTGAAGTGTATTTAATACAGATTTATCCTGATGGACATTTGTGAAATCTATCCATCCATCCTTTGAACATTCAATTTTACCTATTGCGCTGCACTTACCCTTCATTGTAGTGTACTGTGTAACTCTGCAGAGTTGCACCTACAGTATAGCCACCTGAAGCCAGGTGCTTGTGTGCTTCTTCTGATACTATTAATAGCACAGGCAGGCTCTTGAAGTATTTCCAGTTAGTGTTACTGTGTAACCCTGCACAGTTGCACCTACAGTATAGCTACCTGAAGACAAGTGCAGGTGTTCTTATACTAATAATACTACAGGCAGTTGATTCTGCTAGCTGCAGTATAATCGGTATATATATACATCCAAGTTTTGTGCAGCTACATCTCACTGCAGGCCAATAGTATATCTGGAAGGCCAACAAGGAAAGGCAGACAGTCACAAGACAATAAAAGAGGGCAAGCAGGCTCTGTGTCTAGAGGCAACAGTGCTGATCGTGGACACGGTGCACCCTCATCAGCACGTGGCCGTGGGACACGCTTGGCCTTTTTTTCGGCAGCTGACCGTGTTGAGCCACAACATGCGGAAGACTTGGTCGAGTGGATGACCAAGCCGTCCTCATCCTCCTCATCCTCTCTCACCCAAGCTCAGGGTACTTTGTGTGGCAAAGCAGCTGCCAATGCGGCCTCTTCCCTCGGCTCAATGGCATCAGTCACTCCTTCCCTAGCCCCATCATGTCCTCCGGAGGAGTCCCCCGAACTGTTTGACCACAGTGTTGGGTACATGCTCCAGGAGGATGCCCATCGTTTTGAAGGCTCAGATGATGGTACTCAGCTAGAGGAAGGCAGTAACGTGAGCCCAGACAGAGGGGGTGCCCAAGAAGGACAGCAATCTGGCAGTCACATTCCCCCTGCTGCAGCATACTGCCAGGTTTGCTCCAGTGATGAGGAGGGAGGGGATGATGAGGTCACTGACTCCACGTGGGTGCCTGATAGGAGAAAGAAGGAGGAGGAGGCACATCACCAACCAGGCAGGATGCCCTCCAGGGGCCAGCTTAAGGGCAGCACACTGACTGCATCACATCTTTGGTGAGGGCCTTTTTTGAGACGAGTGCATCAGATGGCACCGCTGCTATTCGCAACATATGTCTCAAGCGTTTCTGGCGTGGCCAAAACATCTGCTTGGGCACCACATGCTTGACCAGACATATGTTGACCTGCCATGCAGTTCGTTGGCAAGTGTACCTAAAAGACGCACACCAAAGAACAAAGAGGACCTCTCCTTGCTCCTCATCAGCTGGGATCTCCAACCCCACTATACCTTCAGTACTCTCTGAGACCTTCACTGAAAGGAATGAAGGTGTAGAATTAGGTGTGTCACAGCCAAGAACTTGCGGGCAATCTGCTATCGGTACACCGATGTCAGATTGTACCAGGCAAATTTCCCTGCCCCAGCTGCTGCACCGCAGAAAGAAGTTCGCTTCCAGCCATCCACATGCCCAGCAGTTGAATGCTAGTTTGGCAAAATTGCTAGCACTTCAACTGCTACCTTTTCGGATGGTAGACTCTGCCCCCTTCCGTGAGTTTGTGGAATGTGCAGTTCCTCAGTGGCAGGTTCCCAAACGCCACTTTTTCTGACAGAAGGCGATTCCGGCTCTCTACCGGCATGTGGAAGGCAATGTCTTGGCCTCGCTGGACAGGGCGGTCAGTGGTAGGGTGCATATTACCGGTGACTCATGGTCCAGCAGGCATGGACCGGGACGTTACCTAAGTTTCACGGCGGTGACTCTGCTGGCAGCTGGGAAGGATGCAGGACAAGGTGCAGTAGTGTTGGAGGTTGTTCTGCCACCACGCCTCCAAAATGCTACTACTGGTGATTCTGACACACCTCTCTCCTCCACCCCCTCCTCTTCTTCTTCCTCCATGGCCTCTTCCTGTGCTTTGTCCTTGGAACCAGCGGTGCTCCGTAGGCGTTCAAGGGGCTACGCATGTACGCAGGCCAAAAGATGCAATGTGGTGCTTGAGCTGGTGTGCTTGGGGAACAGGAGCCACACTGAGGCAGAGATTCTGTCAGCTCTGCAGGGGCAGGTTCAGAGGTGGTTGACGCCACGCCAGCTTAAGCCAGGAATGGTGGTTTGCAACAATGGCACCAACCTCCTCTCCGCCCTCTGACAGGGACAACTGACTCATGTGCCCTGTTTGGCTCACGTCCTTAACTTGGTGGTGCAGCGGTTCTTGGGCAGGTACCTAGGCTTACAGGATGTCCTGAGGCAGGCCAGGAAAGTCTGTGTGCATTTCCGCCGGTCATATAATGCCAGTGCTTGGCTGGCTGACCTCCAATAGGAATTTAACCTGCCCAAGAACCACCTAATCTGTGACATGCCCACCAGGTGGAACTCAACCTTGGCCATGCTGCAGCGGCTGCACACACAGCAGAGGGCCATCAATGAGTACCTTTGCAACTATGGCACCAGGACAGGGTCAGGGGAGCTTTTTTTTTTTTCCCCACGCCAGTGGGCCATGATCAGGGATGCATGCACTGTCCTGTCACCATTTGAGGAGGCCACGAGGATGGTGAGCAGTGACAGTGCATGCATCAGTGACACTGTCCCCCTTGTCCACCTGTTGGAGCACACGCTGCATGGAATAATAGACTTGAGGCAGAATAGAGGCAGGAAAAGGAGGACTTCCTTAGCTTTTAAGACCCCCTTTATCCAGACAGTGTTCCTGCGTGCCCGTCGATCACACAGAAAGAGGACGAGGAGGAGGAGGAGGATTGTGTCAGCGTGGAGGTGGAGCCTGGCACTCAGCATCAGTAGCAGTCTTTTAGGGATCATTTACAGTCCCAAGAAACCCATGGACTTGTACGTGGTTGGAAGGAGGTGGCTGCAGATCATGTCGTCCTTAGTGACCCATAGGACTCCGGACCGAATGCCTCAGCAAACCTACGCTGCATGGCCTCCCTGATCCTACAAAGGATCCTCGTATTCGTGGTATCAAGGAGAGGGATCAATACTGGCTGGCAACCCTCCTTGATCCATGTTACAAGGGTAAGGTTGCAGACCTTATCTTGATGTCGCAGAGGGAGCAGAGGATGAAACATCTTCAGGAGGCCTTGCAGAAAGGTCTGTGCAACGCACTCCCAGAGACTGGGAGGTTACAAACTCCTGTTCCTGGACAACGTGTTGCTGAGGCTTCAGTCAGTCAAAGAAGAAACGGTGGAGAAGGTGGCCGTCTGACCGATGCGTTCAGACAATTTTTTAGTCCGCAGCCCCAAGGTATGATCGGTTCCAGCAACCATCACAGCATCTGTTTTACATGGTGCAGGAATACCTAGGGGCAAGACCTGATTTGGACACCTTTCCCACCAAAAATCCTCTGGGTTACTGGGTCTTAAAGATGGATCACTGGCCAGAGCTTGCACAGTATGCAATTGAGCTACTGGCCTGTCCTGCATCCAGCGTTCTTTCGGAACGCACATTCAGTGCTGCTGGAGGCTTTGCAACTGATCACAGGGTGAGCCTGTCCACCGACCTGGTTGATCGGCTGACCTTCATAAAAATAAACCAGTCTTGGATCACCACCAGATACCAAGCACCTGATGCTGATGTAACCGAATAATTTTTTTTGAAATGTCTGATTCCTTCAAGACTCCCTATGCTGATGCTGAGTGACTATCCTGTTATGCTGAGTGACTATCCTCTTCATCCTCAATGATCATGCTGATAGCTTGTAAGAATATTTTTGGTTCTGGGCACCACCACCAGTGGCTAAGGCCCAATTTTAACAGGGGCGTGTATTTACAATTTTTGATGCAATACTTTGCAGCAGGGCTCATTCCTGCGCTCCATCTAGAGTATCTGTGAGGGGTTGCAGTGTTGTGGCACCAGCACCAGTGCCTCAGGCCCAATTTTTCAGCCCCAGTTTAACAGTTCAAAATTACAAACAGATTCTACTTGTTTGCACCGCCTATATACTGCTGTTCAGAGTATATAGGGCCTGGGGTCCCCACGCCTTTCCTTTTTTTAATTTGGGTGCGGGGTTCCCCTTAATATTCATACAAGACCCAAAGGGCCTGGTAATAGACTGGGGGTTACCCATGCCGTTTGTCTCACTGATTTTCATCCATATTGCCGGGGCCCGACATTACATTAAAGCCGCAAGCAGTTTTAAATAACTTTTATTCCTTTAAAAATGTCATTTTGTGCAGGGACTGCTCTAAGCACGGGAAACACACGCCACTTTACAGGCATACTATAGACACCCCCCAGGTATGATTATTAAAGGAATATTTCACTTTTGTTTTTACTTTAAGCATCATTAAAATCGCTGCTTCCGAAAAAACGGCCATTTTTAAAACTTTTTTTTGATACATGCCTCCTGGGGCAGGACCCGGGCCCCCAAACCCTTTTTAGGACAATACCATGCAAATTAGCCTTTAAAATTAGCACTTTTGATTTCGAATGTTCGAGTCTCATAGACTTCAATGGGGTTCTAACGTTCATGCAAAGTTTTGGTCCGTTCTCTCATCCCTACTGACCAGCATACTCATCTTTATTTCCCCTATCAAGTCTGTTCAGCTTCTGAGGATTTTCCGACACACAAAGTTTGAGAGCAGGCTTTAAAATTTTCCGACAACAAAATCCGTTGTCGGAATTTCCGATCGTGTGTACACAAATCCGACGCACAAAGTGCCACACATGCTCAGAATAAATAAAGAGATGAAAGCTATTGGCTACTGCCCCGTTTATAGTCCCGACGTACGTGTTTTACGTCACCACGTTCAGAATGATCGGATTTTCCGACAACTTTGTGTGACCGTGTGTATGCAAGACAAGTTTGAGCCAACATCCGTCGGAAAAAATCCTGGGATTTTGTTGTCGGAAAGTCCGATCAATGTCCGATCGTGTGTACGGGGCATAATACGTAAATAGGAAAGTATATCTACCAGGACAACAATAAACAACGGAACACTAGCTGCAGCAGACACCGAACTGGTCAAACCGCACCAACAATAAGTAAATAAAAATCAATATATGGTGTTGCGCTCTAGTGAAAAAATTAGTACCATAAATAAAGTGCTAAATTAGTTAAAGTGCTATATAAAGTGACATTGCATGTGCAAAATTGCATAAAACGCATATATATAGTGAAAACGTATTTGCAATTTTGCATAGAAACGCATAAAATTGCTAAATAATCACATAACCTTCACGTTGCAAAAAAACGCATATAAAGTGATGTTGCATGTGCAAAATTGCATAGAAACGCAAAAATTGCTACATAATCGTATAACCTTCAAATTGCATAGAATAAAAAGGTGCTAATGCTGACAAAATAAAAGGTAAAGTCCAAGTAAGTCCAAGTAAGGTAACAGCGTGTTGTAACAAATGGTGGTGGTTAGTAAATCCTCCAATGGCTCGCATCCGATGTTCCTCTTGTGTGGTAGTGGCCAGGGGAAGCGTCAATCCTAATATGTCTTGGTAGCCTGATGTATCGTCTTCATATATAATAGACATGTGCATTCGTTTTCGTCCGAATGCATTTTCGTCCGAATTTCAGGTATTTTCGTTATCGTTTTAACAAACGATAACGAAAGTGTAGAATCCGAAAAACGAAAGATCCGACATAAACAAATGCTTTTTTTTCCTTTTCGTTGATGACATTGATGACATTCGACATGATGATGACAATAACAATCTGTGGTCGAATGTGCCTAACCTTAACTCTATTAGTCCAAGATTATTCTACATAGAGAGAAAAGATTCGACATAGAGAGGAAAGATTCGACGTAGGGGAGAAAATATTCGACGCTGGGGAGAAAAGATAAATAAAAATAATGATGATGATGAATGTTATTGGCTGATTGTAACCAAAGAGGAGGAGCAGTAAAATAGCTAGAACTAAGTACACACGTACTTTGGCTTATGGTGTCTGTTGAAAGTTCTAAGAAGATTCGACGGAGCAGGTAAACTATACGGCGTCGTACAGTTTAGCTGCTCCGTCGAATCTTCTTTGAACATTCGACAGACACCATAAGCCTTCAATGACAGATTCGACCTTAATTTGGATTTTCGAACGAATGCAATTTTTAACGAAAAACGAAATAAATAAAAACGAATTTTGGGAGTAACTAAAAAAATGTATTTTTCGGACGAAAACGAAATTCCGAAACAAAATATTTCAGTGTGCACATGTCTAATATATAATGATAGGTTATCTCCATATGCCTCAGTGACAGTGGACAGCCTCCCAGGTCCGTGAACATAGAGTAAAAAGGAGAGGGGGGACACAAATCGTGAAGTATGTAATCACAGATATATATTTGAGTTTGCAGGTTTAAAAGTACTCACATAATGAAACAGGTAAAAAAATTGTTAAAAACGAGCAGCTAGCTCGTGACCTGACCTCACTTCTGGTGCCTGTGTAAGCCAATCCAACGTGTATCGTCACAATCACGTGACTTCATCAGGGAATGAAAAATGGGGCTAGAAAGTGTCCTTAAATAGGTTAGCTAATATTAATACTGAGCGGCCATTTTCTTGTAGCCTATGTATAAAAACATATAGAGGTCATTTTCCAATAGATATCCTGGACGTTCTATGGCCGCGGCCATTTTCTTGTGGTCTAACAAAGGTAAATAAAGCAGCGGCCAGAGGTAAATTTAAATATTGTTACTGGGTAAAAAATGTTACATAGCTAGAATGAAAAGAAACTGTTTAACCACTTGCCGACCGCCTCACGCCTATATACGTGAGCAGCAGAGCGGCACGGGCAGGCAAAATCACGTACCTGATACGTGATGCCTTCCCGCGGGCGGGGGGTCCGATCGGACCCCCCCCGGTGCCGTAGGCGGTCGGCTCTTGTTCGCGGGCGATGAGGGGTCAGGGGGAGGCCATCCATTGATGGCCACCCCCTCCCGATCGCTTCCAGCGAATCAAATGCTTCCTCTCCCTCTGTAATGTAAACAGAGGGAGAGGAAGTGATGTCGACTCTCCTCGAGCCAGTCTTTTTGATCCGACGCCGAGGAGAGAAGATATCCAAGTAAGTGCACCAACACTACACTTCCAGTAGAACACGCAGGCACACTTTTCACCCCCCTGTCACCCCACGATCACCCCCCGATCACCCCCCTGTACCCCCTGTCATTCTAACACCAATAGCAGTGTTTTTTTTTTTTGCATTGGTGTCAGTTTGTGTCAGTTATAAGTGTTAGGGCAGTTAGGTTAGCCCCCTTTAGGTCTAGGGTACCCCACTTTAGGTCCAGGGTACCCCCCTAACCCCCCTAATAAAGGTTAACCCCGTGATCACCCCCCGTCACCAGTGTCGCTAAGTGATCGCTGTATTAGTGACACAGGTGACGCTAGTTTAGGGAGGTAAGTATATAGGTTCGCTGTCAGTGTTTTATAGCGACAGGGACCCCCATATACTACCTGCTAAAGGTTTTAACCCCCTGATTGCCCCCTAGTTAACCCTTTCACCAGCGATCACCGTATACGTGTTACGGGTGACGCTGGTTAGATAGTTTGTTTTTTGTAGTTTATTATAGTTTATTACAGTTTATTATAGTTTATTATAGTTTTAGGGCACCCGCCGTTTATTACCCTATAAAGGTTTAACCCCCTAATTGCCCGGCGGTGATAGAAGTTAAGTTTTTAGGATCAGATAAGGTCTGCGTCGCCCCAGGCAGCGTCAGGTTAGCGCCAGTACCGCTAAAACCCACGCACGCAGCATACACCTCCCTTAGTGCTATAGTATCTGAACGGATCGATATCTGATCCGATCAGATCTATACTCCCCAGCAGTTTAGGGTTCCCTGAAACGCAGTGTTAGCGGGATCAGCCCAGATACCTGCTAGCACCTGCGTTTTGCTCCTCGGCCCAGCCCAGCCCAGCCCACCCAAGTGCAGTATCGATCGATAACTGACACTTACAAAACACTAAGCACACATAACTGCAGCGTTCGCAGAGTCAGGCCTGATCCCTGCGATCACTAACAGTTTTTTGGTAGCGTTTTGAATCAGTCGCTGACAGTCAGGAGCTTTTTTGCCTGTGAGTCTCACTAGTGCACCCCTAAATTTAGAGGCCAAAATGGCAAATCGAAGGTACACTAGTGAAGAGGCCTACAGGTTTCTGAGCATGACAGATAGTGAAGAGGAAGTCACTCATCTGTCAGATTCAGGCTCAGAATACGATCCTGTAGAGGACAGCGGCTCCATGACAGATAGCTCTGACGACGGAGTTGTGGTCCCTGCTAAGGTCAGGCGTACCAGACCCCGAACTTATTCTGTCCTTGAAGTGCAAGAACCGCAGGGCTCTCGTATGGAGCAGAGAAGTACTAGTGCCGCTATTCCTTCTCGTGAACTGGCAAGCACCAGCGGCCTAGTACACCCTGGTCGTACATCCAGCACTGCAGTAACACTTGGTGACGTGGCGAGTCCCATAAGTGCAGTTCAAGCTGGCGAAGTGGCAAGCACAAGTAGTGTCCCGCTGCCACCAAGAAGACGAACACAGGCCCGTCGTGCCCATAGTGCCCTTCCTGCTGCATTCGCCAATCCGAATTGGGTACCCACCACTTCTGCAGCACCCGTACTTCCCCCTTTCACTGGCCAACCCGGAATTCAGGTGGAAACAGTTGACTTTATGTCACTGGATTTTTATTCGCTGTTTTTCACCGAAGATCTCTATAGATCTATTGTGGACCAAAGCAATTTATACGCTGGTCAATACATCGCCACTATTCCCCAGTCCACCCTTGCCAGAGATTGGAGACCAATTACGGTCTTCGAATTTAAGATCTTTCTGGGCCTTTCCCTCCTCATGGGGTTGAATAAAAAGAGTGAGTTGCGGTCATATTGGTCCACTGACCCAATTTACCATTCACCCTTGTTCTCTGCCTCCATGGCCAGGGCACGATACGAGCAGATTTTGCGGTTCATGCACTTCAACGACAATGAACTCTGTCGTCCTCGTGGAGACCCTGCATATGATCGGCTCTACAAAATTCGGCCCCTCGTAAACCACTTCAACCAACGTTTTGCAGACTTGTTTACCCCCCATCAAGTTGTCTGCGTTGATGAGTCCCTGGTTAAATTTTCTGGCCGCTTGTCATTCAAACAGTACCTTCCCAGCAAGCGTGCCAGATACGGGGTCAAGATGTATAAGCTCTGTGACAGGGCCACAGGCTATACATATAGTTTTATGGTTTACGAGGGCAAAGATAGTCACGTAGAGCCGACAAACTGCCCTGACTACATAGGAAGCGCTGGCAAGATAGTGTGGGACTTGGTGTCACCCTTATTCCGAAAGGGGTACCACTTGTACGTGGACAATTATTATACGAGCGTGCCACTTTTTAGCCACCTTTTTGATCATCAGATTGGAGCATGTGGCACCGTGCGACCTAATCGCCGGGGCTTTCCCCAGCGGCTTGTAGATTCCCGTCTTAGGCTGGGGGAGAGAGCCTGCTTGAAGTATAATAATTTGCTCGCTATGAAGTGGAGGGATAAGAAGAATGTTTTCGTTCTCACCTCCCTTCATGCAGACACGATGGTCCAAATTCCTATGGCGACTGGTGTTGTGGAGAAACCCCTCTGTGTCCACGAATATAACCTTAATATGGGAGGGGTGGACCTCAACGACCAGTTGTTGGCGCCGTACCTAATTGCCCGTAAGGCCAGACGCTGGTACAAAAAAGTGTCTGTTTATTTATTTCAATTGGCTTTGCTGAATGCTCATGTGCTATACAGAGCTTCAGGACAGACTGGATCCTTCCTTAAATTCCAGGAAGAGATCGTCAGAGCCCTTCTGTATCCAGACGGTGCTCCACCTCACCATCCCCAACCAAATGCAGTAAGCCGGCTGCATGAGAGGCATTTTCTTTATGCCCTCCCGAGTACCCCTACCCAACGAACCCCCCAAAAAAGATGTCGTGTCTGCAGCAAGCGCGGATTTAGGCGTGACACCCGGTATTGTTGTCCCCTCTGTCCTGGCAATCCTGGTCTTTACATTGGTGAATGTTTTGAACGCTACCATACACTAGTGGAGTATTAGCGTAGGGTACAGCACTGCACAGACTAGGCACACTTCCACAGGGTCTCCCAAGATGCTGTCGCATTTTGAGAGACCCAAACCTGGTACCAGTTAAAAAAGTTAAAGTTACAAAAAAAAGTGTAAAAAAAGTAAAAAAAAGAAAAAAACACAAAAAAATATATAAAATAAAAAAACCAAAAATAGTTGTTGTTCTGCATTCTATACTGCAATGTTTTATTGTTATGTTTTTATCATGTTTGCTTTATAGGTATGCAATTTTTTTATACTTTGTTTTTTTTATTGTTAACCACTTTTTTGTTTTCAGGTATGCCATTCAGCTGCAGAGCGGATTTATTTATCTTGACAGCAACAGCGTTTGCTCCCACGATACATAAAGCCGTGACTCCAGCGCTGTCGGAGGTGATTTCACCACCACAGTTACATACTTCAGCATATATGACGAAGCGTGGGGGCAGCAGTGGGTGGAGGAGCGATTTGCTCCTGCCTTTTGCGGGAGGATGCCCCCATGCTTCGGCATATATATACGGTGCATGTATGCCCATCATTAGAAGTGGGTGGATGAAGGGAGGTATTCTAATGGTGGGCATACCCACCGATCAATATCTTTTTTTCGTTCAGCCCACAGGCTGCATGAAAAAAAAGTTTACAATGTATGCCCAACAAGGACCAGCAACGTACTGGTATGTTGCTGGACTTTGAGTAGTTATACCAGAATGATGCCTGCAGGTTTAGGTATCATCTTGGTATCATTCTTTTCAGCCAGTGGTCGGCTTTCTTGTAAAAGCAATCCTAGCGGCTAATTAGCCTCTAGACTGCTTTTACAAGCAGTGGGAGGGAATGCCCCCCCCCACCGTCGTCCATGTTTTTCTCTGGCTCTCCTGTCCCAACAGGGAACTTGAGAATGCAGCCGGTGATTCAGCCAGCTGACCATAGATCTGATCAGAGACCAGAATGGCTCCAAACATCTCTATGGCCTAAGAAACCGGAAGCTATGAGCATTTCATGACTTAGATTTCGCCGGATGTAAACAGCGCCATTGGGAAATTGGGAAAGCATTTTATCACACCGATCTTGGTGTGGTCAGATGCTTTGAGGGCAGAGGAGAGATCTAGGGTCTAATAGACCCCAATTTTTTCTAAAAAGAGTACCTGTCACTACCTATTGCTATCATAGGGGATATTTACATTCCCTGAGATAACAATAAAAATGATTAAAAAAAAAATAAAAATGAAAGGAACAGTTTAAAAATAAGATAAAAAAGCAAAAAAAATAATAAAAAAAAAAAAAAAAAGCACCCCTGCCCCCCCCCTGCTCTCGCACAAAGGCGAACGCAAGCGTCGGTCTGGCGTCAAATGTAAACAGCAATTGCACCATGCATGTGAGGTATCACCGCGAAGGTCAGATCGAGGGCAGTAATTTTAGCAGTAGACCTCCTCTGTAAATCTAAAGTGGTAACCTGTAAAGGCTTTTAAAGGCTTTTAAAAATGTATTTAGTTTGTCACCACTGCACGTTTGTGCGCAATTTTAAAGCATGTCATGTTTGGTATCCATGTACTCGGCCTAAGATCATCTTTTTTATTTCATCAAACATTTTGACAAAATAGTGTGTTTTAGTGCATTAAAATTTAAAAAAGTGTGTTTTTTCCCCAAAAAATGCGTTTGAAAAATCGCTGCGCAAATACTGTGTGAAAAAAAAAAATTAAACACCCACCATTTTAATCTGTAGGGCATTTGCTTTAAAAAAATATATAATGTTTGGGGGTTCAAAGTAATTTTTTTGCAAAAAAAAATAATTTTTTCATGTAAACAAAAAGTGTCAGAAAGGGCTTTGTCTTCAAGTGGTTAGAAGAGTGGGAGATGTGTGACATAAGCTTCTAAATGTTGTGCATAAAATGCCAGGACAGTTCAAATGACCTCATTTTGGAAAGTAGACACCCCAAGCTATTTGCTGAGAGGCATGTCGAGTCCATGGAATATTTTATATTGTGACACAAGTTGCGGGAAAAAGACAAATTTTTTTTTTTTTGCACAAAGTTGTCACTAAATGATATATTGCTCAAACATGCCATGGGAATATGTGAAATTACACCCCCAAATACATTCTGTTGCTTCTCCTGAGTACAGGGATACCACATGTTTGAGACTTTTTGGGAGCCTAGCCGCGTACAGGACCCCGAAAACCAAGCCCCGCCTTCAGGCTTTCTAAGGGCGTAAATTTTTGATTTCACTCTTCACTGCCTATCACAGTTTCGGAGGCCATGGAATGCCCAGATGGCACAAACCCCCCCCCCCAAATGACCCCATTTTGGAAAATAGGCACCCAAAGCTATTTGCTGAGAGGTATAGTGAGTATTTTGCAGACCTCACTTTTTGTCACAAACTTTTGAAAATTGAAAAAAGAAAAAAAAATACGTTTTTCTTGTCTTTCTTCATTTTCAAAAACAAATGAGAGCTGCAAAATACTCACCATGCCTCTCAGCAAATAGCTTGGGGTGTCTACTTTCCAAAATGGGGTCATTTGGGGGGGTTTTGTGCCATCTTGGCATTTTATGGCCTTCAAAACTGTGATAGGTAGTGAGGAGTAAAATCAAAAATGTATACTCTTAGAAATCCTGAAGGCGGTGCTTGGTTTTCGGGGCCCCGTACGCGGCTAGGCTCCCAAAAAGTCCCACACATGTGGTATCCCCGTACTCAGGAGAAGCAGCAGAATGTATTTTGGGGTGTAATTCCACATATGCCCATGGCATGTTTGAACAATATATCATTTAGTGACAACTTTGTGCAAAAAAAAAAAAAATTGTCACTTTCCCGCAACTTGTGTCAAAATATAAAATATTCCATGGACTCAACATGCCTCTCAGCAAATAGCTTGGGGTGTCTACTTTCCAAAATGGGGTCAATTGGGGGGGGGGTTTGTGCCATCTGGGCATTTTATGGCCTTCAAAAATGTGATAGGTAGTGAGGAGTGAAATTACAACTTTACGCCCTTAGAAATCCTGAAGGCGGTGCTGGGTTTTCGGGGCCCCGTACGCAGCTAGGCTCCCAAAAAGTCCCACACATGTGGTATCCCCGTACTCAGGAGAATCAGCAGAATGTATTTTGGGGTGCAATTCCACATATGCCCATGGCCTGTGTGAGCAATATATCATTTAGTGACAACTTTGTGCAAAAAAAAATACAATTCTCACATTCCCGCAACTTGTGTCAAAAAATAAAATATTCCATGGACTCAACATGCCTCTCAGCAAATAGCTTGGGGTGTCTACTTTCCAAAATGGGGTCATTTGGGGGGGTTTTGTGCCATCTTGGCATTTTATGGCCTTCAAAACTCTGATAGGTAGTGAGGAGTGAAATAAAAAATTTATGCCCTTAGAAATCCTAAAGGCAGTGATTGGTTTTCGGGGCCCCGTACGCGGCTAGGCTCCCAAAAAGTCCCACACATGTGGTATCCCCATACTCAGGAGAAGCAGCTAAATGTATTTTGGGGTACAATTCCACATATGCCCATGGCCTGTGTGAGCAATATATCATTTAGTGACAACTTTGTGCAAAAAAAAAAAAAATTGTCACATTCCCACAACTTGTGTCAAAAAATAAAATATTCCATGGACTCAACATACCTCTCAGCAAATAGCTTGGGGTGTCTACTTTCCAAAATGGGGTCATTTGGGGGGGTTTTGTGCCATCTTGGCATTTTATGGCCTTCAAAACTGTGATAGGTAGTGAGGAGTGTAATCAAAAATCTATGCCCTTAGAAATCCTGAAGGCGGTGCTTGGTTTTCGGGGCCCCATACGCGGCTAGGCTCCCAAAAAGTCCCACACATGTGGTATCCCCGTACTCAGGAGAAGCAGCTGAATGTAGTTTGGGGTGCAATTCCACATATGCCCATGGCCTGTGTGAGCAATATATCATTTAGTGGAAACTTTTTGTAAATTTTTTTTTTTTTTTGTCATTATTCAATCACCTGGGACAAAAAAAAATTAATATTCAATGGGTTCAACATGCCTCTCAGCAATTTCCTTGGGGTGTCTACTTTCCAAAATGGGGTCATTTGGGGGAGTTTTGTACTGCCCTGCCATTTTAGCACCTCAAGAAATGACATAGGCAGTCATAAACTAAAAGCTGTGTAAATTCCAGAAAAAGTACCCTAGTTTGTAGGTGCTATAACTTTTGCGCAAACCAATAAATATACGCTTATTGACTTTTTTTTTACCAAAGACATGTGGCCGAATACATTTTGGCCTAAATGTATGACTAAAATTGAGTTTATTGGATTTTTTTTATAACAAAAAGTAGAAAATATCATTTTTTTTCAAAATTTTCGGTCTTTTTCCATTTATAGCGCAAAAAATAAAAATGGCAGAGGTGATCAAATACCATCAAAAGAAAGCTCTATTTGTGGGAAGAAAAGGACGCAAATTTCGTTTGGGTACACCATTGCATGACCGCGCAATTAGCAGTTAAAGCGACGCAGTGCCAAATTGTAAAAAGTGCTCTGGTCAGGAAGGGGGTAAATCCTTCCGGGGCTGAAGTGGTTAAATGTTTTTTTTTTTAATGAGGGGTATATTTAGTATCCAGACAGAGCGGACATTCAAAAATGAGTGTCTCATTACATTAAGGGGACAGATGGTAAAATGAAGCACTGTGTGTAAATATAGAATTATATAGCCCCCGGAAATGATGTCGTAATCTCCTTGGAGAATAACACAGTAAATCACATTAAAACACATAAAAGTACAAGGGATCTTTGCTTAAGGGATCAGGAAGGTATCGGAGGTCTCAGGAGGTAGTATAAAGTAAGTGAACCAAATAGACAATAAAAGTTCCACTAATGGTAACCCATTATACAACAAATTAAAAATCGCTCAAAAAACAGTTAAGATCAAATTCAATGTTTAGTCCTCAGGGTGCAAAAGTGTCCAAAATAAAAATCCATCAAGACTCTTAATGACTGAGGGTTCTAGTCCATTGACGCTTCCCCTGGCCACTACCACAACAAGAGGAACATCGGATGCGAGCCATTGGAGGATTTACTGACCACCACCATTTTTTACAACACGCTGTTACAGCGGTAAGGTAAGGTAGCCATTGCACACCTGAGGTGTTTATAGACTGAAGAGGATTCACATCACCTATGCACTGAAAGACTGTATTTTCACTGACTGTCACTTGGAGCACAGCACTTCACTGCATCTTATTTTCATTTTATTTTAAAATTTTCTCTATTCATGTGCACTGGTATGCGACTATGTAGCAATTTTATTCGTTTCTATGCAATTTTGCACATGCAATGTCACTTTAAATGTGTTTTTTTGCAACTTGAAGGTTATGTGATTTTTTAGCAATTGTATGCGTTTCTATGCAAATTTGCACATACGTTGTGACTATATATGCGTTTTATGCAATTTTGCACATGCGATGTCACTTTATATAGCAAGAAGAAAAGATTATAATAAAGATTCTTTATTGTCATGAGCCAGACAAAATTTCAACTGATCATGATTGCAATTTTGTCTGGCTCATGACAATAAAGAAATTTCGACAGCATCTTTTGGATCCAAGTGTGCAATCAATCTTTTCTTCTCTTCTTGATATTGCCTATGGAGATGAGCTGAGATTAGCACCTTGGACCGGGTGTGTCCATTTTTTGCCTGAAGCGGTGTGTGCACCCTTGTTCTGTTCAATTTATATAGCACTTTAACTAATTTAGCACTTTGTTTATGGTACTAATTTTCTCACTAGAGCGCGACACCATATATTGATTTTTATTTACATCTAATACATAGTCTTTTTAATCTGGTAAAAAACTATGTGGAGTGATGGCCTAAAACTAAAATCTCTAAATCTACTTGCACTGCACGTTACCATCTATAAGGACAAGAATGGTCAAGTTGCTAGCAAATTGTACAGGAAGGAAACTGCCGGCAACACCCTTTTGCATGCTGACAGTTTCCACCCGGAACCTTTGAAGAAATCCATACCCTTTAGTCAATTTTTAAGACTAAAACGCAACTGCACCACGATGGAAACTTTCCAATGTGAAGCAGACAAACTCAGTAAAAGATTACTTATAAGGGGATACACCAAATCCTCTTTGAAAAAAGCTTTTAATCGTGTCAAAAATCAAGACAGACATGCTTTAATTTTTGGGTCCAAAACTCGTAAATCTGATGACACAATAAGGATCATCCTACGCTACTCCAACGAGCATAGTACTATAAGAAGAATTCTTACAAAACACTGGTCAATTTTGACCGACGACCCAGTTTTGGGAAGTCTGTTAACCTCAAAACCACAAATTACCTTCCGGAAGGCAGGTTCCCTAGCTGATTTACTAACCCAAAGCGAATACAAGGGGAATAAAAGAGGGGACCCCTGCAAAACATGGGGGACCTTCCCTTGTGGCAACTGTTCTTTTTGCAATGTTATTGGGAAGAGGACTTCATTCCTACTACCCAATGGGGAACGTTTTCAATTAAAGAATTTCGCGAACTGCCAAACCCGAGGGGTAGTTTACTTGGTACAATGCCAATGCGGGGCCTTTTACATTGGCAAAACCCGCCAAGAATTTAGACAACGCGTGAGCAAACACCTGCTAAGTATGCAGATTGGCAACTTGTATCTTCCCCTCGGCAGACATGTAGCCAAGGGACATGGATACAGGATGCCATCTGTAAATTTCACGGTGGTAGACCGTGTCCATGTCCCTTTGCGAGGTGGTGACTGGAATAAAATCCTTCTACAACGCGAAATGCGTTGGATAAGACATCTGGATGCCACCACCCCGCCAGGCCTAAATGAGGCAGAAAGTTTTAGACCTTCTCTGGAAGGTTTCAGTTCTGGTAAAACAGACTGAATACAATCTCCCCTGCCCTTCATTCATCTTCATGTTTTAAACCTCTTTCTTCTTCCTCCCTCTCTCCCCCCTTTCCCCTTCCTATCCATTCACACTATATATAGCCTATGGATCAGCAGTTGGAATAATAATGTCTATTGGGGTATATTTCTATTTATATATGATTTATGAATTTTTGTGTTTTGCATAATGATAGTTCGTGGGCTGGCTGAGAGAATCTTGTGTTCCCCCAGTCCCGTCCATGATATATATTTTTCATGATTCGTCCATTTACTTATTTGTATATATTTGTTTGCTTCAGTTCTCGTGATTTGACTGTTTCCCGGGTGGTCCTCCAATCGCCCCCACTCGGATCTGTGGTCATATCGTGCACCCGGCACAGGGGGGGGCCCGAACTTAAGTTTGGGGGCCCCTGTTTTTTCCATTGCCATTCGAGGCGTCTATTTGACGCCATCCTCTGGCATTTGATTGATTTTCCAGTGTCGGGGGCTTTTGTTCTCCCTTTGAGTATTTATCCTTTTTGGATATGTTTCCTCTAAAAAAGTCTCTGCTTCCACACCGGATATGGGGTATTTTTCCCACATGTCCAGCCATTTATGGCAATTTTTGAGTTATTTGTTAAAATCTATTTTTTAGAGACCCTGCTGTACACTTTATTATAATCTTTTAATCTACAGGGGTGGGAACTGTCTCTGGACGTGCCCTCTTGCATGCGCGGATCTGATGAGGGGCGTTTTTGCCTCCTCCGGGATCTGGCTTTGGACTTTTTTTGTTAGCAGTCCATGTTTTTCTGTATGCGTCCTGTTGATCATGGACGATTGGGGGGGCGGAGCGGAGTGCCGGCCTGTCTCTCCCTACGTCCTTACCTACGGGCGTTCTATTAGTGTCAGCAATGTGTGTCTCTTTCTGCGTCCTTCCGGTTATTGACGTTGGGGGGGCGGGGCAGGATGCCGGCCTGTCTCCCCTCACGTCCGGATACACGGGCGCTTGTGTGACTTGTAATGTGAGCGGAGGAAGTGACGTCGCCTACGTCTCTCGGAGCGGCGTCATCTCCTCGCGCTCGTTAAGCAATCCATCAGCACCGACTTATAAGGAGAACGCCGGGAGCCCTTGAGCCGCCAGCGTCATTTCTCTGCTGTTTGTTGCTGAGATTGGACAACCGTGGGTTTGTGCTTGGGCTCGGGGCGGATCTTTGTTTCCTCCTGGACCCCTGGTAGACTCTGGACTTACCTGTGCTCATCTGTGGGAGATATGCTGTAAAACTATGGTAAGCTTTAAATCACTATTTCCATTGATTGATACATTTCATTCTCAGCTACCTCTCCTCTCCAGACCTTTTTCCCTATTTGTGGACAGTATCTGGGGAGTGAGAAATACATATTTTTTAGTTATTCTTTATGGGGTCGCTTTCATAAACCTGTTTTTTTGGCCATGAACGCATGGCCAGCAGGTTTTTTGTTTTTGGTTTTTTATTTATCACATACAATTTTTTCAATCATTTAAGAGTGGAATCTCTCCCCTTTGGGGTTAATTCCACCTCTTTATTGTACCCTCAGGTTTCAGTGCCTTCATATGAATTCACTTACCGATATTCTTACAATACTTTTTTAATATTCTTTATTTAGTTAAATATATATTCCCTTACACACCAGATTCAGTCCCCTTTTGGGTTAAGCTCACCAAAATATTAGGACACAACTGGTATTGTTTTTCATTCATTTTTGCATTTTTTTTATTTTTGATTCCTCTTCCTCTTGTTTCTAGGAAGGGGAATTTCTCCTCTTTATTGCATACTGAATTTTTTCGCATTTGAAGGCACACAAACCCGCATCTCCGATACAAGGTTGGTTTTTGTTGCTGTGTTTTTTGTTTTTTTTTCCATGGATGCATTATCTCCCTTACAGATGATGAATGTGTGTATACATATATTTTTTCAGATTTCACATTCCCCTTCCCCCCAGCGTCTTCTTTTTGCTTGGGACACTTGGCGTCTCTCATTGGATCTCAATATCTGGGGGCTCCTTTGCACGATAAAAGACCGTTATCTGGCTGGATGGGGGTTTTTGGAGTGTCACACTGAGAATCCGCTGGGTCAATCATGATTACTGTAAGCCTCTTTACACATATTTTTTGTTGGTTTTTCAAAAATAAATATGTATGTATACTTATGTTACTTTTGTGCCTTTCAGATAATGGCAAAAATTTATCCCTGAAGAAGAAATTTAATCATTTTGAAACGCGTTGGATTATATGATTTTTTGCCACTTCTGTAGTGTATCATTTTTTATTCTCTGCAAATGTATATTTTCATATGTTTAATTACTTTTTAACAATTTTTGTATAAATAAAACTTATCTAACTTTTAAATATTTCCTTCTTTTGTTGCCTCGAAAATCCCAATTAAATGAGGTTCCCATTGTAATCTACTTGCACTGCAGCCACAACCCTATGCCCTGTACACACGGTCGGACTTTCCGACGGAATCTGTGCGATTGGAGCTTGTTGTCAGAAATTCCGACCGTGTGTGGGCTCCATTGGACTTTTTCCATTGGAATTTCCGACACACAAAGTTTGAGAGCAGGCTATAAAATTTTCCGACAACAAAATCTGTTCACGTAAATTCCGACCGTGTGTGGACAAATTCCGACGCACAAAGTGCCACGTATGCTCAGAATAAATTCCGAGACGGAACTGCTCGGTCTCGTAAAATTAGCGTTCGTAATGGATCTAGCACTTTCGTCATGCTGCAATGTGTTAAATTGCTTAATGCAGCGCACTCTCTTCTTCTTTATAATACTAGAAGAATTAAGCTGTTTTGCTGCTTGTATTCACACAGAGTTCTCACAAACTTCTTTCTTTATTATTTCTCGTGATTTCATGAATATAATATTTGTATTCGTCAGATCTACCGAATTTTTGGGGGGTTTTATGTTTTTATATTTTTGATAATTTGTTGTTTGTTTTTTTAATCAAGATCACCTGTTTTTGTTAATTTTTTTTGTGATCTCCATAATTATTTTTGTGGGTTTTGTGTGTCCACAACACCATTATTATATTGTATTTTAGAATCTCAAGGAGATTGGTTGGTGTTGGTGTCCCTTGTAAATTTCACATTGTATTTTGGACATGTACCCACCTACTCACAAACAAACTGTCCTTTTTGAAGTAAAACACATAGGCAAGTATTTGTGAAAAATAAATAGCCATTTATTCTGGGTCATAAAAAAAAAAAAAAAGGAGGAAGGCAACACTGGATAAACTAATGAAGCCTTTGTACCCCAGGGTACACATCAATAATTTAACAGTCAAAATTAGTGGCCTGAGGAGTCCTTATAATAGTGAGCACAATCCGGTCCAGGACTACAAGAGATCAGGATCAGTAGCAGATGACATATATGTCCCCAGGCTGTGGTACTACAACAGCCTGCATCTTTTGCCAGACCTGAACCCAGGGCCATCACTCTCTGGTCTTCCTTAGACGCTTCCTTCCAGGCTGTGGCTCTGGTGTTGGAGGTGTGGCAGGAGGTGGAGGAGGAGGAAGACCTTGAGGAGGAGGACCTTGAGGAGGAGGACCATGGATGAACTTACAAACGTGGCTTTGGCTTGTGAGTTGGCCCCTTAACCTCTTATTTAGGGCTTGTAAGATGAGATACTCACATATTAGGCATTGGCACTCCTCCATTTCCAGCATTTTGCAGGCTGTAATATAGACAAAGTCCTCTTGAAGACTGTGGGGGGTTCTGACGGCCGCAGTAGCCTTCCAAAATAGGCCAATTGCTGCCTCCTTCACGTTACTCCTCTTCCTACCACTTTTTTGTGGAAGGCAGGAGGGGAGGGACCTGGGTATCGGGCAGGCTACTGGACCCGGCCACCTCCTGGCTGCCACTTACCCCCGCCACCTCCTGGCTGAGACTTTCCTGTGTATGAAAAAGGGACATCTTTTTAGTTTTTGGTTCATCAATCACACACAATTTTCATCTCATAACTGTTGCAAATTGAATGTTAATAAATAGAAAAAACTATCATTCTGAGCCCAGCATTTTTCATTCTTGTCACAATCACAATTTGTGACCACTACTGTCTATTGATATATAAAACACTTTTTGAAATCAGAAATTAGTTATCAAAACTAACATAGATTTAACATCATTAATTTGACAAACAGAAATATTTAGAAGAATGCTATACCTGGCTCAAGCTGGGCTCCTCCACATGTTGCTGCCTGGAAGGCTCAGGTTGGGCGTCTGAAGCCTCAGCTGGGGGGGAGGAAGTGTGGAAGGAAGAGTGGAGAGTGCTGGCCTGGGTTCAGTCTGGCCTGCCAGAAAATTCAGTCTGTCATAGTACCGAAGCCTGGGGACATAAATGTCATCTGCTGCAGCTCCTGATCTCTAGGAATCCTGGACCTTCTTGCGCTCCCTAAGATAAGTGCTCCTCATGCCACCAATTAGGGCCTTCAAATAGGGGATGTCTGCCATGGGGATCACCGGCTTCACAAATTCCAGCAATTGGTCCAGTGCTGCCTTCCTCTTTGTTTTATTGTTATAATAGGGGTGGTTTACCTGCCACAGACAGGTCAGCTCCCTGAACATATCAATGAATATTGGCATAAAGTCATGATCATTGACTAGATCCATTTTCTCTGCAAGACACAACACAAGACAAACCCTAATGTCAGGCTAAACTCTCCTAATCTTGTCCCAATATAGGCCTCAATCTATAAGCAGTATAGGCCCAAGTTAAAATGCACGCGCGTTACGCTTTATATACACTACGCATGCGTGAAACTCCGCCCGCCCCTGATGTTCTTTCTAGTCTATTCCCAGCCCCTTCTCTTTCGGCGCAGTGGGGGAGAGCACATGGCGAAGAGACAACAGGTGCGTGATAATTCCAGCAACGAGGAGAAGGAGGAAAGCCCGAAGCCAGAAACGTCTGGATCCCACAGGCGATTTAAGGCATCAAATATGGCCTTTGTTGAGATGGTGGAGATGGTGGACATATTGAAAAGGGCCGACTAAGACGGGAAGTATGGACCTTATCCCAACCCAAATGTGAGAAAGGCCAAGATCATGGCTAAAGTTGTGAAGAGTCTGCACAGGAATTTTAGGATAAGACGATTCAAGGATCAACTGAGGAAACGGTGGTCGGACTTCAAATTAAGGGAGCACGATCAGTATAGAAGGATCAGGAGAGTGCTGCAAAAAATTAAGTAGTTGTCCTGTGTTCCTATTCTTTATTTTTATTACGTTTGTGCTGCCCCATGTGCTTTTCTTTACTGTTGTACAGTTTAAAATGGCAACTTTCATGTTCATGGGCACATTAATCGTTTGTAGGAAACATTGTTCGTTCGGCCACTAAAATACAATGTTTTGGCCAGATGCAGTTCAATACCGTTTTTCTGGCCTACTTCGATTAAAAAAAGTTTGTTGTCTAGATGGGTTTGTAACTAGAATGAAATGCAAACTATATTCTGTGTAAGGAGAGGACACTCAGCAGCTGTTTACACATCTGGACGCTGGAGAACTAGTGTGGGACAAAAGAACACCCTTTTTATTAGGGGGTCCACACAGGTGCTCCAGTGTATACTATAGGGGTGTCTCCATCTGTGAAGCTTGCACAAAATAGGTAAGTATTCAAGCTTTACAAAGGACAAAAAAAATTTCTTCAGCTTGGAACTCTGCCAAAACAGACAATTGTACCCCACTTCCAGGCAATGTTTCATATTCCTATTTCTGCCATCAAATATCTGTGTGCTAAGTATACCTAATTTTGTTCACATAGGGGAGAAAAGACTCAGAGGACACCAATCATCAGAGGAGACCAGGGAACCCCCACCTCAGGAAGAAGGGGAAATCCCCCAAACCCAACCAGAGGAGGAGGAGGGAGACATTGTAGAAATTGTCACCACAACAGGTGAGTATCTGCAACCACAGCCTCAGGTAAGAGATGTATGCCTGCATATTTATAATACATGGTGGTTTTTTTTTTGTTTTTTTTTGTAGGTGATCGGGATGTTGTGGAAGAGGAATGTCATTTCACCAGTGAAAGTGCCCAAATCCTCATCGGGGAGATAATGGGGTGTAATAGAGATTTAGAAAACCTAAATGAAAACATCAATGATGTTCAAAACAAAATGAAGAACATCATTGATGTTTTAGGGAGAATCTAAAACACCCAGAAATCCCTAAATTTCTTGAGCTTATTTATTTTTTTGACGAATTTTTTACGTATTTTCAAAGCCAAATTTTGAAGATGCACACAGTGTGTCAACATGTGCTATCTGCCATCACAGGAGATCAATGTACGCGTTTTGTGGGTGCAACCCCTTCCTCGATAATAAAGTAGCTGAGAGGAAGGGGTTGCACCCACAAAACACGTCTATTGATCCCCTATGATGGCAGCTAGCACATGTTGACATTTGGCAATTTGTGTGCACCTTCAATATTTGGCTTTTACAGGGGTGACATCACCCCATCTGCTGAACGCAATATCAAACACAGTTTGTACATACTCATGTCGGATATTGCCTTCACTTTATAAAAGTTGAACTTTGTAAGTTCCAGAGTTGTGTATTGTTTTATGGGTTTAAACATGCCTGTTTTACCTATAAAAAGGCATTTATCATTAATGTGACCTAAAAAAATGTTATACAACAAACATGTTGGTTTGTTCAAAAACCCTTTTATAAACGCACATGTGATTGTGCTTTGATTAAAAGGTATGATAATCAACAATGTGCGGCTTCTTCTTTTAATGCGCAAAAGCATTTTTTGGAGTAAAGTTGGTGTTTTCAGTGACAATCGGGGTTATTTACTGAAGGTAAATCCACTTTACACTACAAGTGCAGTTTCAGTGCAGTCTCAAGTGCACTTGTAGTACAAAGTGTATTTTCCTTTAGTAAATAACACCCACAGTGCTTTCTAATTTTACACAATCACACCATTTTCATGACTCCCCAAATTTCGGTCCTGGTGCTAAAAACTATTAATATTTTTGTCAGTAATGCATTACATACATTAACAACAAAAACAAGGTGTGTGTGTAGCAGACCCACAACATAATAATAATTATTAGCTGAAGAAGAGATTGTCACCACATGTGTCAAAGAAATTTCATTTGCACTGTTGAAGAAAAAGGCCAAAAAAAATAACATTAATAAAAGATAACCGAGCAGACAGCTAAAAGAAAGCCAAGCAGTAAATCAAAGCAAATATTTGTTCAGTTTCAAATATATTTTTAGTTAAAAAATGTCTCAGACATTGTCTGGCATATCGATGGCCCCCCTACCCGCAAAGTATTCCAGGTATCTTAAACGGACCTTGCAGGCACTCTGGGGGGGCAAGCCAGGAAGGACAGTTTCCAGCGCCATCAGGGTTGGTTCATTCTGAATTCTGGCCTCAGGCCCAACTGAGGCAGCATAGTTCAAAGAATTTCTCCTTAATACTTTGTGGAGAACACAGCAAGAAAGGATGATGTGACTGAGTCCTTCCGCATTGTCTTCTGGAGGTGGCAAACCCAAGCTGCCATTCTGGAGACACCTGTAGAAATCGGTCTGGGCGATGACTCCAGCATCCAACATCCGGCCATTCTTCCCCACATCCACATACAGGAACTCGTAAGTAGCCGACACCACCGCCAACATCACAATACTATTGAACCCCTTGTAATTATAATAGTATGACACCGAGTTGGGGGGTGGGACGATGTGGACGTGTTTCCCATCAATTGCCCCTCCGCAGTTGGGAAAGTCCCACCGCTGGGCAAAGTGGGAAGTCTGCCATTCCTGTGGCGTGGAAGGAAACTGTGGAGTCAAACCAGAAAAAAAATTAGTAATTTTGCACATAAACATTGAAAGCACAAACATTCTTGGCCAACATCAGTATAACATTTATTTTAGGGAGTATTTAAAGACAAAATATAAGTTCCACCTATCAGATTCCCCACCCCCTCTGATGGCCCATTGTAAAATTTTTAGGGGGGGAGATGTTTTGGACAGGTAACCCTCTCCACTTCATTGAGAGATGAATGCCTAAATAATGTGTATTACTTTGGCCAGCCCCTCCTTACTTACACTATTGGCAGCTCACTGGACAGGTAAGAAGTGTCATAATACAAAAATATGAATACACACTGTACAAATTGGAGCACAATTTTAACATTCTGCAATTACCTATCAAGATAATAATGGGATACAAAAACTTTAAACAGTACCATTTGAAAGTATTCAGGCAGGCCCTTGCACTACATGCTTTGGGAAATTCATACAGAAATCTGACCACAAAAGAGGTAGGTATAGTGTGTATGGGTTTGGCAAAGTCAGCAAATAGAGGATTGGTATTGGTTGACATAGCGGTTGGGGGGAGGGAGGGTTCCAAATAAGTTTGGGGAAAAAAATGCCTCTGGCACTGTGCCAGAATTTAAGGACACAAATAACATTTGTACACATTTTAGGGGGTGTTTAGGGTAAAGCCCTACAATGGAGCTGACAAAATACATTGTTAAGTGACTAGGCGAGGTGGATATAGGCCCAGGAGAGCATGCTGGGGAGGTAAGTGAAGGCAAATATGCATGAAGGACAAAAAAAAGTTTAAAAATTCCAGCATGCATGAGGACAAAGGGGACATTCACAGTATATTACAATCATGGTAATTAGGGAATGATGAAGGAAATACAATACATTATCAAACATTAAATACCGTATATACTCGAGTATAAGTCGTTCCGAGTATAAGTCGAGGCCCTAATTTACCACAAAAAAAGGGGAAAAATTATTGACCCGAGTATAAGACGAGGGTGAGAAATGCACAGCTACTGTAAGTGGAAAAGAGGGTCAACAATGCCAATTTGCAGCATCCCTGTTCCCATTTGCATGCCTCACTGTGCCCATTTGCAGCCATAGGTCCCCTGAACTTCAAACTCGGTAGTTAAGGGTTCCTAGATGCCCCCTAGCTGCAGCCTAAATTTGGGGTCTCTGAACCCAAAGGGTCCCGAAATGACATTGCTGCAGATGGACACAGTTGACCAAATTTGGGGCCCCGTATCTCGAGGCCACTTAGTGCTAAGAACCCCAAATTTGGTGTGCAAACCCAGTGGAACTAACACCATAAAATTTCTAAAGCTGGGGTTTCTAGCATCAAGTGGCCTTGAGATACAGGGCCCCAAATTTCAGTTCAGAAAATGTCAAGCACTTTTTTGCAGCAGAAAATGACATTTTCCGAACCGGTTTTGGGGCCCTGTATCTCAGGGCCAATTGGTGCTAGGAACCCCAGCTTTGGATATGTTATGGTACCAGTTCCACTAGGTTTGCACATCAAATTTGGGGTTTCTAGCACCAAGTGGCCCTGAGATATGGGGCCCCAAATTCGGTTCAGAAAATGTCAAGCACTTATATGCAGCAGAGAATAACATTTTCCAAACCTATTTTGGGGCCCCGTATTTCAGGGCCACTTAGGGCTAGGAACTTCATCTTTGGATATGTCTTGGTACCAGTTCCACTGGGTTTGCACACCAAATTTGGGGTTCCTAGCACTAAGTGGCCCTGAGATACCGGGCCCCAAAGTCGGTTCGGAAAATGAATTTTTTTGCTGCAGAAAAGTGCTTGACTCGAGTATAAGTCGAGGGGGGCACTTTCAGCACAAAAAAATGTGCTGAAAAATTCGACTTATATATACGGTACAATAAAATGTGATGTTAAAGGATAAATCTTACCTTAATATAGTCCTTCTGCAGGACCTGAATGATGGCAGAACAGGTCTTTGGGATAATGATTCCCAGAGCCTGGGGAGAGATGCCTGTTGAGAACTTCAAGTCCTGCAGGCTTCTCCCCGTCACCAAGTACCCCAGGGTGACGACTAGCCTCTGCTCCGGAGTGATGGCTTGCCGCATGCAGGTATCCTGCCTGCTGATATAAGGGGTCAGCAAAGCCAACAAACGGTGAAAAACGGGGTCCGTCATCCTGAGAAAG
The DNA here is from genome assembly GCA_037952925.1 of Lithobates clamitans. NCBI lineage: Eukaryota > Metazoa > Chordata > Amphibia > Anura > Ranidae > Lithobates > Lithobates clamitans. Next base: position 1,782,509 of record JBBGZY010000216.1, read on the forward strand.
TTCCTGAAATCATCAGGATTATTCTCACAGATCTCACGGAGCAAAGGCATGTGACAGAATTGGTCACGCTGGAGCAACCAATTCTTGGTCCATGCACTCCTCCTCACCCTGTTCATGGCCTGGGCTTGTGTCAAAGTAAGAACCCCAACACCAAGTCCCCAAACAGCACAAACTTTACGATGAGTACGTACACGCAACATGGCTTCAAAACGGTTGGCTGGTCAGAACGAAGTAACAGAACGCACTGAAGAACAGTAAGGCCTGTGAAGAGCGACCTGAAAATCAGTAACGAACGGACAAGAACACACTGAATAAAAAAATGGGAACTCACTGCACGCACTGAAGACCAGATACAAACCCACAAGCACAAACTGAACAGCAGAAAAACGATCTGAAAACCACGAGTCTGAAAAAGCGCGAATTGCCTCTCACCAAACTTTTACTAACACGAGATTAACAAAAGGAGCCCAAAGTGTGGCGCGCTTGGTATTGAACTGCCCTTTTATAGTCTCGTCATAAGTGGTGTATGTCACCGTGTTCTTGACGTTCGGAAATTCCGACGACTTTGTGCGACCGTGTGTATGCAAGACAAGTTTGAGCCAACATCTCGTTGCAAAAAATTTGATAGATTTTGTTGTCGGAATGTCCGATCAATGTCCAATCGTGTGTACAGGGCATAAGTCTAACCTGTTTGCTATACATACCTTTTCTCAAGCCAGTCCGGTCCCATGGTGAGCTGTCAGCGGCAGCTTCATTGTGTAGGCGGGTGCAGAAGAGGCTGCCGACAACAGAAACCCCATAGTAAATCTGTGGATGACGTCACTTCCCAGGCATTTCCCAGCCATTTTCATCTGTCTTCTGCACACAGCTTCCGCCGCTGGAGACCGGACCAGATCGTTTCAGAAAAGGTATGTATAGCAATTTTTGCTTTACAGGACTAGATAGGTTAGTCTTAGATTGTGGATGCTAGTAGAGATTAGAAATTTTAATTTTAGGCTGAACTTCCACTTTGTGGATGAGCTTCGGATTTTAGTTAACCATGAGTTCAACCTTGACCAAAGTCATACGCACTCAGACAAATTTTATGCCATAGCATCTAAGTATCATCATGCACTTTGTGGTCTATTAACTGTGATATGGTGGCTTAGAAGGGCCAATTGTGCATTTTTTTCTTATGTGCTAGCCCCCTCCCTATAACATTGGGGCTCCCAGCAGCCTTTGTTCAGTGTGAGTTGGGGATAACATTGAGTTAGAGAAAGATCACAGACTGGAGGGAAATATAGGTGCTAATGCTGGTGCTGATTGCTGAAAATGTCTATCCATTTTTACTTGGAATCACAGACACACTAATGCCCCGTACACACGGTCGGATTTTCCGACGGAAAATGTGCGATCGGAGTGTGTTGTGGGAAATTCCGACCATGTGTGGGCTCCATCGGACATTTTCCATCGGATTTTCCGACACACAAAGTTTGAGAGCAGGCTATAAAATTTTCCGACAACTAAATCCGATCGCGTCAATTCCGACCGTGTGTGGACAATTCCGACGCACAAAGTGCTACACATGCTCAGAATAAATTCCGAGACGGAACAGCACGGTCTGGTAAAATTAGTGTTCGGAATGGATAGAGCGCTTTTGTCACGCTGCAATGTAAAAAAATTTTAATACAGCGCACTCTCTTCTTCTTTATAATGTGAGAAGAATGAAGTAGTTTTGCTGCTCATATTCACACAGAGTTCTCACAAACTTCTTTCTTTATTATTTATTGTGATTCCCTCAATATATTTTGATTTGTCACATCTGACCAAATTTGTTTTTTGTTGTTTTATTTTTGTTTTGTATTTTTTTCAAGGCTGTTTTTTTTTTTTTGTTTTGTATTTTTTTCAAGGCTGATGTTTTTTGGTTTTTTTTAATTGGTTTTACTCCATAATATTTTTGTGTGTGTTTTGTGTGTCAAGTTACCACAACACCATTGGTATCTTGTATTATTTAATCTCAAGGAGGTTGCTTGGTGTTGGTGTCCCTTGTTAATTTCACATTGTATTTTTGAAATGTACTTGCCTCCTGGCAAACAAACTGTCCTTTCTGAAGGAAAACACACATAGGCGAGTATATTTGAACCAAAAATTCAAATTTTAAGGGCTCAGAACCAAACAAAGAGGGAGACAACGCTGGATAAACATCATAAATTGGCGAAGCCTTGGACCCCCAGGGCACATATCAATTCTTTTCCAGCAAAATTGGTGGCCTGAGGAGTCCATATATAAGGGAGTGCAATCTGGTCCAAAAGTTCCAGAGATCCGGAAAGCAGCAGATGACATCTGTGTCCCCAGGCTGTGGTACTACAAGAGGCTGCATCTTTTCCCAGACCAGACTGAACCCAGGGTCATCACTCTCTTATCTTCCTTCCACGCTTCCTTCCCGGCTGTGGCTCTGGTGTTGGAGATGTGGCAGGAGGAGGAGTAGGACCTGGAGGAGGAGGAGGAGGAGGAGGAGTAGGGCCTGGAGGAGGAGGAGGAGGACTATGTGTGAGATCACAAATGTGGGTAGCACATGTTATTTGGCCCCTATACCCCTTATTGAGAGCTTCCAAAACTAAGAACTCACACAGGAGTCGTTGGCCCTCCTCCATCTGCATAATTTTGCAGGCAGTTATTCCAGAAAAGTCCTCCTCCACACTGTGGGGGGTCTTCAGGGCCTCTCTAGCCTTCCAAAAGAGGCCTATGGCAGCCTCCTCCAGGTTACTCCTCTTCCTGCCACTTTGTCTTTGAAGGCGGAGGGTAGGGACCTGTGTATCGGGCAGCCTGCTTGACCCGGCCACCTCCTGGCTGAGACTTCCCTGTGTATGAAAAAGGGTTTTAGTTTTTGCTTCATCAATCACAATCATAAATTAGCAATCCAAACTAACATCTATTTAACATCATTGATTGGACAACCAGAAATATTTAGAAGAATGCTATACCTGGCTCAAGCTGGGCTCCTTCACATGTTGCTGCCTGGAAGGCCCAGGTTGGGCGTCAGAAGCCTCAGCTGGGGGGAAGGAAGCCTGGAAGGAAGAGTGGAGAGTGCTGGCCTGGGTTCAATCTGACCTGCCAGAAAATGCAGTCTGTCATAGTACCACAGCCTGGGGACATAAATGTCATCTGTTGCTCCTGATCTCTGGGAATCCTGGACCTTCTTGTGCTCCCTTAGATAAGTGCTTCTCATGCCACCAATTAGGATCTTCAAATAGGTGATGTCTGCCGTGGAGATCACCGTCTTCACAAATTCCAACAAATTATCCAGTGCTGCCTTCCTCTTTGTTTGGTTCTTATATTCTGGGTGGTTTATCTGCCATAGACAGGGCAGCTCCCTGAACATATCAATGAAGATTGGCATAAAGTCCTTATCTTTCAAGATATCCATTTTCACTGCAAGACACAACACAAAACATACCCTAATGTCAGCCTAAAGTCTTCTTACATAGTTACATAGTTAGTAAGGTTGAATAAAGACACCAGTCCATCCAGTTCAACCTGAGTAAGCACCCACAATTGTCCCTATCCCCACACACTGCGTCCCATCAAGATGCTTATCCGCTATTTTATTTTATTTTATTATTTAAAAAAAAAAAAAAAAAAAATATATATATATATATATATATATATATATATATATATATATATATATATATATATATATATATATATTTAAAGTACCCATGTAACACCATCAATTTACACAGCGCTCCACCACACCCACACCGGTCCCCATCCCCAAGGGGTCTGCAATCCAAGGTCCCCAACTCACACCCATACACTGGGGCCAATTTTTGGACAGAAGCCAAAAAACCTAACAGCATGTCTTTGGAGTGTAGGAGGAAACCGGAGTACTCGGAGGAAACCCACGCAGGCACAGGGAGAACATGCAAACTCCAGGCAGGTGGTGTCGTGGTTGGGATTCGAACCAGCGACCCTATTGCTGCGAGGCGAGAGTGCTTACCACTACACCACTACACCACTAAACTTGTGCAAATACAGGCCTCAATCTAGAAGCAGTATAGGCCCAATGTTAAATCTTACCTTCGCAATCACGATCGATGCCTCTGGTACTCCTTCCTCCGCTCACAGATCGTATGTACTACGCACGCGTGTTACGCTTTATAGTCAGTGCGCATGTGTGAAACTCCGCCCGCCCCTGACGTCCTTTCTATTCTATTCCCTGCCCCTTCTTGTTCGGCGCAGTGGGGGAAGAGCACATGGCGGAGTCAGAGCAGGTGTCTGATAATTACATCAATGAGGAGGAAAGCCCAGATGCAGAAACGTGCCGATCCAGAAGGAGACGATTTAAGGCCTCAAATATGTCCTTTGTGGAGATGGTGGAGATGGTCGATATCCTGAAGAAGGCCGACTATGACGGGAAGTATGGACCTTACCCCAACCCCAATGTCAGAAAGGCCAAGATCATGGCGAAAGTGGTCAAGATTCTGCACTGGAATTTCGGGGTACAATGATCGAAAGATCAGCTCAGGAAGCGGTGGACGGACCTCAAATTAAGAGAGCACGAGCAGTACAGAAAGATCCGGAGAGTGCTGCAAAAAAGTAAGTAGTTTTGCTGTGTTCCTATTCTTTATGTTTATTACATTCGTGCTGCTCCATGTGCTTTTCTTAACTGTTATCCAGTTTAAAATGGCAACTTTCATGTTCATGGGCACATTATTCGTCCGTATAAAACATTGTTAGTTCGGCCTAGAAAACACCATTGTTTTGGCCATATGCATTTGCCCACATTTTTTATGGCCTACTTGTCTGCAAATAATTTGGTTGGGTAGATGGGTTTGTAACTAGAATGAAATGCAAACTAGATTCTGTGTAAGGAGAGGACACTCAGCAGCAGTTTTCACATCTGGACGCTGGAGCACTAGTGTGGGACACATGAACACCCTTTTTATTAGGGGGCCCACACAGGTGCTCCATTGTATACTATAGGGGTGTCTCCATCTGTGAAGCTTGTACAAAACAGGTAAAGTATTAAGCTTGACAAAGGACACTAAAAATTCTACATCTTGGAACTCTGCCAAAATAGACAATTGTACCCCACTTCCAAGCAATGTTACATATTCCTATTTCTGCCATCAAATATCTGTGTGCTAAGTATACTTATTTTTTTTTTTTACATAGGAGATAAAAGACTCGGAGGACACCCCTCATCCGAGGAGACCACAGATCCCCCACCTCTGGAAGAAGGGGAAATCCACCCAAGCCAAGCAGAGCAGGAGGAGGAAGACGTGGTGGAAATTGGCACCACAACAGGTGAGTGTCTGCGACCACAGGCTCAGGTAAGAGATGGATGCCGGCATATTTATAATACATGGTGTGTTTTTGTTTCTATCTTTTTTAGGTGATCGTGATGTTGTGGATCCAGGGCATTTCACCTCGGAAAGTGCACAGATCCTGATCGGGGAAATCATGGGGTGTAATAGGGACTTGGAAAACATCCTTAAAAACATCAATGATGTTCAACAAAAAAATGAAGAACATCATTGATGTTTTAGAGAGAGTTTAAAACCCCTCAAAATCCTTTTTTTTTTGCGCTTTTTGTGATCTACAAATTTTTACCATTTTTTGACATATTTGCCAAATTTTGAAGAGGCACACAGTGTGTCAACATGTGCTATCTGCCATCATGGGCGATCAATGGACGCGTTTTGGGGGTGCAACCCCTTTCTCAATAATAAAGTAGTTGTGAGGAAGGGGTTGCACCCCAAAAACACGTCCCTTGATCCCCCATGATGGCAGGTAGCACATGTTGACATTCGGCAATTGGTGTGCATCTTCAAAATTTGGCTTTTCTAGGGGTGACTTCACCCCATCTGAACGCAATATCAAACACAGTTTGTAAATGCTCATGTCTGATATTGCCTTCAAGTTCTACCAAATGTGAACTTTGTAAGTTCAAGATTTGTGTCTTTCTTGTTGGTTTTAAACATGCCTGTTTTATCTTAAATGGACATTTCTACTTTTTCTAATGTGACCCCAAAAATTGTTATACAACAAACATGTTGGTTTGTTTTAAAAACCTTTTCTAAATGCACATGTGATTGTGCTGGTATTAAAAAGATTGTTAATCAAGAATGTGTGGATTATTGTTTCAACGCTCCAACACTTTTGTTGTGCTCTAATTGGTGTTTTCAGTGACAATGGGGGTTATTTCCTAAGGGAAAATCCACTTTGCACTACAAGTGCAGTTTTAAGTGCACTTGTAGTGCAGTGTCTTTGCCTTTAGTAAATAACACCCAACAATGCACAATGCTTTGTAATGTTACACAATCACGCCATTTTCAGGACTCACCACATTTCTGTCAGGGTCAGCTAAAAGAAACACAAGCAGTAAATGTCACCAAAGATTTTAGTAGTTACATTTTTTTTTATTTGAAAAAGCTTTCAGACATTGTCTGGCATATTGATAGCCCCCCTACCCGCAAAGTATTCAAGTCATCTTAGACGGACATCACGGGCACTCAGGGGGGGCAAGCCAGGACGGCCACTTTCAAGGGCCATCAGGATTGGTTCATTTGCTTGAATTCCAGCCTCAGGCCTAACTGAGCCAGCATAGTTGGCAGGATGTTGCCGTAAAAAGTTGTGTAGAACACAGCACGCCAGGATGATATGATTCAGTTTGTAATCCGCCATGTGTATGGGTGTAAGAAATAGGCGGAACCAGCTGGCCATGATTCCAAACGTGTTCTCCACCACTCTTCTGGCTCTGGCCAGCTGGTAATTAAAAACCCTCTGGTCCGGGGTGAGGGTCCTCATCGGGAATGGCCGCATAAGATCCCCCAGCGCAAATGCTTCATCTGCAACAAAGATGAATGGGAGTCCTTTCACATTGTCTTCTGGAGGTGGCAAGTCCAAGCTGCCATTCTGGAGACGCCTGTAGAACTCCGTCTGGGTGATGACTCCACCATCAGACATACGGCCATTCTTCCCCACGTCCACATACAGGAACTCGTAAGTAGCCGACACCACCACCAACATCACAATACTATTGAACCCCTTATAGTTTAAATAGTATGACCCCGAGTTGGGTGGTGGGATGATGTGGACGTGTTTCCCATCAATTGCCCCTCCGCAGTTAGGAAAGTCTCACCACTGGGCAAAGTGGGAGGCCACAGTCTGCCATTCCTGTGGCGTGGAAGGAAACTGTGGAGTCAAACAACAAAAAAATTACTAATTTTGCACATAAACAGGGAAAGCAGATTAGACACAAACATTCTTGGCCAACATCAAGATAACATTTATTTGAGGGAGTTTTTAAAGACCAAAGTATAGGTACACCTATCAAATCCCCCCCCCCCCCATGGGCCATTTCTAACATTTTAGGGGGGAGCTCTTGGACAGGTAACCCTCTCCACTTCCTTGAGAGATAAATGCCTAAATAATGAGTATTACTTTGGCCAGCCCCTCCTTAGTTACACTATTGGCAGCCCACTGGACAGGTAAGAAGTGTCATAATACAAAGATATAAATACACATTGTACACATTTGAGCACATTTGGAAATTCTACTATTACCTATCAAGATAATAATAGGATACCAAAACTTTAAACAGTACCATTTGAAAGTATACAGGCAGGCCCTTGCACTACATGCTTTGGGGAATTCATCCATAAATCTGACCACAAAAGAGATGGGTATAGTGTGTATGGGTTTGGCAAAGTCAGCAGTTAGAGGATTGAGGATAGATAGAGAATTGTTAACAGCTTACTTAGCAGTTGGGGGGAGGGATGGTTCCAAATGATTTGGGGACCCCCCAAAAAAAGCCTCTGGCACTCTGCCTGAATTTAAAAAACAAATCACATTTAAAATCATTTTAGGGGGTGTGGGGGTAAAGCACTACTAGGGAGCTGATAAAATACATTAAGTGACTACGCAAGGTGAATATAGGGCCAGGAGACCATGCTGGGGAGGTAAGTGAAGGCAAATATGTATGAAGGACAAAAAAATAATTACATAAAAATCCAGCATGCGTGAGGACAAAGGGGACATTCACAGCATATTACAATCATGGTAATTAGAGAATGAGGAAAGAAATACAATATATTAGCAAACATTAAATACAATAAAATGTGATATTAAAGGATAAAAATCTTACCTTAATATACTCCTTCTGCAGGACCTGTATGATGGCAGAACAGGTCTCTGGGATAATGATCCCCAGAGCCTGGGGGGAGATGCCTGTTGAGAACTTCAAGTCCTGCAGGCTTCTCCCCGTCGCCAAGTACCGCAGGGTGGCGACGAGCCTCTGCTCCGGAGTGATGGCTTGCCTTATGCAGGTATCCTGCCTGCTATTATAAGGTGTCAGCGAAGCCAACAAACAATGAAATACAGGGTCCGTCATCCTGAGAAAGTTCCTGAAATCATCAGGATTATTCTCACGGATTTCACGCTGGAGCAACCAGTTCTTGGTCCATGAACTCCTCCCCACCCTGTTCATAGACTGGACTTGTGTCAAGGTCAGGACCCCAACACCAAGCCCCCGCACAGCACGAACTCTACGAGGAGTATGTATACGCAACATGGCTAGAAAACGATCGGCTGCTCAGAACGAAGTAACAGAACGCACTGAAGAACAGCAGGGCCTGTGAAGAGCGACCTGAAAAACAGTAACGAACGAACAAGAACACAATGACAAGAGTCAATGGTACTCGCTGCACGCACTGAAGAGCAGATACAAACCCACAAGCACAAACTGAACAGCAGAAAACGTTCTGAAAACCACGAGTCTGAAAAAGCGCAAATCGTCTCTCACCAAACTTTTACTAACAAGAGATTAGCAAAAGGAGCCCAAAGGGTGCCGCGCTTGGTTCTGAACTGGCCTTTTCTAGTCTCGTCGTACGTGGTGTACGTCACCACGTTCTTGGCAATCGGAAATTCCGACAACTTTTGCGACCGTGTGTACGCAAAACAAGTTTGAGCCAACATCCATCGGAAAAAATCCATGGATTTTGTTGTCGGAATGTCCGATTAATGTCCGATCATGTGTACGGGGCATAACAGTATGTTGTGCAGTGGTATAAAGATAAAAAATGCAGCGCTAGTGTATAACAAAGTGCGAAAGTGAAGTATCACCTCACGTGCAAATATAAAGCTGATAGTAACTTGTAGGTCAGATATCAACGTGAACAATATACAACAACAAAAGGACAAACAAATCAGGAAAGTTTGTCACAGGTAGGTGAAAATGTCCATGTAAGAAAAAAAAAAAAAACTGCAACTAAAACTGTATGTGATAAACCAAAAAAATAGGATATTCTTCAGTAAAATGAAATAAAGTCCCATGTGTAGATGATGCCTGTAGATGATAGTAAATCAACCACTATATATGACAGGAATAACCTCTTCATAAGATATTTTGCCGCATCAAGATGGAAATATTGAAGGAATGGGTACACTTACCATGAGAAGTGGACACACTCACCATACGGCGGTGGGTCAATCAGGTGTTTGGATTCAACAATCCGGCAGATATTTGATGGAAGGAGCTTGGTGTGGAGATACGCCTCAATACTTCCATCAAAATTCGTGGTAAGCAAATGGTGTAGCTAGGACAGCCCGACTAACGAACTTGGACTCCCATCCGATGGTCACACTTGATGGGATGTACGAACTCCAAATGGTGTCACATCAAACCATAAAAAAGGAAAGAAGAGAAGGGCCTCCACATAGACTCTACGGACTTTTTAAGACAAGCCCAGTTCCTCAAACAAGGATTTGTGGATAAAGGTTATCAGTTTTCAAGTATTGATGAAGAGATAGCGAGAATTTTTTCACTAGACCAAGGTACGCTTGTCGCAGAACCACCTAAACGAGTTCCTGACAATAAATTTAAATGGTCTTTGGTCACTCAGTTCTCAGTCCAACACAAACAGGTTAAAACCATTCTTAACTGTCATTAGAATATTTTGAAGAGTGACCCAATACTTTGTCCAGTACGCCCTACTAAAGCAGGTATAATTTATAAGGGGGCACCATCCTTACGAAGTCGGATTTCCCATAATGTAGTAGATGCCCCAAAAAAAACTAAATTTTTTCCTGAATCCAAGGGATTCTATCCCTGCAAAAAATGTAACGTATGTGTACACAACATTTGCGGACGGAAAAAATCAGAGTCTTTTCAATCCACTGTCACCTCTTCTGTCTATCACATGAAACATTTTACCACATGTGCCACCCGGTACGTAGTGTACCTCATCACATGTCCATGTCACAAGCAATATGTGGGACGTACCATAAGACCATTCTCGGTTAGAATAAACAAACATATTGCTTCCAATGGTTTGGTTTGGTTTGCTGAGTGTATGCAGTTATTTGTTCATTTCCTGCCTGATACACAATTTATTATTTTGAAGGTATCGGGATGTTTCAAACATGGAAATATTAGTTCTGGGTCTCATAAAGAGACTCTGGCTGGTGTTTACTTTCAAGGTTTTTCTTGTTCCCTTATTGTTAATAACTATGTATTATAACACCACTCATCCCACTGATACTTACCTTTTTCTAATTATCTGTTCCTTTGTATTGTCAACCATTGTTTGATTATGATGCATTATAATGATTAACAAGAGTTTTTCTATGGATCATACATTTTTATTCCAAAAAGATATGTATAGGAGTAACATTTACTAACAATCATGCACTTTTATAGGTTCACATGTGATGTCAATTTGGCAGTCAGATCCTCACACCGCTGTCCTGTATCTAGGTTTGGTCTGTGTCTCTAGGCATGCTTGTCCTCCTGTGCGCCGCCATAGAGCCCACCTTGCAAATTGCCTCTCTTGTTATGTGAGTGGATATCGGGCCACGAGCGCTGGTTCTTCTTAGTGTGATGACTTTACCGCCTATTTTGGGCATGCAGGTGTGGTTATCTCATCCCTGCCAGCTCACAGGCTGATGCCTGTAATGAGAAAGAGGCTTGGAACACAAACACTAGAGCACAATGTCGTTACTACGGTGGCATCTCACATGTGACCACGGAGGATGGGTGTTCTAGGGCTGTAATTGGTTCACATAGTCACATGACCATCCGGGAAGTAAGGTGTGTGTGTGCAGAGGATCGCTGATTGGTCATATTACCTGCCCAATGTCAACACTCCCAGCTGATCGACTGCTTAGTTAATTTTAAGGTCTGTATATAGCGTGGTGCCTAACACTAGGTTTTATGCCCCAGTTGAAGGACTTTTGTCCGAAACATGTCGGGTTGCTGAGCCACGCGATACTGTTTTTTATCCTTTACTTTTTATGTGATCACTCCCTGTACCCACCCGACTAGGTGGATTGTACTGTTAAGCTTTTGCTGTTTTAATAAATTTTTATTTTTGGATTTACACACTGGTTCATCACAGACAGTTTTAGTTGCAGTTTTTTTTTTTTTTTCTTACATGGACATTTTCACCTACCTGTGACAAACTTTCCTGTTTTGTTTGTCCTTTTGTTATTGTATATTGTTCACGTTGATATCTGACCTACAAGTTACTATCAGATTTATATTTGCACGTGAGGTGATACTTCACTTTCGCACTTTGTTATACACTAGCGCTGCATTTTTTATCTTTTCACTTGTTTGTGCAGTTTACTATACTGTTTATGCTAGCTGCTTTACTATTTTTTACCTACTTTTAAGTTTTATCACTAGTAGCGCAACATTGATACTTATTGTGTACAGTGGTATACCAGATTGGGGATAGTTATATGATAATTCTCATTGCTGAAACCATATTTACATTGAGTGAGAGACAAACTGAATGATAGACAAACCGGGGGAATTACCGTAATAAAAAGTGTCTGAGACAAACTTTGTCAACAGGAGCACAGCCAATCAGCTTTTCATTTTCATTTTCTAAGCTGCAAGGAAAAAATGTGAATAGAAGCTAATTGCCCCTTCTTAAATATATACACATCACGGCACCCCGCCCTCACCCCCCCCCCCCCCCTTTCTTCTACTCTATACTCTAGCCCTCTCATAATATCCTCCCTACACTAAACAACTCATACCACATACAGTTTTCTTATGGCCTTTACCTACGTCGACTTCTCCATAGTACAAATCTTTAATATTGTTATTGTTTTTATCCCCCTTATCAAATCATTTGTCCTCTAGATCCCTAATCCTTGTGATAAGCTATATATCTTATTAAGTGTCTTAACTAAGGTTGCAGCCTTTACCACTGTATCTGAGACACCTACACATTGCTTCCTTCCACATTAGTCTTTAACTTCTTCCTGCTTGTATTTTATTATTTATTTTTATTGTATTGTATGTATTTTATTTTACCAACTAATTTATGTAATTTTAATTACTGTGTACCACCCCTGCACAGGCATTACTGCTTTAAAAATTATTCTTGAAAAAAATAAATACACATTAACGTTGTATTTTTTTATTTTATTTTTTTACTAAAAGATGGCTGGTATGGGTTTTATTAACAAAGTGGCTTAGGTATTGTTTTTAAAGACTGTGCATGTACTTACTAAAATATTTTGGGGGCTTTTAGGAGTGAAATAATTACACTATAATACATTTTTTTATGTTAAAAGCTGTCTGGTTGTGGTGCTGTTGAGAAAGCAGCCTAGTCGAAGTGTTTTAAGATATGCATGTACTTACTGCAATTTTTTGAGGGCTTTTTTCAACTAAAGTACAATTACATTTTTTTTTTTTTTTTAATAAAAAGCTAAGTGGTGCTGGTCCTGTATAAATGCATCCTGGTAAAAATGCCTAAGTGCTGTTCTTGGAGTCATGCCCCGTACACACGGTCGGATTTTCCGATGGAAAATGTCCGATCGGAGCGTGTTGTCGGAAATTCCGACCGTGTGTGGGCTCCATCGGACATTTTCCATCGGATTTTCCGACACACAAAGTTGGAGAGCAGGAGATAAAATTTTCCGACAACAAAATCCGTTGTCGGAAATTCCGATCGTGTGTACACAAATCCGACGGACAAAGTGCCACGCATGCTCAGAATAAATAAAGAGATGAAAGCTATTGGCCACTGCCCCGTTTATAGTCCCGACGTACGTGTTTTACGTCACTGCGTTCAGAATGATCGGATTTTCCGACAACTTTGTGTGACCATGTGTATGCAAGACAAGTTTGAGCCAACATCCGTCGGAAAAAATCCTAGGATTTTTTTGTCGGAATGTCCGAACAAAGTCCGACCGTGTGTACGCCCTATTAGTATTTTTGCCTTTTTACTGTGAAATAAAACAGTCTAATATTTATTTCTAGATTATATGCCTACTTGTTTACTTGTGAAATTGCAACCTACTATAGCACCTCGCATGTATTAAAAAAAACAAAAAACGCATAGCTATTCATCCAGTGAAACTGCTGATACATTCCTTCTGTGCAAATGGGGCAAAATGTACATTTTCTTAGGCTATTTCCTATAGAGGCTGAATGTTAAACATTAAAAAAGTGGTTCACAAAAATATTGAATTATGGTCATTAGATTGAGCTCAGATCATAGGAAATAAGTAGCTCCTCAGCTCCATTTGGTAGCCTTATTGCATTCTCTTCCTGAACTACTCTAGATTTTATGAATGAGTAACAGGACTTGTAGAGGAAATAGAAGGAGAAAATTCATGCTGGGTTCACACTGCCGTACGGAGCGGCTCACAGCAGGGGTCCAGTGCGTCCCTGTTCACTGTTTCGGGTCCGATTTGGGTCTGAATTTTTTGCTGAATTTGGACCTGAAATGGACCAGAAGACGCACAAGACTCCTATGCAATTCGCTCTGGTTGATGATTTCCAATGATAACCAATACAACAGAATAGTGCAGAAACCTTGGTAATGCAAAGGTCAGGTATTTTGCTGCTCCGATAGCTTTGTGTGAACATACCAATAGATGTCAGTGCTGTCACTTAAAATACCTTTCTGTGAACCATGAATGTTTCAGTCAGCTTGCACAGTACAAGAAAATGAAGCAATGTGACCCCAGTAAATGTTTCTTTTTCATTTTCAGTGTTGGCATTGTTTCTACTTAATTTCTTTCACACTGTCTATAATTGGGTAAAGCAGTTACGTTTATACCCTGTTGGTCATAGATAGTAGTAGGAAAGTAAAAAAAAAATGTTACCCTTTTTTGGTTAAGGTCCCTTTCACACCTGTGCAACTTGTCCTGCGACTTGTGACTGCAAAGTCGCATGACAAGTCATTCCCTATGATTTCCAATGATAACCATTCATATATGTGTGACTTCAAGTCGTGCCGACTTCAAAGTAGTCCCTGTGCTACTTTGGTCTGACTTTCATGCTTTCAATTTTAGTTGAGGTCCATAGACCTCAAGTTTACACAGGCATTACCTGAAATCACCAAAATCTCAGCCGCTAAAATCGCGTGACTTTTAAGTCGTGGCAGTGTGAAAGGGGCCTAAGTCAAAAAATAATCAGCTGCACAAAGAGTATTGCCTATATTTTACTTTCCTATTATTCCAATACTTAATTAAGTAATAGGTCTATATCTTCTTGAAGTGAACCTGTGGCTTTATACAATACCTTGAAAATATATTCTTACCCCCTGAAATTTTCCACATTTTTTCATGTTACAACCAAAAACGTAAATGTATTTTATTGGGATTTAATGTGATAGACCAACACAAAGCGGCACGTAATTGTGAAGTGGAAGGAAAATGATAAATGGTTTTCAACATTTTTCATAAAGCACAAGCACAAACTGAACAGTAGAATTACGATCTGAAAACCACGAGTCTGAAAAAGCGTGAATCGTCTTTCACCAAACTTTTACTAACACGAGATTAGCAAAAGGAGCCCAAAGGGTGCCGCGCTTGGTACTGAACTGCCCTTTTATAGTCTCGTCGTACGTGGTGTACGTGACCGCGTTCTTGGCGAACAACTTTGTGCAACCGTGTGTATGCAAAACAAGTTTGAGCCAACATCCGTCAGAAAAAATCCATGAATTTTGTTGTCGGAATGTCCGATCAATGTCCGACCGTGTGTACAGGGCATAACAGGTCTTCTTCTAAGATTGCCCTGTATTCGGCTCCATCCATCTTCCCATCAACTCTGACCAGCTTCCCTGTCCCTGCTGAAGAAAAGCACCCCCACAAAATAATGCTTTCATGGTAGGGATGGTGTGTTCAGGGTGATGTGCAGTTTTAGTTTTCCACCACACATAGCATTTTGCCTTTAGGCCAAAAAGTTACAATTTGATCTCAACTGTCCTGAGCACCTTCTTTCAGATGTTTTCTGTGTCCCCCACATGGTTTCTCGCAAACTGCAACCTGGACTTTTTTTTAATGGCTTTCTTTCAACAATGGCTTTCTTATTGCCAAATTTCCATAAAGGCCAGATTTGTGGAGTGCACGACTAATAGTTGCCCTGTGGATAGATTCTCCCACCTGAGCTGTGGATCTCTGCAGCTCCTCCAGAGTTACCATGGGCCTCTTGGCTGCTTTTCTGATTAATGCTCTCCTTGCCCGGTCTGTCAGTTTAGGTGAACAGCCATGTCTTGGTATGGTTTGCAATTGTGCCATACTCTTTCCATTTTCGGATGATGGATTGAACAGTGCTCTGTGAGATGTTCAAAGCTTGGAGTGTTTTTTTTTATCACATAACCCTGCTTTAAACTTCTCCAAAACGTTATCCTTGACCTGTCTAGTGTGTTCTTTGGCCTTCATGATGCTGTTTGTTCACTAAGGTTCTCTAAAAAACCCCTGAGGGCTTTACAGAACAGCCGTATTTATATTGAGATTAAATTACACACAGGTGAACTCTATTTACTAATTAGGTGACTTCTGAAGGCAATTGGCTCCACTAGATTTTAGTTAGGGGTATCAGAGTAAAGGGGGCTGAATACAAATGTAACCCACACTTTTCACATATTTATTTGTAAAAAAAAATTGAAAACCATTTATCATTTTATCATCCCAGCAGATTTCAAAGGAGGATTTCCTAAGTTTGGAGTGGTGCTGTCAGAGGAAAGGGTCACAGGTAAGTGGCTTGCTTTATTTAACAGCTATTTTTTACATAAGTTAAATCCAATAGTTTAGTATATCTGAATACGTTAATATACCTGAATACCTAAATGGATGTAAACTCATGTTTTTATATCATAGACTAGTTATGGCTTTCTTTTAAGAGGTACTGTTACCTTGCCCATTCAGGGCAAGTGACAGTGGGGTGGATTTAGTAAAATTGGAGAGTGCAAAATCTGGTGCAGGTCTACATAGAAACCAATCAGCTTCCAGGTTTGGTTGTCAAAGCTTAATTGAACAAGCTGAAGTTAGAGGCTGATTGATTAACATGCAGAGCTACTCCAGATTTTGCACTCCAGTTTTAGTAAATCTCACCCAGAGTCTTTTTAAAGGTCCCCCTGATATTCACTTTGCCAGCACTCACTTGTTGATCCTTCCTCCATGGCAGCTGACACTAAAATCCATAGAATCGACTGGTGTTGGACACTCCCCTGGTCATATGACACTACTCGGACCTGGCAGTTGGCCAGCACTATCTCTTGAGAGGAGGTTACATGCTACCCAAAAAGCATAAGTATTAGGGGTTCAGGGGTTCCTTACAAAGACTTTATGACTTTTCCCTGAATGGGCAAGATTGCAGTGTTTCTTCAAGCACACTTTCATGGCATCATGGTTCCTGCTTTCTCCTATAAGCCTTCTAGTGTGGTTATAAAGGCTTTTATGATAACACAAATGAGAAACAGCTTCTTGCAATAAAAGATAAAGCTAGCCTTCGCTGTACGATGTTGCCATGTTTGAAGGTGCAAATACAGGTTGACTTTCAACAATGTTTACTGCACCAAGGCCTGGAGGAGTAGTAGTACTGAGTTAGTAAGCATACAGGTAATATGATTACTGGATCCGTTGGGAGAACCAGATATTTCTATTTCAAGTGAAGTAGGCCAGGGTTTGCACATCCACCAAGGCTTTCCCATTTGGGGCAGGTCATTGATCAATTTTCAGGTGCTAAAAAGGGATTGGGTCTGCCTTTGACTTTTGCATTGCATAATATGGCATCATGGATTACAGTGCTTGTGGTCTGCTTGAAGAAGGTATTTGTACCTGAGGCGCCTGCCTCTGATTTATATTCCACTTTTAACCTTTGTGAAAGGAAGGGTAATTTAACATGGATAATATCCTTTGATCCTTTTTTTTATTATTTTGCGTTAGCATTTACAACTTTGAGCATGTTTCTGCAAAAAGTGTCAATGTATACAATCGTGTTATCATGTGATCACATTTGTATGTCTTACCAGCTGTGTTTCTATTTGTGTTAAACACCTGCCCCAAGTCATTATGCAGAATAAATGTTATATTATAATATTGCATTATAATATAATTAAATTTTGCTTTTAAAATGTAAATTTGTATTTTGAAATGTTTGAGTACTATCTACCACACTTGACATCTATTGGTATGCAAATAAATTAATATGACGTTATAGTATTAGCTGGAGAAAATTAGTATCCCAGCTGTTTTGAGTTGACTAATCTTTTTTTTTCCATTGTAAATTATGCACTGCATTATGATATGCTACTTTAACACAGGAAAATTCTTGGAATTTTTTTTAAATGTGAGGACTTATAATAATTACTGAAATTACAAAACTAATAAACATGTACTGAATACTTTACGTTTAAAAATAGATCTCACATTTTTAGAATTCAATTTAAACTGGTATTTATTATTCAACATTGTATAAATAATAATATTAACAAAATAATACTTTAAACTGATATTTGTTTTCAGTCAAGCAGCTGCAACTATTTGCTAGCCTGAATACATAAGTGGTTAAATAAAGTTCCCACAAAATGTTTTTTTTTTGTAGTTTTGTTCAGAGCAGGGTAGGGTTAGAACCCCTGTCAGATGTTTATTGTTAGCTGTGGCCCCGTTAAGGCGATTCTCCCTCACTTTTGATTTGATTCCTGGTGCCTCCTGGAACGGGAAGTTAAAGAGGAGCTCCAGTTTCCTGTGTAAAAATGAAAAGTCAGAAGCTACAAAAACTGTGGTTGCTGACTTTCACCTGTCAGCCACTCACCTGTCCCACGATGCAGCGATGTGCTCACCCCAGCCGTTTTCACATCTCATCTTCTGTCTTCGGCGCCAGCAACTTAACTGTATACGCTACCTTTGTCCAGTACCAGCATGATCCAAGATCCCTTAGCCCACCCAGTCACTTGTCGGGACATTAGTGTATGGTGGAAAACATTCAACTGTTTATTCAAACACAGGTACAGAGAAATATACACTCAGGGACATTCCCCCTTCTTTGCATAATGACACAAGGCTGGGTAAACTACATTCAGTAACAAGAGGCACATAGACAACCTTTAGCCGCTTCAGGACTGCCCCACATATATTTACTGCGGCAGGGCGGCCCGGGTGTGCAAAATCACGTAAATGTACGTAATTTTGTGCACACGGTTTAGGGGGCATGCACGCCGCTTCCTCTGTGATTGAACACAGTGGGATCCAATAAGCGGGTCCTGCGACCGCCATGGCTACCACGACCCGCCAATCGTTCTGTGGAGAGATGGATCAATTGTGTGCTCATGTAAACAAAGCACACTGCTGATCTGTCAGGGAGGAAAAGTGAGAGATCGTCTTTTAGCTAAGCTGAATCACAATCTCTTTTTTCCTCCAGTGTAACACTTCCCCCTACAGTTAGAAACCCCTCCCAGGGAGCACATTTAACCCCTTGATCGCCCCCTAGTGTTAACCCCTTCCCTGCCAGTGCCATTTATACAGTGATCAGTGCATTGTTATAGCACTGATCACTGTATTGGTGTCACTGGTCACCAAAAAGTGTCACTTTGGGTCAGATTTGTCCGCCGCATTGTCGCAACCCCGCTAAAAATCGCAGATTGCCGCCATACTAGTAACAAAATAAAAGTCCCTAAATCTATCCCATAGTTTGTAGATGCTATAACTTTTGCGCAAACCAATCAATATACTGTACGCTTATTGGGATTTTTTTTACCAAAAATATGTAGCAGAATACATATTGGCCCAAATTGATGAAGACATTTTTTTTTTGGATATGTATTATAGCAGAAAGTAAAAAATATTTGTTTTTTTTTCAAAATTCTTGGTCTTTTTTTTTTATAGTGCAAAAAATAAAAACCGCAGAGGTGATCAAATACCACCAAAAGAAAGAAAGCGACACAGTGCCATATTGCAAAAAATGGCCTGGTCAGGAGGTGGGTAAAACCTTCCAGGGCTGAAATGGTTAAGAGTGGCTGCAGGAGAACCCCCCCTCCCCTCTAGCAGCTAATCCACATACACGTATACATCCCATAATAGGTTGCTCCCAAGGCAGACAGAAACAATAGAACAATGGGATACAGCCACACCTCAAACGATCTAGTAAACGTATACAGTCCCAAGTGAAAGAGCCCCATTATTTCAACACAAACCACATAGAACCCTGGATAACAGGGGTAAAAGGAAATGCTGAGTCCGGTGTGGTTGTACAGTGAGTCAGATTAGGCAGACCCGACTGGGGTTCTCAGTCACCCTGAGCCCGTAATAGACACAGGGTAACTTACAAATAGAAGGGGCTGGGTGAGCTGGACAAGGAGTTTCCAGAGCTCTCCAAGGTAAGCTGGGTTCCACAAGCCCCCCACCCAAAGTGACTCCTGTCACAGTGGGTACCCGGCTGTGACAGCTTGCGGCTCCATAGCCGGGTGCTCACTGCTCATGAGTGAGCCGCATTGTGCATTGTGCATGGTCCCACCATCTTATGTGACCTGTCACGTGTCCCAGAAGACTGCAAAGAAGGAGGGTTGGAGGAGAACTTCGCCTTAGCTTAGGTGATCGGAGTGGGAGTGGGTACCTGTCAAAATCGGGCACCAGCTCCCCCCCTCCCCAAAAGTGTCATTACCGAAATAGGAGTGGGGGAGGAGGCCTTAAAGTGGAACTTTCCCTTTTGGGTGGAGCTTCAATCAAAATCTCCCTACTGGTAATACAGATATAAAAGCCTTTGTGAGTCCTCAGCTTTTCTGCTAGTATCTGTAGATGATGGACCTTTTCTTTCAGGAGAAACCAGCTTCAATACTTTATTATTTTCTGTTATTATTTTTCTAAAGAATTCTTCAATCAACCTCACTGTCTATAGAAGCAGTGTATCTGGACTGGTGCAACCGTGGTGAAACCTTGACCTCCACGCTGTGGGGACAGCCTGTAACATGGCTCCAGGCACTGGATCCTGCATGGGACGCTCACTGTGGCACTTGGTGCAATGCATTGAGTTAGCCACAGGGTGCTATATAGGTCCAAGGCCGTGGTCCATCACAATGGAACCCAGTTCTGCCCACCATGATAGGTGAAGCCTGAACTGTGTAAAACAGGGCTATGTTTTCATGTTTTCTATGGTTTTGCGATGCAGAATTTATGCACTTAGACCTTAGTCTCACATGGATAGATATTACATCTTACCACTGGCCGCACACTTTAAGGCCACTTCTGCCTAGAGTCCCTATAAGGTACTCAGGTGCTGATTCCTGCCCCTTTGACACAAGGATTAATTTCAGGGTGGTCTACACCTTGATCACTGTGTACTCCTACTGGACACACTTACCCTATCTCCTATACTCTACTCCATGAGTACCTGACATGGATTCATTGCAGGATGGTCCACACCTTTATTATTGTGTACTCCAACTGGACGTACATACCCTATCTCTTACATTCTACTCAATGAGTACCCGACAGGGGGAAAGCCCACACTTATGTCAGAGACCAGGGGAAAGGGTTGGCCCACACAACACTCAACCTTAGAGTAACAATATGCCCCTTGTACTAAAGCAGGGACCGGTCTTATTACCAGTCTCAGCATCCAATTCTTGCTCTATTTCAGGCACGCAACATACACCTTTTTTGACAAATGCAGAATTTTCTATATCTAGGACAGGTTATGGCCTAATGTAGCCACCCTTGTCCAGAGCAAAAATGACCCACCTTTCTTCAACTTCCATTTCTCAAGCAGATTCGGACTCTAATATGCCATTCCTAGATTATGCTAAATCAGTGGGGAATGAAAAAGAGATAGGGGCAGTGTTGGAGGAAGCAGATTTCTCTACCCCACACTGTCACTATATTGAAGAGGGAACTTCCTGCAAAAGTCTTGCTAATGTAGAAAAGCTTATTGCCTCTGTCTGTAAAAGCCTTGACAATTGTATAAGTGGACTATTCTCCATCTCGCCATTACCCTTGGGCACAAAGAGACTCATCAAGCCCTGAAGAACAGTCCCTGTTCATTAACAGAGATAATGGTCTGTCTATGACAATAGGGAAACTTCCAGAAGGGATTTTTACTTCCTCAAAAAACTTTGCTGATCTTTATCCAGTTGACAAGGAGTTTACAAATAAATTGGCTATTTCTGTGGTTGACCCCAGCTGTCCCAGCTTTGCAACCAGCTCTTGCTGCTATTTCAGTATGTCACACTGCAGCTAACTGGACCAGGACAATGAACAACTAACATGACCCTATTTTTCAGGCTTGTGTAGTTACAGTACAATTACAATATCTTACATCTGCTCCTCTTATTTGTGTAGATGCCCTGGAACACATCATTAGACAAATATCCAGAATGTCTCTTATATCTCTTCATGTGTGCAGGATTCTCTGGCTAAAAGCTTGGACAGCTGAACCTGCCCACAAGAGATGCTTCACACATATGCCTTTTCTTGAAAGATGCCTGTTTGGTGGGGGACTTGACCAATTCAGTAAAGTCACAACTGAAAAAATTGGCTTCTTCAGAGAAAAGTAAGAAAACCCTCTCTTAAATGCAGAGCACCTCAATGCTCTTCCTAGCATTCTACTTTTAAAGTTTTGAAAGTTCAGCCCTTTCTTTTGGCACAACGCTTGGACCAAAAAGACCACCAAGCCCTCTCCTAAGGCCCTTCACAATTAAGGGGTGACACCTGTTGCAGTTTGCATTTTACTGCACCACTAATGTCCCAGACTTGTTGGTTCAGTTGGTGGTTTCCAGTGGTTGCAGGATAGAGTTCAATATTCTATCTTCTAACTGCTTTTTCTGTCAAATCACCCAAAATCTTGTCTCAAGGATTTGTTCTGCCAATACCACCACAAGACAGGTTCAAGGGATTCTACTCAAACCTGTCCATGGTATCAAAGCTTAACGGAGGTATCCATCCTATCCTAGCAAATCCTGACACCTTTCCTTGCCCTTCTCAGATCTCATGGCACCCAGGTGAAAAGCTATCTGGACAAACTTATCCTGAAGTATGCACCCTCCTTGCAACTCTCAATGATTGTCCAAAAGACAAATCTACTACCTTGGGGTCTTTGACAGGGACAGATGAAACGTCATTGGTTAAAGACACGGTGGCCCCGCTCCTTAACCACGGATAATTCCCAGCATTCTTTTGTTACATTCCCCTGCATTCCCCTGTTGACAGCTGAAAAAAACGAACCTGAAGGTATCGGTTTCTAGTATCGGAGCATTTGTACAAGTACCGATACTCGTGCCAATGCTTAGTATCGGCACTGATACCAGTATCGGTATCAGTGCAACCCTACCAATTAACCATTTGATTTGGATTTCTCTTCTGTTCATTTACTTTTCATTTTGTTAATTGATAAAAATAAACTTTTAACAGTTCTATTTCTGAAAGCATTCCTAATTTACAGCATTTTTTTACACCTGCCTAAAACTTTTGCAAGTACTGTACTGTACATAGTCAAGTTAAAATAAAATATTGCCTAAAATTATTTGGTATTCTCTTTTGAGCCAGGAGGTAGAGCTCTGAACTTCTTTTGCTTTATTTTTCATTTTCTCCTTACTTGCCGCTAATAAAAAAGGCTGTTGTTCACCAAGTCCAATAGCTCCAACTGACATTTACACACACAAACAATTGAGTTGGAGCAGTGAATCATCCCTCTAACTCCTCCTACTCTATGTACTGTAATTCCATCTGAGGTTTCAATCAGAGACAATGTTTAAAAGGAAATAACTACTGTCATGCTCTCTCTTTATGTAACCCATATTACTCTAGGAATATTTTGTCAGATATTAATATATAAAAAACAACATATAAACTTTCAATCATTTAGCTTGTTAAGAGTTTGTGATGAATGAGCTGCCATCATTTAGCCCTCAAATTCAAAAATGTTATGATTTTATAGCAGCACAAACGTATAAAAATCAAAATACATGTAAAAGTACTAAAAGTACACTGTACATATATATTCATGCAGAATCCTTTGCTGTTCAGAATGGAAGTTTTTTTTGGTGGAAATCTAGCTCAGGTTTTGTATATAAAATGGATGCACATGGCAGCCTTTAATTTCATCTCTGCCACCGAATTGTGCCATTGATGCTTGTTTTAGCATTTAAAAATGTAAATCCCTCATTTCAATATTCAGCATGCAGATACACGTAAATGTCTCATCCCTTAGGACCTGTTTTGTTTTTCTCCTAGCAAAAAATAGGAAATGGATGTTTTTCAACAAACAATTTTACTTACTTAGATGGAATATTAGAAATTGCAGTTTGTGTCATGTGCAATTCATGTTTCATTATTACCATTGTTTTCATTATCCACTTCAATTTCAGACACTTTCACCCCCTTCTTACCCAGGCCATGTTTTATATTTTCAGCACTGTCACACTTTGAATGACCAGTCATGCAACATTGTACCTAAATTACATTTTTATAATTTTTTGAGACAGATGGAGCTTTCTTTTAGCGATGTTTAATCACCAGTGGCTTTTTTATTTTCTGTTAAATAAACAAATAAAAAAGACTGAACATTTTGGAAAAAAAAAAAACAAGTTTTTCTTCATTTCTGATAGAAAATTTTGCAAATAAGTAATTTTTTTTTCACAAATTTAGGCAAAAATGTATACTGCTGCATTTTATTGGTAAAATAACCCAAATCAGTGTATATTATATAGTCTCTATGAAAGTTGTAGAGTCTATAAACTATGGTACATAGATTTTAAAATTCATCAGTCCTGATGTACAGTACTGGCTGCCTATCTCATTTCTTGAGGTCCTAAAATGCCAGCATGGCACAAATACCCGACACATTACCCCTTTTTGGAAAATAGACAGTCTAAGGTATTTAGTAAGAGGCATGGTGAGTTTTTTGAAGTTGTCATTTTTTCACAATTTTTGGGGAAATTAATAAATTAAGTAAAATGTGTTTTTTTTTCACAAAGTTGTCATTTTAACAAGTTATGTCTCACACACAGCATAGGCATACTTAGAATTATACCCCAAAACACATTGTACTATGCACCCCGAGTATGGGGATATCACATGTGTGAGACTTTTTCACAGCCTAGCCACATAGGGGGTCCCAAAACCCAAGGAGCACCTTTAGGCATTTTAAGAGCATAAATTACATGTAAATTAATCATCTAATTTCCTGACTACCTACCAAAATTTAGGAGGAGCACCAGGACAGTGGAAACACCCAAAAAATGACCCAATTTTGAAAACCAAACACTCCTATGTATTTTCTAAGAGGCATAATGATTCTTTTGGAAAGGAAATAAAAAGGACATTTTTATACACAAAGTTGTCAATTAATCACTTCAGCCCCGGAGCATTTGGCTGGCCAAAGACCAGAGCACTTTTTGCGATTCGGCACTGTGTCGCTTAGTGCCGGTTCACACTGCTGCGCTGCAAATTTGTTCCGTTTTTTTGTCCTGTGTGAGGTGCGATTTTACCGCAATTTTACCGCAAATTTCAGGAGTTGGTCATAGCTGCAATTGATGTTCTAGCCAATGGAATCATAATGGAAAAAGAAAAAAGGTATTAACTTCCTGTGTATTTCCTGGTTTTTGTGGAGAGTAGTGTGGTGGAATTCGCACATATCTGAACCAACAATGCGATTCCAGAACGATTTACATTGATGTCTATGGAGGCTAAATTCGCAACGCAACGCAGTAAACTCGCACAAGACCCTTTTTGTATCGCATCGCATTCTTAGGGGAATCGCAACGCATGTATGTGAACGACGGTCATTGAAAACAATGACTTCATGGATGACATGCGAATTTAGAATGTTTTTGACGCATCACATTCGTTATGGACTCGCATCAGTGTGAACTGGCACTTAAACTGACAATTGCCCGGTCGTGTGACGTGGCTCCCAAACAAAATTGACGTCCTTTTTTCCCCACAAATAGAGCTTTCTTTTGGTGGTATTTGATCACCTCTGTGGTTTTTATTTTTTGCGCTATAAACAAAAAAAGAGCAACAATTTTGAAAAAATCACATTATTTTTTAATTTTTGCTATAATAAATATCCCCAAAAAATATCTAAATTTTTTTTTCCTCAGTTTAGACCGATACGTATTCTTCTACATATTTTTGGTAAAAAAAAATTGCAATAAGCGTATATTGATTGGTTTGCGCAAAAGTTATAGCGTCTACAAAATAGGGGATACATTTATGGCATTTTTATTAATAATTTTTTTTTTACTAGTAATGGCGGCGATCAGCGATTTTTATCGTGACTGTGACATTATGGCGGACGCATCGGACACTTTTGGCGCTATTTTGGGACCATTCACATTTATACAGCGATCAATGCGATTAAAAATGCACTGATTACTGTGTAAATGTGACCGCCAATAAAGGGGTTAACCAGGAGGGGGCACAGCAGGGGTTAAGTGTGTCCTAGGGAGTGATTCTAACTGTGGGGGGGAGGGGCTGTGTGTGACACAACACTGATCACTGCTCCCGATTACAGGGAGCTGTGATCAGTGTCCTGTCACTAGGCAGAACGGGGAAATGCTTGTTTACATTAGCATTTCCCCATTCTTCCTCTCCGTGAGACGATTGCGGGTATCCCCACGGACATCGAGTCTGCGGGTCCCGCGGTCGGACTCACGAAGCTCGCAGTGGGTACGCACGGACGCCTGCTATCCAGGCCTCGCAAGATCACGTACAATAACGTGATTTCACACAGCAGAGCCAACCTGCCGCAGTAAAACTGCGGCAGCTTGTCCGCAAGTGGTTAATAAGATTTTTCTCTACACCCCAAGACACATTCTGATACTCCTACTGAGTATGGGGATATCACATGTGTGAGGCTTTTCACAGCCTAGCCACACAGAGGGGCCTAATATCCAAGGAGCACCTTCAGGCTTTGTAAGGGCCTTAATTTATGCATCTAATTTCCTGACTGCTTAACACATTTTTGGAGGCCCTGGAGCACCAGGACAGTGGAAACACCAATAAAATGACCACATTTTGGAAATCATACACCCCAAGGTATTTTCTAAGAGACATAGGGAGTCTTTTGAAGACTTCATTTTTTGCCAAATGTTTTTGAAAAATATGGAATGACAATTAAATTCATTTTTTTTTACACAAAATTGTCAACTTAATAAGATATTTCTCACATGCAGCATGGGCATATTTAGAATTACAATCCACAATTCTGAGTATGGTGATACCACATGTGTGAGAGTTTTTCACTGTTTGGACTGATTATGTACCAGACATTTTATCTTGTGTATTACACAAACCAATTGTATAAAAACCAATGTACTGTAATGGTTGCCTCAATACAAGTGGTCAGGGAATATATCTCAGCAGTGTATCATCGCCTATAGCAATCCTAGTTCCTATAAGCCAAGCTAGCCTGGCCTTGTGGTATGTGGTTGCCCCCAGGAATGTCATGTTCACTGGCTATGAAGTAAAGGAGGCTAAAGACAGGAAGAAGAAAAGAGTTCCTTTGGTTCCAGGAATGCAGTTGTCCACAGGGGATGGCTGGGACTGGTGTCTCGCTGGAACATAGTCAGTCAGATGTGCAGATGGGTCAGTTCAGGCACAGGCAAAGACATGGTCAGCAAATGGGCAAAGGATCGGTCCAGGGAACAGGCAGAAACTTGGTCAATAAACAGGCAAATCAGGAACACTTATTCTATCTACATTGGTCTGGTGACACTATGGCTTGTGTGGTGGTGACTGAAGAACTGTGACTGGCTGCACCATTAGGACTTGTTTACACGTGAGG
This sequence comes from Lithobates clamitans, assembly GCA_037952925.1. Classification (NCBI taxonomy): domain Eukaryota; kingdom Metazoa; phylum Chordata; class Amphibia; order Anura; family Ranidae; genus Lithobates; species Lithobates clamitans. Next base: position 1,809,522 of record JBBGZY010000216.1, read on the forward strand.
TTGGGGGACCGTAAAACTTTGCAGTTTAGCCACATTTGACCACCCATCAACCGCTACCCCCTTTAGCTGCAGGGGCAGCGGCTGGGGGTATACACCTGCCATGGTTGGAATTATACCCTCTGTACACCCGTTAATCATGACCCATTCAAGTGAATAGAGTTGCAGGTGGTGAGGAGGCAATACAATGCCTCTTCACTGCCTGTGAAATGCTCTCTGAAAATCGATTTGAGCATTAGGGATGAGCCGAACACCCCCCAGTTTGGTTCGCACCAGAGCCCACGAACGGCCCGGAAATTCGCACGAACTTTAGAACCCCATTGAAGTCTATGGGACTCGAACATTCGAAATCAAAAGTGCTTATTTTAAAGGCTAATTTGCATGGTATTGTCCTAAAAAGGGTTTGGGAACATGTATCAATGCAAAAAAAGTTTTAAACCGGTTTTTCGGGAGCAGTGATTTTAATGATGCTTAAAGTGAAAAAAGTGAAATATTCCTTTAAATATCATACCTGGGGGTGTCTATAGTATGCCTGTAAAGTAGCGTGTGTTTCCCATGCTTAGAATAGTCCCTGCACAAAATTACATTTTTAAAGGAATAAAAGACATTTAAAACTGCTTACGGCTTTAATGTAATGTCCGGTCCTGGTAATATGGATGAAAATCAGTGAGACAAATGGCATGTGTACCTCCCCCCCCCAGTCCATTACCATGCCCTTTGGGTCTTGTATGGATATTAAGGGGAACCCTGTACCCAAATTTAAAAAAGGAAAGACGTGGGACCCCAGGCCCTCTGAACAGCAGTATACAGGCGGTGCAAACAAGACAGGGACTGTAGGTTTGTTGTTAAGTAGAATCTGTTTGTAATTTTGAACTGGTACATTTTTAAAGTGTAGCGCCAGTCAAAAAATCTATTTTTTAACTTTTTAGAAAACATAGGGAAGGGTTATCACCCCTGTGACATTTGTTTTGCTGTCTGTGCACCTCCTAAGATTTTACCTCACTTTCTGTCCCAATGACAAATGTTTTTTGACAATTTGGGGTTTTTAGTGAAACAAGTATTGGTGATAAAGCATCAGTGGAAAGGAGACATTTTTCCCATATTAACTCTTACAGGAGAGAATTTCCCTTCCAAGGGGTAGATTTCATCTCACTTCCTGTTGTCTCCTTCCGTTTGCAAGTAGGAGTCGTTTGTAAGTTGGATGTTTGAAAGTAGGGGCCTGCCCTATATACTCTGAAGAAATTGGGGCCTTAGGTGTTGGTGTTGCCACAACACTGTAAGCCCTCACAGTTACTCTTGGTGGGCGCAGGAACGGGCTCTGCTGTGAAATATTAGATCAAGAATTGTAATTACATGCCCCTGTTGAACAGGGTCAGAAAAATTGGGCCTTTGGTGGTGGTGGTGCTGGTGCCACAACACTGTAAGTCCTCACAGTTACTCTTGGTGGGCGCAGAAACAGGCTATGCTGTGAAATATTAGATCAAGAATTGTAATTACATGCGCCTGTTGAACAGGGGCATAAAAATTGGGCCTTTGGTGGTGGTGTTGCCACAACACTGTAAGTCCTCACAGTTACTCTTGGTGGGTGCAGAAACAGGCCCTGCTGTGAGATATTAGATCAAGAATTGTAATTACATGTCCCTGTTGAACAGGGGCAGAAAAATTGGGCCTTAGGCACTGGTGCCACAACACTGCAACCCCTCACAGATACTCTAGTTGGAGCGCAGGAATGAGCCCTCCTGTAAAATATTGCATCAAAAATTGTAATTACACACCCCTGCTAAACAGGGGCTGAAAAATTGGGCCTTAGGCACTGGTGCTGGTGCCACAACACTGCAACCCCTCACAGATACTCTAGTTGGAGTGCAGGAACAAGCCCTGCTGCAAAGTATTGCATCAAAAATTGTAATTACACGCCCCTGTTAAACAGGGGCTGAAAAATTGGGCCTTAGGCACTGGTGCTGGTACCACAACACTGCAACCCCTCACAGATACTCTAGTTGAGTGCAGCAACGAACCCTCCTTGCAAAATATTGCATCAAAAATTGTAATTACATGCCCCTGTTAAACAGGGGCTGAAAAATTGAGCCTTAGCCACTGGTGGCAGCGCCCAGAACCAAAAATATTCTTACAAGCTATCAGCATGATCATTGAGGAAGAAGGGGATAGTCCACTCAGCATAACAGGATAGTCACTCAGCATCAGCACAGGCAGTCTTGAAGGGATCTGACATTTCAGAAAAAATTATTCAGTTACATCAGCATCAGGTGCTTGGTAACTGGAGGTGATCCAAGACTGATTCATTTTTATGAAGGTCAGTCGATCGACCAAGTCGGTGGACAGGCGCACCCTGTGATCAGTTACAAAACCTCCAGCAGGACTGAATGTGCGATCTGAAAGAACGCTGGATGCAGGACAGGACAGTAGCTCAATTGCATACTGTGCAAGCTCTGGCCAGTGATCCATCCTCAAGACCCAGTAACCCAGAGGATTTTCGGTGGGAAAGGTGTCCAAGTCAGATCTTGCCCCTAGGTATTCCTGCACCATGTAAAACAGACGCTGGCGATGGTTGCTGGAACTGATTATACCTTGGGGCTGCGGACTAAAAAATTGTCTGAACGCATCGGTCAGACGGCCACCTTCTCCACCGCTCCTTCTTTGACTGACCAAAGCCTCTGCAACACGTTGTCCAGGAACAGGAGTTTGTAACCTCCCAGTCTCTGGGAACGCATTGCACAGACCTTTCTGCAAGGCCTCCCGAAGATGTTTCATCCTCTGCTCTCTCTGCGACGGCAAGATAAGGTTTGCAACCTTACCCTTGTAACGTGGATCAAGGAGGGTTGCCAGCCAGTATTGATCCCTCTCCTTGATACCACGAATACGAGGATCCTTCCGCAGGCTTTGCAGGATCAGGGAGGCCATGCAGCGTAGATTTGCTGAGGCATTCGGTCCGGAGTCCTCTGGGTCACTAAGGACGACATGATCCGCAGCCACCTCCTCCCAGCCACATACAAGTGCATGGGTTTCTTGGGACTGTAAATGATCCCTTAAGGACTGCTGCTGATGCTGAGTGTCAGGCACCACCTTCATGCTGACACAATCCTCCTCTTTCTCCTCCTCCTCCTCATCCTACTCCAGTGTGATCGGCAGGCATGCAGGAACACTGTCTGGATAAAGGGGGCCTTGAGAGCTAAGGAAGTCCTCCTCTTCCTGCCTCTGTTCTGCCTCAAGTGCCCTGTCCATTATCCCACGCAGCGTGTGCTCCAACAGGTGGACAAGGGGGACAGTGTCACTGATGCATGCACTGTCACTGCTCATCATCCTCGTGGCCTCCTCAAATGGTGACAGGACAGTGCATGCATCCCTGATCATGGCCCACTGGCGTGGGGAAAAAAAACCAAGCTCCCCTGACCCTGTCCTGGTGCCATAGTTGCAAAGGTACTCATTGATGGCCCTCTGCTGCGTGTGCAGCCGCTGCAGCATGGCCAAGGTTGAGTTCCACCTGGTGGGCATGTCACAGATTAGGCGGTTCTTGGGCAGGTTAAATTCCTTTTGGAGGTCAGCCAGCTGAGCACTGGCATTATATGACCAGTGGAAATGCACACAGACTTTCCTGGCCTGCCTCAGGACATCCTGTAAGCCCGGGTACCTGCCCAAGAACCGCTGCACCACCAAGTTAAGTATGTGAGCCAAACAGGGCACATGGGTCATTTGTCCCTGTCGGAGGGCGGAGAGGAGGTTGGTGCTATTGTCGCAAACCACCATTCCTGCCTTAAGTTGGTGTGGCATCAATCACCTCTGAACCTGCCCCTGCAGAGCTGACAGAACCTCTGCCCCAGTGTGGCTCCTGTCCCCCAAGCACACCAGCTCAAGCACCGCATGGCATCTTTTGGCCTGCGTACTTGCGTAGCCCCTTGAACGCCTACAGAGCACTGCTGGTTCCGAGGACAAAGCACAGGAAGAGGCCATGGAGGAAGAAGAGGAGGGGGTAGAGGAGAGAGGTGTGGCAGAATCACCACTAGTAGTATTTTGGAAGCGTGGTGGCAGAACAACCTCCAACACTACTGCACCTTGTCCTGCATCCTTCCCAGCTGCCAGCAGAGTCACCCAATGCGCTCTGAAACTTAGGTAACGTCCCTGTCCATGCCTGCTGGACCATGAGTCAGCGGTAATATGCACCTTACCGCTGACCGCCCTGTCCAGCGAGGCATGGACATTGCCTTCCACATGCCGGTAGAGAGCCGGAATCGCCTTCCGTGAGAAAAAGTGGCGTTTGGGTACCTGCCACTGAGGAACCGCACATTCCACAAACTCACGGAAGGGGGCAGAGTCTACCAACTGAAAAGGTAGCAGTTGAAGTGCTAGCAATTTTGCCAAGCTAGCATTCAACCACTGGGCATGTGGATGGTTGGGAGTGAACTTCTTTCTGCGGTGCAGCAGCTGGGGCAGGGAAGTTTGCCTGGTACAATCTGACGTCAGTGTACCGATAGCAGATTGCCCACAAGTACTTGGCTGTGACACGTCTAATTTTACACCTTCGTTCCTCTCAGTGCAGGTCTCAGAGAGGACTGAAGGTATAGTGGGGTTGGAGATCTCAGCTCATGAGGAGCAAGGAGAGGTCCTCTTTGTTCTTTGGTGTGGGTCTTTTAGGTACGCTTGCCAACGAACTGCATGGCAGGTCAACATATGTCTGGTCAAGCATGTGGTGCCCAAGCGGGAGATGTTTTGGGCACGCGAGATACGCTTGAGACATATGTTGCAAATAGCAGCGGTGTGATCTAATGCACTCATCTCAAAAAAGGCCCACACCAAAAAACTTTTGGAATAACGCGCAGAGACAGCAGTGCCCTGCACATGCGGAGCTTTGCGGTGTGATGCAGTCAGTGTGCTGCCCTTAAGCTGGCCCCTGGAGGGCATCCTGCCTCATTGGTGATGTGCCTCCTCCTCCTCCTCCTCTCTCCTATCAGGCACCCACGTGGAGTCAGTGACCTCATCATCCTCTCCCTCCTCATCACTGGAGCAAACCTGGCAGTATGCTGCAGCAGGGGCATCTTGACTGCCAGATTGCTGTCCTTCTTGGGCACCCCCTCTGTCTGTGCTCACGTTACTGCCTTCCTCTAGCTGAGTACGATCATCGGAGCCTTCAAAACGCTGGGCATCCTCCTGGAGCATGTACCCAACACTGTGGTCAAACAGTTCGGGGGACTCCTCAGGAGGACATGGTGGGGCTAGTGAAGGAGTGACTGATTCTATTGAGCCGAGGGAAGAGCCCGGGTTGGCAGCTGCTTTGCCAGACAAAGTACCCTGAGCATGGGTGAGAGAGGATGAGGAGGATGAGGACGGTTTGGTCATCCACTCGACCAAGTCTTCCGCATGTTGCGGCTCAACACGGCCAGCTGCCGAAAAAAAGGCCAAGCGTGTCCCACGGCCACGTGCTGATGAAGATGCACCGTGTCCACGACCAGCACTGTTGCCTCTAGACACAGAGCCTGCTTTCCCTATTTTATTGGCTTGTGACTGTCTGCCTCTCCTTGTTGGCCTTCCAGACATAGTGAAATTAAATAAGAAAAAAAGGGGGGTTGAATCGCGCTAAAACAGATTGGTGATCATACACATAATCACCAAACCAAATATTTAGAACTAAGTGAAGAGTTCCCTTTTAGTGTATACATAATATATAAAATACATGTCAAATGAATAATCAATCCAAAAATAAAATGTTCAAAGTGATAATAAAAAGTCCATGTATAAAAAATAAATCACCCAAGTGATATGAAAGTATCTTAAAAAAGTTCCAAAAAACATAAATTCTTGCTGTGAGAAGAAGTGAAAAAAGCGTGCTTGCTCCACCACCGTGAAATCAGACTGGCCACTTACCAGAAACTCATGATCCCCCGTTACAGAGGATCAGAGAAAGCTGTTTGTTAATACTGCTTCGAACCACGACCAATGGATCAGAGACCTTATACCTAGACGGGACATCAAAGACTGCAGGGTCAGGCTAAAGATGTTCACACTGACAGGTACTCAGACATCAGCCCACAGCATTGCAGATACGTTCATAGAAGGAAAAAAAGGCTCCATATAGTGTAAAATCATTGACTTTATTGGATAAGTAAAAGGTTAAACTCACATGTTAGTAGACAATAGTAGGCATGTAGTGTAGTCTGGAGCGCCGGCACGGAAGCTCACAGACAGCCGTCCTACTGGAAACAACAGCAGCAATAGGAGGTGACGAGAACACATACTAATACAGACATATTAATGGCCTGCAGTGAGATGTAGCTGCACTAAGCTGGGATATATATATATATATATATATATATATATATATATATATATACTGATACTGCAGCTAGCAAAATCAACTGCCTAAAAAGGTTATAAACAGGGGAATTGGCGCTGTCCGGCTATATGTGCATAAATGGTGATTCATACAAGTGCAAAGAAAATAGAAAATATGTGTAAAAAATATTAGTAATAATGTGCGTGCAACAAATGTGTGGCAGAAATAGATGTATATCAAGTGCAAACGAAACACCTAACAGGTGTGATGTAATAAAGTGCAACGTGCTCCTATAATATATGAGAGTATACTAGTATCTCAATATATACCAGATATCTATATGTGTATGGGGGAATGTGCCCGCAAATAAGGGATCCAATATACAGACACTTATGGCAATCAAAACAGTATTTAGCAATACCAACAAACAGTCCTAGCAATAAGAAAAAGTGTAAAAAATAAAAATAGAGATCCCTAAAGTATGTGTATAAAAAGTCCAAAATAGGAAAAAAATGGGAAAAACAAAAACTGCACCAACATCAGCCATTGAGGAGTCAGCTGAGTTATTTGACCACAGCGTCAGCCACATGCACCTTGATGATGCCCAGCCAACCTCATGGGCAACCTCATGCTTCAAAGCCTGCGAAAGGACTCAAGAATACGTGGCATAAAGGAGAAGGATGATGACTGGTTGGCAACCCTCCTTGACCACCGTTATAAGGGGAAGGTCTCAGAACTCATCCGTCCCCACAGAGAGTGCAGAAGATAAAATCTCCTGGAGACACATTAAAGAGAATTTTATTGAATGTTTTTCCTGACTCCAGTAGGTTACAGTGTCATAGAAAACATAGTTTTGAGTCTTCTGTTGGTCAAGCCGTCCGCCTACGTGAGGCATTTCGGAATTTTTTTAGTCCTCGCCACCCAGGGCTGTCAGCTTCCACATCCCATCGGCAGCGTCTGCATCACATGGTGGACGATTACCTCGGGGCCAAAACAGAGATGGAGAGCTTTCCAGCTGATGATCCACTGACTTACTGGGTCATGAGAATACACCACTGGCCAGAACTTGCCCAGTATGCTGTTGAGTTGTTGGGCTGCCCTGCATCCAGCGTGATTTCAGAAAGGGCATTCAGTGCTGCAGGAGGTTTCATTACTGATCATAGAGCGCCTCTGTCCACAGACTCCGTGGACTGTTTGACTTTTATAAAAACGAACCAGTCCTGGATTACCAACTATGAAGCCCCTGATGCCGATGTCACTGATTAAGTCTTTTTGGGATGTGGAATCTCTGCAGGACATTCGAGGCTGCCTAGCTTTGAGGGTGTTCAATCATTTCATCTGGAAGAATGTTTTTGGTATAGGTTTCATGGGCACAACTAACACCCAAAGACCAATTTTTCAGCACCTGTTTGACAGGTGCATATCATTGAAATTTTTTTTGCCTTCATCAAGAGCACCTCTATAGGGTTACAGTGGGAAGGCGCCCCCTGACACCCAAAGAGTAATTTTTATGCACCTGTTTGACAGGGTACATATCATTGCATTTTTTTACAGTAAGGCCAATTCTTGCTTTCATCAAGATTACCTCTATAGGGTTACGGTGGGAAAGCGCCACGACACCCGAAGACCAATTTTTACGCACCGTTACTTTTATCCAAAGTCAAAGTGACACCAGAATGTATCCAAAAAATCTCTAATCTTGTTCCCATGTTCCCAGTGCAACTACATTGTGGCCTCATCATACACACTGGCTCCCCAGCTGTTGCTGAGCAAAATAAAGGCAGCTTGCAGGGAAAATTTCTTTTTTTTATTTTATAAATGCAATTATTGCTGCAGCAGATTCTAGACATGGTACAGATCTGCTACTTTACAGGTGGACTAAGGGACAACCCCCCCCCCCCCAGGCACTGTGTTGGAAATAATTTTAAAAATGTAAAATTTAAAAAATCACTGCTTATTTAAAAATTAAGTTTTTCACAAAATTTTTTTGTCCCCCAGGGCAGGACCCAGACCCCTATAACCATTGTATGGCCAATTACTTGCATATAAGCCTTCAAAATTGGCACTTTTGATTTCTGACCTTCGGGTCTCATTGACTTTAATGGGGTTTGATATTCTGGTCCAAACTTTCGTGGTATTCAAAAGTTCTGGTGCAAACCGAACAGGGGTCTGTTCGGTCCAACCCTACTGCAAAGACACCCAAGGCTGTGATCGCATTTGCACTGTTGCTGCTGGGAGACCAGAGCATCCTCTCACCCTCTACTTCCCAATGCTGAATTTCTATATAAGTAAGAGGTGTCGCCCCAATATGAGTTTTAAATTGGGAGTGGACCCACATCCCTACATAGTACAAAACAGAAATACACTCACACGGGGTGTAGCTCCTCTGATGGGACTTTGGAAAGGGTCACTCCCAATGGAAGTACAAAAATAATAGAAGGTTTTAAAATTTGTAATATTTATTGAAAAAAAGGTTAAAAAAGGATCACCATGACCTGATAATTATGCATAGATAAAAATAGATGCATACAAATAAAGGAAAATTATAAACAAAGACAATAACCAATTCTTTTGAGAAAGTTGATTTACAACAATAGACATGTAACCCGACGTTTCAAGGTAAAAAGGGGGTTGACCTCTTCTTCAGGGGTGACGGAAATTGGTCACGATGAATTTTTTACATCTAAAAGATTATAGAACAGAACTGGAATGAATAAACAGAGATAGGGCATCTTCATAAACATATACAGTAAATACAAAATTTGCATGACTTGACTGATGTAATATGAAGTACAGTATTTATTGAACTGACATGTATATGCAAATACTGACCACTTGGGTTGACAGTGAAATTTCCAGGGCATTCACAGCATCCAATAGACAGAATTCGATCCGTCACAGCTCCACAGAGGCCGAAGACAGAAAAGCAGGAGGAAGTACGGGGGAAGGAAAATAATAGCGTGGGGAAAAAGCGCCTGAACACAGGAGCTGGATCCCAAAGTAGGCAGAGAACACCAAAGGCTGCAGTAGCTCCACAAAGGGCACCCCCGAAAAAGAACACATCCACCTCTCATAGAAGGGACAGGCCAGAGCCGGTTCCAATGGGCTGGCTGGTCATATGCCCTGCCACTGAAATTATAAATAGTATAAGATTTAGTAATTGGCTTCAAATAGAAGCCTAATATTGCTTGGTCAATATAAAAAGTTCTGTAACAGGTTATATCAGCCCTAACAGACATGGCCAGGTATTAGCTCCAAAAAACATACCTCGGAACTTGGCTTGAGGTGTGTGGGGTCACCAACTCCAGAACCATAAAACCAAGGAGGGAGGGACAGGTCAATGGTGTCAGTCCAGGAGTGCTTGTGAGAAGCGTATTATTCCCACAGATAGTAACACCTGTGGGTAATCTAGAGGTATGGAGCATAAGAAGAAGAAAACGAACTGTATGAGAGTATGAACAAAAGGTAAGCCTCATGATTTAAGCATTGAAGCGTCCTGTCAGTAAAGGTAGAGAGATTTACCATGCAGCCTGTCAGTCCTCAGCGTAATCTGTGGAGCGTCATGAGCAGGTGTCGGTATTGAGGATCAGATGGTTATATACAGCTGGCTATAGTAACGGCGAACTTGTGATTGGTTCGCCTCAATAGTGGGCGGTAGGAGGAGGGGGAGACGTGCATCAGCGTGCGGCGCCACCCCCCGGGCACGCCCCAAGATAGAAAGGTGGCCAATCGGGACGCTGAATTTCTATAGGCATTCTATGGAGAGACTGAGGGTACCTTTTTTCTATCACCAGAGTTCACAGGGACTTGTGAGAGAGCACTGCCCATTGTTCTTATTGCTAGCAAGGACTGAGTTACTGGAGACAGGATACTAACTTAACTTCACCAACGCTTCTTAAAGGGTACCAACGGGATCTGGCAAGAGAACCATCTTGAATGCCCCCCTGTTCCCTTCTCCCTTTTTTATTAATTTCTATGGACATTGCACATCCAGTCGGTCTAGGCTTAGCATAGTCACCATTAATGCACTTTGGCAGTATAATTCCCGTGTTCATTAAATCAAGCTTTATTAATGCTCACTGGTACACTTTAGGGGACTTTTCTACTGTTTATGCTGATCTGCATGCCAAGTGTGATCTTATGCCTAGTCCTTATTACTAATCACCTTGTATGCTAAATTGTGATAAAACCATTGTTAATCCATTTCTATGCTTACTTCATTACTAAACTTTTCAGGTGACAATATATTAACTGCTTCAGCCCCGGAAGATTTTACCCCCTTCCTGACCAGAGAACTTTTTGTGAATCGGCACTGCATCGTTTTAACTGACGGTTGCACGGTCGTGCGAAGTTGCACCAAAACAAAATTGACGTCCTTTTTTTCCCACAAATAGAGCTTTCTTTTGGTGGTATTTGATCACCTCTGCGGTTTTTATTTTTTGCGCTATAAACAAAAAAAGAGCGACAATTTTGAAAAAAACGCATTATTGTTTACTTTTTGCTATAATAAATATCCCCCAAAAATAAATAAAAAAACTATTTTTCCTCAGTTTAGACCGATATGTATTCTTCTACATATTTTTGGTAAAAAAAAATCGCAATAAGCGTACATTGATTGGTTTGCGCAAAAGTTATAGCTTCTACAAAATAGGAGATAGATTTACAGCATTTTTATTATTATTTTTTTTACTAGTAATGGCGGCGATCTGCGATTTTTATCATGACTGCAACATTATGGCAGACACGATGGACAATTTTGACACATTTTTGGGACCATTGGCATTAATACAGCGATCAGTGCGATTAAAAATGCATTGTTTACTGTAAAAATGTCATTGGCAGTGAAGGGGTTAACACTAGGGGGCAGTGAAGGAGTTAAGTGTGTCCTAGTTTGTGTTCTAACTGAAGGGGGGTGGGGACTGTGCAGAGAAGATTACAGATCGTCTGTTCATACTCTGTATGAACAGACGATCTGTCTGTTCTCCCCTCAGAGAACCGGAAACTGTGTGTTTACACACACAGTTCCGGGTTCTCCGTGTCTCAGCGGCGATCGCGGAAGCACATCAGTGATCAAGACCGCCGGGCAGTGAAGGGGTTAAGTGTGTCCTAGTTTGTGTTCTAACTGAAGGGGGATGGGGACTGTGCAGGGAAGTTAACAGATTGTCTGTTCATACTCTGTATGAACAGACAATCTGTCTGTTCTCCCCTCAGAGAACCGGAAACTGTGTGTTTACACACACAGTTCTGGGTTCTCCGTGTCTCAGCGGCAATCGCGGGAGCCCATCGGTGATCGAGACCGGCTGGCACTTGCATTGGCTCGGGGGGCGAGCGACCCCTAGTAGCCACAGGGCGAAGCGACAATACATATCGTCGTTTCACCCAGCCGTGCCATTCTGCCGCAGTGCAACTACGGTGGCTGGTCGGCATGTGGTTAAATTTGCCTTTATATATTTGGCAAACTATATCAAAGAAAACAGAAACTGAACATAACTGGTTCAACGCCTGTATTCTTTGATATCATACTACTACTGAGTACTAACTATTACTTTCAATAATTTTCTGTGATATTGCATGCTTTGTACACTCAATCCAACCAGTGGCTCCTTCGGGGGTAGTGCTACAGTAAACTGCATAGTCAATTTGCTAAAGGAGTGGAGTGTGTTCAGTTTTCAAAGTGAATTTTCAATTAGCTTAGTGGATGAGGTAAAGCTAAGTGAAAATTCACTTTGCAAAGAATATCCAATCATGTGCAAGGTAAATAGAAAAAAATGGATTTTTGACCACACATGATAGGATTATTGAAGTAAGCACAGCTTCTCTTCAGTCACCAAGCTAAACAAAAATGAATTTTACTAAATCAATACTCTTTATTCCCTTAATAAATCAACTCCATAGTGATCAAAACTGTAGCCTAAAATAGAATGATGTGCAAACAGATTATTTGATGCCCCAATGCACTACCTGTAATATGTTGATCTAAGTATTTAGTTGATGTTGCAAACCAAAAGCACACATTTTTTTAAATCAAGTACATGGATGAGATTCTATTGCACCCCAAGAGAGGATTACAAAGACAGATGGAGCTTACACATCTGTTTGTACAGTAGTTGGACAGGTACTGGGAGCAAAATAACAACCCTAGGGTTACCAGGTTTTGGTCCACGGACAACCAGAATGGATATTTAGATCATTCAGGATTTTTAACCAATGTAATTTAGCCATAATCAGTATGTTAAACCCGAACTAGAATTTCATTAAGATTCTCATAACTAATGTTTGTTCTTCCATCTGGGAACTAAAATACTGCATAACTCATAAAAAGTGCACATTTTATTCTGCAGTATGTCTCTTTTGTAAAGATGAATGTCACAAAAATGAACAACCTAACATTCAAAACCTTTGCATGTTAACTGTAAAAAAATTTTTTTGCTAAATAAAAGAGGAAAAAATAAGGGAAGGATTAGGGTTTAATATCGGCTTAAATTAAAATAAATTAGATATTATAAATGAAGCATAAAAGTATATTGTAGATGAAGGCATCAACATCAGCTTTAATTCATATATGAATTTGCAGAGCAAGGCTGGAATGTCACACTGGCTCAATCTTGCAGATTACACTGGGAGAGCACAGTTTTTCCTGTGTAATCAGAGGAGTTGTGCTGTGATTATGACTACAGTCTGCTGTGTTCTATTTGTCACCAGCTTACAGAGATCCTGATATAGAGCAGGGTGTTTCACACTGACAACACGATGTTGTGTATACTGTACATGGGTAGAACTACACGCTCCCAGTGTACCATGCAGGACTGAGCTGTCAGTGTGACAGTTTGGTCCTGCACAGTGCAAGTACCTGCTAGTGTAATACAGATGCAGAAGAGACTGCTGCTCCAATTTTATCCTTCTCAACACCTCAAAATGAGGTAAGTGCCTTTTCTGTGTCTGTGAGGCTCTGCAAGTAAGGTCCATATGCATAAGTTCTCAGGCTCACAGACCTACCACAGCCATTATAAAGAATCTTACTATCCTTGCAATTATTTTTATCTATTATTTTAATACATTGTACAAAGTGGAAAATAGTGTATGGATGACCCAATATAGACGGAACACTCCTAACTCTAAAAAATGACCCCCTTTGCTTAAAATGCACCTGTGCTTTGCCCATACAAGTTTACTTAAATATAATTTGCCCCAGCTGCTTGTTTACACCTTTCCTTTGCTCTTTTCTTTCACTCATGGGAGTGCGGAGAAGAATCCTAATATTATCAACAAGTCACAACAGTCAATGCGTACACAGGGCTTCAGCAAATAAGCCATGCACAAATATAAAATTTATATCTTTATTAGCATTAGTGAACAGTACTAAAAAGTAGCATGCATAACAATAAATTACAATATATATTAGCATTCAAAAAGAAGCTACGTCAAGAATCAGTAAATATCAATAAGTAATGGGCTATACAAATATGAAAAAAAAACAGTACAAACAAGATAATAATGCTGGTATTATGATGAAGGTTGCCTCCTACTCAACATGTTTCACACTGCAGCTTGATCAGAAGTTCGGTGCTAAAGAAAAATGGTAAAATACATAAGGTTACATTTTTATGAATGATATGGATCAAATGGTTAATAAAACGTGCATAGAGTGCAAGACTCACATATGGATAATATATTGAGAATCAGAATTCAGATGATAGCACTAACATCCTAAAAGTTGAGGCATGGCTTAGACACCCCCATAGCCCACATCATCAATCGAGGGGACCCAAAGGACAAGATTGCCAAACCAGACAGGGATAGACTACCGGGACGGATTTCACTAAAAACACAAAAAATATGTGTTTAAAATATATGCAATCTAAAAAGTCAGCTGTCAGCACTTGAGTGGTCAGGAAAAAGCAACATGCAATATCTGTAAATATACAAACGCAAAAGATACATAAATAAGAAAGCGCTGCTTTTTTTCTTTAAAATATATGCAAGCCCGCCGAGCAAGACAGCAGTGAATATAAAGTACAGTATGTTTAAAAATTAACATACCGCAATTTTTTACAAGGTACAGGGTAGTATAAAATCAATTCTAAGAAAAAATTAAAGTATTTCAATAAGAGACTTCAAGAAAAACTCCCTTGGCCAACCACCAACCTAACCACCAAAAGGCAATGCAATTATTAATCAATCTCCTTTTTTGTCTCCTTCTGTGAGATGGACTAACTCTATTACCTCCTCTTCACTGGGGACTAACAGTTTCAATGCCCCAAAACTGGAGGGAGCTAGGATCCTTATTGTGAACCTCCTTATAATGGAGCGAAACACTAGGATTCTTATATCCAATATCAATATTATGGACATGCTCTGAGACACGTGTATTCAGTGATATTTTAGTTCTACCTATATTTTGTAGTCCACATGGACACTGCAGACAGTAGACCACTTGCATGGTCTCACATGAAACAAAGTCCCTTATTCTATACACTTTACTACATTGAGTAGAGCTAAAGGTTTTCCTCCTCCTTAAATTACACCTGTTTACGTTACAACAGCTACAGATGAGAGCAGCTAGGTGCAGCTGCCAGCCCTGTTTACTATGACAAGTCACCGGCAACTATTCACAAGTCTCCGGACAGCCAGTGATTACCTGCGGTGATTGCTGCTGGATATATACAGAATGCATCCAGCAGTGAGCACCACAAGTAATCACTGCCTGTGCGGAGAGCCATGAATAGCTGCAACCGATGGCTACCTGTCAATATAGTGAACTAGGCAAGTGGCTGAACCTAGATGCTCTCATCTGTAAACAAAATATTTTGTCTACTGCTACACGTTGCAACGGCCTTAATCACCGGTGTGAATGTAGCCTAAGGGTTTTGGTTGCAGTGTTAGACAATCCTCTTGACAGTTTCAGAGAATGAAACGTGCATAGGGGTGGAGCATAACACACACAGTCTGTCAAATTGGATTGTGAATGCACTGCATCTCTGTGAGCTATTAGGAGCAGGGGTCAGTGGCCAGCAGGTGTCTTTGACGCACCCAGAGCTCATCCTAGGCGCTTCACCAGTGGATCCCTTATCTAGGCTGTCCTTACACAAGTTGTGTCTGCCTATTCTGTAATAAGAAGGGGGAACACATTTGGTGAGTGGATTTGGAAATAGAGTATTGCTCTACATGTTTTATATATGGGCACTATATTCTAAGCTTATGTCATTTATGGACACAATACCTGTTTATTTTGAACGTACATATTGATTGATTGAACACAAAAAGAAAAACATTTTTGTCACATCTTTACTTGTGTGTATTTCATTGTTACATATGCACTGGAATTGACTGAGCAGTGCTGTACCAAGTCAGGATCTTGGTATTCCATGATCTTCAAAATGTTTCACAATTTTTATTGAAATACTTTGTTTTTTTTTTCTTAAACTGATTTTATCCTGCCCTGGATCTTTGGAAACTTTGCTCCCCTCTGTGATGTTTACCTCTCATACATGTGTGGTATGTGTATTTTTGAACATACTGTACTGTACTGTACTGTAACATTTAAACACAACTTAAAAATATTTTTGGTGTTTTCAGTGAAATCCATGCTGGTGTTTTGTCTCTTCCTGATTTGGTGACCTCGTGATGATGTGGGCTATGTGCGGCGTCCAAGCCATGCCTGGACTTTTTGGATATCAGTGCTACCATTTGATTGCTAATTTTCAATATGTTATCCCAATGTGAGTCTTGCCCTCTATGCACATGTTTTATCAACCATTTGCTCCACATCATTCATAAAAATTTAACTTTATATATTTTACTGTTTGTTTATTGCATCCCCTCCTGATGAAACTGTGATGTGAAATATGTTGAATAGGAGGCAACCTTCATCATGATACCAACATTATCATCTTGTTTGTACTGGCTTATTCATATTCGTATAGCCTATTTGTATTTAGGGATGGGACAATCGACCCCCTGTATAGTTTGCACTAGAACTTTCGAACATGGTTATGGGGGTCTAGGTAGTGCCCTGGGGGACATGTATCAATGAAAAAAAAGTTTGTAAAAAACCTAATTTTTAAATGAGCAGTGATTTATTGATGCTTAAAGTGAAAGTATAAAAATGAAAAATTCCTTTCAATATAGTACCTGGGGGTTCCTTTAGTCCACCTGTTGTGTGGCTGTTTTGCTTGCATCTATCTAGCAAGGTTACTCTGTGGTACAAGCAAGGAAGCTGAGATTTCTGCAGTGTGTAAATGTGCTTTACTATACAAAGATGCTGTACATACAAAAACTATTACAATATTAGGAATACAATACAAGACTAACAGATATCTATAACAAGGAAAATGCCTAGCAAACTGAACAGCCTATGGTCTATAATAGTACAAATACACTTAAAGGTTACTTATCTTCTGTTACTGTATGTTCGTGATCTCCATTGGCAACGATTCTCCTGGAGCATCAGGCAAGTTTCTTCTATCATAAGTGGCTTCTGATGATACAGCATGATGGTGTGTGTGTTTGTGTATCTGTCTGCTCACCCCTTTTATGTGTCAGGCTGTTTGCCATAGTTACCAAACAACAGAAAACATGCCTGTTTACTGTAGCTGTAGAAACAATGGACTGTTGAAAACTGTATCTATGTACCCATTGTCTAATCAGGCCAACACCTGACAGTAATCTAACAGTCATTCTTTCAGTTTGAGAGCTGAAAAAACCTCAAACAAGTAAATCTCTTTCTTGTATACTGTAGCTATAGAGACAATAGCCTGTTAATTGAACTGTCAATTAAATACAACAATGATATTTACCCCCATTGTATAAAACAGCATTTGTTTGAGAAATCTACTCAAGCCAAAAAACTGACAATATCATATGACAAAACACTATTGTGTAATGTTATGTCCCATGTATTGTAAGTCTGAGTAATAAAAAAAATCATATTGTAACAAACGCAGCACATTCCGCCCTAGATTTTTTTTTCTTTCAGACTCCATACAGAAAATCACTTCATTATTATGAAAAAAACTCATTTTAAACATTCATTTTCCTTGAATGCAACACCTCCCATAATTCTTTCATTGAGAAGGTGTCTAAAAAGTGCATTATAAAGTCCATTCTAAAGTTCTTTAGAAAGTCCAGGCTTGTAATTCATCAAAGGCCTTGCTCTCCACAGCTCTTGCGATCTTCCGTCATTCTTTCCATCATATCCTATGGATCAAATCGGAGACAGCCTGTGGAGTGGAAAACAAAGCGGATTATCTGTTCTATCTAATAATACATAAACAGTAGATCCAGGCCCTTCAGCTAAAATCTCTCGTCTAAGTGGCTTCTTGCCTGGATATCTGACTAACACTTTGCCCCCCTGCTTCTGACCCTCCCAAAAAACATCAATAGGGAGGAGAGGAAATATACTGATATTTTCCAGAAGATCACTGCTGTTTATTTTGGAAGGTTTCTGAAAGAACAGGGCTTAACAGATACCATGTTACTGCTTCCCATGACATAAAAACCAAGAGTGACATATCTGAAGCTAAAGCCTATCTAGGAATGAGAGGGAATCTGGCAGGAAGGCTTGAAGTTACATTTGCATTGGCAGATGAGCTTCAAGACAGTGGCTGGGACTCTAACTGATTAGTGGACACTTCCAAAGTGAGGAAAGTGAGGCTACATACCATCAAACCTTCCAAAATAAACAGCAGTGATCTTCTGGGAAATATCCGTATATTTCCTCTCCTCCCTATTGATGTTCTTTGGGAGGTTTAGAAGTGGGTACAGGCAGGGGGCAAAGTGTTAGTCAGATATCCAGGCAAGAAGCCATTTAGAGGAGAGATTTTAGCTGAAGGGCCTGGATCTACTGTTTATGTATTATTAGAAGGAACAGATAATCCGCTTTGTTTTCCACTCCACAGGCTGTCTCTGATTTGAGAGAGAAAAGTGGTTACATGATGGAAAGAATGATGGAAGATCGCAAGAGCTGTGGAGAGCAAGGCCTTTGATGTATTACAAGCCTGGACTTGTTTCAAAAGAACTTTAAATGGACTTTCTAATGAACTTTTTAGTTAAAGACCTTCTCAATGACAGAAATGGGAGGTGTTGCATTCAAGGAAAATTAATGTTTAGAATGAGTTTAGTAATAAAGAGATTTTCTGTGTGTAGTCTGAGAGAAAAATCAAGGGCGGAATGTGTTGCGTTTGATATAAAATATAGTTTTTCTATAAGACTCATAGCATTCTGGTGTCACAGAGAGATACTTTCTCAAACAAATGCTGGATACAATGGGTATTGTTGTCTTGTTACAGTTTTCAACAGGCTATTGTCTCTATAGCTACAGTACACAAGTAAGAGATTTACTTGTTTGAGGTTTTATTCAGCTTTCAAACTGAAAGAATGACTGTTAGATTACTGTCAGGTGTTGGTTTGATTAGACAATGGGTACGTAGATGCAGTTTTCAACAGTCTATTGTTTCTACAGCTACAGTAAACAGGCATGTTTTCTTTTGTTTGGTAACTATGGCAAACAGCCTGACGCATAAAAGATAGGGACACACACACACACACCATCATGCTGTAACATCAGAAACCACCTATGATAGAAGAGCAGTGCCTGATGCTCCCGAAAAATCGTTGCCAATGGAGATTACGAACATACAGTAACAGAAGATAAGTTACCTTTAAGTGTATTTGTACTATTATAGACCATAGGCTGTTCAATTTGCTAGGCATTTTGCTTGTTATAGATATCTGTCAGTCTTGTATTGTTTTCCTAATATCGTAATAGTTTTGTATGTACAGCATCTTTGTATAGTAAAAGGACATTTACACACTGCAGAAATCTCAGCTTCCTTGCTTATACCACAGAGTAACCTTGCTAGATAGACACAAGAAAAACAGTGGCACATCTGTACTGTCTATAGAAGCTTCTGCAGCAATAATTGCACTTATGAAGCCCAAAAAATTACATTTTCCCTGCAAGCTTTCATTATTTTGAAAGCAACGGCTTGGGGAGCCAGTCTGTTTGATGAGGCCACAATGTAGTGCACTGGAAACAAGATTAGAGATTTTTTTGGATAAATTTTGGTGTCTGTACCACAGAATTTGGATTTCTACTTCTGTAACGGCTGCAAAAAAATTGTTCTTTAGGTGTCGGTGGCGCCTTCACACCATAACCCTATAGAGGTACTCTTGATGAAAGCAAGAATTGGTCTTGCTGTCAAAAATTGCAATGATATGCACCTGTCAAACAGGTGCAGAAAAATTGTTCTTTGTGTGTTAATTGTGCCCATGAAACCTACACCAAAAACATTCTACCAGATTAAATCAACACCCACAACACTAGGCAGCCTAGAAGTCCTGCAGAGTTTCCACATCCCAAAAACACTTAAAGCAGTTGTATACCCGTACCTTTTTTTAAAAAAAAACAAAAAAAACCTGCAAGGCAAAGGCATAATGAGCTAGTATGTAGCGCATACTAGCTCATTATGAAATATTCACCTTAGAACGAGGCCTCAACATCTGATCCCGGTCCACACCAAGGGAGCTGACATGTTCCCACGGCGTTTCTTCCGAGTGTCGCGGCTCCAGCGCTGTGAGTGGCCGAAGCTGCGATTACGTCACTCCCACACATGCACACGGGAGTCTTCTTCCCGGCAACGTCCGGCAGCATCTACCTGAACTTCAGCCGGGCCTTCACAGCGCATGCGACGCTGATGTCAGTGGTTGCATGCAAAGTAAATTTCTCCTAAACCGTACAGGTTTAGGAGATAATAATTTTACCTACAGGTAAGCCTTATTATAGGCTTACCTGTAGGTAAAAGTAAAAGTAAAAGTAAAAGTAGTAGTATACAACCGCTTTTATCCACAACATCAGCATCAGGGGCTTCATAGCTGCTGATAATCCAGGACTGATTCATTTTGATAAAAGTCAGATGGTCCACTGAGGCTGTGGACAGACGCATTCTATGATCAGTAATGAAAACCTCCAGCAGCACTGAATGCCTGTTCGGAAAGCACGGTGGATGCAGGGCATCCCAGCAGCTCAATAGCATACTGGGCAAGTTCTGGCCAGTGGTCTATTCTCATGACCCAGTAAGTCAGTGGATGTTCGACTTGAAAGCTTCCATCTCCTTTTTCACCCCTAGATATTTGTCCACCGTGTGATGCAGACGCTGCAGATGAGATGTGAAAGCTGACAGCCCTTGGTGGTGAGGACTAAAAAAATTGAGAAATGCATCACTTAGGCATCCGCTCCTCTCTTGACCAACAGAAGCCTCACAACTATGTTTTCCACGACACTGTAACCTACCAGAGTCAGGAAAAAAAAGATTTCATCTTCTGCACTCTCTGTGGGGATGGGATGGGTTTTGAGACTTTCCCCTTATAACTGTGGTCAAGGAGGGTTGCCAACCAATAGTGATGCTTTTCCTTTAGGACAGATATTATTGGGTCCTTTTGCAGGCTTTGAAGCATGAGGGAGCCCATGCACCGCAAATTTGCGGAGGCATGAGAAACAGACTCCTCTGGGTCACTGAAGATTATAGTATCTGTAACTGCCTCCTCCCAGCCACGTACTACTCCCAAGGGTTCTGCGGATGGAAAACCATCTCTACTGTTTGACGTATGTCTTCCTCTGCTTCAATGCATCTGAAACTGAGAGATTTCCCCTGCTCCTCCTCTCTTTCCTCTTGTGTGTTCTGTGGAATAGGAACAATGGTGTCTGCATAAAGTGGGCTTTGAGAGGAAAGGAAGTCCTCCTCTTCATCCCGCTGCTCTGCCTCGAGTGCCCTGTTCATAATGCCCTGTCCATCTACAGCAGGAACACAACAGGGATTGTGTCACTGAGGCATGCATTGTCACGGCTCACCATCCTTGTGACCTCCTCAAATGGTGACAGTGCAGTGCATGCATCCTTTATGAGCAGCCATTGATGTGGGAAAAAACTGAGCCGGCCTGAGCTTGTCGTGCCATACTCACACAGATACTCATTGACGGCCCTCTGCTGCATGTGCAGCCGATACAGCATTGCCAAAGTCGAGTTCCACCTGGTGGGCATGTCACAAATCAGGCTGTTTACGGGCAGGTGGAATTCCCGCTGAGTTTCAACCAACTGAGCACTGGCTGTATATGACCGCCTAAAATGGCTACAGACTCTTCTGGCCTGCTTTAGTAGATTTTCCAACCCTGGGTACATAATAAAAAAATGCTGCACCACCAAATTGAGGGCATGTGCCAGGCAAGGCACATATGTCAACTTTCCCTGTCTAAGGGTGGACAGGAGGGTTGTGCCATTATCACACACCACCATTCCTGGCTCCAGCTGATGTGGCATGAACCACCTCTAGGCCTGTCCCTGCAGAGCTGCACCAGAATCACTAGAATCTCTGCTCCAGTGTGGTTCCTGTCTCCTAGACACATCAGCTGAAGCACTGCATGGCACCTTTTAGCCTGACTCATTGAATAGCCCTTTGAACATGTAGGGGATACTTGAGGTTCATAGGACAATTCAGCAGAGGAGGGCATGGAGGAGGAGGAGGGGATAGAGCTGACAAATCTGGCATCATCACCAGCTGTATGGAGAGGTGGGGGCACAACAAGCTGAAGCACTGAGCCCTGTCCTGCATTCTTCCGAGTTAAAAGCAGAGTTACCCAGTGTGCTGTGAACAAAATATATCATCCCTGCCCATGCTCACTGGACCATGTGTCAGCAGTAACGTGGCAGACTACGACTGACTGCCAACTATGCCACAACATTGCCTTCCATATGATGGTAGAGAGCTGGAATGGCCTTACATGAAAAGAAATAATGACTGGGAACCTGCCGTTGTGGTACAGCACATTCTGCAAATTCACAGAAGGGGCAGAATCCACAAGGCGGAAAGGCAGAAGTTGTAGAGCCAGCAGCTTTGACATGCTTGCATTTAGATGCTGGGCATGTGGGTGGCAGGAACTGTATTGTTTTTTTCCGCTGCAGCAGATGGGTCAGAGAAATTTTCTGGCTAAGCTATATGCTGGCCATAGTCTACAGCTGGTGGTGTGCTGCAAGGATCTGGGACACTCTGCACTATACCATCATCCCACATCATACCACCATCAGTGGAGGTGGCTGAGAGGTCATGAGTAGGGATGAGCCGAACACCCCCCTGTTCGGTTCGCACCAGAACATGCGAACAGGCAAAAAATTAGTTTGAACTTGCGAACACCGTTAAAGTCTATGGGACACGAACATGAATAATCAAAAGTGCTAATTTTAAAGGCTTATATGCAAGTTATTGTCATAAAAGGTGTTTGGGGACCTGGGTCCTGCCCCAGGGGACATGGATCAATGCAAAAAAAAGTTTTAAAAACTACCGTTTTTTCGGGAGCAGTGATTTTAATAATGCTTAAAGTGAAACAATAAAAGTGTAATATTCCTTTAAATTTCATACCTGGGGGGTGTCTATAGTATGCCTGTAAAGGGGCGCATGTTTCCCGTGTTTAGAACAGTCTGACAGCAAAATGACATTTCAAAGGAAAAAAAGTCATTTAAAACTACTCGCGGCTATTAATGAATTGCCGGCCCGATAATACACATAAAAGTTCATTGATAAAAACGGTATAGGAATTCCCCACACGGGAACCCCGAACCAAAATGTAAAAAAAAAATGACGTGGGGGGTCCCCCTAAATTCCATACCAGGCCCTTCAGGTCTGGTATGGATATTAAGGGGAACCTCGGACAAAAAAAAAAAAAAATGGCCTGTGGTCCCCCTCAAAATCTATACTAGACCCTCCAGGATCTACTATAGACACCCCCAGGTACGAAATTTAAAGGAATATTACACTTTTATTGTTTCACTTTAAGCATTATTAAAATCACTGCTCCCGAAAAAACAGCCATTTTTAAGACTTTTTTTTGCATTGATCCATGTCCCCTGGGGCAGGACCCAGGTCCCCAAACACTTTTTATGACAATACCATGCATATAAGCCTTTAAAATTAGCACTTTTAATTACTCCCATAGACTTTTAAAGGGTGTTCCGCGGCTTTCGAATTTGCCGCGAACACCCCAAATTGTTCGCTGTTCGGCGAACTGACGAACAGCCGATGTTCGAGACGAACATGAGTTCGACTCGAACTCAAAACTCATCCCTAGTCATGAGTTATAGCAGGAACAGACTGAGGTGAGTAAGGAGGAGAGACAGATTTGTGCCCCTTTTGTGTGGCTTTTAGGTGCTCTTGCCAATGGGTACATGTGGTACCTAAATAATTGTTTTTTTTGCCACACTTTATGTGCTTGAGACAAAGTTTGCAAATAGCAACAGTGCGATTGGCTGCACATGTACTAAAAAAGGCCCAGACAGCTGAGCTGTGGGAAATGGGCCAGGAGATAACAGCTCCACAATGTGATGGAATAGGGTGGCTGCTCTCTACTCTTTCATGATGGCTGTCTCATTGGGGTTGTGCCTCACCCTCACGTTCCTCTTCTGCTCTACCCGGCACCCAGGTCGAGTCAGTGACCTCATCACAGGGCTGGACTGGGACAAAAATTTGGCCCTAGACTTCATTCAGACCAGCCCACTTTCATTTTTGCAAACACACATTAAAACTGTATCGTGTGCACTTCCGCAAGAGAGACATCATCACAGCCCGGCTATCCACACAGCAAGAGTATGCAAACCCAGAAGGAAGACCGGGTGAAGGGGGAAGCCCCCGGGCAGCAGTGACAGCGTGCTGCTGGAGGGCTTTGCTTCAATAGTAAGTTTGTCATATGACAATAAAATGGTGCCTACACTGCAAGGGCTTGTTTAGGTCCAGGCAGCTTGAAAAAGGAAGATTTGATTACTTTATCCTCAGTCCTGCTAGACCGGTCCTCAGAGAGTTTTCTCCCCCTTTTCTCCAGCAGTCTAAGGTCTTCTGATGTCATCAAAACTGATGCAGAAACCATAGCCCTACACTGGACGCGATGATAAGTCTTATGCCACATGATGTGTTCTCCTTCCCCATGCTCCAGCGCTCTAAGGTTCTCTGGTATCATCAAGAACAGAGCAAGGTCCATAGCCCTACACTGGAGGGATGATGCCTTGATGACATCAGAAGACCTTAGACTGCTGGAGCTTGGGGGAAAAGACTCTCTGTAAACCGGTCTAGCAGGATGGAGGATTAAGTAAGCAAATCTTCTTTTTTATGCTGCCGAAACATGGGGGAGATGAACACATCATGTGGAGGAAGACTTACAGGAGCGGACCAGAGGCGTGTCACAGTTGCGATTGGTCGGGTCGAGGTTGTTTTGCGTGAAGGGAACCCTCACCATCGTTTTGGAGTCTTGAGTAATTCCAGACCCCTCCCCACCGACACTGCAAAACCTCCAGCCTGCATGCTGGTTGTTTGGTTAGTAAGCTGTAGGGCAGATCACCTATAGAAAAAATCCATCCCCTTCTTATGGGGTGACAGCTGCATAGGAAAGGAACATGGTGTGTGCAGCAGGCTATTGGGGAGCCGGGGGGTGGGATACTCCCCAGGAATGTCACCCCAATGATGGAGCGGAGGATGAAGAATGATGACCTGAGCTGAGTATGAATATGCCGAGGAGGGGCAAATAAATGCTTCTCCAATTATTTAGCTCATGTACTATGGGCCCCCTCTTCCCATCCCATACCCCCCTTCGTCCCATAGAACCCCTTCATCCCATAGGATCCTTCTTATATAGCCCACTACATCCAATAAAACTACTTCATTTCATAGGGACCCCTTCATTCCATACAAACCCTTTATCCCATAGGGGCCCCTTCTTCCTATAGGGCCCCCCTTCATTCCATAGGGGTCTTCTTTTTATAGCCCCCCTACAACCCTTCATTCCATAGGATCCTTCTTCTAGGCCAACTGCCATTCCATACAACCCCATTTATTCCATAGGGTCCTTCTTCCCATTGGGGGCCCCTTCATTGCATAGGGTCCTTCTTCCCATTGAGGTCCCCCTTCATTCCATAGGGTCCTTCTTATAGGTCCCCTACATCTTAAACACCCCCTTCATTCCTTAGGGCCCATTCTTCCCACAGGAGCCTCTTCATTCACTGGGCCCCCTGGTTGTCTTGTATCTCCCTGCCCCCTCCAGTCCAGTCACCAGCCCCCTCTCCCCCCTGGTGTCCCCCTGTCACCTGCCCCCTAGGACTAGGCCTGAAGCCTGGCTCTGCATTATGTGGCTGTGCCAGGCTGGCCGGTTACCTGGACTTAATCAGTCACACTCCCTTTCCACCATCCAGATATAGCATCACACCTGTGTAAGCTCCGGTGCCATTAAGCATCAAAACTTAGTCAGTGGGATGAAACCATGGCATCCCCTAAGTGTCAGTGTTTTGGTTGGGGACTGGCCACTCAGGCCTCACAACTGTGATATAGAAGAGGCCAGGTGCTCCTGGCAGTATGGGAGTTGACAAAGGAGCATGGTTGGGTAAGTATACATGCCTGGGGGAAAATCAGTGTGCAGATACTGTCACTTCACCCTAGATGGGCAAAGTGACAGTGTTTCTTTAAGCACAGCCTCCTTCTTCAGACATTTCTCTGCAGGTCATATGCTTGATTTGCCTAAGAAAAGGTGCCAGTATTGTATTTTGTTTTGTGGGAAGGGGACCTTTCAAACACTGGCAGGTTTTTGTAATATGATGCTCCAAGCTTTAGGGTTACCTGAGTGCTTTGGAAGAAAGCTAACAGTACATGCAGGCACTTGCAGGTGCTGTTATATTGAATATACGGTTCACTGCTGAAATAAGTGGTAATCATTTAGTAGTGATAGGGGATCTACTTTTATTATACACGATTTATATAGCACCAACAGTTTATGCACGGTGCTTTACAATGTAAAGGGGGGCAGCACAATTACAGTACAGTTCAATACAGAAGGAACGGGAGGGCCCTGCTCATAGAGCTTACATTCTAAAGAGAGGGGGTGGTGGTACAAAAGGTAATAGATGCAGGGAATGATTTGATGGGGGTGAATGATTGAAATAATCTGAGTTTTGTAAAAGCCGAAGTAGCACCATGCTAGAAATTAGCGCCAAAGTTCCAAATATAAATCTCTCCCACTCATAATTAATTTAACCATACTATAGTATTGCTAAGCACAAAAAACAAATATTCTCAAAAACAGCTGTAACTAGCGCCTCATAAAAGGAGCAGATCAGTATACGCAATAGTGCAGAGTTCTTCAAAATGATTAAATTATTGCAGCAGACAGGGTGAACATGAAGAAGTTGGCAACCAGGGAAAGCACTAAGGTAAGCAACTGGTTATTGGATGCAAAGAGCATTGTAAAGCCATTGAGCAGCCCAGGCTGTCCAGCCAATTGGAGGACTCAGAGGGTGACATGAAGAACTGGACTTTTCCATCTTTAATGACTCGTAATTTAGCCAAGTACAGCATACTATAGCTGAGTTGTTTGTCTCTAAGGTATCCTTTAACTGATGTGAATCCTGCCCTCTGTTTTTGGGTAGTGGCTGGAAAATCCAGGTAAATGAAAATACGGCTGCCAATAAACTTGATCTCAGGAACATTCGTAGCAGCCCGCAGAATATTCTCATTGTACTCAGAGTCTCATGTATACGTATTGGAAAGGTCTGAGGGGAAACGGGAAAAGTGACCTGGGGTGTGCCAATAGTCACATGGTCAGTATGCCTAAAAGGGGGCATACCCAAGTAGAAGTAAATGAGAAGAGATAGCAAGAAAAAAGGGGAAGGGTGGGTGGGACACGAGAGACATCGTCGACAGGCAAGGAGGAAGGAGGGCGGGTTTAAATACATCCCGACTCCTCCTACAAAATCAGGCTGACCTGCGATCAGCCTTCCATTTGTACTCAGAGTCTCATGTATACGTATTGGAAAGGTCTGAGGGGAAATGAGAAAAGTGACCTGGGGTGTGCCAAAAGTCACATGGTCAGTATGCCTAAAAGGGGGCAAAAATAAGACAGTAGTATGAGCTAGTAAAAGATTGATGAAAAGTAACCGTATATGACATTGAGCAGCCAAGCGTATGAAAGCCCACAATATCTTCACAAGTGGATCCAGGACGTATCCGGAGATGCATGATGAATTTCACCTACCCAACTACTCTACAATGTAAAACACGGACCCCTAGGAGAGAAGCCGCAGAAACTGCACCTATCCTAAAAAATTACCAAACCTAGGTATGGTAGCAGGGTATGGCGATGTTTCATGCACTGCGCTAGTGAAGAAGGGAGCACCAGGGACAAGCAAAGTGGCCCGTCCCTGGGTACTTCTGCTGATGCCATTATGAGTCGGTCTAGGACTGTGACCGAGCGCCAGCTTGTGGAAATCTTGAGCTGAGAGTGGCAAAAGGCAATAAACGCAAGTAGATATTGAGTGTATGTAACAAATAGAACCTAGGACACTTAGACAGAAAAACCTGGAAGGTATCCCAGGCCGACAGAACCCCTAACCGAAGTCGGATGGATGAGGCAAAGTCTTCAACATCTGCTGCCAGTGAGATGACCTATACAAAGATAACAAACAATGACATCCACAAGAGTTAACCAAATAAATCCCAACCTACCTTAAGAAAAAGGAAAAACTCTTGCTTCCCTTACCGCTACTCATATAAAGGTGACCGAGAATAAATGACAAAGTAACCGTTATGCAGGACTGAAAATGTGACAGTCTCCAGAAACTAGTAAGGCCGAGATACCTGAGGCATGTAAGGCAGATTAAAAACGTAAACTCAGGCCTATGCAACCTGCAGACGTGTCAGGCAAGAGAGATGAGAAGTGTCATGACGTATGAACTGGTGACAGGACATGTGAGAAACGGATGGGGAGACTTGCCACTAAACCAGCCAATTAAAAACGATTGTCTCAAACCTTTCGAACCCAAGAACGTATTGAGTAGCCCTGAAGAGGAGCGTTGCCGTGAGATCTAATGTATAGATATGAACCTGACATGTGTATGAAATGACAATGAAAGGAATGTACGTACCAGTCTCAAGAAACTAGTCAAGCTGAGTTACCTGAGGCACAACAGGCAAATTAAAAATGTAAACTCAGGCCTATCCAACCTGAAGACGTGTCAGGCAAGTGATGCGAGTAGTGAGATGTCATGATGTATGAACTCGTGACGTGGTCACAATGAGCCTGAAAACGTGTCAGGCAAGTGATAACTTATTAACCTAGAAACCGAGATGTAACGTATGTAACACAGATGAGGAGACTTGCCACTGCACAAGCCAATTAAAAACGACCAACTCAATCCGTGTGAACCTGAAACATGACAGGTAATTGCAGTGGATAATACCAAGACTAACCGGGAAATTTTAACTAAAATGATGAAAACATATGAATGATACCCAGCAAAATGATGAAAACAACAACCATGAACTGAATGCAAAAAAACACACAACTGGGTGAGGAACATAAACAGCGTGAGAACCGTGAGCAGACTGAGTAAAGAAACTTGTGACAGGAATGTAAGCTGCGTGAAAGAACGTAAGTGAACAAGAGCCGTGAGCAGCATGAGAACCGAGGTTGCATGAGAAGCGTAGTTGCACGAGCATGTAAACTGTATGAGCAACGTGAGATACGTTTAAGACACGGGAACTGAGAAACACAACATTGCATGAGAAACATAGAATCACATGAGAAACGTAGAATCACATGAAAAATGTAAAATTCGCATAAGAAACGTAACTCGCAAGAGAAACGTGATATTGCATGAGAACGAGACATTGCATGAGAAACGTAAAATCGTATGAAAAAATGTGACATCGCAAGAGAAATGTGAAAATCGCAAAAGAAACGTGAAAATCGCAAGAGAAATGTAAAATCGCAAGAGAAATGTAAAATCGCAATAGAGAAATGTAAAATCGCATGAGAAACGTGACATCGCTTAAGAAACGTAACATCACATAAGAAACGTAACATTGCATGAAAAACCTAACATCGCATGAGGAACGTGAAATCGCATGAGAAACATGAAATCGCATGAGAAATGTAAAAACCGCAAGAGAAACGTGATATTGCAAGAGAAAACGAAACATTGCATGAGAAACGTGACATTGCATGAGAAACGTAATATCGCATGAGAAACGTAACATCGCATGAGAAACGTGACACTGCATGAGAATCATAGAATCACACGAGAAACGTAAAATCGCAAGAGAATGTAAAATCGCATGAGAAACGTAAAATCGCATGAGAAACGTAAAAATCGCACACTCAAACGGGCAATGTGAGCACTCACTCACCAGACAAACCCGCAGTCGAAACCAAGGTGCTAGGTGCAAGAAAGCTGTCTAAACCCCAACTGCACTGGGTGCCAACATGCAGTACCCCCAGCAGGGGATTCCTCCATCCGTGCTCCTAACACCCAGTGCCAGTACCCAGCTTGGCCATTCCGGCGGACCGACCAAACTGGGGCCATGAACGCAGTAGAGCCCTCTGCGGCGTGCATGGAGAGTCAATATACAATACGTGACGTCATGTATCAAGGAGGATGATGGGAAATGTAGTTCCGGATATGCCATGCTGCATATTCCGAGACTTACATGCCCACAGACACGCCCAGCCCACACTTCTGACTGGTGAGCAGGAAACTGTACTCCAGTCAGAAAGAACCGTGACTAACCCGCCCCCTCAGCCATGCCTACAACCAATCCTATGAGCCCAACCCATACTACCCACGACCATCCCATTGCCTGAACAAGCCCTGCTCCTCGGTCATACGGCCGGTCTTAGACTGAGTGGCTCCGCCCCCTCCATGCTCAGACCCGGCGGTACGCTGTCTGGGGAATCGGATGATGGAGCAGCGCTCCGCAGTGGGGGATCATGACATGGAAAAAAAAAATAGAAACTGCCCAACTGAACAAACCAGTCACCTGACCTGTGTGTGAAAAGGCAGGCAGCTCCCCCTCGAGACTCCCGCCTGCATAAACCGCAGGCGTGAGTGCCTGGAGAAACAAAAGGAACCTGCTGCAGTCCAATCCAAGCTGCCATCTCGCTGAACGAAAACCGGAGGTGCCGAAAGCGGAAGTGACAACGGAACCAACGAGGAATACGTGAGTCACCACTGCAACACGAGAGACATTGTCGACAGGCATGGAGGAAGGAGGGCGGGTTTAAATACATCCCGACTCCTCCTACAAAATCAGGCTGATCTGAGGTCAGCCTTCCATTTATCCTTAAAGTGAAGCAAAGTGGCCAACAAGGGCCTTGGCAGAGCTCCCGAGGATGGCAGCACATAGGTACTCCTGTGTGCCCGTTCAAAAGCAAAGAAAGAGCACAGAGTATCACTGCCAACTAAGGATTTCAACCAGTTTTCTAGAAACGGTTCCCGGCCCCTGCCCCCCACGAACCCTATGAAGTGCAGATTATTTCTTCTAAGGCGATCTTCTAGATCTCCCAGTTTTGCAGGATGTTCTTTGAGTGCAACTTGCTGGGACCGGGAGTCAGCAGAAAGAGGGTTCACTGTGTCTCAATGCCGCTGATCCATTGTTCAGCATTGGAGATCTGGGAGAGGATCTTCTTCATGTCATGCTTAAGGATAGAGAAATTCGGCAGAACCATTTCAATTTGTGTAGTTAAAGCAGTTTGGCGGGACCGATTAGCTTCCACAGTATGCTTTAGAGCACTACTGTACAATTTTTGCTGCTTGCGTTCGGTTCTACAAGTTTCCCCCAATTAGTGTTCTGAGAAAGTTTGTATGCAGGAGTTAAGTAGATACTTTTCTTAGCTTTGATGGCACAGAAGTTACAAGTCAGATAGAACTTTAATTTCTTAGACTCATAAGTTTCATCTGTGATTTCCATTGGATAATATGCAATTTACACTGCATCTGGCTGCTTAAAAATGTCTCTCTTGGCAATGTATTATGAAATAAAAATGTTCTTTTTTCCCCTAAAATAACAATGCATGCTATATTATCGTATAGTATTCTGTAACTTAATTTTAAAGGTGTGACTGTAATAATTTATATTTACACCACATGACGTTTCTTTAACTGGCATTGTTAGTATTTCCAGTCCATATTATTTGTTTTAAATATCTTTACTTAGCAACATTAGGCAATAAATATGTCGTTTGCATTACTCTGCTCTTGGAGTATTAAAACTTTATTGTTTCCGATGCTGTCAGTGGAGGAGCCTGTTTTTAATCTAGACTTTGTCCTGAGGATAAGTTCATGTTTCTTCCATTGCTGTCCGTTATCCATTTGCTGTAGAGGAGATAAAGTTTGATGTTCTGCATGTGTTGGATCAGACTCGTACTGCTCCTGTTACCCCTGTACTGGGCCTCAAGGATTATTTTACATATCCTTCCAGCTGGTTACTATTTACAGTGCCTCAGCTATATTAACTTTTTATTTTAAAGGAGATTCTTTTGTGAGTTGAATGTTGAACAGACTAAAAGCTATGCACAATGTACAGTATATCATAATAGCTTTGACTATTGTAGAAAAATACTATGGTTAGAACACAGTCAAAAATCTTGCATTTTTTTAATATTACTGTAACAGTTAAAGCACTAAAGTAGAAATTTGAATGGAGAACTATAGGAACAGTTATGAGAGTTGCACATATGTGAACATTAGTACTAAATATGTCAATGTTGTTTTGACCAGTTACGTTTTACTTTAAAATTTTCTAGTGCTAATTAGAAAATGGGAGCAATGAGAAACATTAATATTTTTCAGTTTTAGCAATTTTTAAAATTGAGTTTTATAAAACTGAACTCCAGCTATACCTTCGCTCTGGTACAGTTGTACATTTTTATAAAGAAATTGCTTACTTCATGTGACTGCACATTGTGAGCTTCCTATAGTGTGCAGCCATGCCTGAGCTTCCTGACCACGTGACATCTTGATTATTTTGGAACATACATCAATCATTGGAACTGAATGGCATCCATAACTAACA
The DNA here is from genome assembly GCA_037952925.1 of Lithobates clamitans. Classification (NCBI taxonomy): domain Eukaryota; kingdom Metazoa; phylum Chordata; class Amphibia; order Anura; family Ranidae; genus Lithobates; species Lithobates clamitans. The sequence continues at coordinate 1,841,676 of JBBGZY010000216.1, forward strand.
AACACAGGATACCAGCGGTTGGTAACCTAATATACCACTGAGGCCAGTAAGGACCAGAATGGCTACACATGGATCTATTTTGACTATTCACTTGCTGTTTGCTTCAAAATGCATCCAGAGGAGGTATTACTAGCAACAGAGCAAAGGGAATGTTGTCACCAAAAATTAAAGGAGCAGAATAGTGAACAGCTTGTCGGGGCTTGCTCATCCCTTCCTTCTCTGAACTGGCCGCTCAGCTGTCGGTTAATTGCCAGCTCTCATCTCTCTCCACAGTTAACCAGCTGTTGTGGATTTGCTCGTCAGTCCCGTCTACTTAAATATCTCCAGCTCACTTCATTCCTGCCTTCGCCTTGGTCACATCACAAGAAACCATCTCCTGCGTTCCTGTTTAAAGACTGGCTTTGCTGACATTCCTTCTGGCTCCTTATCCTGCTTGTTGTTCCTCTACTTGGATCCCTGACTTCTGGCCTGGCTGATTACCCAATCTTATAACAAAGAAACCGCGCTAAAAACAAAAAAACATGGTGGAAAAACAACACTGTGAACTATAGTCCCATATGCAAAAAAAAGTCCCTTGTAAAATAAAAATAAAATTAAAATTAAATAGATAAGTCTTGTCATAAGTGAGTGATGAGATATTCCTCCAGAGTAAATATGTGATGCAAACAACATAAATCTGGAACCCTTAGTACGGTAATGTGCTTACCAGAAGTAAGCCAAAACAGGGCAAGTGGCTTAAACCCAGCCTGGGCCTTGAGATGATCAGTCCAGAGGAGGCAGGATAAACACACTCGTCCCGTGTGTGCAGTCCACAGGATTTAGCAAAAAATAAGAAAAGCAAACATAGTGTAATACTGCTATGTAAAACACCTCAAAAAAACAAACAAAAAGGTGCAACACTCAATTTTAGCCCAAAAAATCATATGTGATCATAAAAATCCGGTGTAAGAAATAACACTGGGGGTGATATTATGAGTGTCAGAAAAAGGCATGCAAATTGCAGATGCTGGGATAGAAAGATGAAGTGAAAAAATATATATAACAAAAAAACGTGAATGACACCCAGATCTGCTTACCAGAAAACGGAGAAAAATTAGGCATGTAATGACCACCCAAGAAAAGACATGAATCCTCTAGGTGCAACAAATCATATGTGCAAACTGCTTACCAGATAGAGAAAACAAGGGAACGGAGTTAATCAAGCCAGAGATTAATCACCATGCATAGAGCAAACACTGGGTAGAGAGCGGTAGCAAACCTTCAGGAGATCCTGCTTACCAGATCTCTGAATGGGATAAACAGTGCATCGGATCTCAAGCGGGCTTCTATGGGGAACAATGAGGATACGTCCAGCCACAGTAGGATCCAGGCTCAGACGTACATATGGTAGAAAAGGAGCCAATAGCATAATACTGTATATACCAGGTTTATTAAAAATGTAGTAACACTTACACAAACTCGAAGGGTTAAAAGCGAAGTAAAGTAAAAACGGAGCCGGCCGGCTCCGTTTTTACTTACTTTATCGCTTTTAACCCTTCGAGTTTGTGTAAGTGTTACTACATTTTTAATAAACCTGGTATATACAGTATTATGCTATTGGCTCCTTTTCTACCATATGTACGTCTGAGCCTGGATCCTACTGTGGCTGGACGTATCCTCATCGTTCCCTATAGGAGCCCGCTTGAGATCCGATGCACTGTTTATCCCATTCAGAGATCTGGTAAGCAGGATCTCGTGAAGGTTTGCTACCGCTCTCTACCCAGTGTTTGCTCTATGCATGGTGATTAATCTCTGGCTTGATTAACTCCGTTCACTTGTTTTCTCTATCTGGTAAGCAGTTTGCACATATGATTTGTTGCACCTAGAGGATTCATGTCTTTTCTTGGGTGGTCATTACATGCCTAATTTTTCTCCGTTTTCTGGTAAGCAGATCTGGGTGTCATTCACGTTTTTTGTTATATATATTTTTTCACTTCATCTTTCTATCCCAGCATCTGCAATTTGCATGCCTTTTTCTGACACTCATAATATCACCCCCAGTGTTATTTCTTACACCGGATTTTTATGATCACATATGATTTTTTGGGCTAAAATTGAGTGTTGCACCTTTTTGTTTGTTTTTTTGAGGTGTTTTACATAGCAGTATTACACTATGTTTGCTTTTCTTATTTTTTGCTAAATTCTGTGGACTGCACACACGGGACAAGTGTGTTTATCCTGCCTCCTCTGGACTGATCATCTCAAGGCCCAGGCTGGGTTTAAGCCACTTGCCCTGTTTTGGCTTACTTCTGGTAAGCACATTACCGTACTAAGGGTTCCAGATTTATGTTGTTTGCATCACATATTTACTCTGGAGGAATATCTCATCACTCACTTATGACAAGACTTATCTATTTAATTTTAATTTTATTTTTATTTTACAAGGGACTTTTTTTTGCATATGGGACTATACTTCACAGTGTTGTTTTTCACCATGTTTTTTTGTTTTTAGCGCGGTTTTATTGTGGTGTGCCTCACTTGTAACCGCAGCTTGCCATATACGTTTTTTTTTCCAAGCGCAGTTTTTTCTTTTATATGATTACCCAATCTGGTTACTGAACTCTGGCTTGGCTGACTACCCGATCCGGTTACTGGACTCTGGCTATGCTTTGACTACGCTTACTCTATTTACCTTTTTATTTTTATTAATAAACAAGTGTGATTTTACTGTACTTCTGTCTCGGTCTGGTTCATGGTTTCTGACACAGCTGTTGGAATACATTCTTTATAGATCATTCTCTTGTTGATCAAGGCAGAGTTTTATGTAGTGAAGTTCACCCCCTGATATATAATTTTTCTGAGCTGGCTTTGTCTTGTAACCTTAAAGGTGGCAATGAATTTTCTCCTCCCTTTAGTGTGTCTCAGGTTGTGTCTCTGGTATGATTATTGATGATAAGCCCTACTTTTTTTAAACATTTTTCAGTGTAAGAGGCTCTGCTGGATTGTATAAATGCAGTGCATTCTGTAGTCAGACGAAGGAGTGGTAAATTGTGTTTTGTTCAACCCCCACTCCAAACCTGCTCAGATATATTATACCCAGTTTAAGCTAACTTGCACCAATCCATTTCTGCTTCTAGACACATCTGCTTCTGTCCACTCGTGTACAAACCTTTGTTCAGCCTGTGCTAGTTTCCTGGCTCCATGTTGGCTGCCTCTAAATTCTGTTTCATGCCAAATGCACCTTTCAAGTCTGTTCCAGCACCTTCTGCTCCAGTCCAGCCTGTTCCAGTGCCAGCATTAAGCTAATCTGTTCCTGAATAATCCTCTGCCCTGACTGCTGCTGTTTTATGTGTGGGGCTCCTGCATTATCATGTACCTGTGTCTTTCTAAGAGGACAGACTTGCTCATTTGGGCAAGTTGGGTCTTCAACAATAGCTCAAAGCTGCTCTGCCCCCTGGCCTTGCTTCAGCAGCCTTGCACCTTAACTCTGTCCCAAAGACTTTGCAATCTGTAGCCATTCCAGAAATCATGCGCCCTGTCCACATTTCGGTACTGCAGCCTGACTTCTCTGACCTTCTGTTTGATGCCCAGCTTCGCTGATCCTGTGTCTACTGCCCAGCCTAACTTTGCTGATTCTCAGTCTGCTGCCCAGCCTGACTTTGCTTATTCTCTGTCTGCTGCCCAGCCTGACTTTGCTAATCATCTATCTTCAGCCCAGCCTGACTTGGCTGATCCTCTGTCTGCCATCCAGCCTGAGTTCTCTGATTCTCTCTGCTTTCCAGCCTGACTTCACCAATCCTCTGGCTGCTGTCCAGCCTGATTACCCTGATCCTCTGCCTGCTGTCCAGCCAGTCTCTGCTGATTGTCTGCCCACTACCCAGCTGGTCTCTGCTGATTGTTCGCCTGCTTCCCAGCCAGTCTCTGCTGTTCATTCACCTGCTGTCCAGTCAGACTCTACTGATTCCCTGTCTCCTGCTCAGCTGAACTCTGTGGATTCCCTGCCTGCTGCCCATTTGGATTCTGACAATTCCCTTCCTGCTGCCCAGCTGATATTTGCCCATTCTCTGCCTGCTGCCCAGCTGGACTCTGACAGTTCCCTGCTTGACGCCCAGTAATTACGTGCCTGATGCCCAGCCGGACTCTGCTTACTCCCTGTTTGCTCTACAGGATACCAGCACTTCATATCCTAATAAACTTACTTTCTTGGTGATTGCTGTACAACCTGAATCAACTATTTATCTAAAGCAATACAGCCAGTCAGACAGAACCCATCTTATTTGATGGCTGGAGGATGTCAAGCAACATCTGCCATATTCTTCCTCAGTCATACTGTTCCTAGTCCATCCACTTTCATTTATTGGATTTCAGTTCTTTCACTGATAGATACTCAGCAGCACATGTGGGCAATTACATAGGGCAGGCTGCATGCAAACTCAGCCTGCCTAGAAATGTCTACTTCTCCACACTGACATCTGCCCATATAGACATTTTAATATTTCCACAACTTCTCCTAAGAGCCAGCTCTCTGATGGCATCAGAGAAAGTGACATTTGAGATGGGTACTGTGGCAGGATGCTGGAATCTATTCTAGGCACCCTACCTGCACCTCCCACCAGGCATAATCCACCTGCATTGCATGAAGAAGCACAGAGACCCAGTGATGACATTGCTAGGTCAAAAATACTGTAAGTTATGTAATGAAAATGAAAAGGTTTAATTCGAGGAGGAACTAGAGAAAGCAAAAATATAAGCCAAATAAGCTTCAATATAATAATCAGTTCACCCAAAAGTAATATATTGGTTAAAGGTGGAAACCTTTAGTTAAGATAACCCCTGAGGTCTTTCCTGTTTTGAATATTCCAGCAAGGAGAACCCACTTCTATAAGCCATGACTGTGTTTCTGTTCACCTGGGAGTTTGGGGTGCTCCCACCCACCATTATAAGTTGTAGATATAATTGTTGCATTTTACAAAGTATATTAAAAAAATAAAAATCCAACAGCTAGAGTGGAACCCCTTAATAATGGAAGCAGAAGGAATACAAATCTAAAAGCTCAAGTCCGCATATCTTAGCAATAAAGTCCTGGGAGAAATAGTAAACTGTCAGGTGGTCTGACTTTCTAGGATTTACCAAAATCTGAAATGTCAGTTTTGGGGGGAGTGATACTTTAATAAATGTTATGTTAGAGTAAAATATAGTTTTCTTTTTCGTATCAAGTATTTCAATATATGTTTGTAGATATCATGTTTAAAAGGCTGTAAATAGACATCACTGTTTAGGTCTGTCAGTGTCACTGAGAGTTTGGTGCCCTAGTCAAAGTGTAAATGTTAATACTATATCCAAAATATTCCATCACTTCTGTATCCAGTCAAGTTACATGATTAATATTTAAAAACTCAAAACAAACAATTAACAAATGGAGAGTCCTTCTCAATATACAGTCTGCCTTGCAAAATATTAGAACTAGAATAATACCTTCACTTGACACTGCCAAAGCCTTTGAAGTTGTTAATGGGATTACAAATGGGTACAGCTAGTATTCTTGTCCCCGAAGCCAAAATAGTCATTAATAAATCTTTTACATTTTCTTACTGCCGAGAGGTACTTGTCGATCCTCTCCGCTCTTACCCTTATTATTTGCACGGGATTGGAACTCTCATGCATAAATCAATATACACTGACCACAACAGTCATAACATTACCTTATGTCACCATAAGGACCCATTCACTTGTGTGTTGCTCTCTAAAACCCGTGTTTTTTTTCTTTTATATAGCAAAACATATTTTAAAAAAACAGTGGTGAATAAATACCACCATAAGAAAGCACTATCTGTCTTAAAAAAATATATAAAATTCAGTTGGGTACAGTGTTGCATTACTGTGTAATTTCCATTCAAAGTAACAGTGTTGAAATCTGAAAAATGGCTTGGGCAGAAAGGGTGTGAAAGGGTCCAGTCTTGAATTGGTTAAGATCTTAAAAAAGAGAGGTGCTTTATTATGCTTTATATTCAGGAGCTGGCAATCTTTGGGGGAATTCAAAGTAGTAATAGTGTTATTTATTTACACACAAAAGTGTGTTCCTCCACATGATGGACTGCAGAATTAGGCCAACTGAGACACACTCTCTCTCTCAGAGCTAGGACCAGCTGCCTTAATCAAGACCTAGGCAGAAAACATCAAAATGCGGTCCATGGAATTGGAAGTCTGTCCCTCCCAGAGCTCTATCAGACTCCCACGAAAACTAGCCCTAGAACAAGCTTTAACACAGGGTAAAGAACTATCTTTCCTTACCATGGAATCTTTGCTGGCATTACCTTGAATTGCAAATCTAATAATCCATGGAGAAACATATATTCAGTAAATTAGGTATTAAACACGTCACGATTTTTCTAGGTAAATATATTTCTAAGGGTAGTATTGAGATGAACTTTTCACCACATGCCGGTAACAACCCATGCAATCCATATATACAAAGAAACCAGAACAAATTCATTCACAAATTAAGTTATATGTAATAAAATGGAATGACACAGGGAAAAACTATTGAACACGCTAACTGAAATTTATATAATACTTCGTACAAAATCCTTTGTTGGTAATGACAGCTTCAACTGAACGTCCCACACTTCGCTTGAGTGCTTCCATCAGTACACTGCTTCCTCCAGTCTGGAACTTCATATATCAGATATTACAGCCATACTTACAACACTAGCCGACACTAGTTTGTAGGGAATGTTTCCAGACCTCTCCAAAGGATTCTGGGTTCCTCAGGCCCCCCCACCCAAAGTGACTCCTATCACAGACACCTCCTGTATGATAAAACTAGTAGCATGCATTGCTCAGGTGTGATTTTGGCCCATTCTTCCACACAAACAATCTTCAAATTGTATAGGTTTCGTGGGCTTCTTCTATGAACTGATCTTTAGTTCTTTCTATAGATTTTCTATTGGATTCAAGTCAGATGATTGACTGGGCCATTCTGGAAGCTTTATTTTCTTTCTTTGAAACAAATTGAAAGTTTCCTTGGCTTTGTGTTTGCTGAAATGTCCACCTCCATTTCATCTTCATCATCCTGGTAGGTGGCAGCACATTTTTTATCAAGAATGTATATTTTCCATTCATCCTTCAACAACATGAAATTTGCCAGTACTGTATGCTGAAAAACAGCCCCACACCATGATGTTCCCTCCTCTAAACTTCACTGTTGGCATGGTATTTTTGGGGTGATGTGCACTGCCATTTGACCTCCAAACATGGTGTGTATTATGGCATCCAAAGAGTTAAATTTTGGTCTCTTCTGACCAGAGTATATTCTTACAGTTTTTAACAGGCTTGTTCAAATGTTGTGCAGCAAAATTTAAATGATCTTCAACATGCTTTTTCTTCAGCAATGGAGTCTACAAGCCATGGTGGTTCAGCGCATTACTTTTTGTTTTCTTTGAAACAACTGTACCTGCTAATTCCATGTCTTTCTGAAGCTCTCCACAAGTGGTCCTTGGCTCTTGGACAACTCCTCTGATAATTCTTTTCATGCTTTTGTCAGAAATCTTGCGAGGAGCACCTGGTCATTGCCAGTTTATGATGAAATAATGTTCTTTCCACTTCCAGATTATGGCCCCAATAGTGCACACTGGAACATTCAGCAGTTTAAAAATCCTTCTGTAACCAACGCCATCAGTATGTTTTGCAACAATGAGGTTGCGAAGGTCTTGAGAGAGCTCTTTGCTTTTACTCATCCTGAGATGTTTCTTGTGTGACACCTTGGTAATGAGACACGTTTTTTTAGGCCATCAGTTGAGACTGAACCAGCTGATATTAATTTGCACTGACAAGGGGCAGGATTGCTTTCTAATTACTGATAGATTTCAGCTGGTGTCTTGGCTTTCTATGCCTTTTTGCACGTCCCTTTCTTTATGTGTTCAATACTTTATCCCTGTGTCATTCCATTTTATCACACATAACTTAATTTCTGAACTTCTTTGTTTTGGTTTCTTTGTATGTATGGAGTGCATGGGTTGTTACCGACGTGGTGAAAATTTCATGTCAATAGCACCTTTAGAAATATATTTACCTAGAAAAATGGTGACGTATTCACTACTTATTTTGTATATCCCATCGATCACTTCTCCTGCTACTCCAACCGGTTTCACAGGCACTCCGCTATGACTGCCACGTATTTACTGTATGTATAAAAACTTTATACACATACAGCATATACATGGCAGCCCATATAAACAACAGCTTGCTGATCACAATATTGCTCTTGCTCTATAGACTATGAGCTGTAGAACTGAAAATTATTCTGAGGTTCCTGAGATCTAAAACATTTTGGCAATGGTTCCTCCAAGGCTGCAGGGCTGAGAAAGACTTCACTAGGGTGTCATTAAAGCAGAGTTCCACCCAATTTTGAGAGGATAGAAAGACGAAAGACCCCCTCTCCACCCCTAGTTTTTGGATATTAAAAAAAAAATGTTCTTTCTCTAGTACCTTTTTAGAAGTACTAATGCCCTGTACACACGGTCGGACTTTCCGATGGAAAATGTGCGATCGGAGCTTGTTGTCGGAAATTCCAACCGTGTGTGGGCTCCATCGGACATTTTCCATCGGATTTTCCAAGACACAAAAAGTTTGAGAGCAGGCTATAAAATTTTCCGACAACAAAATCAGATCGCGTCAATTCCGACCGTGTGTGGACAATTCCGACACACAAAGTGCCACGCATGCTCAGAAGAAATTCCGAGACGGAACAGCTCGGTCTGGTAAAATTAGCGTTCGGAATGGATAGAGCACTTTCGTCAGGCTGCAATGTTTAAAATAGTTTAATGCAGCGCACTCTCTTCTTCTTTATAATGCTAGAAGAATGAAGTAGTTTTGCTGCTCATATTCACACAGACTTCTCACAAACTTCTTTCTTTATTATTTCTCGTGATTTCATCAATATATTTTGATTTGTCACATCTGACAAAAAATCTATATATTTTTTTTTTTGTTTTGTATTTTTTTCAAGCCTAATTTTATTTTTTTTTATTTTTTTTTTTTTGGTTTGTATTGTTTTCAAGCCTGATCTTGTTGTTAATTATTTTTATTTTTTGATTTTACATCCTGAATATTTTTGTGTGTGTTTTGTGTGTCAAGTTACCACAACACCATTATTATCTTGTATTATTTAATCTCAAGGAGATTGCTTGGTGTTGGTGTCTCCTGTTAATTTCACATTGTAGTTTACAAATGTACCTGCCTCCTCACAAACAAACTGTCCTTTTTGAAGGAAAACACACATAGGCGAGTCTAATTGAAACAAAAAATCCTTTATTAAGGGCTCAGAACCAAACAAAGAGGGAGACAACGCTGGAGAAACAGCAGAAATTGGCGAAGCCTTTGGCCCCTAGGGCACACATCAGTTATTTTACAGCAAAATTGGTGGCCTGAGGAGTCCATATCTAAGGGAGTGCAGTCTGGTCCAGAAGTCCCAGAGATACTGAACAGCAGCAGATGACATCTGTGTCCCCAGGCTGTGGTCACACAAGAGCCTGCATCTTTTGCCAGACCAGACTGAACCCAGGTCATCACTCTCTGGTCTTCCTTCCACGCTTCCTTCCACGCTGTGGCTCTGGTGGTGGAGTTGTGGCAGGAGGAGGAGGAGGATGGTCCAACTCACTCAGGTGGGTTTTGTGTGTGATTTTGCCCCTCACCCCCTTAGTTAAGACTTTATAAATATGGACCTCACACAGGAGGCTTTGGCCCTCCTGCATGTCCTGCAGTTTGGTGGCAACCATGCAGGCAAAGGCCTCTTCAGGAGTGGGGATGGCTCCGAGGGACGCAGAAGCCTCCTGAAACAGCCTGAGTGCTGAATCCTGCACCTTACTTCCCTTCCTGGGTCTTTTGTTTGGAAGGCGGAGGGGAGGAACCTGCGATTCGGTCAGGCTCCTACTGGGCCAGGCCTTCTCCTGGCTGCCACTTAGCCCCTCCTCGTCCTGGCTGCCACTAACCCCCGCCTTCTCCTGGTTGCCACATTCCACAGCCTCCTCCTGTGTACCACATTCCACAGCCTCCACCTCCTTGCTGAGGTCTTCCTGTGTATGAAAAAGGGACATAGTTTTAGTTTTTCATTCATCAATCACACAATTTTCACCTCATGATTGTTGCAAATTGAATGTTAACAAATATAACAGACTATCATTCTGAGCCCAGCATTTTTCATTCTTGTCCCAATTATTTTTGCCCACTACTGTCTATTGATATGTCAAACACTTTATTAAATCAGCAATTAGTGATCAATAATACCATCTAGTAAACATCATTTATTTATTGACCAGAAATCTGTAGAATGCTATACCTGGCTCCAGCTGGGCTCCTTCACATCTTCCTGGCTGGAAGCCACAGGTTGGACATCGGAAGCCTCAGCTGGGGTGGAAGGAAGAGTGGAAGGAAGAGTGGAGAGGGATTCCCTGACTTCAGTCTGGTCTGACAGAAATCGCAGTCTCTCATAGTACCAGAGCCTGGGGACATAAACGCCATCTGCTGCAGCTCCGGATCTCTGGGAATCCGTGACCTTCTTGCGCTCGCTAAGATAAGTGCTCCTCAGGCCACCAATTTTGGCTATAAATAGGGGATGGTTGCCGTGGGGACCACCGGCTTCACCAACTCCAGCAGTTTCTCAAGCGCTGTCTGCCTCTTTTGTTTATGATAATAATGCGGGTGTTTGACCTGCCACAGACAGGGCAGCTCCCTGTATTTATCTATGAACAGGGGGAGGAAGTTGTGGTCATTGAAGCCATCCATTTTATCTGCAAGACACAACACAAGACAAACCCTAATGTCATGCGAAACTCTCCTAATCTTGTTACAATATAGTCCTCGATCTAGAAGCAGTATAGGGCCAAGTTTAGATCTTACCTTCGTTATCACGATTGTTGCCTCCGATACTCCTTCCTCCGCTCACAGATCGTACACACTATGCACGCCCCTGACGTTCTTTCAAGTCTATTCCCCGCCCCTTCTCGTTCGGCGCAGTGGGGGAAGAGCACATGGCGGAGACACAACAGGTGCGTGCTAATTACTGCAACGAGGAGGAGGTGGAGGAAAGCCCGGAGCCAAAAACGTCCCGATCCAGAAGGAGACGATTTAAGGCATCAAATATGTCCTTTGGGGAGATCTTGGAGATGGTCGACATACTGAAAAGGACCGACTATGATGGGAAGTATGGACCTTACCCCATCCCCAATGTCAGAAAGGCCAAGATCATGGCGAAAGTGGTCAAAAGTCTGCAGAAGAATTTCGGGATATGACGATCGAAAGATCAGCTCAGGAAGCGGTGGTCGGACCTCAAATTAAGGCAGCACGAGCAGTACAGTAGGATCAGGAGAGTGCTGCAAAAAAGTAAGTAGTTGTGCTGTGTTCCTATTCTTTATTCTTTATTTTTATTACGTTCGTGCTGCTCCATGTGCTTTTCTTAACTGTTGTACAGTTTAAAATGGCAACTTTCATGTTCATGGACACATTATTCGTTTGTATGAAACATTGTTCGTTCGGCCTAGAAAACACCATTGTTTTGGCCATATGCATTTGAATACATTTTTTATGGCCTACTTTTCTTAAAATAATTTGGTTGTGTAGATGGGTTTGTAACTAGAATGAAATGCAAACTAGATTCCGTGTAAGGAGGGGACACATCTGGACACTGGAGCACTAGTGTGGGACCCAAGAACACCCTTTCTATTAGGGGGCCCCACACAGGTGCTCCAGTGTATACTATAGGGGTGTCTCCATCTGTGAAGCTTGCACAAAACAGGTAAGTATTCAAGCTTGACAAAGGACAAAAATATTTCTTCATCTTGGAACTCTGACCAAACAGACAATTGTACCCCATTTCCAAGCAATGTTTCATATTCCGATTTCTGCCATCAAATATCTGTGTGCTAAGTATACCTATTTTTTTTTTTACATAGGGGATAAAAGACTCGGAAGACACCCCTCATCCAAGGAGACAACAGACCCCCCACCTCAGGAAGAAGTGGAGACCCACCAAAGACAACTGGAGGAGGAGGAGGAGGAGGAAGGAGACGTGGTGGAAATAGTCACCACAACAGGTGAGTGTCTGCGACCACAGACTCAGGTAAGAGATGGATGCCGGAATATTTATAATACATGGTGTGTTTTTGTTTCTATTTTTTAAGGTGATCGTGATGTTGTGGATCCAGGGCATTTCACCTCTGAAAGTGCACAGATCCTGATCGGGGAGATCATGGGGTGTAATAGGGAAAACATCCAGAAAAACATCAATGATGTTAAAAAAAAAATGAAGAACATCATTGATGTTTTAGGGAGAGTTTAAAACCCCTCCAAATCCCTTCCCTTTTTTGTGCTTTTTGGGATCTAAAAATTTCAAACATCTTTTGACATATTCGAGAAAAGCCAAATTTTGAAGATGCACACAGTGTGTCAACATGTGCTATCTGCCATCACGGAAGATCAATGTATGCGTTTTGGGGGTGCAACCCCTTCCTCAATAATAAAGTAGATGGGAGGAAGGGGTTGCACCCCAAAAACACATCCCTTGATCCCCCGTGATGGCAGGTCGTACATGTTGACATTCGGCAATTTGTGTGCATCTTCAAAATTTGGCTTTTCCAGGGGTGACTTCACCCCATCTGAACGCAATATCAAACACAGTTTATAAATACTCATGTCTGATATTGCCTTCAATTTCTTTAAAATTTGAACTTTGTAAGTTCAAGATTTGTGTCTTTCTTGTTGGTTTTAAACATGCCTGTTTTACCTTAAATGGACATTTCTACTTTTAGTAATGTGACCCAAAAAATTGTTATACAACATACACGTTGGTTTGTTTTAAAAACCTTTTATAAATGTGATTGTGCTGGTATTAAAAAGATTGATAATCAAGAATGTGTGGATTATTGTTTCAACGCTCCAAAACTTTTGTTGTGCTCAAATTGGTGTTTTCTGTGACAATGGGGTTATTTCCTAAGGGAAAATCCACTTTGCACTACAAGTGCAGTTTAGTAAATAACAACCAACAGTGCTTTGTAATGTTACACAATCACGCCTTTTTCAGGACTCACCACATTTCTATCAGGGTCAGTTAAAAGAAACAAAAGCAGTAAATGTCACCAAAGATTTTAGTAGTCAAAATGATTTTTTATTTTAAAAACGTTTCAGACATTGTCTGGCATATTGATGGCCTCCCTACCCGCAAAGTAATCAAGGTATCTAAGACGGATCTCACGGGCACTGGGGGGGGGCAAGCCAGGATGGCCACTTTCAAGCGCCATCAGGGTTGGTTCATTTGCTTGAATTCCGGCCTTAGGCCCAACTGAGGCAGCATAGTTGGCAGAATTTTGCCGTAAAAAGTTGTGTAGAACACAGCACGCCAGGATGATATGATTCAGTTTGTACTCCGCCATGTGTATGGGTGTAAGAAATAGGTGGAACCGGCTGGCCATGATTCCAAATGTGTTCTCCACCACTCTTCTGGCTCTGGCCAGCCGGTAATTAAAAACCCTCTGGTCCGGGGTGAGGGTCCTCATCGGGAATGGCCGCATAAGATGGTCCCCCAGTGCAAACGCTTCATCAGCAACAAAGACGAATGGGAGTCCTTCCACATTGTCTTCTGGAGGTGGCAAGTCCAAGCTGCCATTCTGGAGATGCCTGTAGAACTCCGTCTGGGCGATGACTCCACCATCGGACATCCGGCCATTCTTCCCCACGTCCACATACAGGAACTCGTAAGTAGCCGACCCCACTGCCAACATCACAATACTATTGAACCCCTTATAATTATAATAGTATGGCCCCGAGTTGGGTGGTGGGACGATGTTTATGTGTTTCACATCAATTGCCCCTCCGCAGTTAGGAAAGTCCCACCGCTGGGCAAAGTGGGAGGCCACAGTCTGCCATTCCTGTGGGTTGGAAGGAAACTGTGCAGTCAAACAAGAAAAAAATAATAATTTTGCACCTAAATAGGGAAAGCAGATTGGACACAAACATTCTTGCCCAACATCAGTATAACATTTATTTTAGGGAGTTTTGAAAGACCAAGGTATAAGGTCCACCTATCAACCCCCCCCCCCATCCCATGGGCCATTTCTAACATTTTGTGGGGGGGATCTTTTGGACAGGTAACCCTCTCCACTTCATTGAGAGATGAATGCCTAAATAATGGGTATTACTTTGGCCAGCCCCTCCTTACTTTACACTATTGGCAGCCCACTGGACAGGTAAGAAGTGTCATAATACAAAGTTATAAATACACATTGTACACATTTTAGCACATTTGGACATTCTGCTATTACCTATCAAGATAATAATAGTATACAAAAACGTTAAACAGTACCATTTGAAAGTATACAGGCAGGCCCTTGCACTACATGCTTTGGGGAATTCATCCATACATCTGACCACAAAAGAGATGGGTATAGTGTGTATGGTTTTGGCAAAGTCAGCAGATAGATGATTGAGGATAGATAGAGAATTGGTATCAGCTGACTTAGCAGTTGGGGGGAGGGAGGGTTCCAAATGATTTGGGGACCCAAAAAAAAGCCTCTGGCACTCTGTCTGAATTTAAAGCACAAATCACATTTTTACACATTTTAGGGGGTATTTAGGGTAAAGCACTACTATGGTGCTGACAAAATACACTGTTAAGTGACTACATGAGGTGAATATGGGGCCAGGAGAGCATGCTGGGGAGGTAAGTGAAGGCAAATATGTATGAAGGACAAAAAAAATAATTACATAAAAAAACAGCATGCATGAGGACAAAGGGGACATTCACAGCATATTACAATCATGGTAATTAGGGAATGAGGAAAGACATACAATATATTATCAAACATTAAATACAATAAAATGTGATATTAAAGGATAAAAAACTTACCTTAATATACTCCTTCTGCAGGACCTGGATGATGGCAGAACAGGTCTCCGGGATAATGATCCCCAGAGCCTGTCGAGAACTTCAAGTCCTGCAGGCTTCTCCCCATCGCCAAGTACCGCAGGGTGGCGATGAGCCTCTGCTCCGGAGTGATGGCTTGCCTCATGCAGGTATCCTGCCTGCTGATATAGGGGGTCAGCAAAGCCAACAAACGGTGAACAAACGGTGAATTACGGGGTTGATCATGCGGAGAAAGTTCCTGAAATTATCAGGATTATTCTCACGGATCTCACGGAGCAAAGGCATATGACAGAACTGGTGAAGAACATGCTGAAGCAACCAATTCTTGGTCCATGAACTCCTCCCCACCCTGTTCATGGACTGGACTTGTGTCAAGGTAAGGACCCCAACACCAAGCCCCCGCACAGCACGAACTCTATGAGGAGTACGTATACGCAACATGGCTAGAAAACGGTCGGCTGCTCAGAACGAAGTAACAGAACGCACTGAAGAACAGCAAGGCCTGTGAAGAGCGACCTGAAAAACAGCAACGAGCGGACAAGATCGCACAGAATAATCCAATACGAACTGACTGCATGCACTGAAGAGCAGATACAAACCCACAAGCACAAACTGAACAGCAGAAAACGATCTGAAAACCACGAGTCTGAAAAAGCGCGAATCGTCTCTCACCAAACTTTTACTAACACGACATTAACAAAAGGAGCCCAAAGGGTGCCGCGCTTGGTTCAGAACTGCCCTTTTCTAGTCTCGTCGTACGTGGTGTACGTCACCGCGTTCTTGGCGATCGGAAATTCCGACAACTTTGTGCGACTGTGTGTATGCAAGACAAGTTTGAGCCAACATCCGTCGGAAAAAATCCATAAATTTTGTTGTCGGAATGTCCGATCAATGTCCGATCGTGTGTACGGAGCATAAGAATACTTCCGATCAAGCCGGGCCGCGGGCGAGGACGTCACATCCTCTTCTGCGGCAAGCCCCCCCATTGTCTTCTGGGACATGTGTGTGTCCCAGAAGACAAGCTGGCCATTCACAAAACACTGCGCGACTCGCGCATGCGCAGTCGGAAACCGGCAGTGAAGCCGCAAGGCTTCCGGTGGAAGAAATTTTTTTCGGCTGGAACACCGCTTTAAGATCTTGCAGTAATGCCTTTTAGACACTGTATGCTGATGGTCAAAGCTAAAGCTGGTGCAGCCAGGAATATAAAAGAAGTACCCCGTGGAGCAGCACACAAAGAAATGTCCCTGTCTCCTCTCTGCCACTGTTTGTTGACAGATGCAATGGACACTCCTTTGAGCTGTTGCTGTGAGTGACAGGCTGCACCTCAGTCAGAAGTCAAAACAGTGGTGATTTTATGTAATACCCATCATGCTGTGCAGCGTTAGAGCACAGCAGGCCCCATGCCCTGCACACATTGCACAGGATATGCCACTGCCTAGGTTGTATTATTTGGCAGCACTTGTCTATACTAGATGATTCTAATCAAATGTTGACATTCCTTATAAATGAACAGACTGACACTTCAGCTTTAAAGGCTTACCACACTATGCTTTGTCTTAGCACTGTGAGCGGGAACAGCTTGTTCCTTAATAGGCGTGATAATTTTGACCCATTTATGTGCAATTAGTGTCTCCTTCAGATGTCAGGATGAAATGTGAGTAGGAACCTAGCTAGGTTAGGCTTGGTTCACACTGCTGCGACATGGGATCCAACTTGTGAGACCCCTAGTCACATGGCGTGTCGAATTCAATGTTTCCTTATTAAGCTGTCTTAACCACTTCACCTTACTCCCCTTCCTGACCAGGCCATTTTTTGCGATTCTGCACTGCGTTACTTTAACTGACAATTATGCAGTTGTATAACATTGTACTCAAACAAAATGTATGTCTTTTGTTCCCCAGAAATAGAGGTTTCTATTGGTGGTATTTCATCACCTCTGCATTTTTTTTGTGCTATAAACAAAAAAGACCGACAATTTTGAAAAAAAACCTAAATTTTTTACTTTCTGCTTTTTTTCCTCATACCTCCACGCACTAGTGATGAAATAATGAATTACCCGTGGCAGTAATTGGGAGTCTTGTGGTCATTGTTGTCTCCACTGTTCTTATCTGCAAATGTAAAACAAGAAAAAGGTTTTCACATCAGGAGCCTCATCAAGCAATACCTACAGCAGAAAATAACACAGACCCGATCTACAAGATGTCTGCTACACCTACCTAGATATAAGTCAGCTTTCCAAAGGTAACAAAAAAATTAAACATGTCCCCCTTGCTGAGTACTTCTACCCACTGGACGGAGCCTTCCTGCCTTGTCTTCCTCTCTCGGTGAGGTCGGATTGGGATGCCTCGATCGAACGGATATCCTATTCATACACAAGCTGTCTTGTAGCTTGCCTCTGGTAAGCGTGTATTACTACAGGTGGTGGATCCTTCACTGGGTGTCATTTGAGGAGTTCAATCTAATCACCATTTGGATACTAATTTTGTTTTTTGGGACTTTTTTTCTTACATTGCTATTCACTTCATATTTTTTATATGTCACTTTATCTGATTCCTCATGATATTATTTTTTAATACTGTCAGATTTGGTGTTTGATAGTGTTTGATATATATTTCAAAGTATATTATATTATTCCAATTTTGGTTTAGCGCAGTTCATTTTTATATATTTTTTTGATTTGTTTATTTGTGGTATGCCTCACAAATTGGGACTGCAGCTTACTAATTTTTCATGTTTGTGAAGCGCGGTAATTTTTTGTATTTTTCTGCAATATTTATTCTGCTACATTTTTTTGTAAAAAAATATCTCAATTAGCATATATTAATTGGTTTGTGCAAAAGTTATAGCGTCTACATACTATGGGATATATTTATGGAATCTTTATTTTTTATTATTTCAGTAGACAAATCAGTCACCTAACTGACACTATTGACAATTTTTTGGGGACCAGTGACACTAATACAATGATCAGTGCTAAAATAATGCACTGTCACTGTACTAATGACACTGTCTGGGAAGGGGTTAACATCAGTGGAAATCAAAGGCTTAACTGTGTGCCTAAAATGTGTTTTCTAACTGTGGCGGAGGTGCTTTTACTAGTGGAAGGCATGGATCAGTGTTCCTGCTTTACAGGAACACAGGACCCATGTCTTCTGCACTTGCCTTGTTTACATAGGCAGATCGCTGTTCTGTCTGTGTACATAACGATCAGCGGGTGTCGGCAGACACCGGGAGCGAGCCCATGGTAATGCGCACTCGAGCCCAAAATACAGAAGTGCAGGATCACGTATATATATATATATATATGTGTGATCCTGTGCAGCGCAGCCATCCTGTAGCAGTATATGTGCTATGTGCTATGGGGCGGAGGTCGGCAAGTGGTTAACTATAATTAGACAAGACGCTCCAATGTTAGAAAAGGTTCCTGCACTACTTTGGTCTGACTTGGGATTTCAGCCCTTGTACAAGCTCCTAAATAGCATCCAAGTCAGATCAAGTCGGAAGAAAGTCCCAGTGCTAAAACAGTGCATGCACTTTTTAAAAAAAATATTGGTGCATTACGCAGCTATTCAAATACAACAAAAACATGTCTCCCACAGTACAATTTACAGGTAATACAAAAATACAAAATACACGTAACTGTACAAATCTGTAATAGCAAATCATTTACTGAGAGTTGCTGTTCATATGAAACTGCACTAAATATATTCTAATCCTTTTTTCCACCTCCCCAAGCTAAACTACGTTACCCTTCCCAGATGTCAATCCTGTCGTCATGTTTCAAGCCTTAGAAAAGGTAGCAGTAGACAAATAGTATCTAATGTGATTCACCGCAAATTGCCATACATGTTTATTACGTTACCTTGTATGAAAAACTACAGGTCAATGACCTAAAATTCAGCATGAAAGATATTTTTAAAGTGTACTGCAATAGATGCATCACAAAATCCATTCATGTTAAAGGGTAACTGCACTTTCATGGGAAAAAAATAGCAAATAAAAAAAATATATAAATATAGCATGTACACTTGCGAAACAAGTCATATTGCAATTGAATGTTATTAAAAATTACCTTTCCTTTTCAATCTGCAGGTCTGTAATTTTCTGTAAAATGCAATGCAATATGGCTACCTGGAGGTGTTCTGTACATAGAATGTGTACAGAACGCCCCCAGAAACATAATTTGCTTCTTGTGTGATTGGCTCACTGATTTTCCCAGAAGTCTGCAAGATACAAGTCAAATTTTTGGCATCCCCTGCAACAAAAATGTCATTTTTGGTGAGATACTCCCAATAGAAAATCACGTCTAAAGGGATGCAGATCCTGCAATTTTCCTCATTAGAGCCCTGCCTGATAATTATGAAACCACTCTAATTAGACTCACTTAGAACATGGACACAGACAAACACACAGGGATTACCCAGAGGGGAATGTTCTCAACAAAAGTGGAGTTACTCTTTAAAATGATAAAGTCTTGTTTTTTTTTTTATCTATTTAAAAATAACAAACATGTCATACTTACCTGCTCTGTGCAGTGGTTTTACACAGAGCAGCCCAGATCCTCCTCTTCTTGGGTCCCTCGCCGGCGCTCTTGGCCGCTCCCTCCTGCCGAGTTCCCCCACAGCAAGCAGCTTGCTATGGGGGCACCTAAGCCGAGCTGCTGCTCTGTGTGTCCCTACCCCCTCTCTCTCCTCATTGGCTCACTGACTCTGATTGACAGCAGTGGGAGCCATAGGCTGTGTCTCAGCCGATCAGGAGGGAGAGTCACGGACAGACAAGGCTGTCGTGCAGATAGCTGGATCATGATGTGGCTCAGGTAAGTATTAGAGGGGCTTTTTTACCATAATGCATAGAATGCATTAAGATATAAAAAAAAAAACTTTTGCCTTTAGAACCACCTTAAGTGATTTATAAAATTGCACATATCTTGGGGTGAATAAACCCTATGTCTCTCATTCAAATGAAATTTGCCAGAGGAAGGAGCCTAATTGGGAGTGGTATGACTGTTGCAAATATCCCTGGTGTGTGGCTGCATTGCTTCCTTACTTGTTTTAACTGATAGCCTTGACAAACCAATGGTCATACACTCATGGAGAGAGGCTCCTGAGTATAGACATATTGACCACAGGGCAAATTTTGGGAAATTTTGTAATCTAACTTCACATGTTATTATTGCTAACAAGGATGGAAATTTGAAAAACGCCAACTGAATTATATCTGTAGACAACACATTTTGTTTTCAAAGGCTGTAGCTTGAATAACTTAGAGGCTGCTGAATTCATGGCCTGTGTCTGACTTCTAGTGATCATGACTACTGCTAGAACTCTTGTGCCTGCACCTGTAATGGACAATGCAGCTTGTCAAGAGATGTGATTAATGATCATGTGAACTCAGCACTCTTTTCAAGGATACTTTGTTCATTGTATAGATGTTATTATCATTGATGGGATACAAATGGAATTATAAACTGTGAGAAATTAGGGAAAGATAAAATTATAGTCAGTAGATTATAGTATGTGTGCTTTTATTTATGATTTGTAGATCTAAAGTAATATTTCCTCATCTTCACATTCCCCTCAAGCTTATATTTCCTTTCCATTCATGTATAATAGTCAATGTAATGGAAGAATTAGAAGTAAAAACTACCAGTAAGCATAGCAATAAAACAGAAGGAAGCAAAGACTTATTTGTTAACAGTTTTCTATACTATGTTACCTGGTATGACACACTACAAACAAAACAACAACATGAAGGTGCTTCAAATATGATTCTTCTATTTTAGTTAGCCCTACATTTAGCGATACTCTCTAAGACCCCTTACATGGTGGCCCAATCAGATCTGCCTGTCAGTTTTTGCAGGCAAACCTAAACTGAAGCTCCATGTCAGTCTATGGGCAGGCAAATATAAAATGTATCTGCATCCATGTACAGTCCATCTAGGTCTTTTACATTTTTTTTGGATATAACATGGTAGATTTGAGATGGTCGGGTGTAGACCAACACATGTCTATCTAATCAATCTGTCCATAGACCAAACATAAGTTACATAATTATGCTCCAGGAGGGCAAAACTGAATGATCGTGGATGTCATAAAAGTGACATCAGTACCATTCGCCTCTGACCAATGAACAAATCCTCTGCTGATACGAATAGATATGGTCAGTGTGAAAGCACCTTAAAGCAGTATTTCTCAAACAGATTTCTGTGGACCCCTAGTATTTTGTTTACAGGTTATACAACAGAAAATAGTGATGTGATGCTGACAATGTGTCATGGCTGGGCCCAGCCCTTCCTTCTCTAGCTCGCCGCTCAGCTGTTGGCTAATTGCCAGCTCCTATCTCTCTACAGTGACTCACCTGTTGATGATCCTGCTCGTCGGTTCTGCCTACTTAAGCCGTCCAGTCCAGATGATCTTTGCCTTCGCCTTGGTCACATCTCTAAAGATGCTCTCCTGTGTTCCTGTTAAAGACTTGCTTGGCTGACATTCCTTCTGGCTCCCTGACGTTTTGGCTTGTCTGACTATCTGTTCTGGTTCCTGAACTCTGGCTATGTTTTGACTACGTTTACTCTGTTTACTTTTTTTATTATTATTATTAAACAAGTGTGATTTAACTGTACTTCTGTCTCAGTCTGACTCATGGTTTCTGACACAATGTCTAAAATAATATGTGAACATCAATCAGTTAAAATAACAAAATATATGATATAAAAACTCAAAAATGTGAAATGTGTCAAAAATGTTGTGCACATTTCAATAACATATGTTCACATCCAGTAATACACTGAAATAAGAATTCACCATGCCTGTGCTAAAATAACATATCATCATAAAAAGTGCATCCAAATGTGCAACAAGGTTCCATATATACAGTACAGTATATTAAAAATAGTCCATATATGGGACTTTGATTAAGAAAAAAGTAGGTGAGGTTGATCAGTAAGTTGGGCCCACATCAAAAATGTAGAACAATAGGAATGATTTCCAAGTGCTATTGTATAATAGCACTTGGGATTTTGCCGGCCCAAGTGCTATTATACAATTATCACAAAAAGGTAAGTTACCAACAAAATATATAAAAGTTCATATAAATGTTATTAAACAAATTGTTAAAAATAAGCAGCAATGGTGGCTGAAAACAATCAAGTCAACATAATGCAAGAACCGAACATGTATTTAGTTCTACATAATCCCTGGACTACCGTGATGATGTCACCATGGCAGCAAGAGCAGGATAAACACCTGACATGTTTCAGAAGTTAATTCTTTCATCAGGAGTGTGTATTTTTTTTTATTATATAGAACTAATCACTTATGTTGACAAAGGTTAAAGCTTTCATGGAGCAGCCAGGAAATTGTTAAAAACAGTCAGTGATGTCCATCAGGTTAACCCAGGAGGAGGTGCAATCACTAAGTTTATGGCACCCAAGTGACCTCCAGCGAGACCTGGCACTTAACGTCACTAAGGAGGGTGAAGCAAAAGCAACCAAACTGTAATCAGGTCTGCAGGGAGTTGGAGATGCAGTCCACACAGTGAAAGAACGCCGCACGTCCCTTCTCCTGGAGCTGGCTACATGCAAGCTTTCACCTTTGTCAACATAACTGATTCGTTCTATATATTAAAGAAAAATACACACCCCTGATGAAAGAATTAAGTTTTGAAACGCATCAGGCGTTTCCCCTGCTCTTGCTGCCATGGCGACATGATCACGGTAGTCCAGGTATTGTGTAGAACTACATACATGTTCGGTTCTTGCACTATGTTGACTTGATTGTAGCTCAGCCACCATTGCTGCTTATTTTTAACAATTTGTTTAATAAAATGTATATGAACTTTTATATATTTTGTTGGTATATTTGGATGTACTTTTGTATGATGATATATGGTATTTTAGCACAGGCGCAGTGAACTGTGACCTAAATGTATTACTGGATGTATGTACTCACTGTGAACATCTTTTATTAAAATGTACACAATAATTGAGACACATTTGACATTTTTGAGTTTCTATATCCTTTTCTTATTTTTTTTTTTATTTTTACTGACTAATGTTCACATATTTATTTAGAGATTGTCATCACTGTTTCTGTTGCATATTTATTGATTTTGTGTGGGAGCAAATTGGTGATTGCAGCAACTGAGTGGAAGTATAATAATGTTTTGGATCATAGGTAGTAGTACACTAGTTTATTTTCTTTATTGTTCTTTCATAGGTTGCTAAGGGTTTCTTGAGCAGTAAGTAGTAGCAGATTGACCTCTCTCATGACAGTGACTGCACAGTTCCAGCACCATCATCACTCAGCAGAGCCAGAGGCATAGGACAAGTGATTATCATTATATAGAGACACTGCTGTGGCCACTAATGTAACAGGGTATTCTTTTATCAGACCATTAATATCATAGGACATTCTTTCCTTGACCACCATCCACAGATATACCTGAGCATTCTGTCCACTGAGCACTAATACAGTATAACAGAGCATTCCTTTATCTGACCACAAGGATTAAAGTGGTAATAAACAACAAAATAATCCCCCAACAAATCTTCTCTCTGCAAGTTAGGAGCAAAATGTACTAGCATATTATGAAAGACTTACCCTAAAATGAAGCTCTCCAGCGGCACGCTGTCACCACTGACAGGGCTTCCATCTCTACCCGGTCTTCCTTCTAGGTTTGTGGGCTCTGGCCGTTTGAACGGCTGAGCTGCAATGATGTCACTGCCGTGCATGCGTGTGGGAGTCACAGTCATGGCACAGCTCTCTAAATGGATGGCATGCCGTCCATTGAGTGCGCATGTCCCGGTGACATGCATGTTTAGGAGATATTTACTGTACTTACAAGTAAGCCTTATTATAGAAATAAATAAAATATAAGTGGACTTTAATACAGCTTTAAAGTGTGTTTAAACCCTAAGCTAAAAATTTTAAATATTGCAGAATACTAGTTCTCAGTGTGGTAGTGGTATTTGGATTCTTTCTCCAAGCTTCTTTTTCTTTATTTTCACCTGGTTCTTCTAATCCATGGGTTGCTACATAACTCCTCAATTGTATCTATAGAGCGAGCAATGGTTGTCACCCTAGGCTGCTCTCCTGATATGGACTACAAACATGTCTGTTACTCTTTATCTCCATTACACAGAAAGGCAGAGTAATTGGTAGATTACAGAAAATAACTAGCTAATTCTATTCAACTATTCAAGCAACTATTCTTTGGTGCAGCTCACAGGAAGTGACAAGGACACAACATTTCCGACAAGATCAATATGTATTTTCTGTATTTTCTGAAAAAAAAAAAGTAATGCATGGATCAGAATGCAGTCTGTCTGGGTTCTGATCTGTGCATAAGTTTTGCATGAATGTACATTTGGGGATCTACACAGATCCATGCAGCTGCCCGCCTGTCTTTAGTTTCAACAAGCTGTCTGCATTGAACAGCTGTGCATCCTGCGGCGGTATATGGATCAGTACGCCAGTGTGAATGGGGCCTTAAGACTGTAAACTGAAATTTATTGCATTTCTGTACTTGGTTTTAGGAATCCTCTAAGCTTCGGGTTCCAGTCAAGCGTGGGTTCAAAGAAACCCAGCCCGTTCGCAGTAAGTGGACCTGGGACACTAATGCATAGTTTTGCCACCATTGCAACCATCTACCACAAAGGCACTGGTCAGGTGACTTTAGAGGACCAATAAAGAGCTTTTTGATAGACCAGCCTCCTTGACTATAAAATGTTGGGCTCCCTGCAACCATATTAACAATGTGCTTATCTGTGATAGGGAAAGCATAGGAAGTACTGTACGTAAAGTGCATAGGAATAAAGGTGAAGGGCGGGGCATGAAATGTTCCCACCCCCACCACCTGTGGGATCGTGGCAGACCAATAATTAGTTCATTAAAGTCAGTTAAGAAACCAGATATATGATGTAAAAAATTAAAAATAAAATGAATACTTACCGGGGATTGGTAGATAAGTTGACAGTTGCCCAAAAAACGGTCCTCTGGCATGAGTCTCAACCTATAAAAGGAATAGAGGATGCGTCATTAGTGGGCAGAATATGACGAGGATCCTAACTTCGACCTGATGATGGATCGGGCCGCGACGGAGGACGGTGATAGCTGGATGAGACCGTGCCTCTCCCTGCCTGGGTCTTCCTCTTTTCTAGGACAGCTTCCTTCATTACCCACCTCTGTGATCGCCCCCCCTGGAGCTCTTGTCTCTGGTTCCCTGGTGGCCGACCAGACCGTCATCTCTGCTTCCCACATTTGGATCCTCTGTGAACGATGGATTCTCTGTGCTCCTATGTCATCAGCTCTGCCTGTGTCATCATCGCACCTGGGCTCTCCTCCTGTCCCTATTGACGCTCTGCCTTCAACTTTGGCAGAGATCACGGGGGCATGCGCAGTCCAACCGAGAAGATTAAAACAGAGATTCCACAAGCGGCCGCACAGGTTCCAAACCCAGGTGGTCCCAAATGCTGGGGGAAATGGAAAAAAGTGGCTGTGTAAAACAAAAGGTAGTGTATTGACTCGAGATGCTTTGCTTAGTATCAATAACTGTCCCAATTCTCAATTTAACCCTTCTAGTGCTATTGCTTCAGCTATACTACAACCTACAACTTCTGCTGGTCCTTCTTTCACCTCCCTTGCTAGCAGAGTCAGTGAACAGTCCCATTTCAGTGGTTTCAATACCTACTGGTGAGTTTAACAACTTTTTTCAATTTAAGGATTTCTTTTGTTCTTTTTCAAATTGTATGTCTACATTTGCTGCTTCCTTTAATGCTGTTAACCACCCCCAGTTGACTCTTAATGTTGCTTCGGTGTGGTTGTATCCTTTATCTGAGCAAAATAGTGTCCCTGTTTCCACTGCAGTTGCAACGGCAACTATAGCTCATGATGCTCCTACTAAGGGGATTCCTTCGCTAGTCCCAGAATCTTGCTTGAAAGGAGTTTTGGCGTGCATATTATCTCCTCTAGGCTATTATTTGCCTAGAACTACAAAATAAAAGATTTGGAAGGGGGAATATATTGAGATTCTATCTTTGCTTCCGTCCAATAATGAACTTAGAATGGATAAGAAAGAAGGTGAAAGAAAGGATGATGACAAATGAAAAAATGGGCCACGTTCGTTTAATAACTGGTTGCAAGCCTTTTGCATTTACGCTAGCGTGTTGGGTGAGAAACGTCCTGATCTGTGTTCTGGCTTATTATATCATGTGGAAATTATTCTGGAAGCGTACAAGAATTTCCCAAGCTTTTCGTGGTTTTATTACGATGAGTCCTTTCGCCAAGAATTCTCTGTACACAAATCTATGAAATGGGGTACGATAGATGTGGGTCTGTGGCTCAACCTTTTATTGCCTCAGAAACCGGTAGTTTAGGATTAACACTTCTACTAAGTAGCTAACTTGTATCGCCGAGGGGAAGTATGAGAAGCGGACTCCTCTATCGCCGCTGTGGAAGGAGACACTGCAGGAGAGGACAACAGCAAGGTAAGTACCGCTGTGTGTGCTCCCACGGAGAATGGGGGGGAGGGGGGTTTGATGTGACACAGGCAGGCTGCATTTGGTGGGACACAGGCAGGCTGTATTTGGTGGGACACAGGCTGGCTGTATTTGATGGGACACAGGCTGTATTTGGTGGGACATATGCTGCATTTGGTGGGACACAGGCTGCATTTGGTGAGACACAGGCTGCATTTGGTGGGACACAGGCTGCCTTTGATGTGACACAGGCTGCATTTGATGGGACACAGGCTGCATTTGATGGGACACAAGCTGCATTTGGTGGGACACAGGCAGCATTTGGTGAGACACAGGCTGCGTTTGATGGGACACAGGCTGCATTTGGTGGGACACAGACTGCATTTGGTGGGACATATGCTGCATTTGGTGGGACACAGGCTGCATTTGGTGGGACACAGGCTGCATTTGGTGAGACACAGGCTGCATTTGGTGGGACACAGGCTGCATTTGATGGGACACAGGCTGCATTTGATGGGACACAGGCTGCATTTGATGGGACACAGGCTGCATTTGGTGGGACACAGGCTGCATTTGATGGGACACAGGCTGCATTTGATGGGACACAGACTGCATTTGGTGGGAAACAGACTGCATTTGATGTGACACAGGCTGCATTTTGCGTGACACAGGCTGCATTTTATGTGACACAGGCTGCATGTAAGGAGAGACTCTGCTGGGGGCACCTGATGTAAGAACGGACTCCGCTGGGGACACCTGATGGCATCTGATGGCAGGCGACGTGGCTAATGACACGCTCAGGGCTCCCACTGATTCTGCATTATGGTGAGTTAAATGATTTAATTTTATATTACAATGTAATAATAGAAATAATCTGCTTCAATCATCCTGACACCATAACAACCATGGTGCTGGGATGATTGAAGTGCTAACACTAGGTGTTTGGAATATCTTTATCTGCTGATTGTTAAACTTTCTAAACTTTCTGTCCCTCCATCCCTCTCCCTCCATTCCTCTTCATCTCAGACGCTAACCACACCACCTTAGAGCCACGCCCACTATTTCGCTGAAACCACGCTCATTTTCACCAAGTGGGAGGGGTCAAAAAGGAAGGGCGGGGTCTGCCCCCCCATCCTAAAAGTTCACCAGCCGCCACTGTTCAACAATATCCAGAGCCTCAGATGGCACTCGTATTGTGTGATTTTTTTATATGGCTTTCATTTACCAACTTTTTCTGGAATAGGTTGTCGGGTCTTTCAAAATATACCTTCAGTTTTTTCTCATACGGCTATTGTTCATGAGAAATTAATGAAAGAATTGAATGAAGGAAGGATTGCAGGTCCTTTTTCTACGCCTCCTTTTGTCAATTTTTCGTGTTTCACCACTGGGTATTGTTCCAAAAAAGGAGTCAAACACTTTTCGATTGATACAACAACTATCTTTTCCCATTGGTTTTTCTTTAAACGATGATATTGATCCAGCATGGTGTTCTCTGTAATATTTTTCTTTTGATGACGCGCTATTCAAAATTAGACTAGTGGGTGCTTCTGCTTTGCTTGCTAAGGCTGATGTTAAGTCCGCTTTTTGGCTACTTCCTATTCACCCATCGGCATTTAACTCTTTGGGTTTTCACTTTCAAGGTGTATATTGCTTTGATAAGTGTCTCGCGATGGGATGTTCACTTTCGTGTCATTATTTTGAACTTTTATCTACGTTTATTGAGTGGGTTGTTCATTTTCGTACGGGTTCAAATGACTTATTGCACTATTTAGATGATCTTCTTTTCATAGGTAAGGCTAGCTCAAATGATTGTTTATACTTATTTACTGAATTTCAGATTGTGTGTAGGGAATTTGGTATTCTATTAGCTCATGAAAAATCTGTCTACCCTACATCTTGCCTGTAAATTTTGGGTATTCAAATTGACACCGTTTCCATTGAATTCCGACTACCGAACAAGAAAATTATTAAATTTCTGATATTATTAGATTTGGTTCTTTCTAAATGTAAAGTTTGATTGAAAATCTTGCAATCTTTATTTGGCTTATTGGCATTTGCGGCCAGGGTTTTGCCAACGGGTCGCGTTTTTTCCAAAAAATTGTATCGCGCCATTTCGGGGGTTTCCTCTTCTTATCACTTTGTGAGGATTACATGTGAGGTTAGGAAAGATCTTATGGTATGGCGTTGATTTTTATCCACATTTAATGGTTGTTGTTTATGGCACAACCCTTTTTGTTTAGCGTCTGCACTTCATCTGCCTACTGATGCCGCTGGGTCATGTAGTTATGAGGCTTATTGGAATGGACATTGGTCTGCTGATTTATGACCTAGTTTTTGGAAGGATTAAGGTTTAATGACTAATATTGTTCTATTATCTTTCCTGTTTTGGTAGCTGTGGAACTATGGGGTGTCAATTTTCGGAATCATAGAATTTTACTTCATTCTGACAACAAGGGTGTGGTTTTTGCTATTAATTGTTTATCATCTAAATCTCTTCCTGTTATTGCTGTACTTGTGTTTAAATGCTTAGACCTTAACCGCTTCAGCCCTGGAAAATTTTACCCCCTTCCTGACCAGAGCACTTTTTGCAATTCGGCACTACGTCGCTTTAACTGACAATTGCGTAGTTGTGCGACGTTGCACCCAAACAAAATTGATGTCCTTTTTTCCCCACAAATGGAGCTTTCTTTTGGTGGTATTTGATCGCCTCTGTGGTTTTTGTTTTTTGCGCTATAAACAAAAAAAGAGCAACAATTTAAAAAAAAAATGCAATATTTTTTACTTTTTGCTATAATAAATATCCCCCAAAAATATATATAAAAACAAATTTTTTCCTCAGTTTAGGCCGATATGTATTCTGGTACATATTTTTGGTAGAAAATTTGCAATAAGCGTATATTGATTGGTTTGCGCAAAAGTTATAGCGTCTACAAAATAGGGGATAGTTTTATGGTATTTTTATCATTATTTTTTTTTATTAGTAATGGCGGCGATCTGTGATTTTTATCGTGACTGCAACATTATGGCGGACACATTGGACACTTTTGACACTATTTTGGGACCATTGTCATTTATACAGCGATCAGTGCTATAAAAATGCACTGATTACTGTGTAAATGACACTGGCAGGGAAGGGGTTAAACACTAGGGGTGATGAAGGGGTTAAGTGTATCCTAGGGAGTGATTCTGACTGTGGGGGGATGGGCTTCCACTCAAATGACAATGATCACTGCTCCTGATCACAGGCAGCAGTGATTTCTGTCATGTCACAAGGCAGAACGGGGAAATGCCTTGTTTACATAGGCATCTCCCTGTTCTGTGGCTCCATGACACCATCGCTGGAAGACCGGTGGGCACGGTCATACTGTACGCAGCGCCCGCTAGCCCCATCAATTAAAGGGGACATACAGGTATGCCCATTTGCCAACCGCTGCCATTGTGCTGTTGTATATCGGCATGCAGCGATCAGCAACTGGTTAATATATGGCTTCCTGGCGAAGACAATTTCATTGCAGATGCCTTATCCCACTCTCAGATTCCAGAATTCAAGCGCTTGGTACCGGAAGCAGATCCAGTTGGTCTGTTATGCCCTCAACACTTATGGGACCTTCAGTAAATCCTGTCATTGTTGCTATTGAGGCTTCTTTAGCACCATCCACGTGGGCAGCATTTAAAGCTGCGTGGTCCTTATGGAGTTCCTTCTTGGTTTCTTCAGGGCAACTTCAAACCCATTTTTCTGAAGGATTAGTTTTATTCCTTCTTAATTTTTTAATGTTGCGTGGTTATTCACACTCTCATGTCGTTAAGACTTTGTCAGGTGATTCTTTTTTATACGTATGCAGGGTGGAAAATCCTGCATGCCCTTTTTCTCTGTTCAGCATACGTTAAAAGGTTATTGCAAAAATTCCTTAGTTGCTGATACGAGATTACCAATTTCTGTTGAACTTTTGGGTTGTCTCTGTGACATTACAAGAGACGTATGTTATTCCCCTAATGAATCATTATTGTTTACTTTGGTCTTTTGTTTATGTTTTTTGGGGCCTTTCGGATATCTGAATTACTACCACATAAAATTGCTGATGACACAGGTTTATTGTTTAAGGATATATTTATTAGGATGGATTCATTCTATTAGGATCTATTAGGATGGATCCTATGGGTCATGGTCGATGGATAAATTTGCAGGCTAATCTGGGTGCTCGCTATTGTGTTTTGCCATTGAAAAGTAAATTTTTGGCAGTCAGACCTAAGTCTCCAAATCATTTTCTGATTCATCTCGCGGGTAAACCGGTGACTATTTACCAATTCAATGCTGTTCTACATAGACACATAAAGCATTATGGCTAGAACATTTGCGAATTTCATCACAATCGTTTTCGTATAGGAGCGGTCATTGAAGCAGCAATGATTGGTCTTATTGAATCTGTTATTAAAAAGATCGGAGGTTGGCGGTCTAACTATTATAGAGCATATGTCAGACCTAGTTTTTGTGTTTAATTTTAGATGCTCAATGTCACATCTGGATTATTGGACACTCCTACGTTTTCTGAGCTCAGAAGAGAGCTGAGTGGAGGATTTATGGCAATAATTTGGGATTACCTTCTACATATTTTGAAATATATTGGTATGGAAGAGGTGGTATGCGGTGGAGCAACTTGCGTCAGGCTTTATCTCATTTAAATGAGTGCTGGCCCGTACCTCAGGTCATTATAATACATTTATCTGATAAAGATCTTGGTAAAAGCAAAACGTTGGAGTTGCTTTCTCAAACTATGCTGGATCTGTTGTGTGTGCATACTGTTTTACCCAATACTATCTTAGTTTATTACGAATTAATCCCTCAACTCGATTGGTTGTTATACTCTGAGTGTAAGTATTTAGAAAAAAATTGCAAAAGAATTAATAGGGCTATGGATAAATTCATGCCTATGGTTCATGGTATGTCATTCAGACATGTGAACTTGGAAGGTGGTTTGCCTGGTTTTTATAGACCAGACAATGTGCATTTATCCGATATTGCCCTTGATATCTTTAATCTTGATCTTTAAACCTGTGTTAAATTGGCTGTCACCATGGTGGGGTGCCAGGCTCCTTAAAGATTGAGCCTGTTGTATGGGATAATATAGTTGATGTTAAAGTTATAGCTTGAGCTTAAATGGCTGATATATATATATATATATATATATATATATAGCTGAGTGTACAGCTTGTAAAACAGTGAAAATTTGCTGTTCCCTCAAAATAACTCAACACACAGCCATTAATATCTAAGCTGCTGACAACAAAAGCATAATTGTGGGCTTTGTGTAGCAGAGTATAGACAGTTTTATTCCAGCAATTGGTAATGATTTTTTGTATACCATTTGCTTGTAACCTTTCATGTATACATTATTGTCTTTGACTTTACTAAATGAGTATCCTAAGACCCCTTCTAGTGCTTACTATTCTATGGGACTGTTTAATGACTGGCTAATTTGTATGATGCACTGGATAATTTGTACATTGAGGACTTCAGCTTTATTTTTAAGAGACAAACCTCTTCTGTTTATAGATCAGTAAAATAAAGGGGCATTCTGTCCCCTGACCACCAGTATAACAGTGCATTCTTTCCACAGACCTCCAATATAACATTGCATTTTTTCCACTGCTCACCAGTGTAAGGGGCAGTGTTGGGACAAGGTCATCCAGCGCCAGGACGAAGATGCCAAACTACGTTCCTCCTCAAAAGCTATGAGCAAAAATCCCCTCCCTACCCTCTGAAAAAATTCAAGCACTAATCTTCATACGCCAAAGTTCTCCCCAAACAAAAATTCCTCTTCTTCCAGTACAAATCCCTCCTCCCGGATCAAATTCTCTCCCTCCCCAATTTCCCCCTTCTAACACAAATCCTCTACCCCTCAAATTTTTCCTCTGAGCATAAATCCCCCCCCTCCAAATTCCCATCTCCCAGCACAAATCCCCCCTCCTATCACTAATCCCCTCCCCAAATTTCCTCTCTTAGCACAAATCCCTCAATCACCCCTACTACCACAAATCCCCTCCCAATCCATTCCTAACACAAATCCTCCCCCTAGTACAAATCCCCCTCCTCCCAAATTGCCCCTTCTAGCAAAATACCTCAAATCCCCACTGCGCCTACGGCAGCCGCCCCTCTTGCCCACCCATTGTCCCGGCCCTGGTAAGGGGGGTTTACATAGTTACATAGTTAGTCTGGTTGAAAAAAGACACAAGTCCATCTAGTTCAACCAATAAGTGGAAATATGTTTCTCCCACTAACCATCAATGTAAAGGTCTCATTCTTCCACTGACTACCAATATAAAGGGACATTTCTCTACTGGCTGTATAATTAGCATTTTGTTTCTTTTCTGGCCATTATTCATTTTGTGTTATGCTTATAACTGAAAATAATTTGGTCATATAGAGCAGGAGGTTGTTTTTCCTTTTTTGTTATTCCTATATTTTCAACTTACTGAAAAAGCTAATGTATTGTTAGTTAGAGATATAATAATTTTTAGCAGGGGTTCCTTAAGACCTGAAAATTATTTCAAGGGTTCCTCCATGGTAAAAAGTTTGAGACTATTATAAGACTTATCAATTTCCACAGGCTTATTTACACCACGGCGGTTCACTGAAGAGCATTTAACACACTACAACAAATATAATCATACATTGTGTTGTGCTGCCATGCAGATGCATTGGGGTGATTTTCAATTACTGGCTCTGCAGTGCATCAACATATGTTATGTGCTTTACCACAGCACAGTGGATTGGATCGGTCTTCAAGGAATGCAGAAACTGCAGCTTCATTTTTATTACAACATTTAAATTTGCTCAAGTGATTATAACAAAGGCTTACCTTTCACATTTACAAATCTGACAACAGACATGGTGAAACAACAACTTCTTCAGAACAGATTATTAGGTGTCAAGAGGTGTAGTAAGCTACAATTTTTTGTTGTTGCTATAATTGTAACTACTGCCATGTTAGTATATATACACAAGAAAGGAAGCCATAGTACTGTATTTATGATTGTTACGATATAAGTCTTAAAAAAAGCTATGTTTAGCGTAAGATGAGAAATATTTTGTGGATTCTGTATTATGAGCAGCAGTAAAAGTCCTAATCACTCCACATTACAATATTGATACATGTTTCTCTCTTCTTCCTGCTGTCCTTCAAACTTCAAAAAAACATACATTTTGATTACATGTTTTCCATCTGACTGACATTTTTTGGCAAGAAAATTAAACCAAACACACAACCTTACCTATGATTAAATGTCTTTTCACTAGATTGGAAGACAGGGACATGGCCATTCTTTGTTTACAACTCTCCAGTGGGAGTCTTGCTTTGGAAAAGAAATATGACTGGGTTTATGCAGTCTAGCTTTCTTTTTAGTGGAGCATAATGAGCAATACACAAAATCTACACATCTCAAGTAGAAGCAGCTGCTCAACTCCATCAAGCACCCACAGAGTTGAAGGAGAGACACTTAATTTGAACACCAGAGCCCTCATTTTCAAAAGCAAATAACCTGTAATGTTGAAAATGATGATCAAGTCATGCGAACAACATGTATGAATTGATCAAAGTAATGTACAGCCCTCATTTGTAGAGATATTTGTTCTTTTGTAAATACATAAGTCTTACTTAGTATATTTATTTTCAGGTATGTTACATAAAATTAATTGCAGCAGTATTGTGTGTATGTACTGTATTTGTGTGTGTGTGTGTATATATATATATATATATATATATATATATATATATATATATATATATACTGTATATATTTGTGATACATTTCCTTCTTTACGCTATAGTATATAGTTTCTTATATACAGTATTGTGCAAAAGTTTTAGGAAGGTGTGAAGAAATGCTCTAAAGTAAGAACGCTTTAAAAAATATATATTTTAGATGTTTATTTCTATCAATTTACAAAATGCAAGTGAGAGAACAGAAGAAGAATTGAAATCAAATCAATATCTGGTGTGACTACCCTTTCACTTCAAACCAGCATCAATTCTTACACTTGCACACTTTGTACACTTGCACAAAATCAGGGATTTTGTAGATTAGAGTCAGGTGTATGATTAACCAATCATACCAAGCAGGTGCTAATGATCATCGGTTTTATATGTAGGTTGAAATACACAGCCATTAACTGAAACAGAAACAGTTGTGTAGGAGGCAACAGCCAAACTCCACTACTACGGTGAGGTTGTGAAAGATAGTATATATACTTGGCAAGACTGAGCACAGCAACAAGACACAGGGTAGATATAGTACATCAGCAAGGTCTCTCCCAAGCAAAGATTTCAAAGCAGACTGGGATTTCAAGATGTGCCATGCAAGCTCTTTTATAGAAACACAAAGAAATGGGCAATGTTGAGGGCGGTAGATGCAGTAGATGGCCAAGGAAACTTAATGCAGCAGATATAAGGCACATCGTGCTTCTTACATTTGACATCAGAAGATGTCCAGCAGTGACATCAGCACAGAACTGGCGAAAACCTGCCTGTGGGTCCCAGGTACACCCATCTACTGTCCAAAAAAGTCTGGCTAGAAGTGGTCTTCAAGGAAGAATTGTGGGCAAAAAGCCATATTAACGACGTGAGATCAAGGTTAAGCGACTCAACTATGCTCAAAAACATAGGAGCTGGGGTGTAGCAGGAGGCAGTTTGTTCACCGAATGGCTGGAGAGCAGTACAATAATGAGTGTCTGCAGGCAACAGTGAAGCATGGTGGAGGTTTGGAGCTGCATTTCTGCAAATGGAGTTGGAGATTTGGTCAGGATCAATGGTGTCCTCAATGCTAATAAATATAGGCATATACTTATCCATCATGCCATACCATCAGGGAGGCGTGTGATTGCCTCTAAATTTATTCTTTAGCAGGAGAACGACCCCAAATATACAGCAAATGTCATTAGGAACTATATTCAGCATATAGAAGAACAAGGAGCACTGGAAGTGATGGCCTCCAAAAAGCCCTGATTTCAACATCATAGAGCCTGTCTGGGATTACATAAAGAGAAAGAAGGATTTGAGTCAGCCAACATTCACAGAAGATCTGTGGTTAGTTCTCCAAGATGTTTAAAACAACCTACCTGCCAGGTTCCTGCCAAAAACATGTGCTAATGTACCTCAGGGAATTGATGCTGTTTTGAAGGCAAAGGGTGGTCATGCCAAATTGATTTGGTTTGGATTTATCTTCCCTTCATTTACTTTACATTTTGTTATTTGATAAACAAATAAACTATTAACACTTCTATGTCTGAAAGCATTCCTAATTTACAGCATTTTTTCACACTGCCTAAAACTTGCAGAGACAGCATACACCCCCTAATAGAAATGAATGGTGGATTCTACTGCTTATGGGCAGTTCAGCTGGGAGACCTTGCATGATGAGAATCTTAGTTAGTAAAAAAGATTCTAATTCATCAAGACGAGGATATATCATGCTATGGTGAGCCAAACAATGCTTTCATATAAATAATCACATTTTATATAGTCATTAAGAACGTAATAAAAGTCATGGCAAGATTCAATACTACTAAATACCATAATAGAGGCACTGCTCCAAGCTGGCAGTATCAGTCTCCTGGCTTTACACTCTGCATTCAGGTGCTGGCGGGGATAGAGCACATCTTTTCTCAAGATACAATACAAGTGCCACTGACGAAGGAGCTGCACATGCTCCGAAACACGTTACCACCCCCTTCTCTACACTGTCACCATCAGCCTTGTGTGTCCCGCAGTGAATACAGGCTTCCCTGCTGCCTCCTCTTTCCAACACGCATGAGAACGCTTTACAGCTGCTGGACGGCTCTACACTGCTCTCTACCACCGTGCTGAGGATCGACACATGCCACAGATGAGGACTCCTGATTTTATCATGTCTTTTAACACTCAACAATCTTGTAAGTGCTTTTAACCCTTTGTGCACTTTATTAAATTTGACATACTGCACTTAGAGGCGCCTTTCTTTTCCTTTTTTATATCTTCAGAGTTGCTTCTCCTCTAACCAAAGTGCTGCCAGAAGTGCCATCTCATCACTATCATCCCTCTGACCAGCTACCCACCTCCACCAGAGCGCCCTTATCACCTCTCTGTTTTAATACAAGTGCCAC
The DNA here is from genome assembly GCA_037952925.1 of Lithobates clamitans. NCBI lineage: Eukaryota > Metazoa > Chordata > Amphibia > Anura > Ranidae > Lithobates > Lithobates clamitans. The sequence continues at coordinate 1,878,177 of JBBGZY010000216.1, forward strand.
TGTACACTGTATTCCGAAGTAAATAAAAGACTGGCTGCAGCTCAAGTCCCACCCATTGGTCAAATTTGGGCATGACTGATGGGCGATGGCTTGAGCTGCAGCCTGTCTTTCATTCACTTCACACTGGAGTTGAATACAGTGTACGGTGGTACATGTATGCTACAGTATATAAGATTCAATACAAAACTATGTAACTAAATTATAATCTGCAAACCTCATAAGCAAATAAACACTTTATAAAAGTAGACCTATTGGTAAAAACATGAAACCTTCATCTATAAGCAATGCCGTATCAGAACTGAACCTGTGGAGCAAAAGCATCCCACACAAACGTCCACATTTAAATCTTGTTAAAACTTTGATAACATACCTAAAAACAATATTTGAAATTTGAGGATTTGCTCAGAGGATCATTATAGGACAGGCATGAGACATATTAATTAGTAGGAACTCCTGTGTAAACAACAACGTGGGAAAAGTGGCAGTTTTCCAGTATACATGTCTTTGGCGTAAATAGCAATATGGAATAGGTAACACAATTTTCTCCTAATATACAGTAGAAGAAAAAAAAATTTACTAACTGAGTTGAAAATTATTAAGATGTGTCCAGAAGTGTTTTCAATCATACGTCATTTAAAACCTTGTGTGTGAGCTTGTCTCTGGTAAATAATCCCCATCCTGGGGTTATGGCTACAGCTGTAATGAGGCAAAGCCAAAAGTAAAAGAAAAGCAGAATTTAAGGACAATCTAGTTTTATTTATTTTAGACTTACACTGGATATCCTCATTGCATGTCAAATGTCTTGTAGCAATATCCTGATTTAATACAATTAAAATAAATATTACACATGAAGCAGAAAATAATCCATTTATATTTGTAAAAAGATCAATTACTCTGCATTGTTTTACATTTTATACAGATTACTTTTTTATTGCTTCTTTTTCACCATTTAAGGCAAATGTATTTGCAAATGCTTTTTAAAGCATTAGTAGAATGTTGCCACTAAATAACAAATTTTCATTTAAAGCAAAACTCCAGGCAGGAAGAAAAGACAGCTCTATATTTATTATTATTAAAAGCAGCTCTATATTTATTAATACCATTTTTTTTATTAATGCAAGTAGTGCAAGTACCTAAAATGGCTTGGTATCAGCCTCTTGGAAACCCAATAGAGGGCTTAACTGAGTGAAGGAGAAGCAGATCAAGAAAGCAAACAGTTGTGCTCATGTGCTAACAAGAAGCATGTTAGTTGAAAGAGAGGACATAGAGATGAACTCATCAGGCAGCTGCTTTCCATATGAGAGAATATCTATGTATATGTTTTATGTGCTGTTATAATGCCTCCTTCACATAGCTGTTTACATGCAGCCGCCGGATTCCCGAGGCAGGAATCAGCCGATTCTTGTTTCTGGAATGACCAGATCACACGATCAGCCGCTGCCACTCAGTCCATTTCAATTAATGGCAGCTAGACTGTGGCCGCTGCTGTTCAACTGTAGCTGCACACAGAGCGTTTAGCTGCGGTTAGGGACAGATGTTTAAGCCTGGACGCAGCTGACTGCATTAAACATGAAATCATTATTTTCTTGTGAAATTTTAACTATTAAATGCCTTTATTTCTTCTGTATCAATATTTTTTTTCTCATTAAACAGTGTTCTTCCTATTGAAAGTTTTTTTTCTGCTCTTGTCAATAGACATTATAGAGGACCTCATAAGCTAATAATACTTTTGGCTGGGTTCACACTAATGCAATTGCAGACATCGCAGCTGATGTGCACCGCATTCCTGTGCACATCACATGCGATATCTGTGCATTGCAAATTCAGCCATAAAGGTTGCATGGCTAAAATCACATTGCATTCACACAAAATGGTACAGAACCCTTTTTTTGGTCCACACTGGAAACAGATCACATGGGTGTTCAGACCCATGCGATCCGATTCCACAGTTCGCACTGCGTTCTGCGAACTGATTTTGGAGGTATCATTAACTTTATATTGACACCCGCAGTGGTTTGCAGAGCACAGTGTGAACTGCCTGCGATTCTGATGCGGTGTAGAAACCCACACAGGAATTGCTGTGGTTCCCGTATCGCTCCAGTGTGAACCTAGCCTTAAAGAAAACATGTAATGAGAGAAATGTCGAGGCTGCTATTTTTGACAGAACAAGTACAGCATTAAGAACCTCAGAATTTGATTTGCTATGTGTGTTTTCAATCAGATTTGTTGATGTCAGAGACTGACAGACATTTTCAGAAGAATGCCAGCGATGATCGTTCCTTTATTTCTCTCATGACAGGTGTACTTCAACCACTTGCTTACTGGGCACGTAAACCCCCCTCCTGCCCAGACCAATTTTCAGCTTTCAGTGCTCTCACTCTTTGAATGACAATTGCGTGGTAACACTGTACCCAAATGAAATTTTTATCAATTTTTCCCCACAAATAGAGCTTTCTTTTGGTGGTATTTTGTTATAAAATTCTGCAAACAAAAATGTTTCTCCTTCATTGATGCACGCTGATGAGGCTGCACTGATGGGCACTAATATGTGGCACTGATGGGTACTGATAAGGCGGCACTGATGGGCACTGATAAGGCGGCACTGATAGGCGGCACTGGTGGGCATTGGGAAATGGCACTGGTGGGCACTGAGAGGTCGTACAGTTGGGTGGCACGGATGGGTGGCCCTGCTGGGTGGCACTGATGGGCACTGATGGGCGGCACTGAAGGGCATTGATAGGTGGCACTGATAGTTGCCACTGATGTGTGGCACTGATGGGCACTCATAGGTGGCAGTAATGGTCACTGGTAAGTGACAGTGATAGGCAGCACTGATAGATGCCACTGATGAGGCACCGATTGGGATCACTGGTGAGCATTGATAGGTGGCATTCTTGGGCATCAATAGGTGGCACTGATTGGTGGCACTGATATTCACTGGTGGGCACTGGTTGATGGCACTGTGGGCATTGGCAGGTGGCACTGGCAGGCGGTACTGGTTGGCACAGATGAGGCGGCTGTGCCTCTTCCTCTTCGGGACCGATGTCAGTTCAACAGAAGCCGGTGATCTGCTTTTTTTCTCCTCACGAAAAAAAAATCAATTACCGAGCTTCTGTTTACTTCACGTGATCAGCTGTCATTGGCTGACATCTGTTCATGTGGTAAGGGGCCGGGATCTGTGATCTGTGATCACCCTAGTCTCACTGACTCGGTGTCCACAGAGTGTGCCGCGGCCGACCCGCATGGGGGCACACGGGGAGCATGCAAAGGGGAGGACGTCTATTGGCGGCCTCCCGGCAATGTAGGTCTGCGCTGTAGCCATCATTCGGCTATAGCATGGATGGGAAGAGGTTAAAAAGAATAGTTGTACTTTTAGTAAAGTTATCCATAGAGCCACAGCACCCATTCACAGTCTTGTACTTGCCCATGCCCACTCTGCTGCAATCTGCGAGTGTAGCACTACATCTCCTTTACAGCTTGGCTTTACTCCTTTCACTCATGCCCACCACGATTTCCATTCATTTCTATGGGTATCCTGGTGGAACAAAATATTTATGCAATCATTTTTGTGAATAGAAATTACATTCTAAATCTTACATAAATCTGTAATTCGACATGAATATAGTTAACTCCAACTCACCTGTGCAATAAAATCTTAGTGAACAGGAAACCAAATGTTTCTTTAACAGCATAAGCAAAATATGCAGAGTAAAGCACACATTTGCAAACATTATACTTTGGTGAATTATCCCTATGCTTCCCACAGGATGTTTTCAGTCAATTGTTCTTATCATTTAAAATGATTTGAGGTCTACCCTAACGTCTCACACCTATGTTGGCACTGTAATAAAGAACCTGGCTCACTCCTCCTTATATGGTGGACATGTCCAGTTATACAGCCTTTCTGGACTGAGGTTCATCGACTCATTTCTAGCATCACAACCAATACACCGGACTACACCCCTGCCCAGTATCTCCTACACCATACCTCTCTACCTCAAAAGCAATACCGGAAGTCTCTACCCCTCCACCTAATCAACGTGGCCAAAATGTGTATCCCCTTACTGCAATAGAGTTGAATGAATGGTCATTTGGATAAAGTTAGAAATAATGGTAAAAAAGCAACACATTACAGTGCTCGACACCAGCATGTGCGTTATGCAGATCCTTATTTTTCATCATTACACCAAGATGAATATGTAAATATCAGAGAGTTAGAAAATTCAACACCAACTTGATGATAAAAATGGTTCAAGCTTTATTAACCACTTGAGGCCTGGAAGATTTTCCCCCTGAATGACCAGGCCATTTTTTGCAATACGGCACTGCTTCGCATTAACTGACAATTGCCCGGACGTGCGACGCTGTACCCAAACAAAATTGACGTCCTTTCTTTCCCAAAAATAGAGCTTTCTTTTGGTGGTACTTAATCACCTCTGCGGTTTTTATTTTTTGCGATATAAATAGAAAAAGACCGACAATTTTGAAAAAAATACAATATTTTTTACTTTTTGCTATAATCAATATCCCAAAAAAACTTTAAAAAAAAAATAATTTCATCATCAATAGATGGATCAACTAGAGATAGGTGGAACAAGGTACCACATCCCAAATAATAGGAAGAAATGGAATTGGGAGAGAGGGGACTTTTAAGATGCCAAAACAAATGAAACTAGAACATGTATAATAAAAAGGTTTTATTGTACATAGGTTAAAAAGGTATAACAATCCTAGTGAATACACAGACAATTACGAATCTCCTGAAGAAGCTATATACTCTAGCGAAACATGTAGAGAATAACGTTTTTGCACAGTAATACATTAGATCCTTGAATAATTTGGTCTGATCTTAATGTTTATTCACTAGGATCGTTATACCTTTTTAATCTATGTACATTTCGTTTCATTTGTTTTGGCACCTTAAAAGTCCCCTCTCTCCCTATTCAATTTCTTCCTAAGTTCATCATCAGTTTAGGCCAATATGTATTCTTCTACATATTTTTGGTAAAAAACAAATCACATCAAGCGTATAAAGATTGGTTTGGGCAAAAGTTATAATGTCTACAAAATAGGGAATAGATTTATGGCATTTTTCTTATTTTTTACTAGTAATGGCGATTTCTAGCTGGACTGCAACATTGCGGGGACAGATCGGACACTTTTTACACTTTTTTGGGACTATTGACATTTATACAGCGATCAGTGCTAAAAAAATGCACTGATTACTGTATAAATGTCACTGGCAGGGAAGAGGTTAACACTAGGGGGCAATCAAGGGGTTAAATGTGTTCCCTGGGAGGTGTTTCTAACTGTGGGGGCAGTGTACTGACTGGAGCAGGAGAGAGATCACTGTTCCTAATCACTAATAACAGACGATCACTCTCTACTCCCCTGACAGAATGGGGATCTGTTTGTTTACATTGACAGATCCCCGTTCTGGCTCTCTGTGGAACGATCGCGTGTGACCGGCGGACATCATCAGCTCCCCCGCCATGCAGTGCGCGTGCCTGCTATAGCTGTATAAGGGGCCGATGTACAGCTATGGCGATTTGCAGGAATGAGCCGACCTACCACAGTTAAATGACGGCGGCTGGTTGGCAAGTGGTTAATTATCCATCGAAAAATAAAAATATCCATATATAAAAATATGACGCGTTTCTGTCCCAATTGTTTCTGCCCCATTGTGATTATGGTTAAAGCCCTGTTGGGTCAGAAACACGTCAATTCTTTTATGTGATGGATACTTGTATGTCTTGATGGATAACTTCCCACTTTCACTGGGAAGCTGCTTCTCCTCCCCGCCAGCTCTTATAAAGCTAAGAACAGAGGGCATGTGATCATTTATAAAAAAGAAAAAACGGTATTTATACTTTTTTTTATATCTATACACAAATCTTGAAATGAATGGGTTGTTTTACAAGTGATCATTTACAATCGCTTTAAATTCAGAGGTTGCAACACCACAAGTTTTCCTTACCCGAATATGTAAATGCATCCTAGAAATACAGTTATATTGGAACTTAACACCTCTCGTAGGTTTCTGATATAAGTGAGACTCAAAAATAAAAAATAGTTAGAAAAGTTGTTCTTGGCTATACACCCAGTAATTCCTTTCTGTTTAAAAATCAGCAATGGACTGTGGGCCTTATCTCTACTCTCTACGCATATTTGAATGATCGATCATCTTTCACCTCGCTTTCCTATCCCACTGGGAACGAGATCTGGGTACTGAGATCGGCCAGGCGGATTGGAGCAAGGCCTTTAGAAGCAGCGTACAAACTGCTGTTGTGGTGGTACTGGGTTCCAGTTCATATTGTCCATGCCAACCCGGCCTCGAGTGATCGCTGTTTTCGAGAATGTGGCCATCTTAGGGATGTTCTACATACTTGGTAGACCTGCCCACCATTGTTGGTATTCTGGTCCCGAGTGTTTGGCTTGTTGTATTCTCTGTTCCACTTGAATTTCCGAAAAGAAGCAAAATTCGCTCAGTTACTTTGCCCTATCCCAGGTTTATTTGCTTGTCAGCAAAAATTGTAAACCTATCTCTATATAGCAGCTAAAAGGACAATCGCTCTGGCATGGAGGAAACCCATAATTCCTTTCAGGAGGTGAAAGACCCCCATGATGGTCAATTAACAAATGTCTAGTATTCTTAAAGACACACATGCTAAGTTCCTTAAAGTCTGGGAGCCATGGTTGACGTATGCCTTCCCTGAACTTCCCCTGACTAGTGTGGGTTGGCTCTGACTGGTATTCTAAGTGATCTCTGTCCCCCTCTTCACCTTCTCCTCCTTCCTTCCTTTGACTTTTCTCACAGTTTTTTTTTTTTCTCTCTCTCTCTCCAGGGCCATTAGCCCTCTTTAGCAATCAACTGTTGCCCAGGACCATTTCAATGCTGAGTTACTACTCATTTGTCCTGGTTACTTTTGCACTCTATGGGGTTTACCCCAAAATACGTATGATGAACTCAGGTTCTCTGTGATAGTTAAGATAGGAGGCTTCCCTCCTTTGTTTGTGTTGTACATTTTATGTTTTTCATGTACCAGTCCTAGCCCCTGCATAGGCAGTCTAGGTGCCTTTGACATTACTGTATTAATACTGTATTTGCACTAAAAATGATTGAACCAGAAAAATCAGCAATGGAAAATGAGAGTTCAATTTAAGATCAATAGCAGTGCTCTTCAGCATAATAAAATGTTTACTGCCTCAGTGTAATGGAAATATTACTAAGGCATTGATGTAATTGGAGAGGTTTACCATGGATTTTAGATTTAGTTATCCAAACGTGGATTTAACTGTGCTGAAACCAACACTGAACAAGATTTACCTCCTTAGATGACCAGGCCATTTTTCTGCAATACAGCAATGTGTTACTTTAACTGACAATTACGCGGTCAGTTGACACTGTACCCCAATAAAATGTATGTCCTTTTTTCCCCACAAGAAGAGCTTTCTTTTGGTTGGCTTCTGACCGGGTGCCGATCGGCTTCCGCTGTGTGTAATCACAGCAGGAGCGAGCCGCCGGAAGCGCGCATGCGTGCCCCCTACTCGGAAGTGTGGGATCACATATATATACATATATACATTTCCAGCACACAGCTCCCGTCCTGTAGTAGTAAAAATGCTATAGGGCAGTCAGCAAGTAGGTAAAGTAGAAAATGGGTAAGTTGAGGTGGAGCTAAAATAAAAGTAAATTCTATAAAATACAGATTTCTGAGAAATAAAGGGCTGCAAGAGTCAAATAACTATTTTATGTGAACAAAAGTAACAGTAGCAAACCTATTTAATATAGTTGTATGTGAACTGAATAATTGGGTGAGAACAATTATTGAATACATATATTATGTAAAAACAGGCAAAAAACAAATGCAGTTTAGTGAAATTAATGTAATAGCTATGATATTGGTAACATCAACAGTCAACTAATATATTTTATTATATATATATGTATATATATATATATATATATATATATATATATATATATATATATATATATTCATAATTAATCTAAGCATAATTGTATAATATTTGTTAAAGTAATGTATACTACATTTTTTAAGTCTTGTTTTGTTCTGCTTGAATAAAATTGCAGTTTAAAGCACATACTATTGCAGCTTCTGATACTGGTATTTCTATTTCTTGCCAGCAGGGGGAAATATAGCCATAGGATGACAGAGAATATAAACTTCATCCTCCTTGATTAATTCAAAGAAAGATATTTGTATTCCATTTTGCATTTTGAAGCATGTTAATATGGACACATATAACTTAACAAGAGAATTCCCTTTTCTATTAAACATTCAAACCAGCCATCATTACCAATTCCCCAGAGGAAATCGGAGAGTGCTTACTCTGCAGAAATCAAAACTTGTCCAAGATATTTTCAGAATCTTTGAAATAACTTTGCATTTTTCATGCCGGTTAAAGTTTTGTATAGATAATGATGAAGTGAAAGCATCAGTTCTACTTGATGATATCCATGACTTGGCCTAATTGCATTTCCACTCAAATCCTACCTGATTTACATTTGCTATGTCCTAGCTGATATTGAAATATATTTCTAAAAGAATTTTGCTTAGTTTTTAAAATGACATCTTTCTATTTTTGGATACTTAAATGATATTCAAGTATGGACAGGACTGATTTGTTAGAATATTTTCTTGTTTGCATAATAATAGTGGTGTTATTACAGCTGTGTTCTTTTAATTAGGGAGTTCCTGTTTTATTCATATTTAGAATGCTACTAATACTACTACTAACACTACTACTGCTACTACTAATAATGATGATGATGAACTTTATGAATAATACATGAACATACATGTTACATTTTTTGAAATTTTAACAATAGTTAAACTAAAAAGCAAGATTTTTACACGTGGAGAGTATAATTTTAGCAACTAACCTAACACGTCACAAGGTATGATTGTGCTAGCATTATTATACTGTTAGCTCCCCTGGGAGTAGGAAATGAAGTAAAGTGTGTGCTGTGTAGACATGTGTGGTTCATTTCGTTCTGAATAAATATTTGGACAAATTTTTCGTTTTTCGGAAATTCAGATCTGTCTGAATACCCACATTACAGTATAAACGAAGTTTACTGAATGCTCCAAATAACGAAACGAAATTTGTCCGAATTTCCAAAATTCAAATTGAAATTCGAATTTGATTTTACATCGAATTCCATTCGAATTCGAACTGTAAACATATTTTTGAAATCAAAGACTGTGTGTGTTATTAGAGTACGATTTTGAAATAATGCTGTTTTTGTTAAGCCAAAGGTGATTTAAAGAGTCATTGTAATCATTTGATGAAGATTTGTCCTTTGTTTATTCACTTTGCCTCATTCGAATCGATAAAAAATCAAAAATTTTCGATTTCTATCATTCAAAGTTTATCGATTCAAACATTTTAAATTGAAAAATAAAACCGGTAAATTCGAAGAAAATTAGAAAAAAGCCAAAACGAATTCCGAATATGAATTTCCGAATACGACTTCAAGAATCAACCGAATTTAAGGAAACTAAATAAATAGATTAACAAATCTAAACGAAACAAAACAAAGCATTTTTTTTTCGTCATGCACATGTTTAGTGGTGTGGTGTATAATCTGTAATGTGTCCTAGAATTTACTGACATATAAACATTCCATACACAGCAAGTCTATTGTTTTTTTTTTGAAAAACAAGTGGTACTGATCATAAATAGTAATTCTTTGAACTCACTGGCTAATGTAATGCTGTAGGGGCTTTATCTATGAACTACAACTTAAAAGTTAAAATCAGCTAAAGTAGTTTGAATGAAATCTAAATCAAATTAAATATAATGCAGACATCGTGATAACTCAAAGCATTGTTCCACATATATTCCTAACTTCTGGATCCTTATAAAGGCTGTATTAATTTGATGTTTATACTGGACTGCTTATACAAGCAGCCTATACTGGACTGCCAGAGGTCTCAACCTGGTGGCCCTCCAGCTGTTTCAGAACTACAATCCCCATGAGGGCAAGGCTGACAGCTACAAGCAAGACTCCCATAGGCAGAGGCATGATGGGACTTGTAGTTCCGCAAAAGCTGGAGAGCCCCCTGGAGAAGTTATTGCCTTCTGTAAAGGCTTTACTTGTTTGCGGCATAATTTTGTTTCAGTTTTCTCCAGAGCTAAAATCTCAAAAGGTACTCTTAGAATATGCTTTAAAATAATGATCCTTCAGTGGGCTCATTTGGCCATCCCTGCATCAATGTATATGGCCAGCTGTTCTGCATCCCATTTGTAACTGTAGGTGTGTTCTATTATCTGCTGCTGTGGATTAAATACAGTATAAAAAGTATTCACCGCTTTGGAAGATTTTATGTTTTTTTGTCATGTAACATTGGGGTTTGATTTAATAAAATAAGCTGTTTGCAAGGGAAGTTGCGCTCTACAAGGGAATTTCCCCAGAACTTAGTGAATAAGGTAAAGCTCTGCTGACTTCCATCATCAATCATGTGCAAGCAAAAATACTATTTTTTAATGTTTTCCTTGTGGGTGATTGGGAATTTTTGCAAAGAAACATTTCACCACATTCTCTAAGCTTTGGGGAAAATTCCATTTCAAAGTGCAACTCCCCCTGCAATGTGAACTGTGTATTTTCTTTTTTTTACATTAATCAAAAGAAGCTTTAAGTTAACAACAAAATAACATAAAATAAATGGCTCTTAGATATACAGTTGCTGACCGCCCTATAGCAGTTTTCCTGCTACAGGGCGGCCGTGTTGTGCAGGATCGTGTATATACCGTGTTTCCCTGAAAATTAGACCTAGCATTATTTTCCAGGAGGGCTGCAATATAAGCCCTACCTTGAAAATAAGGCTTAGTTAAAAATGCTTGTAAAATCCTATAATCTACTCTATTATAGTAGTATATAATGTAAAAAGTCTGTGTTTCTGTAATACAATTGTGCCCAATATCTTCGGTACAGTGCCGCTCAGCGCTCAACTGACCTCCCGCTGCTCTCCTCCTCTTCCTCCAGCTGTCAGCAGGGGATTTTGGTCCCCCCCTCTGCAGTGCTCGGAGCAGGGAAGAGAGCTCCGGTGGGTCACGGAAGCGCCAAACGAAAGCATTTGGCACAATTATATTACAGAAACACACACATGGTATATTATATACTATATTATATACTACTGTAATAAAGTGGATTCTGGGATTTTAACCCCCCCCCCTCCCTCCCTGAAAGGCAGGGAGGGAGAGGGGGAAAGAAGACAGCACATTACATGGTAAGACCTACCCAGAAAATAAGCCCTACTGTGTCTTATGTTGCCAAAATGAATATATAACCCAGGCTTATTTTCGGGGAAACACAAAATACACGATCCTGCACTTCCGGGTAACAGGCGCGATTATGCACCACCGGTGGCTCTCTCCGATTGCGATTCCACACAGTGGGAGCTTATCATCAGGTCCACCAGCACCCGCTGATCGTTTGGTACACAGGGCAGATTGCCATTCTGTCGTAAGGAAGGCATGAATCCTGGGTTCCTGCAAAGTAGGGACATGGATCCATGTCTTCCCCTAGTAAAAGCACCTCCCACAGTACACTAAAACACTTGGCTAGGCACACAGTTAACCCATTTGTTCGCTCCTGATGTTAACCCCTTCCCAGCCAGTGTCATTTATACAGTGACAGTGCAAATTTTTAGCACAAAGCACTGTATTAGTGTCCCAAAAAAGTGTCAGTTAGTGTCCGATTTTTCCACCACAATTTTGCAGTCTCGCTATAAGTCGTTGATTGCCACCATTACTAGTAAAAGATAAATAAATAAATAAATAAAAATTCCATAAATATATCCCGTAGTTTGTAAACGCTATAACTTTTGCGCAAACCAATCAATATACATATTGGGATTTTTTTTTACAAAAATATGTAGTAGAATATATATTGGCCTAAATTTACAAAGAAATTAGATTTTTTACATTTTTTTATTAGATATGTTTTATAGCAGAAAGTAAAAAAAAAATTAGATTTTTTTCTAAATTGTTGGTTATTTTTTGTTTATAGCGCAAAAATTAAAAACCGCAGAGGTGATCAAATACCACCAAAAGAAATAGCTATTTGTGTGAAAAAAGGTCATACATTTGTTTGGATACAGTGTCACACGCCCGCGCAATTGTTAGTTAAAGTGCCGTATCGCAAAAAATGGCCTGGTCGTGAAGGGGTGAATCTTCCAGAGCTGAAGTGGTTAAACACGCCCTTTAAGTTAGGGCTTGGGTGTAACTTTATTTTTACATTTATTAGATGCAATTATTATAATTAGTCTTGATTCTGTATCAGATTTAAAATTTAGACACAGCAATTTTTTCTCTTTGTGAAACTGCTTCAGCTCTGTCAGGTTGCATGGGTATCATGAGTGACATGAGTGACAAGCCTTCTTCCAAGTCCTGCCACAATTACTCTATTGGATTGAGACATGGAAGTTGATTTATAAAAGGTAAATAGACTGTTTAGTTTGCAAGGGAATTATCCCCGGAGCTTAGTGAATGTGTTGAAATTTCACTTTAAAAACACAAGAGATTAGCTTTCTTACACTGATCAACAGACATGCATTCTTTAATATTAAACTTAAAACAGATTTTTGCACAAGTATACATCCCCTTTAAATTTACACATATAAACCACTTCAGCCCCGGAAGGTTTTACCCCCTTCCTGACCAGAGCACTTTTTAAAATTTGGCACTGCGCCGCTTTAACTGCTAATTGTGCAGTCATGCAATGCTGTACTTTTTTCCCCACAAATAGAGCTTTCTTTTGATGGTATTTGATCACCTCTGCGGTTTTTATTTTTTGAGCTATAAATGGAAAAAGACAGAAAATTTTGAAAAAAAAAAGATATTTTCTACTTTTTGTTATAAAAAAAATTTAATAAACTCAATTTTAGTCACACATTTAGGCCAAAATGTATTCAGCCACGTGTCTTTGGTAAAAAAAAGTCAATAAGCGTATATTTATTGGTTTGCGCAAAAGTAATAGCATCTACAAACTAGGGTACATTTTCTGGAATTTACACAGCTTTTAGTTTATGACTGCCTATCTCATTTCTTGAGGTGCTAAAATGGCAGAGCAGTACAACCCCCCCCCCAAATGACCCCATTTTGGAAAGTAGACACCCCAAGGAAATTGCTGAGAAGCATGTTGAGCCCATTGAATATTTTATTTTTTTTGTCCCAAGTGATTGAATAATGCCAAAAAAAAAATAATATATATTTTACAAAAAGTTGTCTAAAGGATATATTGCTCACACATGCCATGGTTATATGTGGAATTGCACCCCAAAATACATTTTGCTGCTTCTCCTGAGTACGGGGATACCACATGTGTGGGACTTTTTGGAAGCCTAGCCGCGTATGGGGCCTCCAAAAACCAAGCACCGCCTTCAGGATTTCTAAGGCCTTCGAAACTGTGATTTCTACCTATCACAGTTTCGAAGACCATAAAATGCCAAGATGGCACAAACCCCCCCAAATGACCCCATTTTGGAAAGTAGACACCCTAAGCTTTTTGCTGAGAGGCATGGTGAGTATTTTGCAGCTCTCATTTGTTTTTGAAAATGAAAAAAGCAAAGAAAAATGTATTTTTTTTTCTTTTTTCAATTTTCAAAACATTGTGACAAAAAGCGAGGTCTGCAAAATACTCACCAGCCTTCCAAAAGAGGCCTATGGCAGCCTCCTCCAGGTTATTCCTCTTCCTGCCACTTTGTCTTTGAAGGTGGAGGGTAGGGACCCGGGTATTAGGCAGCCTGCTTGGCCCGGCTACCTCCTGGCTGAGACTTCCCTGTGTATGAAAAAGGGACATGGTTTTAGTTTTTTGCTTCATCAATCACAATCATAAATTAGTACTCCAAACTAACATCTAGTTAACATCATTGATTGGACAACCAGAAATATTTAGAAGAATGCTATACCTGGCTCAAGCTGGGCTCCTCCACATGTTGCTGCCTGGAAGGCCCAGGTTGGGCGTCAGAAGACTCAGCTGGGGGGGAAGGAAGCGTGGAAGGAAAAGTGGAGATTGCTGGCCTGGGTTCAGTCTGACCTGCCAGAAAATGTAGTCTGTCATAGTACCACAGCCTGGGGACATAAATGTCATCTGCAGCTCCTGATCTCTGGGAATCCTGGACCTTCTTGTGCTCCCTTAGATAAGTGCTCCTCAGGCCACCAATTAGGATCTTCAAATAGGTAATGTCTGCCATGGGGATCACCGTCTTCACAAATTGCAGCAAATTATCCAGAGCTGCCTTCCTCTTTGTTTGGTTCTTATATTCAGGGTGGTTTATCTGCCATAGACAAGGCAGCTCCCTGAACATATCTATGAAGATTGGCATAAAGTCCTGATCCTTCATGATATCCATTTTAACTGCAAGACACAACACAAGATAAACCCTAATGTCAGCCTAAAGTCTTCTAAACTTGTGCAAATACAGGCCTCAATCTAGAAGCAGTATAGACCCAAGTTTAGATCTTACCTTTGTTATCACGATCGGCGCCTCCGATACTCCTACCTCCGCTCACAGATCGTACGTACTACGCACGCGTGTTACGCTTTATAGACACTGAGCATGCGTGAAACTCCACCCGCCCCTGACGTTCTTTCTAGTCTATTCCCCACCACTTCTCGTTCGGCGCAGTGGGGGAAGAGCACATGGCGGAGACAGAGCAGGTGTCTGTTAATTACAGCAACGAGGAGGAGGAGGAGGAAAGCCCAGAGCCAGAAACGTCCCGATCCAGGAGGAGACGATTTAAGGCATCAAATATGTCCTTTGGGGAGATGTTGGAGATGGTGGACATCCTGAAGAGGGCCGACTATGACGGGAAGTATAGACCTTACCCCAACCCCAATGTCCGAAAGGCCAAGATCATGGCGAAAGTGGTCAAGAGTCTGCATCGGAATTTCGGGGTACGACGATCGAAAGATCAGCTCAGGAAGCGGTGGTCGGACCAGAAATTAAGAGAGCATGAGCAGTACAAAAGGATCCGGAGAGTGCTGCAAAAAAGGAAGTAGTTTTCCTGTGTTCCTATTCTTTATGTTTAAGATTGTTAATCAAGAATGTGTGGATTATTGTTTCAACGCTCCAAAACTTTTGTTGTGCTCTAATTGGTGTTTTCTGTGACAATGGGGTTATTTCCTAAGGGAATATTCACTTTGCACTACAAGTGCAGTTTCAAGTGCACCTGTAGTGCAAAGTGTCTTTGTCTTTAGTAAATAACACCCAACAATGCTTTGTAATGTTACACAATCACGCCATTTTCAGGACTCACCACATTTCTGTCAGGGTCAGCTAAAGGAAACACAAGCAGTAAATGTCACCAAAGATTTTAGTAGTTATTTTTTTTTTTTTAATTTGAAAAAGGTTTCAGACATTGTCTGGCATATTGATAGCCCCCCTAAAATATTCAAGGTATCTTAGCCGGACATCACGGGCACTCAGGGGGGGCAAGCCAGGACGGCCACTTTCAAGCGCCGTCAGGGTTGGTTCATTTTGAATTCCAGCCTCAGGCCCAACTGAGCCAAAACAGTTGGCAGAATGTTGCCGTAAAAAGTTGTGTAGAACACAGCACGCCAGGGTGATATGATTCAGTTTGTACTCTGCCATGTGTATGGGTGTAAGGAATAGGCGGAACCGGCTGGCCATGATTCCAAACGTGTTCTCCACCACTCTTCTGGCTCTGGCCAGCCGGTAATTACAAAAAACCCTCTAGTCCGGGGTGAGGGTCCTCATCGGGAATGGCCGCATAAGATGGTCCCCCAGCGCAAATGCTTCATCTGCAACGAAGACGAATGGGAGTCCTTCCACATTGTCTTCTGGAGGTGGCAAGTCCAAGCTGCCATTCTGGAGATGCCTGTAGGAATATGTCTGGGTGATGACTCCACCATCGGACATCCGGCCATTCTTCCCCACGTCCACATACAGGAACTCGTAAGTAGCCGACACCACCGCCATCATCACAATACTATTGAACCCCTTATAGTTGAAATAGTATGACCCCGAGTTGGGTGGTTGGACGATGTGGACGTGTTTCCCATCAATTGCCCCTCTGCAGTTAGGAATGTCCCACCGCTGGGCAAAGTGGGAGGCCACAGTCTGCCATTCCTGTGGCGTGGAAGGAAACTGTGGAGTCAAACAACAACAAAAAATTAGTCATTTTGCACATAAACGGGGAAAGCAGATTAGACACAAACATTCTTGGCCAACATCAAGATAACATTTATTTGAGGGAGTTTTTAAAGACCAAACTATAAGGTACACCTATCAGATTCCGGTCTCTCATGGGCCATTTCTAACATTTTAGGGGGGGGAAGCTCTTGGACAGGTAACCCTCTCCACTTCATTGAGAGATGAATGCCTAAATAATGGGTATTACTTTGGCCAGCCCCTCCTTAGTTACACTATTGGCAGCCCACTGGACAGGTAAGAAGTGTCTTAATACAAAGATATAAATACACATTGTACACATTTGAGCACATTTTGAAATTCTGCTATTACCTATCAAGATAATAATAGGATACAAAAACTTTAAACAGTACCGTTTGAAAGTATACAGGCAGGCCCTTGCACTACATGCTTTGGGGAATTCATCAATACATCTGAACACAAAAGAGATGGGTATAGTGTGTATGGGTTTGGCAAATTCAGCAGATAGATGATTGAGGATAGATAGAGAATTGGTATCAGCTGACTTAGCAGTTGGGAGAAGGGAGGTTTCAAAATGATTTGGGGACCCCCCAAAAAAAGCCTCTGGCACTCTGCCTGAATTTAAAGCACAAATCACATTTTAAAACATTTTAGGGGGTGTCTGGGGTAAAGCAGCTACTATGGAGCTGATTAAATACATTCTTAAGTGACTACATGAGGTGAATATAGGGCAAGGAGACCATGCTGGGGAGGTAAGTGAAGGCAAATATGTATGAAGGACAAAAAAAATAAGTACACAAAAATCCAGCATGCATGAGGACAAAGGGGACATTCACAGCATATTACAATCCTAGTAATTAGGGAATGAGGAAATACAATATATTATCAAACATTAAATACAATAAAATGTGATATTAAAGGATAAAAATCTTACCTTAATATACTCCTTCTGCAGGACCTGGATGATGGCAGAACAGGTCTCTGGGATAATGATCCCCAGAGCCTGGGGGGAGATGCCTGTTGAGAACTTCAAGTCCTGCAGGCTTCTCCCCGTCACCAAGTACCGCAGGGTGGTGACTAGCCTCTGCTCCGGAGTGATGGCTTGCCTCATGCAGGTATCCTGCCTGCTAATATAAGGGGTCAGCAAAGCCAACAAACGGTGAAATACAGGGGCCATCATCCGGAGAAAGTTCCTGAAATCATCAGAATTATTCTCATGAATCTCACGGAGCAAAGGCATATGACAGAACTGGTCACGCTGGAGCAACCAATTCTTGGTCCATGAACTCTTCCCCACCCTGTTCATGGACTGGGCTTGTATCAAGGTAAGGACCCCAACACCAAGCCCCCGCACAGCACGAACTCTACGAGGAGTACGTATACGCAACGTGGCTAGAAAACGGTCGGCTGCTCAGAATGAGGTAACAGAATGCATTGAAGAACAGCAAGGCCTGTGAAGAGCGACCTGAAAAACAGTAACGAACGAACAAGAACACAATGACAAGAGTCAAGTGTAACTCGCTGCACGCACTGAAGAGCAGATACAAACCCACAAGCACAAACTGAACAGCAGAAAACGATCTGAAAACCACGAGTCTAAAAAAGCGCGAATCGACTCTCACCAAACTTTTACTAACATGAGATTAGCAAAAGGAGCTCGGAAATCGAAAATTCCGACAACTTTGTGCGACCGTGTGTACGCAAAACAAGTTTGAGCCAACATCCGTCGGAAAAAATCCATGGATTTTGTTGTCGGAATGTCCGATCAATGTCCAACCGTGTGTACGGGGCATAAGGGTGTAAATTTTTGATTTCACTCCTCACTACCTATCACAGTTTCGAAGGCCATAAAATGCCAAGATGGCACAAAACCCCCCC
Organism: Lithobates clamitans; assembly: GCA_037952925.1. Classification (NCBI taxonomy): domain Eukaryota; kingdom Metazoa; phylum Chordata; class Amphibia; order Anura; family Ranidae; genus Lithobates; species Lithobates clamitans. The sequence goes on from JBBGZY010000216.1 coordinate 1,896,221, forward strand.
AAATTTTGGAAAGTAGACATCCCAAGCTATTTGCTAAGAGGCATGGTGAGTATTTTGCAGCTCTCATTTGTTTTTGAAAATGAAAAAATGCAAAGAAAAATGTATTTTGTTTTCTTTTTTCAATTTTCAAAACTTTGTGACAAAAAGCGAGGTCTGCAAAATACTCACCATACCTCTCAGCAAATAGCTTGGGGTGTCTACTTTCCAAAATGGGGTCATTTGGGGGGAGGGTTTGTGCCATCTGGGCATTCCATGGCCTCCGAAACTGTGATAGACAGTGAGGAGTGAAATCAAAAATTTACACCCTTAGAAACCCTGAAGATGGTGCTTGGTTTTCGGGGTCCCGTACGTGGCTAGGCTCCAAAAAAGTCTCACACATGTGGTATCCCCGTGCTCAGGAGAAGCAACAGAATGTATTTTGAGGTGTAATTTTACATATGCCCATGGCATGTTTGAGCAATATATCATTTAGTGACAACTTTGTGCAAAAAAAAAAAATTCTCTTTTTCCCGCAACTTGTGTCACAATATAAACATTTCATGGACTCGACATGCCTCTAAGCAAATAGCTTGGGGTGTCTACTTTCCAAAATGGGGTCATTTGGGGGGGTTGAACTGTCCTGGCATTTTATGCACAGCATTTAGAAGCTTATGTCACACATCACCCACTCTTCAAACCACTTGAAGACAAAGCCCTTTCTGACACTTTTTGTGTACATGAAAAAATATTTTTTTTTTGTAAGAAAATTACTTTGAACCCCCAAACATTATATATTTTTTTTAAAGCAAAGGCCCTACAGATTAAAATGGTGGGTGTTTTTTTTTTTTTTCACACAGTATTGCGCAGCGATTTTTCAAACGCATTTTTTGGGGAAAAAACAGTTTTTTTAATTTTAATGCACTAAAACACACTATATTGCCCAAATGTTTGATGAAATAAAAAAAATAATCTTAGGCCGAGTACATGGATACCAAACACGACATGCTTTAAAATTGTGTGAAAACGTGCAGTGGCGACAAACTACATACATTTTTAAAAGCCTTTAAAAGCCTTTACAGGTTACCACTTTAGATTTACAGAGGCGGTCTACTGCTAAAATAACTGCCCTCGATCTGACCTTCGCGTTGATACCTCACATGCATGGTGCAATTGCTGTTTACATTGACGCCAGACCGACGCTTGCGGGTGCTTTTTTTTTTTTCTTTATGATATTTTTTGCTTTTTTTATCTTATTTTTAAACTGTTCCTTTCATTTTTTTTATCATTTTTATTGTTATCTCAGGGAATGTAAATATCCCCTATGATAGCTATAGGTAGTGACAGGTACTCTTTTTTGAAAAAATTGGGGTCTATTAGACCCTAGATATCTCCTCTGCCCTCAAAGCATCTGACCACACCAAGATCAGTGTGATAAAATGCTTTCCCAATTTCCCAATGGCGCTGTTTACATCCAGCGAAATCTAAGTCATGAAATGCTCATAGCTACCGGTTTCTTAGGCCATAGAGATGATTGGAGCCATTCAGCTCTATGGATTTACCGGCTGCATTCTCGGTTTCATTCTCGGTTTCCCTGTTGGGACAGTAGAGCCAGAGAAAAACAAGGAAGACAGTGGGGGGGGGGGGCATTTCCTCCCACTGCTTGTAAAAGCAGTCTAGAGGCTAATTAGCCGCTAAGATTGCTTTTACATGAAAGCCGACCGCTGGCTGAAAAGGATGATACCAAGATGATACCTAAAGCTGCAGGCATCATTCTGGTATAACCACTCAAATTCCAGCAACATACCAGTACATTGCTGGTCCTTGTTGGGCATATATTGTAATCATTTATGTATGCAGCCTGTGGGCTGAACGAAAAAAAGAGATTGATCGGTGGGTATGCCCACCATTAGAATACCTCCCTTCATCCACCCACTTCTAATGATGGGCATACATGCACCATTTATATGTGCCGAAGCATGGGGGCATCCGCCCCAAAAGTTAGAATCAAATCGCTCCTCCGCCCCTGCTGCCACCATGCTTCGGCATATATGCTCTTTTTTTAACTGTGGTGGTGAAATCACCCCCTACAGCATTGGAGTCACGGCTTTATGTATCGTGGGAGCAAACGCTGTTGCTGTCAAGATAAATAAATCTGCGCTGCAACTGAATGGCGTACCTGCTAAGCAAATGATGGTTAACAATAAAACAAAGTAACATTACAGTATAACAGTAAGACATACCATACCTGCAAAGCAAATACAAAAAAAACATAGTAAAAAATAAAACATTTTTTAACGTAACATGTGCCTAAAATATATATATGCCGAAGCATGGGGGCATCCACCCGCAAAAGGTAGGAGCAAATCGCTCCTCCGCCCCTGCTGCCCCCATGCTTCGGCATATATGCTCTTTTTTTTAACTGTGGTGGTAAAATCACCTCCGACAGCGCTGGAGTCATGGCTTTATGTATCTTGGGAGCAAACGCTGTTGCTGTCAAGATAAATAAATCTGCACTGCAGCTGAATGGCGTACCTGAAAACAAAAAAATGGTTAACAATAAAACACAGTAAACAGTAAAGTATAAAAAAATTACATACCTGAAAAGCAAACATGATAAAACATAATAACAATAAAACATTGCAGAATAGAATACGGTAAAAAAGAGCAGAACAATAGAGAGAGAATAGAGAGAGAGAGAACAATAAAGAAACAACTAGCTTCACCTGTGACACTAATACAGCGATCAGAAAACGGACTGCTTAGTGACACTGGTGACGGGGGGTAATCAAGGGGCTAAACCTTTATTAGGGGGGGTTAGGGGGGTATCCTAGACCTAAAGGGGCCTAACACTAACTGCCCTACCACTTATAACACAAATGACACCAATGCAATAATCAGTAAAAAAACAAACAAACTGCTATTGGTGTCACTGTGACAGGGGGTACAGGGGGGTGATCGGGGGGTGATCGGGGGGGTGATCAGGGGGTGATTGGGGGTGAAAAGTGTGCCCGCATGTTCTACTGTTAGTGTAGTGTTTGGTGCAAATTTACTTGATGTCTTCTCTTCTCGGAAGCTGAAACAAAAAGGCTTCACAAGGAGCTATGACATCACTTCCTCCGCTTCTGTTTACAGTTCAGAAGCTGAGGAAGCTTGTCATTCGCCAGGAGCAATCGTGAGGGGGTGGCCATGAATCAGTGGCCTCCCCCTCAGCTCGGATCGCTCCTGGAGCTAATCTGACTGCCGCAGGCACCGGGGGTGGTCCGATCGAACCCCCCGCCCGCAGGCAGGCAGGCAGGGACGTGCAGGTAAGCCCTTATGCCTGCCCGTGCCATTGTGACGACGTACATCGGCGTGCGGCGGTCAGCAACTGGTTAAAGTGTTTCTAAATCCACAACAGTAAAATCAGTCTGTATATGTATTAAAGCATGCTTGTTATACTCACTGTGGGACCTGAGGGGTTAATCCTCTGCATTGTGTAAAAAGGCTATTTGATCCTGCCTTCTCTGATCCTCCCCTTCCACTGTCCCCAATCTATCTCCTGGTATGACAAAGCCTTTGTAGTCACTCTGTATGCTCAGTTTGGTGTGTATTGCTAGAGAGTTTTTTTATTTCTTAGGAGGGTGCATGTGATCTGCATAGGACTGTCAGAGTAGAATGAAAACTCCTCCTACAAGCTTTAACCAGGCAGTGATAGCAGTCACAAAACTGCTATATACTGCTGATGAGAAAAGCCATTTAGCAGTTTATATTTACTAAAATTATTGCATTTCCATGTTCTGTGTACTGTGGGAGACCAGATATAGTGAATGCAGGGTCCTGGGTTTAGTAATACTTTAATCATCACTGTTGCATCATAATTAATCAAAAAATGATCACTTGTGTGTTGTATGGCACAGCTGTAAATCTAGGAACAGAAGTAAATGACCATTCAAACAGGAGACTAGTGGGACCCTCAATCATTCTAGAAGAGCCTTAGTGGCTGAGATCGGGGAATTGTACATTCAACAACTGTTGCACAGGTGCTTCAAAAGTTGCAGATTTGTGGAAGAAAATTAAAGGAAAGACACTGTTAACTAAAATTGACATCACATCTTGACAAAGTTTGCCATTTTTCTTCTTCATACCCATGTGGGAGACACTGAAGGTAACTGGGAAAAGGCTGCACATCATCATAAATGCACCATCCTTACTATAAAGCATCTTGCTGTGGGGATGTTTTTTTCTGCTGCAGGCCCTAGGAGGTGTGTAAGGGTAGGGATTATAAAGAATACAGGAACATACAGGAAAATCCCAAGGGAAAACCTGATGTTGTCTGATAAGAAAAATGTGTTTTCCTGTTGGACAATGACCCTAAGCATAAGGCCAACACTACACAACAATGTGGGAAATATTAGTAAGTCCTGGCACAAACCAAAATTATGCTGAAAAATGTGAAGCTGTCCCTTTAAGTGAATATACCACCCCTGAAAAGCGAACCAATGAAAAGTGAGACGCTAACACATATGTGATAATTGCATGTGAACAAAGGATAAAAATCAAACCAAATATACTTGAGAGTCCAAAGGTGAAAAAAAAAATTTATTTATAAGAATACATATTGCACAGTCCAAAACATTTTCCTAAATCTTGCTGAAGAAAGCTCCAATCACCATGCTTCTGGTCTTAAAGCTGCCTCGGATACTCCTCATATAAGTGCTCCACCACAAAGTGTACAAAATGCACTCTTACCAACAGCATCTATGATATGCGTCTTTGGTGTCATAGGGTACCCTTTTTGCTTGTTGTTTTCACAATGTCCCACCTTAAAGAGGAAGTAAATCCTGATGCTAGCCCATTATGTTGCACTTACCTGCAAACAAAGCCTGCAATGTCCCTGAGGTCCCCTCTGGTTGGCTCATCCATCTTCACCCCTCTTCCTTCTGGGGCCGTGGACTCCGGCTCTGTGACTGGCCAGAGTCGCGTGACGTCACTCCCTGCATGCATGCGGGAGCCGCCAGTCACGGCACAGGCCCTTTAGAAACAGCACAATCGTGCAAGGGAAGTTGCACTTTGCAAATTATTTTTCTCCAGAACTTAGTAAATGAAGTGAAGCTCTGCTGACTTCTATCATCCAATTATGTGCAAGCAAATGTGCTGTTTTTTTTTCTTTTTTCTTTCTTTGCACATGTTTGGGTAATCTTTGCAAAGACCAATTTCCCCTTGTTCACCGGGCTCTTGGAAAAAATCCCTTGCAAAGTCCAAATAACCTTTCAAATGAAACACCTTATTTGTCTTTAGTAAATCAACCCCAACATCAAAGTCCAGTAGTGAAATTGTGGCAGGGCTTGGATACCCATACAACTTGACAGAGCTGGAGCAGTTTTACAAAGAGACATTAGGAAAAAGTGCAATGTCTAAATTTTAAAGCTGATGCAGACTAAAAACTGCCAAAAGTGTATCTACTAAATTCTAACTTTGAAGTTGTGCATACTTGTGTAGTCATTTATTTGTAATTTTTGTGTAGAATTTGAGTCGTTAATTTACTTTTTCATGACTCCTGAAACATGCCCTCCTGATGCAACCCCCCCCCCCCCGTGCCATTCTGTCCCAACTGTAGGCCCAGGGCCTGCATGGGCATTGCCAGGTGGAAGAGAGGAAGACATCAATGAATGAACCTAGAACTGACATGCAAAACATCACAGTTTCTGGTGGCATAAGCTGCTCTCCATTAGCTTCAATGGATGGCAGATGAGACATCAGGGGTCTAAAAGACTCCTGATGTCTCATTAAGGACAACTTAATAATAATCATGTCATATAAGGGGGCATGTTGTCCTTTATATGATACAAATAACATTTTAATGAAAAAAGTAAAAAAATAAAGTTACACCCAAGCCCTTTAATGCCCCAAATTTTGAGCCCGGCCCTCACGAGCACACACACGTGAACGTTAACACCAGTCAGGGGCACCTACGTATGAAAATACGTTGGTGCTATACATATGAACACTGAAGTGAAAGCATAAATTCTAGGCCAATTATTCATGATTACATCTAAACTGTAGGGATTGTTATGCCCTGTACACACGATAGGGTTTTCCGATGGAAAATGTGTGATAGGACCTTGTTGTCGGAAATTCCGACCGTGTGTAGGCCCCATCACACATTTTCCATAGGAATTTCCAACACACAAAGTTTGAGAGCTTGCTATAAAATTTTCCGACAACAAAACCTGTTGTCGGAAATTCTGATCGTGTGTACACAAATCCGACACACAAAGTGCCACACATGCTCAGAATAAATTAAGAAACGAAAGCTATTGGCTACTGCCCCGTTTATAGTCCCGATGTACGTGTTTTACGTCACCACGTTCAGAACGATCGGATTTTCCGACAACTTTGTGTGAACGTGTGTATGCAAGACAAGTTCGAGCCGACATCCGTCGGAAAAAATCCATGGATTTTGTTGTCAGAATGTCCGATCAATGTCCGACTGTGTGTACAGGGCATTAAAGTGTTGCCTATGAAAATATTGGGGAACCAAAATTTGGTGTTTTGTGAGTGCACGCAAATTTAAGGCTTGACATGTTGAGTATCTACCTACTCATACCAAACCTCATTGTTTATATTTTACCAAAAAAGTGGGTAATATGTTGTGTTTTTGTGCCCTAAAATGAACTTAAATGTGTTTTTTACTGAAATGTTGCACTTGATTAACTGTTGCACACATACTATGTGACATAACAATTTGGAATCACCAATATTTTTACTCTCCAGGGGTTCCTGCTTTCAGAAAATATATAATGTTTGGGATTTTTAGCTAATCTGATTTTCTTAATCAGATTATTTTTTAAACATGTGCAAAAAGCTCAAAAATGATTCTGACATTGAAACAGTAATGTGAATGTAGACTTTTTTTTTTAAACATAACATGTCATACCTACCTGTATACCAGTCCCAATCCTCCTCTTCTGGGCTCCTGGCTCCTCTCCCCCGCCGAGTGTTCCAGAGCAAGCTGCTTGTGTATGAGGGGGGACCAGGGAATCACACAGCATGAGGGGGATAGGAGGGGTGGCGGGGCAGCATGTAGAGCAGGGGAAGGCAACCTTGGCCCTCAAGCTGTTTAGAAACTACAAGTCCCATGAGACATTGCCAGTCCCTGACAATCACAGGCATGACTCCTAGAGGCAGAGACATGATGGGATTTGAAGTTTCACCACAGCTGGAGGGCAGAGGTTGCCTACCCCTGATGTAGAGGAACCGATCTCATCAGTTTTCCTCCTGCAGCCTTTCAAGGGATATGTTTTTCTATATGCCACCTCCTCTGCCATTCCTATCCAGGTGTACAGGGGGCCTCACGGGCCCCTTGGAGCATGGAGCAGGGTTGCAATTGTGATCCCTGCGACCCCTGAACAAATGCCCCGATACGCAATATTTTGCCTTTCATTTCATTTTTAAACTGAAATGGTTGTTTTACAAGGTGAAAATTTACATATACTTTAAGGTAAAGAACCTTCAGGCTTTAGAACAACAAACTCTTTTTTCACCTTCTATCGATCAATGTAAGAAAAGCAAGTAGGCTGTTCACTTTGTAAGATAAGTTGAAGGAATTTTCCCTAGAGTATAGAGAATGTGGTAAAATTTCACTTTGCAAAGAATACCCAATCATGTACAAGGAAAATAGATCCTAGATTGTAAGCCGTAATGTGGAGAGCCCTCTTATTCTGCCTGTATTGAATTGTATTGCAACTGTACTGTCTGTCTTCAGGTTGTAATGCGCTGCACAAACTGATGGTGGTATATAAATCTTGTATAATAATAATATTAATAAAAATTATAAAAACTGCATTTTTGCTTGCACATAGTTGGATGATGGAAGTCAGCAGAGCTTTACCTTTTTCACGAAATTCTGGGTAAAATTCACTTGTAGAGTGCAACTTCCCTTGCAAAGTGAACAGCTTGTTTGTCTTTATTAAATAACTATAAAACAGGAAAACTTTCAAGGGGTGAATCATTTTTGTAGAACTTAGGTAAAGGTAAGTTCAATGGATTATCTGGCTTACTAGTTGCCATGTTTAGATTTTTAATATTGTTTTAATTATATTTTATTTTAAAAAAAGCCTGGAAAAGTCTACCATGTCCAAATCTATTGCCTAAGAAAAGATAAAGTGTAGTGATCACTCAGTATAAGAATCTGTTTAGGTGGATGATCCATAACTATTCCATAATCCAAAGAACTATATTAGCACCAAGAAAATGAATGATTCCTCTTATGGAGCTGCTGTCTTATGCTCTAAAAGCAGCTGATCGTAATTAAGGTGGCTGAAATGGGGGCGCATGGGGGGATTTCACTTCATTTACTAAATCTGGAGAGCGCAAAATCTGGTGCAGCTCTGTGTGGCAGCCAATCAATTTCTAACTTTATATTGTTCAATTAAGCTTTGACAAGAAAAAAAACCTGGAAGCTAAATGGTTTTCATGCACAGCTGCACCAGATTTTGCACTCTCCAGTTGTAGTAAATCAGCCCCCGTGCACCAAAGAAGGCGCAGAGCAGAGAGGAAAAGGTGAGGTATAATGTTCTAAATAATCATACCCAAGCCATTGCTTTTAATTGAGATTATGAAACTCATCCAAGTCTTGTCAGCCTGGGGATTAATACACAATGGGGGTTATTTACGAAAGGCAAATCCACTTTGCACTTCAAGTACACTTGAAAGTGCACTGAAAGTGCACTTGGAAGTGCAGTCACTGTAGATCTGAGTGGAAGATCTGAAATGAGGGGAAGCTCTGCTGATTTTATCATCCAATCATGTGCAAGCTAAAATGCTGTTTTTTATTTTCCTTGCATGTCCCCCTCACATCTACAGCGACTTCACTTCCAAGTGCACTTTTTAGTAAATAACCCCCAATGTGTTTCAGTAGATGTCAGTGGAAAAAAATCTTTAACACATGTGCACACTAAAATGAAAGCCCAAGATCTCAAAAATAAAGGCAGACCTGTAATCACTAATACATCTTTAACTGCTTGCCGACCACCGGCTGTCATATGATGGCCAGGCAGCGCGGCTCTCGTTGCGGGAGGGTTTCATATGATGGCCTCCCATTTAAACAGGGAATGCGCGCGATCGTGCGCGCGCATCCCTGTTCCTCTGGTGGTGGCGTGTCACGGAGGCACCGCTCACCACCGAGGGGGGTGAACAGCCATTGGGCATGGCTGTTAACCACGTGATCAGCCGTGATGAAGTCATGGCCAATCACAGATGGTTCCACTCCACTGTGCACAGTGCATGTGCGCGATCGCGCTGCGCATGCAAGACGGTGGCCGTGTGTTCTTGGGAACACTGCTCGTCATGGATGCTGGTAAACAGCCATTGGCCATCTGTTTACCCACGTGATCAGCTGTGATCCTTTCACAGCCGATCACTAAATGTCAACAAACCGCGGTAACAAGATGTTACCGGGTTCTCCTCCTCACACACCGATCATATGTGAGAAGGAGATCATACAAGGGGGCATCAGAAGGGGCCGGGATCACTAGGTTACATCACCAGTTGGCCCCGCCCTTGTCTATATAACAGCTGTCAAGAGACAGGGTCAGCAGGAGGCCTCACATCGAGGCAGAGCTTTTTTAATTTTTCTATTTTTCGGGTCCATCAGGCAACTTGATTGAAGATGGATGGACATTGCTGGACACATTTTTTTTCTATTTTAATAAAGGAATTTAGGAATAAAGAGTTTTTACTTTTTGACACTTTTTTTGGTGAATAAGTAGGGGTACAATGTACTCAATACCCATTCACATAGGGGGGGGTGGGATCTGGGGGTCACCTTGTTGAAGGGGGCTTTCAGATTCCGATAAGCCCGCCACCTGCAGACCATGACAACTACCAGTCAGGGCTGTTGGGAAGAGGCCCTTGTCCCCATCAACATGTGGACAAGGTGCTTTGGGGGGCACCCCAAAGCACCCTCCCCATGTTGAGGGTAAGTGGCCAGGTATGGTTCAGGAGGGGGGGGCTCGCTCTCCCCCCCTTCCTGGTCTGCCAGGCTGCTTGCTTGGATAAGAGTCTGGTATGGATTTTGGGGGGACCCCACGGCAATTTTTTAAAAAAATTTTGGCATGGAGTTTCCCTTAAAATCTATGCCAGACCCAAAAAGCCTGGTATGGATTTTGGGGCGACCCCACGCTGTTTTTTTTTTAAATTAGGCGTGGAGTTCCTCTTAAAATCTATACCAGACTCAAAGGGCCTGGTATGGATTTTGGGGGGGACCCCACGCCGTTTTTTTCTTAATTTGGTCATAGGGTTCCCCTCAACCACTTCAATACACTGTATTATATACTCTGCACTGCACTATATACCCTGCACTGTATTACATATACTACACTGACTGCACTATATATTCTCCACTGTATTATATATACTACACTGACTGCACTATATACGCTGCAATGTATTATATATACTACACTGATGACATTATATACTCTCCACTGTATTATATACTACACTGCACTATATACGCTGAACTACATTGTATATAGTGCATGGACTGCACTATATACTCTGAACTGTATTGTATATACTATACGGACTGCACTATATACTCTGCATTATATATGTAGCGGTACCCCTGTAAGGGCTGCTAAGTGTTGTGACCCACTTGTCACTCTGCCCAGGCCGACATTCAAGTCCTCAGTCACTCCAAGACTTTGAACAGTCCATTAGCTTTGTTTTTTTGTTTTATTGAGGGGATTGAACTTGGATGGGGTATAGGAATTATGGGATGCCCAGTGAATTTTAGAACAATCAATGGGGATGACTTTTAGAACAAAGAATTGCAACAACTTATATAAACTCTGGTATATACAGATCTCTCTTCCTCCAGCACAACTCTTACTGCAGACCATTACTCCTCAGCTCCTCCAGCGCTCTACTTGCTTGAGCTCCCAGGCACAGCTAGCACCGCATGGTTAGGCCTGACACTGGTTTAGCCAGGCCTTAGCAACTGCCTTTTGCAGGCAGGGACTCCTTTTTAGTGTAGTAATGAACTGTATTATATATACGACACTGACTGCACTATGTACTTTGAACTGTATTATATATACTACACTGAGTGCTCTATATACTCTGAAATGTATTATATATACTACACTGACTGCACTATATACTCTGAAATGTATTATACTGTATATACTACACTGACTGCACTATATACTCTGAAATGTATTATATATACTATACGGATTGCACTATATACTCTGAACTGTATTATATATACTATACCTACTGCACTATATACTCTGAACTGTATTATATATACTACACGGACTGTGCAATATACTCTGAACTGTATTATATATACTATAAGGACTGCACTATATACTCTGAACTGTATTATGCACTATATGGACTGCACTATATACTCTGAACTGCATTATATATACTAAATGGACTGCACTATATACTCTAAAATGTATTATATATACTATACGGACTGCACTATATACCCTGAACTGTATTATATATATTATACAGACTGCACTGTATACTCTGAACTGTATTATATATACTATACTGACTGCACTATATACTCTGAACTGTATTATATATACTATACGGCCTGCATTATATACGCTGAATTGTATTATATATACTATACAGACTGCACTATATACTCTGAAATGTATTATTTATACTATGCGGACTGCACTATATACTCTGAACTGTATTATATATACTACACATGACTGCACTATATACTCTGAACTGTATTATATACTGTATACTATACAGACTGCACTATATACTCTGAACTGTATTATATATACTACATGGACTGCACTATATACTCTGAACTGTATTATATATACTACATGAACTGCACTATATACTCTGAACTGTATTATTTATGGTTGGAGCCCTATGTCCGATATGTACATAGATAATACTTATAGTAAAGATAAGACTTACCATCGGAAATGGACCTGAAAGTGTGGACTTACCATATGAAATGGACCTGAAAGTGTGCCTTGGTCTAATGGCCGGTATGCCAAAATAAGGGGGCATACCCTGGTTTAAGAAATGATTATTCTGTAAGAGAAATGAATGAAATGAGTAGTTTGAGAAATGCTGTGAAATGGGGATGGGAGGGTGGGTATCGCGCACAGGAAACCGACAAGCACCACAGGTGAGCGGGCTGCTTAAGTACCCCCCCGGGCTCCTCCCATAAATTCAGGCCACCATACTGGCCTTCCTACTTATGGTTGGAGCCCTATGTCCGATATGTACATAGATAATACTTATAGTAAAGATAAGACTTACCATCGGAAATGGACCTGAAAGTGTGGACTTACCATATGAAATGGACCTGAAAGTGTGCCTTGGTCTAATGGCCGGTATGCCAAAATAAGGGGGCAAAAACATTCAGGTAGGGTTATAATTTTATTGGTTTTCAGTTATTTATTGAGCCAATTTGGAGAATGCTTGTGCCATCTCTATTTGTGGATTGGGGATATACCGGGCAAAGCAGGCTGATTTCCACCTGCCTAGTCTTTTGATGATGTGATCTGGCACCCCGTGGCGGGACGCCGCGGAGGCTGCTCCGATGCGAAAAGAGTGTCCGGAATACTGACTAGGGTTAAGGTGAAGGTTGCGGAGAAGTATCCTTATGTGTTCCACAAACTGAGAGGCGTTTAAGGGTTTGACTGGGAATGGTAGAAGGGGACTGCTGTCTGGTTGCTCAGGCAGGAGAGACAGGAGTCGGTTGAGTACAGCGACTGGACACCAGCTGTTGTTGGTTTTGTAGAGATGAATGTTCACTCCCGAGCCCGTTTGCTGGGTTTTAGAGACCTCGAGGTGCAGGATAAAGTGGTCTTGGTATCGAAGCAAGTGTCGTCTGCATAGTACGTGGTCTGTGGGTTTGTTAGAGGTGAATTCGCCAGGCCGCAAGAACCCATAGTAAGCTAAATATATGGCTGCTTGTAAGACCGTGCTGGGGAGCAGACCGAATGGCGAAGTAGCCAGAATAGTTGACATGTCCCTAAAGATGGGCCCCGTAATGGGCAAGCGCTTAGTGCTGATGACTGGTTGTTGTTTCTGAATTCCCCTTAGAATGGCTCGTATAGCGTGAGATGAGAACAGTGATGGTTTCGTAGGGTCTTCAAGCGCCATGAAATGTTGAACGCCGGCTAGGTATAGCCGGATGGTGTTGTAGGATAAGGCCAGCTGCGTGTGGCAGTGTGCAGTGAAGGCCAGTACCTGTTTGATATCTGTTGGTTCTTTGCGGCAGGACGTGAGGAATTTATTAAAAGCCTTCCAAGCTGTTTGGTATGCTTTGAGTGTGTTGCGGGAGAGGGAATTATTTATGAGTTGCGTAGCTCCGTGTAGATGTTGAACTAGTCCAGGGTCAGTTGTGACCAGACGGGGATAGGGGCCGACATTGGATCGGCATCGGGAACCTGTTTGAAAAAGGAGGGATAATTGAAACGTGATAGTGCGTCAGCTGCTGAGTTGTATCTGCCGGGAATAAATTCACAGTGTATATTGAACTGATGCTGTAAAGACAGTTGTACCAACCTGCGCAGGAAGGACATGACTGCTAGGGACTTGGACCTGCCTCTGTTGATGATGTCTGCCGTGGCCTGGTTGTCGGTGGTGAAGACTACGGTTTGTCCTGTCCAGTGGTGGCCCCAGAGTTGTGCGGCTGCCACTATGGGATAAAGCTCAAAGAGGGCAGATGTTTGGGAAAAGCCGGGTATCAACAGTATCTGTTGAGGCCAGGGTCCTGAAAACCAATGATGGCCAAAAATTGCCGCGAAACCTGTGGAGGCTGCAGCGTCAGTCACCACCTGGGGTGAATGGACCGAAACCATAGGTATAAATAGAGATATGCCATTCCAGGCGGACAAGAATTCCTCCCACATTGATAGGTCCGCTATAGCTGCGGAGTCTAATTTCAAAATCTGATCAGGGTCTTGAGTTTCTGACAGAAATCTAAGCAGGCGTGATACAAATGTGCGGCCTTGTGGGATAATTTGCATAGCGAAGTTGAGCATACCCAGGAGAGACTGCAACTGTTTTTTGGTACAGCCCTTGGTGTGTTTAAACTCGTGAAGGACTGCCCTAATGCGTGTTAATTTGTCGTGGGGGAGACTGGCCTGCATTGCGCAGGTATCCAAGCTGACCCCGAGAAAGGTGATGATGTTAGCTGGACCATCGACTTTGTGCTCGGCGATAGGAACATTGAGGTTTCCAAAAATTACTCTAAGTTTGTCGAGATCTCCTGGGGGCTTGCTGGGCGGTTCTATCAGTAGGAAGTCATCTAGGTAATGGATGACTTCATGGCATTGACCCTTGTGTAATAGTATCCAAACGAGGGACTGTGCGAACGTGTCGAAGAGCCACGGGCTACTCTTCGAACCGAAGGTGAGTTTCGTAGCAAAATAATACGCTTCCTTCCATTTGATGCCATGCCAGCACCAAAGGGATGGGTGGATGGGTAGGAGCTTGAAAGCATCCGAGATGTCGGCTTTGGAGAGCCAGGCACCTGTGCCTGCTTTGATGATCGCTTGTATTGCCATGTCAACGGAGGAATATTTTAGGGAAAACTCTTCGGAGGGGATCAGGGAATTGAGACTGGGTATGTGCGAAGAATGAGGCGCAGACAAGTCGTACACCAAACGCAATTTATTAGAGAATTTGCCCTTGACAAGCCCAATAGGGCTGACTCTCCATGTGCTGAAAGGGGGGCAAGTGAAAGGGCCTATTACGTAGTCTCGATCTACCTCTGCCTGTAAGAGCTGATCTATGGCTTGTTCGTCGATGGCTGCCGAACGAAGATTGGCGCATTCGTGAGTACTGTGGGGCAGTGAAATGAGGCCGGTGTGAAAGCCTACTGTGAAGCCTTGGATAAGGTAGGTGGCCAGGGAAGGGGTGGGGTGTGAAGTGAGATACAGTCCTAACCATAAGATGTTGATTCGGCTTAGTCATGCCCTCTTGTGTTGCTTGACTTCACACAAATTCCTAGGGTGTGCTCTTTGGCATAAAGTGCAGATGTGAAGTAGACGGCATTGGCTGAAGTTGCAGGACCCATAGTTGAAGTTGTTACAGATGGCTGCCCCTCCCACGGTTCGGACTGGGCGTCCGAGTTTGTCCACCTGAGGCGTTGGTTCAGGGATCGACTGGCCCTGTACTGTACCTGAGGTAGAGGGGAACTCGAAGGGCCGTCTGATCGCCGTATTGGCGCACCAGGTGGCAGTGTGGGTGGAAGACTGGCAAATTGCACACAGAGGTGAGCGTAAGCCGGCAAAGTGGCGGCAGAAGAGCTCTGTGTCCATGAGACTCCAATCTGTCGTGATCTGAAATTGTATGAATCTGGCGGCGGCCTTGGCTGAGAAGGAACGATGATAATCGTAGAAGGCGAAACCTCCATACTTGTGGCCCAAGTCTACCACAGTATGGAGATATAAGTCCAGCTCTTCCCGCCTGCTAGGGGTGGCTGAGCACAGGACATCTCTGAGCATGCCAAAGGCCAGGGTAAATTCGGGGACTGATAGCTTGCGGTTCAGCCTGGGGTCTTTCGCTTTAAGGACCACCGATATATCGCCCCAGGAGTAGGCCTTATTTTCTGCCAAATCATGTACGGAGATAAGGAGAGAGGCCAGGTTGACGTCCTTGCCGTCCAAAATGTCCTTCCTGATACTGGTTGGGACCAGGTGGGAGGGGTAGACAATGGCCCTTGAGCCTGAGGTACCTGTAGGAAGAGGTGTCAAGGTCTGAGTTGCAGTTGGGTAGGGGACAGCCGTGGCCGGTCGGGCCTCCAGAAGTGCAACCCTGGCTTGGACGTCTGCAACTGAGGTGGATAGAGATGACACCATCGTGTGTAATTGCGAGATGGCCGATGATATGGACTGGAGGGATGCCTGTTGGGTACTGGGTCCTGCTGCTGGTGGGGGAAAGAGGAGTTTGAAGAGCTCGCCTTTCCTTGCTGTGGCGGGGAAGGGGACACCTCTGCGTCTGAGCTCTGCCGTCAGTTTGGGGATAGTCCATCCCCTGAGGGATTGCACGCTGCCGCTTTCTGAGACCGGAGTAGGTGACAGAGGGGCCGTGAAGTCTTCACTGCCGGCCTGGGACATGGTTGCTCTGGTGAGGATCTCTCGAGCTTTATTTCCTGGTTGACTGTAACCTATTGGGGGTGAGATGAATTTCAAGTTTTTTCTTTGATCCGCTGAGTCATACTTACCCGACTTATTCTCCCTTTCCCCCCTTTTTTTTTTTTTTTTTTACCTGGGGGGATATCGTCCAACCTGGTGCAGGGTGGACCTACTGAACTTTGACTGACCTGAGAAAAATGAAAAGGTGACAATTCGTGAAGGGATTGCTAAGTAACTTGAAGCAATGATTTGTATGGTGCTTGCAATCTTGTGACAATGAAATGATTCGAAATGTTTGCCTTGATTGTGAAATGAATGAACTGCATGACAGAGGTGCGGCCTGGTCGTGTCACGATTTGTTCGACCGTGAACCGGGCTCTGGAGCATGTATTGAAATGGGGCAACTGAAAATATTGGTGCTCCTAGGACGAATCGGTGCTTGTTTGATGCATCTGGATTCGAATAGGAGTGCAGTATTAAATGAAATGAGAGAAATGATTGTTTTGACCGCGGCTCGAATTGGTTGTGCCGTGTTAGAGACTGGCAACTAACCGAGCTCTGGTATAGGTATGAAATGCGATCGGAACCAGTGCTGCATGCCGTGACGAATCGGTGTACCTCAGATGCGACTGGTTTCGAAACGGTGATGCGTTGTGGGAGTGAAATGGTAGAAATTGCATGACAGAGATGTGGATCAATCCCCCGATGTCTGCGATTAGCTGTGATCCGGACTCTGGAGCATGTATCAGAAATGTGGCCAATCCTGGGCACGCCGAGACGAATCGGTGCATTTTCATGCGACTGATTTCATGTCGGAACGTGATACGTGGAAATGAGATGATAACCATGACAGAGGTACAAATGACTGATACCGTAACTCTGGAGCATGTATAGAAATGAGGCCAATCCTGGGGCACGCCGAGATATATCGGTGCATTTTTGTGCGACTGAATTCCTGTCGGAACGTGATACATGGAAATGAAATGATAACCATGACAGAGGTACGAATGACTGATAAAACGTAACTCTGGAGCATGTATAGAAATGAGGCCAATCCTGGGGCACGCCGAGACGAATCGGTGCATTTTTCATGCGACTGAATTCATGTCGGGACGTGATACATGGAAATGAAATGATAACCATGACAGAGGTACAAAATGACTGAGAAAACGTAACTCTGGAGCATGTATAGAAATGAGGCCAATCCTGGGGCACGCCGAGACGAATCGGTGCATTTTTCATGCGACTGAATTCATGTCGGGACGTGATACATGGAAATGAAATGATAACCATGACAGAGGTACGATTGACTGACAATAACTTAACTCTGGAGCATGTATAGAAATGAGGCCGTAATAACTGGGGCACACCGGAACGAATCGGCGCATCTTTGGTGCGACTGGATTCGAATCGGAGCGCGGTAGGTGACTGAAATGAGAAATGATTTGAAAATGTCAGAAATGAGTTTAAAAATGTTTTCAGAAATGAGAAATGATTTGAAATGTCCGAAATGAGTTTAGAAATGTTTTCAGAAATGAGAAATGATTTGAAATGTCCGAAATTAGTTTAGAAATGTCTCAGAAATGAGAAATGATTGGTATCGAACTAACTTGATTTGATAATTTACAAAATTGCGACTGGCTATGGCTGTCTACTGATACCGACATGCTAGAAATGAAGCGACGTCAGCGTCGCTGTGCTATCGAATTTGTAACGTATCAAAAGTACGAGCGATATACATTGCAGTTTGTGAGATGCGGGTGAAACGAAATTTGAACTCACGGTTTAGTGACATGATATGAAAAACGAAAAGTCCGACGGGACCTTACCTGCGACAGCCAAGCCAGACGCGTGGTACAAACTATAAACGAAAACGCGGACTTCGAAAGTTTTGAGTACAGAGTATCGAATACGGGAACTTGCGAGGCAAGAACTTGCGGACGCTGGTATATCGAAGTCGGCTTAGTGACGTATATCACGCACAGGAAACCGACAAGCACCACAGGTGAGCGGGCTGCTTAAGTACCCCCCCGGGCTCCTCCCATAAATTCAGGCCACCATACTGGCCTTCCTACATATACTACAATGACTGCACTATATACTCCGAACTGTATTATATATACTATACTGACTTCACTATATACTCTGAACTGTATTATATATACTATACGGACTGCACTATATACTCTAAACTATACTACACTGACTGCACTATATACTCTGAACTGTATTATATATACTATACAGACTGCATTATATACTCTGAACTGTATTATATATACAATACAGACTGCACTATATACGCTGAACTGTATTATATATACTATGCGGACTGCACTATATACTCTGAACTGTATTATATATACTACACTGACTGCACTATACACTCTGAACTGTATTATATATACTACACTGACTGACTGCACACTATACTAACTACCTGCCTAATCTCCATTCATTCACTATATACGGCCGCCGTGTAAGCAGCAGCTTATATAGCGTGGGGCGTGGACTTAGCCCCTGAGCCATGATTAGCCAAACGCACCCTGCCTTTGGCCAATCATGACTCTCACAGCACATCGTGCTGTGATTGCACTGATTGCAATCAGCAGCCGTCAATGCGCTGCGATCTCGCAGTGCATTATGGGGCACTCCGGAGTGGGCGAACTTCCCACGAGCGCCCCATTTGTTCCTTTGTTCTTAGACTCGAACATCCAGCTCACCCCTAGCCAGGAGCAGAACATTGCATTACATGCTAAGTGCTGTGCTGTGGACTATGGAAGCTATTTATCACACTAGTCTAAATGAAGTACATATATTACTAAATTTCTCAAAGAGCATTAATAGCCATTAAGTATGCAATATTAATCTTTTAGACAAAAACCGTTTGAGATGTTTTGTACCTGCTAATATGTTGGTTCTTTAGATGTGCTAAAAATCGCTTTTAGACATATCAACTACTAAAGTATATTGGATGATGCTCCTAAAGTGGTTCTAAAGCATAAACATTTTTTACCGTAATGCAGTCCTTGCATTAAGATAAAAAAATGTTTAGGCATCAGCATCCCCCCTCAGCCCCCTTTTTACTTACTTGAACCCTCATTTGACAGCGATGTGCAGATCTGCAGCTCTTCCCTCCCCTCAATTCCCGGGCTTGTTGGCTTTGCTGGGACACCGGGAGCCATTGGCTCCCAGTGCTGTCAATCAAAGCCAGTGATGAGAGAGTGGGGGGAGAGTCCAGCTGTCTGTGTCAATGGACGCAGCAGCGGGGCTCAGCAGCGAGCACACGCAAACGAATTCCCATGGGGGCACTGGAAAGAGAGGAGGGGCCAGGAGCGGCCACGGAGGACCCAAGAAGAGGATTTCGTTTTATTCAATTTTACATTTACAATCGCTTTAAAACAAATTTATTTTTGTTTTGTATAGCATAAATAGTGGAAAGTACTAAAGAGAAAGTTTTTTTCTTTCATTTTTGCATAGAGTAAAGGAAGGATTGTAACCTCTGTCAGTTTTTTTTTCTCATTTGTGTCCTATTGGGGAAATTTTCCTTCATGTCCTTTTTTTTTTTTTTGCTGTCTGTGACCCATTGTGGAGACTTTACTTGTCCAACATGATGAGAAATCCTCTCTAGGGCTGGCCATACATGGTCGAATTTCGAAAGAATTTTCTTTTGAAAATCAGAAATTTTGTGTGTTTTGTGATCCAATGGTGCCACCACTGATTTTGAAATTCGGGCAACCAAGCCTTCAATTTCGCCTCATGTTGCTACAGAAAAGAATTTTAGTGGTCGGGAATCTTCTTTTCTTTCCGGGAACTTTCTTTTCTTGCACATGTGCATTTCTTTTGCAATTGCATTTCTCGCACGTTTCCCCCATCATTGATTAGAAAATCGTTTGTTTTTCAAAAAAATCGTCTGTTGCTGCAGCCAACTAATGGTGCGAAATTCGAATGAAAATTCTTAGATAAGATTTTCGAAAGAAAATGATTTCAAAATTCGACCCATGTATGGCCTGCCTTAGATCGCAGTCTGCAAAACAGGTGTGGCCACATGCTGTAATTAGGAACAATTAGCCAAATATAATATTAATAGCAAGAAATGTTGCAGATTACAGTTAAAATGAGAGGAGATTTCAGATAACATAGAGCCTGTAATGTAGATTAATTCCACAGTAGATATTACTTGATTACTACACTTCATTAAATCCTGTTATTGTAGATCACTGAAGTGAAGAAAAAAAATAACCCCTATGTTTACATTTTAAAAAAGTCACAATAAAAAGTAGCGTGGTACCAGGAACAAAAAATCAATCGCAACCTGACATGTTTCGGACTAGAGGTCCTTCTACTGGGGCATATTGTCCTCGCACAGTGCCACCGCATTATAGGGGCGAATTGGCGTCTAATCGCGGCTTTTATACGAGTGCAGCCTACATTATCAACGCTTGAGAAGGATTACAATAAACAGGAGGCACCAGATGCACTGAACCTCTATCAAAGCATTGTGACACAGTCAACATATGTGAAAGCAATCTACCAAGGGCCCGGCCCATCCCTAGTCATCAGTCCACCATCTCTGGCCATCTTCACTACTGACCCCTACTGACCAAGAAATATGGGAGCAAACAATTAAATCCTTAGTATTCCATGTCATATTGCAACAAAAATAATACCAGCAGACATTTGACCGTTTCAGATACACTGTTCAGAGAAAATCATAAACATTCATTCCATTATAAATGCAATTGATGGCAGTTTACAAGTATCCCATTATCCAGTAAGAATACACAAAGAAAAAAAATACACATGTTCATATTATCTATATACCCCTATAGTGTTGTTAAACTTATAAAAAAAGGCTTAAAACCAACTACATCAATCAAGCCTGGTGATTTAGTTGCATCCAATTGGTGTATCCACCTGGCTTCTCTTTGCAAAATGAGGCGGTCCCAATCACTGCCTCGTGTATCAGGGTGCACTCTTTCAAGTGCAAAAAACGTAACTGAGCGTGAATTCTTATTATATTTCCACGTCCTATGTCTGCCAATAGGGGACATAATGTCCCCATTTTTGATGGCATACTTTAGGGGTAGGCAACCTCGGCCCTTCGGCTGTTTTAAAACTACAAGTCCCATGAGACATTGCAAGACCCTAACAATCACAGGCATGACTCCTAAAGGCAGAGGCATGATGGTATTTGTAGTTTCACCACAGCTGGAGGGCGGAGGTTGCCTACCCTTGGCATTTATGGTCATATATGCGCTGCCAAAAATGGCGTTTTGTTTTGCCAACATAATAATTGCCGCATCCGCATACCATAAGGTATACAATGCCCATCGTCTGGCAATTAACAACATGTTTTACCTGGTGAATCTCACCATTTGGTAGTTTGTGTCTAATCCCGGGCCAAACAAACTGGCAGCATGCACATCCACAACATTTGTGAGTACCGGGATATTTGCATCTCTCATGTCTCTCTTAAAGTGGCTATGTACCACATGAGCTCGAATCAAATTATTCCTTCAGTAGACTATTTCGGCCTGTTCTTTAATGCATTTTTCTACTTGTTGGTCTCCCTTTAATAAATACCAGTGTTTATTGACAATTTGCCTAATTTGATGTTGTTGTCTCAGGATCAGTTTAGTTGTATTAGAATTACTTGTGTCACAAGTCCTATTTGTTTGTGGAAAATAAGATTTTCCCTTTTATGTTTGTTGGCTCATTGATACACCTTTTTAAAAGTTATTTTTTACTTATCCCCAGGCTAACAATCTATGTTTTAGTTCATTGGCTTATTTGTTAAAGTCTTCTTGTGACGAGCAGTTCCGCTTGATGCACAGCTATTGCCCATAAGGTATAGATTTGACTAGACTGGATGGATGGCCACTGTTAGCTTTTAGGATAGTGTTCCCTGCTGTGGGTTTCCAAAACAGGGTTGTTCCCAGAGTAAAGTCTGGTTTCATGAATATCTTGATATCCAAAAAAGAAATGTGTTTTTGATCACATGTCATAGTGAATGATAGATTGTAAACATTCCTATTCAACAATTGAATGAAAGTATCAAGCAAATCTCTTTATCCATCCCAGAGTATGAGGATGTCATCTATGTACCTGTGCCATGACAGGATATAGCACAGGTACATAAAGAGAGACTCATCACTCATGAGGTGATGTTCCCACCCCCCCAGGTACAGGTTCACATAGGATGGGGCACAACATGTCCCCATTACGACAAAAGAGAGAATATAGGGGACTTTGGACTTTGTAGGCACAGTAACATCACATATTCTTATATAAAAACTAATTTTATTGAAAAAACCATATACATAGAAAATACGTTTAAAAGCCACAGATCACAAAAACTATATCTGATAAGAGATATTTGATAGACCAGGTGCTATACAAAACCATCTAGTTAATACAACTCAGACATAAGGATGGTCATCCCGGGTAGCGACAAGTCCGAGGCGACGGTTGAATAGAAGGTCATAAGATATAGGGTACGTGTCATAAAGATGCTCAACTAGTTGCGCGTGTCCTCACGCTTCTTCAGGAGCGAAAACTGTGGCGTAGCTGACACAAATGCATGACATACAATTAAAATACATCACCATAGATAACCATATAATACATTGCAGAAGGTATGATCCTGCAGTTATAACCTTAATACAGGGGGGGCCCAGTGCTGGCTAGATCAGTGCAACAAGGGACGGAGCCCCAAGAGAGGGCAGCAAGAAGTCACCATGGGGGCGTGCAAAACAGAATTCTAAAGAGTTGTATGCACCAAGGGGTATCAGAAAAAAGAAGAAAAATTATCTCTATGTCCAAACATTGGACCATATAGTGGAATTGGGGTACCACTAATTGGGGAAAAATAGGGAAGGCGACACAAGGGTAGGGAAAAGGGAAGGGGGAAAGGGGAGGAAAAACAGAAAGGGGATAGGGGCCATATTTACTTACTAGATATGAGTATTGACAAATCATACAATAACCCGCAATGATTGGTAGCAAGGCTCACGATGGAAAATATTACTACACGTGGTAACTCCAATGTAGATCTAAAGGACATGTATTGAGACCTGCACAGGAATATATAGGTCATTTAAGTGAAGGATAGTGTATAGTCAGGAGGTAGTTTAGATATAAAATCAGGCCACTAACTCACCAATAGTTTCGTTATTGGAGTAATCTAAACTGTGTATCTTGTAGATAACGGCATAGAGACCAAGCTTTATGTAGCCAGTAGTTATAAAAATGCCATAACTATGGTATTTTCATCCTCCTATAGTACCACAAATGAGATGGGGGAAAGAGAGGGGTGGGAGAAGGAAACAAAAAATCAAGCCCTCAGCAGCAGTACTCAGTGACCCATGTCCCAGTAGCACTAGTCAATACCCCTCGCTACCCGGGATGACCATCCTTATGTCTGAGTTGTATTAACTAGATGGTTTTGTATAGCACCTGGTCTGTCAAATATCTCTTATCAGATATAGTTTTTGTGATCTGTGGCTTTTAAACGTATTTTCTATGTATATGGTTTTTTCAATAAAATTAGTTTTTATATAAGAATATGTGATGTTACTGTGCCTACAAAGTCCAAAGTCCCCTATATTTTCTCTTTTGTCATAGTAATCATAGGACGTGGCACTTTTATACATTTATGTATCCACAGGGCCACTCTGTGTAGGGATACTTTCTTTTGTTGCAACATGTCCCCATTGCTACTCCCTGTACCTGGAGGTGATGGGAACCATCAAAGACAAAATAGTTGTTATTCAAAATAAATTCCAAAAGTGTCAACACTAACTCATTATATCTCTTCTGACTAGTGTTTTTTTTCTTGGAGAAATGTATCTATAACATGAATTCCTTTACCATGCGGAATGCTACTGTACAATGTCTATGGCAACAAGCCAGGTGTTAGGGGAAATGTATGTTTTTAATCATTTGTAAAAGATGGTGTCATGAGAGAGTTTACCCGTTGGTGGCGCTATCGGTCTCTTGGATCGCAGTACCAGTGTTCACCAGCAGGTGTCTTCCAACACCTGGGTCCTGCAGGAAGAGGTCTCTCCTGCTGGTGGCACTGTTGCATCCCTGGGCCGTAGTACCGGTGTCCACCAGCGGGTGCACTCCGGCAGTGTGGAGCAAACAGCACACACTGCTGTGACATGAGTTCAATTACCACAGCCTTATAAATACCCAGCAAGCCCTCATAGGCTTGCCTTGGTCTCTGTCTCTCTCCCTGCATTCTGACCTTGCTGCCTGTTATTTTGACCTTGAGCCTGCATCTGCCTTGTCCTGACCTGACCTGACCTGATCTGATCCTATCCCTATCCTGAGCCCTTCCTGGTCCTGTCCCTTCTGTTCCTGGTTACCTTGGATCCCTGCCCTGTATCCCATCCATCCATCCTCTCCCTGTCCTGTTTGGTTTCTCGTCCTTGCCCATCTGCTGACCTCCCTGTGTATGACCTTGGCCTGGCTTGTTTACGATTCCGGTATCTCCATTTACTTGTATATATTGTTGTTTGTAGTGGGTTTGTTGTGTTGGTTTTGCACTGGTTATATTCCTTTTACTTGTCACTTATTTAATAAACACCATTATTTCACTTACATGTGTTTCTGGTCTCCTCTGTGCAGTCCACACGGTCTGGTCAATTAGATCCTTTGACAGATGGATTGTGTCTTTGGTGTAAGAGGGAAGTGATGTTACTTGTGATCGCAGGTGGGTATCAACTAAAATACTCATGTTTTCAGTTAAGCTCCCTCATCCAGAAATTATAGGTCTTCCGGGAGATAAATTGGGTTTTTTGTGAATCTTGAGTAGTAAATAAAAAGTGGGAGTTTGTGGCCAATCTACCTTGAGAAATTCCCATGTTGTTTTTGGGATAACTCCCTGATTGTAGGCTTCATTGATAATTTGATTGTATTTTTGTGTAGCTTGTGTAAGTTTATGCTGGGAAACCTTTTTGTACCACTTAGTGTTTTCAATATCTGCTGGCTTATTGAAGAATATTGATCTGTTGACATAACCACAACATTTCCTCCTTTATCAGAAGGTTTTATTACTATGTTTTTTCTCCCTCTCAGATCTTCTAAAGCTCGTCTTTTGGCTAAGGTAAGATTGTGTTTAGCTCCTTCTTTGCCAGATAGGGTCTTCATTTCATGTGTAGTTTGTTGTACAAATGCTAAGGTGTTACTATTTAGAGATATTGTGCTATGTTCATTTGTAAAGTTGTTGTGTTTCGGTGTCAGATTCTCTTTCATGTAACATTCCTTCGAGTGCCAGAAAGGTAGGTATGCTACAGATAGGGACAACTTTTGAATGGGTCGACTTGCTGTGGAGTTATGAGATTTGTTACATTTCTAGATTTCATGAACACCCCTTTGGGATGATCAGGTAGTTGGGGGCCCAAACTTCAATCACTCCCCCAGCCACGTTTGATGAATTAATGATACACAACATTTCATCAGCCTTTGCTGTGTCTCATTACATTTTTCTCAGGTACATTTTTTAGGTGTAGCTCCAGCCCAAAAAATATTTTTTAACCTTTTGGATAACATAAGAAAGGGTTAACACCCCTGTAACATTTGTTTTCCTGACTGTGCCCTTGTTCAGAAGATTTCACCTCACTTTCTGTCCCAATGACAATTGGATTTTGAACATGTTGGGTTGTTGTGGAAGCAAGCCTTGGTGATATCAGCGGAGGTACCTTTCTCCCATAATAACTGTTACAGGAGTGAATTTTCCTTCCTAGGGGTAGATTTCCCCTCACTTCCTGTTGTCTCCCTCCATTTGTAAGTAGGAGTCATTTGTAAGTCAGATGTTTGTAACTAGGGGACATCTGTAATCTGGTTTGGTCTGAGCTCCCAACATTCTTCTCATGTCAAGTGAGTGGAAGTACTGATATACTGGAAACACTAATGGCAATCAGATATCCATTTGCAGATATATTTTAAATAAGTGGTATATCATGCAACCTCAGCACAACATCCCTGTAGAGGTAAAATCTCAAAAAATAGAAAAAGATAGAACTTTAATGGTGCTAAACCTCAGAAAAACACACATACAAGTTTATTAAAAACACAACTTTTTTATTAGAAAAATATTTCTAAAAGGAGGACAATAAGTCCATAAAAACAATAGATGAATATGAGATACCTCCCCATACACCTTCTTATGTTCAAATGCATATTCAATCAAAAGTATAGTGGATATAGAATCAAACAATAATTTTTTGAGAGGTACAGAAATGTTAACAATGATATGTTTGCAATATGGAATGATAGTAATTCACTTGCATTACATGTATGATTATTGTTGTGTTCCATATTATACACAGGACACACTTTCAGCTATAATGGATAATGGATCCCCATTATTATGTATTTTGCATATAATTTTTCCTACATGTTTTTTACCTTCATTGTTTGACCTCTGGCTTAATATTGCATTTTGTTTTACATTTTGTTTTGTGGTGGTGTATGTAGCTATAGTTTATATTCATTTTCCCAAGGCCATTTTCTAAGTCATCCAACAATTATACATTGTAAATATAATAACATTGATATTGTGTGTATCCATTGTTTTGTACAATGCCATTTCCATAAATCCCAAGTTGCAATGGAAAATTCTGAAATCTACATATCTCATTGAAAGCATGAAAAAGTTTATGCACAAATGGTCACCCCGTGTACACAATCAGTGTATTCACACAGTAGAAGAATAGATTGGGTTTTTAAGGGCTTTCTTGTTTTACTGTTAAATATTTTCTCTTCCCACAAATGGTTCGTTTAATGACTAAAGAGCTCTATAATGCATTCATTATGAACACAAACACACACTACATGAACAGGAAGGAGATTTCATCTTAAAAAAAAAAAGATTTTAAAGTTTTCTTTTTTTTTTTAACTTTGGTTAACAGTTATTAATGTCATAATAATTATAGAAATGTTAAATTCTAAAAAAATACATAAACTGAGAAAAATAATTGATGCAGATAGCATGTAGTGAAAATGAAGACTGTGCAATAGCTAAATAAAAATGTAATAATCTACGCTATGGAGGTCTCATTAACCAGCATAGGGCTGCTAATTTTATAATGCACGTGGCTGTTTCCTTTGATGTTGGTACACAACGACTCAAAAAATTACTGATTTTGGCTAAAATGGACACAAATTTCATAAAATTATAATGTAACTGAAGGCTTTGGGGTAGTACTGTACCACAGCTGTGTGCTTCCAAAAGGCTTTTGAGTAGCAGTGTTCCACAGCTGTGTACTGACCAAACAGATTGGAGTAGCAGTGTTCCACAACTGTGTGCTACCAAAGCAGCATGTCAAGTAATGCCCCAGCTCCTGGAACAAAACCACATCACTTTATAAGAAGCCCCCTATGCTCCAATATGATATTATACATTAATATACCATTAGGAAAATAGTGGTTTGCTGCAGAGACTTTTTGAGTTATTCCAGTAACATGGTAATAACTAACAAATAATTACCTTGTTTGTCTATTTATTTTTAAGTATATGGTAACTCTAAACCTTGCTTGTCTATTTATTTTACGTGTATCTAAACATATTTTAAAAAATGTAGTATATTGCAGCTTACCAATCATTACATGTAGTGTAAAGATTTTTTTTTTATATGGTGATCTTGCCACAAGCACATTTATTGTCCTAGTCCAACAGTGCATACTCACTGTACTGTAGCTATGGAGGAGCAGGAGCAGCTGCTCACTACAGATTCGGACTATAGATCATCTCCCCCTCTCCTTATCACCTAACGTATGAGGGAGGTAATCTGGGTGGGACAGATAGGACTTCAGGATTTCAGTGTAAGGAGGCACTAGGGGTTATTTACTAAAGGAAAATCCACTTTGCACTGCAAGTGCACTTGGAAGTAAAGTCACTGTAGATCTGAGGGGAACATGCAAGGAAAATAAAAAACAGCATTTTAGCTTGCACATGATTGGATGATAAAAATCAGCAGAGCTTCAACTCATTTCAGATCTACCCCTTAGATTTAGAGCGACTGCACTTCCAAGTGCACTTTCAGTGCACTTGCAGTGCAAAGTGGATTTGCCTTTCGTAAATAACCCCCAATGTGTTGTTAGCTCAGTAAGGCTAGGTCCACACCTATGCACATTGCAGTTGATGCGTTTTCCAGGTGTATTTTGCATTTTTTAATGCCTTTTGAGTTTAATGCCTTTTGCATTTTGCATTATTGGGAGGTGTCTATTGTCATGCAGGAGAAACCAGCAAAAACACAGTGGAAATGCATCAAAAATGCAAGCTTTTGCATTTTACATGCCTTTCTGCTGTGTTTCCATTGATGTCTATAGAACCAAAGCCACAACCTGCCGTGGGCAAAATCCCCAACCCTTTCCAAAAAATGCACCTTTTGAAAATGCACAAATGTGAATGTGACCCATAAAAAACAGGGCAAATGGACCGTAGTAAGTTTCTGCAAAACTGAAAATGTACTGTAAATCGCATAGGTGTGAACGTAGCCTAAAGGAAGTTACAAGCTCCCTGCATTTCTGGCAGGATCAGTGGATATAAAGTCCTGGACTGCTGCACTCCATGCAAAAACATCTTTATTGAAAAATGCGTATAAAATCCAAAATAGCAAACAAAACAAACCAAAAGGTGGACACAGCGGGCATAAAATAGCTAACGCGTTTCACATTCAAAGATGTTTACACATAGCTCTGTTTTGTTTGCTATTTTGGATTTTATACGCATTTTTAAATAAAGATGTTTTTGCATGGAGTGCGGCAGTCCAGGACCTCTTTTCCTTTGCAGACTTGAGCACAGCCAGCACCCAGCACTGTGTGGTAGGAAGGGAGTTCTCCAAGGGATTACAGAGGCTTTTGGAGCGGCTTTCCCCTTACAGGATCAGCGGATATGTTTGTATTCATTAAACAGATAAAATGAAATTCAATCACATATTTTACAGTCCAACGAGAAGAAAATAATAAAAGCCCATTGTTAGGGTGTACATATACTTTAACAGGCACTAATGCCACTATCTTTTCATGGGTTCAGAAGGAATCTTATATAAGAATGTACACCTGTCATCTGGAAGCCTACAGTATTTCATATATCTATGAGAAATTCACTTATCTGTACACATAATCACTCATCTTGGAATCTATGTGATTACAGGTAATGACTTCAGAACAACATACTCAAAGAGACTCTGGGAACTTTTAGGCCCCTTTCACACGAGCTGACTCCAGCAGTGGATCCACCTGCTCAGTGAGGAATCTGCCTGCTGAGCACCTGGATGACAGGTCAGTGTCTGCTCCACTTATGCAGAGTTGACACAGACCAGCCTGTTCTCCTCTATGGGCAGTTGGATGTAAACAGATGTCCATTTACATCCGACGACTGTCATATGATCTTAACCACCAGTTGGATGGGGAATGGATTCCCCATCTGTCTGTTTTTCAGCAGATAGAATTGGATCAGATGTCAGCAGGTGTCAACAGGTACATATCCGTTGACACCAGCCGCTCCATAGAGAGCTATGGATTGTCTGATCAGGTCCACCTAAAAAACTTACAAGTCCCATGTGAAAGGGGCCTTGGACTTGCACATGAAGTCAGAAAAAACAAAAACTTCAAACAAGCTCAGTAGCTCTGGCTAGGTGGCTCCCACAAAGCAAGATGTCCATCAAAGGACACTCAACAGTAGCTTAGATCATAGAAATACAGAACGGAGTGCCAGAACAGAACAAGTTGAAAGAGTCCAAGATAATTCTAATTGTTGGAAAGAAAAACAACCAACGCATTTCAGGGGCAACACCACTACTTAACAAAAGTTGCACTCTTTCACCTAGTTTTGGTGTGGTGACCCTTTCTGTTTTTTTATGATTGCAGGCAATAAACATCTTGCTAAGTTGAGTTTAGTACTAACTTAATGCTTTCATGATGTTCACAAACAGCTTTACTCCCTACAGAATTCAATAGACTCAGTAAGTAGTTTCAACTAAAATCCATAATACTGCAGTCAGCAAAGAGGACTACACCAATGAAGCACGTGAACACAGTAATCCTCTATATACAGTACATATTCACTGTATCTGAACATATTCTGTATTAGCTAATTATTATTGCATTTTGCATTTTGGCTATCACAAGTTCTTTTAAAGCTTTTGATAAACATAGTTTCTTTACTACAGATATGTATATGCTTTGCCTTACATCGTCGACATGCTATCAGATGTTTTCAACATGTGTCCATAGCAGTGTTGTCAACCTACCACATTGAAATTTACTGACACGACACCCAAAATTTACTGGCACCGCCAAGTTTTTACTAGCATTCCCAAAAGGTACAAGATTGCAGTCTTTCTGTTAAAAAAAAATACATTTTTGTGTGCAAATTTCAGTATTTAGGCGACAAACAAGTACAATATGCAATTAGCAAGGTGAATTAAGTTAGATATTAAGGCAAAAATCATATTGTTTTATTTTTGATATAGTAAGTAAGTAGCTCAGGGACAGGAATGGGGCAAGAAGTTAGAATGGGGAGGCACACACACATGAAGTTGACTCTCACAGTGACACTGACATCTGCAGCAGCACAGATGATGATGACACCTCACCAACATGACATGTCCCCTCCTTACATAGTTGGTAAAGTTGGTGAAGTCCATCCAGTTCAACCTATGAGGTGTGTGTGTTTATGTCAATAGTACATCGTATACCCCTGTAAATTGTGGTCGTTCAGGTGCCCATCTAATAGTTTTTTGAAATTATCCCTGCTCCCTGCTGATACCACTACTTGTGGAAAGTAATTCCACATCCTTACCGCTGAGAGTAAAGAACCCTCTATGCAGTTAAAGGTTAAAGTGACTTCCTTTGTCTAGCTGAAGATGATGACTTATGTCACGTACACACGACCGGACTTTCTGGCAGAAAAGGTCAGACGGAATCATTCCATCAGACATTCGATCATGTGTGGGCTTCATCGGACTTTTTCTTTCTAAAATTCTGACGGACCTAGAAATAGAACGTGTTTCAAATCTTTCCGACTGACTCAATCCCTATCAGGAAAACCGTTCATCCGTATGCTAGTCCGACGGACCAAAAACGACGCAAGGGCAGCTATTGGCTACTGGCTATTGAACTTCCTTTTTCTAATCCCGTCGTACGTCATCGCGTTCTAAACGAACGGACTTTGGTGTGATCGTGTGTAGGCAAGTACGTTTCAGCGGAACTCCATCGGAAAGACCGTCAGAGTCTACTGATGGAAAGTCCGGTCGTGTGTACGCGGCATTACAGGTACAGAGGGTGGGAAATCATACACACTGCCCCTGCCTAGACACGCCCATAGACTCCTCTAGTCATTGTTCATTGGTTGAGATTTGTATAACTCCTCCTGTTTGAATGAATGCCTGTGCTTGATTGGCTGATTGTGGAACCATCAGGCTCTGTTAAAGTGGTGTTCCGGCCAAAATTATACTTTATAAATAAAAATACCCCTATAATACACAAGCTTAATGTATTCTAGTAAAGTTAGTCTGTAAACTAAGGTCTGTTTTGTTAGTTTATAGCAGTAGTTTGTTATTTTATAAACTTACAGCAGGCCGTGGCCATCTTAAGTGTGGGCATCTGAAGCCAGATTGTATTTCTTCCTGGATCTCCTCCTTGCAGATCTCGCACATGCTCAGTGCAGCACAAGCAGTGTAATAGGTTTCAGGTCAGGTTTCCATAGCAACGGCAGTTTCAGAGGAAGTTGCCACCCCTTCCCACAAGGCATTGCAAACAGGAAATGATGCGATGGGCCGCGGCCAGCGAGGAGGAAGTAAAAAATGAATACAGCAGATATACAGTAGGTGCTGAGGAAAAAAAATAAAAAAATATCCAATTTGTTTACAGTGCACAGTTTAGTGAGGGATGCTGAAGAGTTGTAAAAGTGGGTGGAACTCCACTTTAAGTGCTCTAAATAAACAGAACACAGGCTCTAGACAGTCGAGCTGTGGAGCTAAGGATGTAAGGGTGGTGGTCATGTCTGTTTACTTATACAGGAAACAGGGGTTTACTAAGATGCATTATACCAAGAAGCTGAAAGGGCGCTCTATTAGCGCAGGAGACATGGATTACGCGCAGCATATAGTGGAATTTCCACGACATGCAGAGCCAAGCGTCAAAGCCATATTTTTAACTGGCAACCTTTTACTGTAACTGGCATTTACTGGCAGGAGAAAAGTGCCTGTTTTTTACTGGCTGCCAGTAAAAATACTGATGTTTGGCAACACTGGTCCATACTCAGAATGTGTTTTTATAGGTAATGTGTCTATGAATATGTGCTTCTCTTTTCAGTACACTGTCAGTATTTCCATGCATTCTGCATGAAGCTCTCTTCAGGTTTGCTCTTCCTAAACATATGACACATCAGTACAAAGTGTGCATCAGTGACCCGCAACCGTGCAGTACCCACTTTCCACTTCTTAACATGAAGACAATATTTGTGCACAGTATTTTGGATTAGCTTGTTTAGTGTTGACATGACTGTTAATCTCCTATCTCTGTTTTAATCTCTGACTTTTAAATGCATGACGAACAAACAAACGGCAATGGCTTTACGATCAGCGATGAAGAAGCAACATGCCAGGAACATGCTGTATTTGTAAACAGCTCAGACCATGGATTTTGTGAAGTGGATTAGGTTGTAATTAAAATAAAACAACAGTGGAAAAAATGCAATTTTAGGGAAAGCTTAACTCAATGTAAAAACATCTATTTCAGTTTGCTGTCCACAATTTCTGCATGTCTGGCTCAAACAGAGTAGCACATATGGTACTAGCATAAGTTTGTGTCAGACTGTCTACTATCGGAAATTCTGCATGCAAATAGTTTTATAGAGGTGCTAAAATGTGTTTAGTATACTTAAAAACATTTGCAATGCAAAAAATAAGGAACAAGGCATATTAAACTGGTATAAGTATGTTCTAGAGGGTTTCTCAATATGCATGAATAGTCACGGTGTTAATTGCTATAGTATTTCACAATGCATATACAGTGAAAGCAATAATACACTTTCCAGTATATCAAATACAGGTGTATCCTTGGGCTCCAAACCCACTTGCAAAAGAGTGATTGTTCAGGTTGGCCCAGAAGACAAAGTGGATCAGTTGCACTCTTCATGTCTGATTCTCAGGGTGACTATTTCAGATTTGTGGGTCTAGGGCCCTAATTACCATGCGGTACCTATTGGCTTGGTGCTGCACGGTGGGGTAGGGAAGGTCTGCACTAAAAACACATGCTTTACAATATTTTCTTTTTTTGCTTCTTACCATCTATTATTTATTATCCTTATATCTAGGAGGAAAAATGTAAATAGTGTGTTTATGCATGTATTTGTCAGTTCTCTAAGTGGTAGATTGCATTTTCCACTGCAGCATGTAGGCTGTGGCATAGAATGCCATGATTGCTGTGGAAGGTAGCAAACCCTTTCATCAGAGGCGTAACTAGAACTTTCAAGGCCCCAGTGCAAGAAACCATGATGGGCCCCCCTTCCATCCGAGCCCCGGGGCTTCCAATTTTGGGAGGGTGTCCATGGACATCCTCCCAAAACTGTGCTTCCTGCATGCGCCTTGGGACATGCATCCAGCGCAATCACGGTGGCCCTTTACCATGTGATCAGCTGTTTACATGTTAACAGACTTGCCGGTTATCCACAGCCCTTTCCCCCCACACGGTGTCTGAGTTTGGAAAGGACTGCCATTAACTGTCAAGGATGTCAGTAAATTGTTTACACTGATAATCAGGGCCATCTATCAGTGCCCATCAATGCCACCTATTAGTGCCCATCAATGCTGCCTATCAGTTCTCATCAATGCCACCTATTAGTGCCCATCAATGCTGCCTATCAGTGCTCATCAATGCCACCTATTAGTGCCCATCAATGCTGCCTATCAGTGCCTATCAATTCCGCCTACAAGTGTTACCTATCAGTGCTCATTAATGCGGCCTATTAGTGCCCATCAATTCTGCCTATCAGCACCACCTATCAGTGCACATTAATGCTGCCTAACAGCGTCCATCAGTGCCACCTATCAGTACTCTTCGCTGCTGCCCATAAATGCCTTTTATCAGTGCCTATCAGTGCCCATCAGTGCCAATTAGTGCTTTCTATCAGTGCCCATCAGTGCCTTCTATCAGTGCCCATCGGTGCCTTCTAACAGTGCCCATTAGTGCCTTCTATCAGTGCTCACCAGTGCCTCCTATCAGTGCCCATTATTTTCCTCCTATCAGTGCCCATTAGTGCCTTCTATCAGTGCTCATCAGTGCCTCCTATCAGTGCCCATAATTTGCCTCCTATCAGTGCCCATCAGTCCCATCTATCAGTGCCCATTAGTGCCTTCTATCAGTGCCTTCTATCAGTGCCCATTAGTGCCTTCTATCAGTGCTCATCAGTGCCTCCTATCAGTGCCCATAAATGCCTCCTATCAGTGCCTTCTATCAGTGCCCATTAGTGCCTTCTATCAGTGCCCATTAGTGCATTCTATCAGTGCCCATCAGTGCCTTCTGTCAGTGCCCATCAGTGCCTTCTATCAGTGCCTTCTATCAGTGCCCATCAGTGCTCATCAGTGAATCCCATCAGTGCCCATCAGTCTGTCTTCTCAGGACAGCACGGCTGTGAGCGTGTCTCTCATGGAACAGCAGCACAGAGACACCAGCATTGACAGTCATATTTTCCTTTCCATCCGCCCTCTCTTGCATGGGATGACAGAGGACACAGCTGATCTGCTCCCCCTTCTCCCCCCTCCCCTATTCTCTGGGTGCTCCGCATGAAATGTGAGCTTGTTAGTTTCACACTTGACTGCCTGCGGAGCACACAGGAGAGCTGAGGGGGGAAGAAGGGGGAGCAAATCGGCTGTGTCCTCTGTCATCCCGTGCGAGAGAAGATGAACGGAGGGGGAGATAGAACTGTCAATACCAGTGTCTTCGTGCTGCTGTTCCATGAGAGACACGTTCTCCGCTCAGAACCCTGTGAATAGCAACCCTGCTGGGGCCCCCCACACTGATGGAATGCCAGGGCCCCGTCGCAAGTGCGACTGTTGCAACCCTGGTAATTCCGCCACTGCCTTTCATCATCTAAACTGCCCACTGCTAAAAAGTTGAATGCCCTGCCAAACTGGCACTCTGTTTACTTTCTATCAGAAGGGGCAGTAGCAGCCACTAGAGCTAGCCCTGCCAACAACTAGGCTTCAGTTACAGTTGCAGGGTGTGCTGCAAGGTGCATATGAGCAAGAAGTGGTGAGTAGGGAGCAGCCAGTGGTTCGAGTCAAACGTAAGTTCGACGTAAGTTCGTTTGTTCTAAAGTTCGTTGTAGAACAAACAAATCGGGTGTTAGTTTGTTCTAAAACGAACCGAACATATGGAGCATTCGTGGGGAACTTCGAGCACTGCAGAAGGCCCCATAATGCACTGCGAGATTGCAGTGCATTGCTGTATGATGATTGGCCAAAGCATGCACCTGAACTGCATGCTTTGGCCAATCACAGCGCGCTCTGCTGAGAGAGCCATAATTGGCCAAAGGCAGGGTGGCTTTGGCCAATCATGGCTCAGAGGGACTAAGTCCACGCCCCACACTATATAAGGCTGCTTACATATCGCCCGTGTGTAGTGTTGTTGGCATGTTGACAGAGAGATAGCTTGAGTAAGATTAAGCAGGCAGGATATTCAGTTAGTGGCAGTGTATTTGATATATATATATATATATATATATATATACACACACACAGTCAGCCTAGTATATATATTTTATATATATATATATATATATACTCTGCATTTAGCATAGACTTTATATTCAGTGTTTACTCTATATTCAGTCAGTGCAGGCAATGTATTAATATATATATATATATATATATATATATATATATATATATATATATATATATATAGTCCAGTGTGTATATATTAATACTGGACTGTATACTGGACTGGGCTGTATATATATATATATATATATATATATATATATATATATATATACACTCTGCATCCAGTGTAGCCTATATCTACAGTGCATTCGGTGGTGTACTGTTTCTAATACACTTCAGGTGGTGTACACAGTATATAATACAGTGTAGTGTGGTGGTGCAAAACAAAAAATACTACATCATGTCCGGAAGGCCACCAATGAGAGTCAGACACTCATAGGCCACCAAAGAAAGGGCAAGCAGCCTCTGTGTCTACAATCAACAGTGGTGGTCATGGATATGGTGCATTCTCTGCAGGTGGCTGTGGGGCACGCGTGCCTTTTTTTTTTGCTGCTGGCCATGTTATTGAGCCACAACAAGCAGAAGAGTGGATAAGGAAGCCGTCCTCATGCTCCTCATCCTCTGTCACCCAGGCTCAGAATAGTTTGCCTTGCAACGCAGCTGCCAAAGCGGCCTATTCCCCGACTCCTTGTCCACAGTCACTCTTTCCGTAGCCCCACCATCATGCACGGAGGAGTCCCCAGAATTATTCGATCACAGTGTCAGTTATATGCTGCTGGAGGATGCTCAGCGATTTGAAGGCTCCGATGTTGGCTCACAGGTTGAGGAAGGGAGTAACTTAAGCCTAGAGAGAGGGGTTGCCACAGAAGGACAAGAAACTGGTAGTCATACTGCCAAGTTTGCTCCAGTGACGAGGAGGGAATGATGAGGTCACTGACTGTACATGGGTGCCTGAGAGGAGGAGGAGGAGGCACAACTCCAACGAGGCAGGATGTCCTTTAGGGGGCAGCTTAAGGGGAGCCACCCTATTGCATCACACCACAGAGCTCCGCAGGTGCAGGGCGCTGCTGACTCCTCGCTGACTTTTAAAAGTTCCTTGATGTGGGCCTTTTTCGACACATGTGAAGCAGATCGCACCATTGCTGTTTGTAACCTATGTCTGAAGCGGATCAAGCGTGGCCAGAACAGCAGTCGCTTGGGCACCACATGCTTGACCAGACATATGGCGACCTGCCATGCAGTCCGTTGGCAACAACACTTGAAAGACCCACATCATAGAAAAAGGCGGACTTATCCTTGCTCCCTATCTGGGATCTCCAACCCTACTATACCTCCGGTCCTCTCAAAAACCTGCACTGAGAGGAATGAAGGTATATAGCAATAGGTGTCCCAAGTACTTGCAGCCAATCTGCTAGCAGTACACCACCAATTGATTTTAGCAGGCAAATTCCCCAGTTGCTGAACCGTAAAAAGAAATTTGGTCCCAGCCATCCACATGCTCAGCCATATTGCTAGCACTGCAACTGCTGCCTTTTCAGCTGGTAGACTCTGCACCCTTTCGTGAATTTGTGGAATGTGCTGTACCTCAGTGGCAGGTTCCAAAACGCCATTTCTTTTCACGGAAGGCCATTCCGGCTCTCTACCGCATGTGGAAGGCAATGTTTTGGCCTCGTTGGACAGGGCGGTCAGCAGTAAGGTTCATATTACCGCTGACTCATGGTCCAGCAGGCATGGGCAGGGATGTTACCTTTCCTTCACGGCACACTGGGTAACTCTGCTGGCAGCTGGGAAGGATGCAGGAGAGGGTTCAGTGTTGTTGGAGCTTGTTCCACCACCACACCTACAAAATGCTAGTGGCAATTCTACTAAAGCTCTCTCCTCCACCCCCTCCTGTTCTTCTTCCACTATGGCCTCTTCTGCAGATTTTTCCTTTGAACCAGCAGTGCTTCGTAAGCGTTCAAAGGGATACGCAAGCAGTCAGGTTAAAAGATGTCATGCGGTGCTTGAGTTGGTCTGCCTAGGGGACAGGAGCCACACTGGGGCAGAGATTCTGTCAGCTCTGCAGGGGCAGGCTCAGAGGTGGTTTACGCCATGCCAGCTTCAGCCAGGAATTGTTGTAATTGGCACAATGGCACCAACCTTCTCTCTGCCCTCCGACAGGAACACTTGACCCATGTTTCATGTTTGGCACACGTCCTGAATTTGGGGGTGAATTGCTTCTTGAGTAGGTACCCAGGCTTACAAGATCTCCTGAGGCAGGCCAGAAAAGTCTGTGGTCATTTCCGCCGGTAATACAAAGCCAGTGCTCGGCTGGCTGACATTCAAAGGGAATGCAACCTGCCCACCAACCGTCTCATTTGTGACATGCCCACCAGGTGGAACTCAATGTTGGCAATGCTGCAGTGGCTGCACACACAGCAGAGGGCCATCATTGGGTACCTGTGTGAGTATGGCACCAGAACAGGGTCAGGGGAGCTTCTTTTTGCCACACCAGGGGCTACTGATCAAGGATGCATGCACTGTCCTGTCACCATTTGAGGAGGCCACAAGGATGGTGAACAGTGACAATGCATGCATCAGTGACACTGTCCCTCTAGTCTTCCTGCTGTAGCACACACTTCATGGAATCATGGACAGGGCACTTGAGGCAGAACAGCGGGAGGAAGAATCGAATGCCTCTGCAAACTTACGTTGCATGGCCTCCCTGATTCTTCAAAGCCTGCAAAAGGACCCTTGGATTTGTGGTATCAGGGAGAGGGATCATTACTGGCTGGCAACCCTTCTTGATCCACGTTACAAGGGTAAAGTTGAAGAATTGGTCCTGCCTTCGCAGAGAGAGCAGAGGATGGAACATCTTCAGGAGGCCTTGAAGAAAGGTGTCATGAAGATCCTGCCAGTAACCAGCGTCCCAGGCGCACGGGAACATGGCCACGGGTTCCACTGTGCATGCGCGCGCGTTCACGGGTGCGATCACGCACGGGCACGCGCACTCCCGCTGGTGTCAGGCGGGCTATTTAAACCGGTCTGTCACACTTCATCCCCGCTGTCTGCTCTACAGCGTTCTGTGTGTGTTTCCTGATCTGATCTGTGTATCCTGTTATCTGACCCGGCTTCCTGTTTGACCATCCTGCTATCCGCCTGCACCAGACCCTCTTGGCTTGCCTGACCATCCCTCTGCATTACCCCTGGTACCTCTGCTGTCCGACCACTACCGACCACCGGCTTGTTGACCCTCCGCTGTGTATACCGGCTTCCAGGCTACTACCTGCTGTTGTTCCTGGTTCCAGTCCAGCGTTCCAGCCTGCTACCTACTGCTTGTTCCTGGTTCCAGTCCAGCGTTCCAGGCTACTACCTGCTGTTGTTCCTGGTTCCAGCCCAGCGTTCTAGTCTGCTATCTACTGCTTGTTCCTGGTTCCAGTCCAGCGTTCCAGGCTACTACCTGCTGTTGTTCCTGGTTCCAGCCCAGCGTTCCAGTCTGCTACCTACTGCTTGTTCCTGGTTCCAGTCCAGCGTTCCAGGCTACTACCTGCTGTTGTTCCTGGTTCCAGTCCAGCGTTCCAGTCTGCTACCTACTGCTTGTTCCTGGTTCCAGTCCAGCGTTCCAGGCTACTACCTGCTGTTGTTCCTGGTTCCAGCCCAGCGTTCCAGTCTGCTACCTACTGCTTGTTCCTGGTTCCAGTCCAGCGTTCCAGGCTACTACCTGCTGTTATTCCTGGTTCCAGTCCAGCGTTCCAGTCTGCTACCTACTGCTTGTTCCTGGTTCCAGCCCAGCGTTCCAGGCTACTACCTGCTGTTATTCCTGGTTCCAGTCCAGCACTCTACTATCCGGCTTGCTTACCTGTTGGGTTCCTGGTCCTACCTGCATTTCAGTCTCTGTCTTCAGGTTCCTGATTCCAGAGGGTGCCACCACTACTGTACTTCCAGCAGCTGTTGATCGTGCCAGGCACCCATACCACTCTTCACTCCTGACCCTCTGTTTCCATTCCAGGGGAACGGGAGTGGGAGCTGTAAGGGAGGTCTTTCCCTGCACTTCAGGCTCACAACCTACCAGGTACGTGACAAAAGGTTTGTGTAACGCATTTCCAGACCCTGGGAGCTTACCTATTTCTGGTGCTGGACAACGTGTTGCTGAGGCTTCGTTCAGTCAGAGGAAAAGCGGTGGAGAAGGTGGCCAGCTGACTGATGCCTTTAAACAATTTTTCAATCTTCAGCGCCAAGGTCTGATCGGTTCAAGTAACCATCGCCAGCGTCTGCTTTATTTGGTGCAGGAATATCTAGGGGCAAGAGCAGACTTGGAGACATTTCCAACAGAGCATCCACTGGATTACTGGGTCTTGAGGATGGACCACTGGCCAGAACTGAGCTACTGGCCTGTCCTGCATCCAGCGTGCTTTCTGAACGCACATTCAGTGCTGCTGGAGGGTTTGTAACGGATCAAAGAGTGCGCCTGTCCACAGACTCCGTTGATAGGCTCAAATTCATAAAAATGAATCAGTCTTGGATCAGCAGCTATCAAGCACCTGATGCTGATTGAATTTGCTATGGATCTGGGATCCCTTGAAGACTGCCTTTTTATTAATAGGATCAAATTGTGTTTTAGTCATTGTTTGTCCTATGCAGCTGTATGATAGTATCATGACTAATATATATAGCTTATATTTTAAACTGGAAAAATGCATTATCTCCTGTTGAAATGTTTTTAATTTAATAATATTTTTTCATTTTTATTGGCTGCTTTTCCACATTAGCACTGTAACTAGTGGTGGATTATAAGTTAGGATATGACATATGTCATATATGGTAATGTTGGACGCAGCATTCTAACTACACACCATAAAAATGTTTGTGATCCAATAATTTATTCAGTCTTTGTACCTGTGCTTCACTGTCAGGGGAACATGAAGTGTGAGCATGTGCAGAGCAGGAGGTCACATGACTGATGATGATCGCATGACTGATCATAGATAGTATATAAGGATTGATGAACTGTCCGTGTGGCCAATCCCATTTGAAGAAGTCTTTTCGATGAAACATGTCTTGGGCATGGTTACACGGCATTCCATCGCACTGACATTAGACGCCGCTGTCTGAGGAGGACTACACCGATTGGAAGGTTGGATGAGAGCTACACCAGTTCACACTTCAGGTCCGCTGTGACCGCGATGCACCGTTGGATCACTGATCCTGTTGCTTGCTGTGCTTGCTGTGGATTTTTTTAAAAGGCTTTTATGTTTCAGTTTAAAAGTGAGTGTAACCATTGAAGTGTGTTTGGAGTGATTTTAATAAATCTGTCAAAATGGTATCACGCTATGTGGAGCACTTTATTAATTTTTTCACATATGGAGCTGGCTTGATTGGATTCACGGTTCATCACATGCAACCCAGGTGTGGTTCAATTGCTGTTTTGCCAAACACGAGAGTGGGAGGCTATACAATCTGGTGAGTGCGCTCTTCAGAGGGAGTGGTGTCACTATCACGGTGGTGTGGTGGAAGAGTAGAAGATTTTTCACACAAGAAGATTGAAAAACAACTGTTGAGCTTGATCATTCATTTCTTGGAATTTATTATCTATAGTGACACTTTTCACTGGGTGTTAAAGAAATTTTTTTCATCATAAAAATAACTTTTTTCATGACACTATTATTATTATTTTTATGTATAAGTAGAGGGTCATAGGCATTATGCTGCTCTGACTCATTATTGTCCACAATTTATATTAGCGCCGCTGTCTCTATCTGTACACATGTGAGAGGTATAGTTTTGGGATTCTGATTAATGTGTAAGCTCTGTAGACAGGTGGTGCTGAAAGACTCCTGCCTACCGAATCCAGCACACTCTGTCACACTCACCCACAGCCATCTGTGTCTGCCCTCCTGTGCCTGACTGGGAGCAGGTCAATTTCCCAGCACCCATTTTATATACAGTGCCTTGAAAAAGTATTCATACCCCTTGAAATTTTCAAAATTTTACAACCAAACACGTAAATATATTTTATTGATATTTTATGTGATAGACCAAAACAAAGTGGCACAACTGTGAAGTGGAAGGAAAATGATAAATGGTTTTCAAAATGTTTACAAAAAAATATATGAAGAGTGTGCCATGCATTTGTATTCAGCCCCCTTTACTCTAACACCCCTAACTAAAATCTAGTGGAACCATTTGCCTTCAGAAGTCACCCAATTAGTAAATAGAGTCCATCTGTGTGTAATTTAATCTCAGTATAAATACAGCTGTTCTGTGAAGCCCTCAGAGGTTTGTTAGAGAACCTTAGTGAACAAACAGCATCATGAAGTTTTGGATAGAGTGGAGAGGGTGGAAAGGGATATGAACACTTGTTAGGTTATTATTTCTGTTTGTGTCCCTGTTAGGGACATTCACTCTATTTGTCTTGTTTACCATTATCACTGAGATTGAAAGTGAAAGAAAATTCCCACATTTTGAGATGTCATTAGAACAAGAGTAGAAGGGAAATCTTCCAATGGGAGCACTAGTTCTGGTGACCCTGGTGGCAACCAGGTATTTCCCTACTTTGGGGGAAATTCCTTTAAATGGCCTGTTTTGGCTTATTAGACAGAAAGTGAAAAGAAATCTCCCTAGTGGGACACAGATGGCAAAAAAAAACAAAAAACTGACAGGCAATATAACCCTTCTTTACTCAATCCAAGAAAAAAAGGTTTTTAGGCCTTTATGCCTATTAGGCCTACTTTAACTTGTGGTCAGCATTGAAGAGCTTTTTTTTACATTGGTGGTCAATAAAATACTTCCTCACATTGATAGTTATGGTCACCGAGGTACT
This sequence comes from Lithobates clamitans, assembly GCA_037952925.1. Taxonomy (NCBI): domain Eukaryota; kingdom Metazoa; phylum Chordata; class Amphibia; order Anura; family Ranidae; genus Lithobates; species Lithobates clamitans. The sequence continues at coordinate 1,938,868 of JBBGZY010000216.1, forward strand.
TCCTTAAATTGATTGCAATGGATGTGTCCACTTCAATGGTGTTCAGTAAAATGGCTCCTCCTTGTTGATCACTATTTTTTTATGTAAATTGGAGAAAATTACGAAGCATCCCTAAATTTTGATTGTAATTAAAGTCAATACTTTTATGCCTTTCATCAAATATATACTACTTTTACATGTTACACATACACCCTAATTGTAAAGGGCATTAAAGCAAACCTTGTGTTCGCTTAAAACATTCAGTCATGTGCAAGAATCAATTCCCCTGAACACTACTGGATGTTTTTGTTTGTTTTACTGTACTTCACACTTTAGTAAATCAGACCCACCTAATTTCACAGCGTGTAATCTTGCATCAGCTATATTTTTTAAATATATGTAATCAGGGCTTTTTTCTCAAACAATAGGTGCTGGAACTCAACCACAACCCCCCAAAACCCCTCCACCCACACACACCTCCAAATCACATCAAATAGTGGGTGTGGTCAGTCAAATTTCACGAACAGTAGGAGGGTCTTAAAAGGACATTAAATACCAGGATTGCATTACATACAGAGTGCAGAGTTCAGGGGGGTTACACACAGAGTGCAGAGCTGTCACTTGTAAACACAGAAACTGGACTTCTGTGTTTACAAGTGATTGTGGTGAGCAGGCCCCCCCAAGGGTCTGAGCCAGAGGTTGTGGAACTGAGTTCCACCAAGTTCCCCCTGGAAAAAAAGCCCTGTGTGTAATGAATGACCAAGTAATATTAAAACATGTTATCACATCTATTTATTTGGCTTCATTTTTACCAAAAGCAAATTCAAAAATTAAAACAGGTTCACCTAGAAAAATAACGAAAAAAATTGTGGATAGTTCTTAACTGTGGACAACAAACATGAATTTACACTACAGCTCTGGATAATTTATAAATTTTAATAATCCTGTAGATTGCCAGAAAAAAAATGTATACTATTTCAGTACAGTGTTTCACACAAATCACATTATCCAGAAAATATATTAAAAATAAGGATTGCTTTTTCCATCTTGTTTGACAATTAGAAACTTTGTGATTTTTTTTTATTATAATAGTGATTTATTGGTTTGACTCTGTATCCCCATTAGTGACCGATAGGTAAATGAGGAGCAATTTTTGATTTGTGTTAGTATAATTTTGCCAAGGAAGAATCATTAAATTTTTTTGACTGAAAGTAACAAATATACTTTTTTCCTTTATTAGAGGGTGATTTGTATTGGTGAGGGTGTATTTAGGGCAGTTTTGTTCATTTAATTTAATACTATTTGGGTTTAATTTTTTTCATTTTTTTTATTTAATTGTAATTTGTGTACTGCTACTTTATTTTTTTATTTTATGTATACTGTATATACTCGAGTATAAGTCGAATTTTTCAGCACATTTTTTGTGCTGAAAGTGCCCCCCTCGACTTATACTTGAGTCAAGCACTTTTCTGCAGCAAAAAATGTCATTTTCCAAACCGACTTTGGGGCCCCATATCTCAGGGCCACTTGATGCTAGGAACCCCAAATTTGGTGTGCAAACCAGTGAAGTTCCTAGCACTAAGTGGCCCCGAGATACGGGGCCCCAAAATCGGTTCGGAAAATGTCATTCTCTGCTGCAGAAAAGTGCTTGACATTTTCTGAAGCGATTTTGGGGCCCCATATCTCAGGGCCACTTGGTGCTAGGAACCCCAAATTTGGTGTGCAAACCCACTTGTACCATAACATATCCAAAGCTGGGGTTCCTAGCTCCAAGTGGCCCTGAGATACGGGGCCCCAAATCCGGTTCAGAAAATGTCATTCTCTGCTGCAGAAAAGTGCTTGACATTTTCTAAACTGATTTTTGGGGCCCTGTATCTCGGGGCCACTTGGTGCTAGAAACCCCAGCTTTGGAAATTTTATGCTGCTAGTTCCACTGGGTTTGCACACCAAATTTGGGGTTCTTAGCACTAAGTGGCCCCGAGATATGGGGCCCCAAATTCGGTCAACTGTGTCCATCTGCAGCAATGTCATTTCGGGACCCTTTGGGTTCAGAGACCCCAAATTTTTGCTGCAGCTAGGGGGCATCTAGGAACCCTTAACTACCAAGTTTGAAGTTCGGGGGACCTATGGCTGCAAATGGGCACAGTGAGGCATGCAAATGGGCACAGTGATGCTGCAAATGGGCATTGTTGACCCTCTTTTCCACTTACAGTAGCTGTGCATTTCTCACCCTCGTCTTATACTCGGGTCAATAAGTTTTTTCCCATTTTTTTGTGGTAAATTAGGGCCTCGACTTATACTCGGAACGACTTATACTCGAGTATATACGGTATATATTTTTTATATCTGTGAAAATGTAGAATAATGAGGGCAATGGGGATAATTTTTAGCACAAGTCCTTGCTAGCTGAAAGGAGCTTCTACAACCCCCAGGAACCATTCAATGGCCATTGCACAACCAACAACTACCATCATCTTGTCTTTCACATTGTCTCCAAAATTTCAGGGAAGTGAAAAACCTTCAATGCCTCTCATTCCAACTGCCAGGTTAAAGCTCACTTGTGTGTGTGATAGGGCTGGACTGGTAGAAGTGGGATGTTGGTACTTTTGTATTTAAACCACAATGGGCCCTCCTTCAGAGGGGCTAGGGAACAGTGAATGAGCAGTGTAAAATAAACCTTGTTCTGGTCTTGGGCTGCTGTGTCTCAAAAGGGGACATGCACCAATCAGCCATACCTTTAATACCACCAACCTAATATTGAGTAGGTCCCACACTTTGTGCCAAAACAGTCTTGACCCATCAAGTCATGGACTCCACTAGACCTCTGAAAGTATATGCTTTGGTTTTGGTCACCAGGCCATCAGTAACTGGTCCTGTAGGTTGCGAGGTAAGGCCTCCATGTATCTGATATATTTTCCCAGCACATCCCACAGATGCTTGCTTGGATTGAGATCTGGAGAATTTGGAGGCCAAGTCAAAAAACTCTAACACACTGTTGTCTCCCTCAAACCATTCTTGAACCATTTTGTGCAGTTTGGCAGGGTGCACTATCCTGATGAAAGAGGCCACAGTCATTAGGGAATACAGTCTTGCTTTCCTCCCATCCTGCATCCTGGTGTCATCTCTTTCTCAGGTAAGCAATGGACACTCACTCGGCCATTCACATGTAAAAGAAAAATAATATTCACCAGGCCACCATCTTTCATTGCTCTGTGGTCCAGTTCTGATATTCACGTGGCTATTGTAGGCACTTTTGGCTGTGGCCATAGGTCAGCATAGGTGCTCTGATCATTCTGCGGCTACACAGCCCCATACACAACAAACAAAACAAACAGAACCAGCATTAAAGCCATACATACACAGATCAAAATTTGGTGTGTTCAGCAAGGACTGACCACATTTTAATCCATGTATAGGCAGGGAGGTTGTTCAGGAGTCAATCTATTGATCAACTTTTGTACGACTACCCTATCAGATTTTGCCTGCTTGATCAGCGCTGACATCTACAGCTGGCAACACTGATCAGTGTATTCTGTTGGCTGAGAAGTCTCTCCAATGTCAAAATACAATAACTCAGTGAGGAGGATTCTCCTATCCACATCGAGTGTGTGGATGGGGGAATTGAGTAATTTTTTTATTTTTTTTATTTAACCCGCTGCCTAACTTTTTCAGCAATTTGAGCTACAGAACCTTGTCTATTGGATCAGACTATACGGGCAAGCTTCTACATCCTACATTCATCAGAGTCTTGATTAATGACCCTGTTGCTGGATCGCTGGTTTTCCTTTCTTGGACCACTTTTGGTAGGTCTTGACAATGAAGACACAGAATATCCCACAAGAGAAGCAGTTTTGGAGTTGCTTTGACCCTTTCATCTAGCCATTACAAATTGGCTCTTGTCAAAGTCTCTCAAGTCCTTGCGCTTGCCGATTTTTTTTTTTAACACATCAACTTCGGAAACAACATGTTCATTTGCTGCCTCATTTATCTCACACACTTCCAGATGCTATTGTAATGAGATAATCAATGTTATTTACCTTACCTGGCAGTGGTCATAAAGTTATGGCTTTTCGGTGTACATAGGTGTGAGGTCTTGAGATGAATGTTGAAAAGTGCCCGGAAGAGTCTGTTTAATAAAGAAAGTGTAGGTTCACTGAGACTAGTAAACATTGTAGACTTGTGCTCACTTTGAATGTCCATCAATGTGCAAGAGACATGAAAAAATAAATAGGAATTTAGTTGTAACATGATTGAATGATTATTGTAAACAGAACTTTACCTCAAACACTAAGCAAGTAAATTAACCCAACTCAATTGGCAAAGATGAATCAGAAGTCCTAATCTGGAACGTTAGTACTGGGTTAATAACTTAAAGCGAAGTTCTGCCGAAAAAAATAAAATAAAAGTCAGCAGCTACAAATACAGCAGCTGCTGACTTTTAATAATAGGACACTTACCTGTCCAGGGCGCCCACGATGTCCTCACCCGAAGCCGATCTGTCCCTCGGCTCCCGGGTGGAGGCGCCGGCATCTTCAGTAAGGGAATCAGGAAGTGACTGGTTCTCTACTGATTATGCGCGAGTCGCGCTGCGCAATCTCACTGGTCCCTGCTGTCTTCTGGGACCTGTGTGTCTCCCAGAAGACAGCAGGGGGGATGGAGGAGGTGTCGGACATGGTGTAGATCGCCGTGGAATTTGCGACGTTCTATCCCTGGAAGTGGGAGCAAATACCTGGATTATACCGGTATCTGCTCTCCCCTCTGACTGAAAGGTGCCAAATGTGACACCAGAGAGGGGAGGAACCGGAAAAGCGGAAGTTACATTTTTGGGTGGAATTCCGCTTAAAAATTATGAAGTTAGAGAGTTAGCATGACAGCCAAACAGCTAGCTTTTGCAGAGTTAGAAGTTAGCAATTGCAACCCCCTTATTTCTATGAGGAAAGGTTACCATAAAACCATATAATAGTCAAACCTTGCACTACATAGTTTTGGTAAATCTGAAGACAAAAATCTGCAGAAAATCTAATAGTGTGTATGGGGCTTTAGTCTAGCTAAACTAAAGCATACAGAATGACCATTGAACATCCCTTCGGTATGTTTTATTTCATCTTTCACACTGAACACGCTTTTCAGGCGTTTTAGCGCTAAAAATAGCGCCTGTAAAGTGCCTGAAAAGCGCCTCTCATGCCTCCCCAGTGTGAAAGCCCGAGTGCTTTCACACTGGGGTGGTGTGCTTACAGGACCAAAAAAAAAGTCCTGCAAGCAGCGTCTTTGGGGCGGTGCGGGAGCGGTGTATACACTGCTCCTAAACCGTCCCTGCCATTGAAATCAATGGGCAGCGCTGCTGAAGTGCCTGCAAAGCACTTCGGCGGTGGCACTTTGCGGGCGGTTTTTACCCTCTCCTCGACCACTAGCGGGGTTAAAAGCGTCTCGCTAGTGGGCGAAAAGCACCACTATCACAATGGTAAAGCGCTGCTAAAACTAGCAGTGCTTTACCGCTAATGCGGCCGCGCTAGCAGCGTGAAAGGGGTCAAGAGGAAAGCAGATTCATTCAGAACTGGAGGTTTTGGGGAACATGTCTAATCCATTTTTTTCACACTTTTAGGTAGCAGAAGAGGAACATTGTAAGAGATCCACACTGATTATTTAACAAGTGATCCTTACTAAACTAGGAAATGTGATCATCTGAAAAGGATTCCGTTAGAAAATCTGAAAAACACAAAGAGACCCTGTCACCAGTTCAGACTTTGTATTTTTCAGTATAGACTTGGCAATTTAAATACTGTATTTATCGGCGTATAACACGCACTTTTCCCCCCTGTAAATAGGGAGCAAATCACAGGTGTGTGTTGTACGACGATAGTGTACCTCGGAGGGGAAGGAGGCGGATGAGCACCGCCGGAATTCACAGAGTCTCCTGTTTACTCGGCTCTAACTCGGCTCTCATGTCACACACACAGTCCCATCTCTGACATCAGCATTGGACCAGCACCTGTGATAGATAGAACACTGGACCGATGCCAGGGACTGTGTGTGTGACATGAGAGCCGAGTTAGAGCCAAATAAACAAGAGATGACGGCTCGGTGAATTCCGGCGCTGCTCATCCCCCTCCTTCCCCTCCAAGGTATACTATCATCGTATAATACGCACCCATAATTTTCTCCCTATTTACAGTGGGAAAAAGTGCGTGTTATCCGCCAATAAAGACGGTATTTAAATTGCCAAGTCAATTGATTGTGACTGCCGATTGAGAGCCGAGTGAGAGCCGAGTAAACAGGAGATGGCGGCTCGGTGATTTCCTGCACTGTTCAGGCTGCATTGATAAAAGATGGTGAGGCTGCAGCTGAGCATTGAGGCTAAAAATGGGCATTGATCAGGCTGCATTGATGAGATGGGCTGCAGATGGGCATCTATCAGGCTGCATTGATTAGATGGGCATTTATCAGGCTGCATTAATGAGATGGGCTGCAGATGGGCATTGATCAGGCTGCATTGATGAGATGGGCTGCAGATTGGCATTGATCAGGCTGCATTGAGGCTGCAGATAGGCATTGTTCAGGCTGCATTGATGGGAGATGAGGAGGATGCAGATGGGCACTAAACAGGCTGCATTGATGGGCACTAACCCTTATTTTAATTCAAAGTTGTTTATTTAAAAACATTTTTTCCCTGAAACTTTCCTCTTAAAATGAAGGTGCGTGTTATATGCCGATAAATACGTTTTTTGTTTTTTTTTAGTAAGATAACAATAATAAAACCATACATTGATTTGTTGGTATAAAATACTGCATATCCTCCATATATCTATATAAATCTATATCTATAAGAATTACCTCAAAGAAAATGAGCACAGTCAGTATTATACCTTCATTTTAGAGAAAACCTAAACAATGTTCAGTTTTGGACACTATGGGCAACAAATCAGAGTCAGATATTTTTTCCCAAGTTTCATTACTTGACATTTTTATTTAAATTATTTTCCTATTAGTGCAAGTTCTTAACACAACCACTAGACATTGCTGAGTGTACCTTTGTGAAGCTGTATGCTTAGGTCAAGGTTCTTGGTGATGCCAGTGTAGCCCTCTTTTTGGGGGGGGGTATGACAAATGGCCCTCTCCAAACTGAATATTGTGCTAAGTCTGTAGGTAAATAAGAGAACAAGAAGCTTTGCTAAGTGGAAGAGTGGGTATGATGCTAAGTTGGCAGTGCCTCCGCCTAGGACAGGACCTCTGTGAACAATGGGGATTACCTTCCTGGGAAGTTAATCAGTAATCTAATTAAAGCTTTTGACAATTCCTTTATTAAAAAATAAAAAAACTGTGTCCCCTGATGTAAATCCATTGTCAACCATGATGCCCGCCGCACTGCTGACCCCGAAAAATAAAAATAAATTGTCCCGCCAGCCGTGAAGGCAAACTGCCAAATTGCCATTTGACAGTCCTTATATAGGTAAGGGCAGGGCCACCTGCCAATGTTACTTGGTGGACCGCCCCCCTTGTGACATCACCAACTGGTGCATACTGGGTCAATTATGTCACAAGGGGGCGGTTTTAATAAAAAAATGTTTTAAGCACGGGTGCTGGCAATTGCAACCGCGAGTCAATTTAAATGTGATTTGACTCTTTAAAAATATTTTTGCTGCAGCATGTTCCATTTTCCAAATGCTACAGATGCGCCACTTTACAGGCAGACTAATGCCCTGTACACATGGTCGGACATTGATCGGACATTCCGACAACAAAATCCATGGATTTTTTCCGACGGATGTTGGCTCAAACTTGTCTTGCATACACACGGTCACACAAAGTTGTCAGAAAATCAGATCGTTCTGAACGTGGTGACGTAAAACACGTACGTCGGGTCTATAAACGGGGTAGTAGCCAATAGCTTTCGTCTCTTAATTTATTCTGAGCATGCGTGGCACTTTGTGCGTCGGATTTGTGTACACACGATCGGAATTTCCGACAACGGATTATGTTGTTGAAAAATTTTATAGCCTGCTCTCAAACTTTGTGTGTCGGAAATTCAGATGGAAAATGTGTGATGGAGCCCACACACGGTCGGATTTTCCGACAACAAGGTCCTATCACACATTTTCCGTTGGAAAATCCGACCATGTGTACAGGGCATAAGGAGACCCCCTAGGGACTATATTTAAAGGAATTTTTCATCTTTAAAGTTGCACTTTAAGCATCATTAAAATCATTGCTCCTGAAAAAACTTGTTTTTAAAAAAACATTTTTGCATTGATACATGTCCCCCAGGGCAGTACCCAGGCCCCCATACTCCATTTATGGCCAATTACTTGCATATAAGCCTTCAAAATGGGCACTTTTGATTTCTCCTGTTCAGCTCCCATAGACTTCAATGGAGTTCGCTGTTCGGGGCAGAACTTTTCCCCTGTTCGGGAGTTCTGCTGCAAATCAAACAGGGGAGTGTTCGGCCCATCTCTGCATCCCAACAGAGACAGAAAGTGCTAATACATAATGATACAGTGGGGCAAAAAAGTATTTAGTCAGCCACCAATTGTGCAAGTTCTCCCACTTAAAAAGATAAGAGAGGCCTGTAATTGTCATCATAGGTATACCTCAACTATGAGAGACAAAATGTGGAAACAAATCCAGACAATCACATTGTCTGATTTTTGAAAGAATTTATTTGCAAATTATGGTGGGAAATAAGTATTTGGTCACCTACAAACAAGCAAGATTTCTGGCTCTCACAGACCTATATCTTCTTCTTTAAGAGGCTCATCTGTCCTCCACTCATTACCTGTATTAATGGCACCTGTTTGAACTTGTTATCAGTATAAAAGACACCTGTCCACAACCTCAAACAGTCACACTCCAAAATCCACTATGGTGAAGACCAAAGAGCTGTCGAAGGATACCAGAAACAAAATTGTAGACCTGCACCAGGCTGGGAAGACTGAATCTGCAATAGGCAAGCAATTTGGTGTGAAGAAATCAAGTGTGGAAGCAATAATTAGAAAATGGAAGACATACAAGACCACTGATAATCTCTCTCGATCTGGGGCTCCACGCAAGATCTCACCCCGTGGGGTCAAAATGATCAAAAGAACGGTGAGCAAAAATCCCAGAACCACATGGGGACCTAGTGAATGACCTGCAGAGAGCTGGGACCAACGTAACAAAGGCTACCATCAGTAACACACTATGCCACCAGGGACTCAGATCCTGCAGTGTCAGACATGTCCCCCTGCTTAAGCCAGTGCATGTCCAGGCCCGTCTGAGGTTTGCTAGAGAGCATGTGGATGATCCAGAAGAGGATTGGGAGAATGTCATATGGTCAGATTAAACCAAAGTAGAACTGTTACACTGGTAGGACTGGTAGAAACACAACTTGTCGTGTTTGAAGGAGAGAGAATGCTGAGTTGCAACCAAAGAACACCATACCTACTGTGAAGCATGGGAGTGGCAACATCATGCGTTGGAGCTGTTTCTCTGCAAAGGGAACAGGACGACTGATCCGTGTACATGAAAGAATGAATGGGGCCATGTATTGTGAGATTTTGAGTGAAAACCTCCTCCCATCAGCAAGGGCATTGAAGATGAAACGTGGCTGGGTCTTTCAGCATGACAATGATTCCAAACACACCGCCCGGGCAGCGAAGGAGTGGCTTCGTAAGAAGCATTTCAAGGTCCTGGAGTGGCCTAGCCAGTCTCCAGATCTCAACCCCATAGAAAACCTTTGGAGGGAGTTGAAAGTCCGTGTTGCCCAGCGACAGCCCCAAAACCTCACTGCTCTAGAGGAGATCTGCATGGAGGAATGGGCCAACATACCAGCAACAGTGTGTGACAACCTTGTGAAGACTTACAGAAAGCGTTTGACCTCTGCCATTGCCAACAAAGGATATATAACAAAGTATTGAGATGAACTTTTGATATTGACTAAATACTTATTTTCCACCATAATTTGCAAATAAATTCTTTCAAAAATCAGACAATGATTGGATTTATTTCCACATTTTGTCTCTCATAGTTGAGGTATACCTATGATGACAATTACAGGCCTCTCTCATCTTTTTAAGTGGGAGAACTTGCACAATTGGTGGCTGACTAAATACTTTTTTGCCCCACTGTACATTACACTGTAATATTAGCCGCTAACAATAGAGGGCAGCAGATCCCTACACCAGCATTCTCTCAGTTCTAAACTGCATCTACAGTATGCGTGTGTGTTTTTGAAGAAAATTTCAGAAGCTGTGAAAGAAAGGGAGGAATTAAGATGATTTATGTATTCCTAAACTTCACAAATATGGCTGCTCCTTAATGCAGCATTTCACAGCAGAACGCAGAATGAAATAGGATATTACAAATAGTGTTTTGTGTTATACTGTGTTGTAATAATGTGCACATTACTACAATGGTCATTAACGTACACTAGACGCGCATCAGTCTGTTGGGGAGCCATTTATTTTTAATGGCATTGCAGTGCACTATGGCAATGCAAATCCAATGGACATGCATTGTACTATTGTGCATTGTAGCGTGCTACATCGAAAAAAATGTTGCGTGTATATTTTTTTCGTGTTGTTCCTGTGCATTGGCAGCCCATTCAAAATAAATGGGCTGCACTCTCACAACTCTTGTTAACATGTGACACAACACACATTAACGCAATGCACAGGAATAGAGAGGTGTGAATCTAACCAGAATCCAGCCTCAAGGGAAAGAATGGACCTTTTTTATATCCCAAAATTCTCATATATGCTTAGACATTTTAACGCAATTTGAGAAGTAATTTTCAGTATTTCTAAATCTGCAGCATTGATTGAAACAATAGTTGGTGATGCTGCTTTAAAGGTTCTTGTTCAGGCATTTCCTATATAGGGTGACAACCAATTGTGCTGTTTTCACACATGGTTCACTGTTGTAACCATCAGGATACCTTCCTTGAGAAATGACCTACAGTCATCAGTGGAGTGAGTGCATGCATGTGGACAGAAAGTGGCTGCATCTCTGTGGGATGCCATCAATACTAAAATGCAACAACATATAAAAAAAGTGAAACTATGTGTTTTATTTACCAAAAATCGAAATTATTTATGATACACAGCATTTCAGCAAACTATATGCCATCCAGTTCTGTTTTGCATCTACTTGAAGCCATGGAAAGCATACGTAATAATTTTTTACCAATTATTAGAAACACACACTAAAATATTCCCAGAAGACGGCTTTCTGAAAAAATTAGAAGTAACCTCTTCTTTATTACATTCTTCCACTGAAATTAGTTCCAGAAAAGTTTTTTGAGAAGTGTATGAATGATAATTAAAAGCAGATTTGGATTTATTGGATTGAAAGTGACAATAAAGCAAACAGTACTGTATGCTAATGTGCTCACCACGCACATTACAGTCTGATTGTACAATATCTTTTAGTTCTAACAAAAGGCATGTAGTGCAATTGCCTGCCTGATTGGAATTAATGAATTAATTTGATATTTTGGATAGGTTGTTATATGAAATATTTTGGTAAATCTAACCTTGAAAAGGATTTTAGTTTTGAACATCCAGAACAGCCAGACATTTTGGCAAAGTGGGACTTTTAAAGCTGCTTCAAAAATTGTCTGTGCTTTATGCCAGTCAGAAGCCTAATGTCATTGTTATTACACTAGGGTCATTTTTTTTTCAAGTTTGTACATTTTTAAATTGATGTTTTATATCAATATTCTCAGAGTGTCAGGGCTGGGCTCAGCCCTTCCTTCTCAAAGCTGGCTAGTTGCCAGCTCCTATCTCTCCACAGTGACTCACCTGTTGATGATATCCTGCTCGTCAGTCCTGCCTACTTAAGCTGTCCAGTCCAGATGATCTCTGCCTTCGCCTTGGTCACATCTACAGAGATGCTCTCCTGTGTTCCTGATAAAGACTTGCTTGGCTGACGTTCCTTCTGGCTCCAGATCCTGCTTGCTGTTCTACTACACTCATCTCTGGCTCCCTGACGTTTTGGCTTGTCTGACTACCCGGTCTGGTTCCTGAACTCTGGCTATGTTTTAAATACGTTTACTCTACCTTTTTTTATTATTATTAAACAAGTGTGATTTAACTGTACTTCTGTCTCAGTCTGATTCATGGTTTCTGACAGTAGGCAAAGGCCATGAATTCAGAAGATGCAGTCAATCCACTTGTTGGTAATATTTTTTCCAGATTGGATGAGCAGGATCACCACATGGATCAGTTTGCCACGGCATTACAAACGCATCTGAGTTGAACGGCTCAACTGGAATCTCCCACTGTGGCTGATCTGGTATAACCTGTGCTGGCTGTCCCTGCTGCTTCTCCAGTCTCTGTGCAGGCACCCGCCTCGAGTATTACCTCTATAAGAGGTAGGTCTGGTTCCGCTCAGCTTCCCCAGCGATTTGGGGGCGATCCAGTCCAACGCAGAGAGTTTCTCAAACAGATTGAGATATACTTTGAGATGCTGCCCCAGGCGTTTCTCACTGACAGAAGCAAAGTAGGTTTTGTGATATCTTCGCTTTCTGAGAGAGCCTTGGCCTGGGCAAACCCTCTATGGGAGATGCAAAAACCTGTTGTCTTGAGTTACCCTGAATTTGTGACTTCTTTTAAAAGGGTATTTGATGTTCCCGCATGCTCTGCTTCTGCTGCCAAGTGGTTTATGTCCATCTGGTAGCAGAGGTTGCTTGGAACAATGAGGCCCTCGTGGCTGCTTTTTCTCATGGTCTCTCAGATACCATCAAGGTTGAGATAGCAGCCTGAGATACTCAGAGAAAGACTCCTTGTTAAAGAGCGCTTGCAGAAGCCTCCTGTACATTTGTCTCCGAACTTTGCAGTCCCACCCTTGCCTCCCTCACCTTCCATGCCTCCTGGTACCGAGTTGGTCTGTGAAGATGAACCCATGCACTTGGGCTTCACGCGTCTCTCTGCAGATGAGAGAACCCTTAGGAGGAGGGAGAGATTGTGCCTTTATTGTGGCCAGGCAGGTCACTTTTTGAAGTCTTGTCCTACCCGTCCATGGAATGCCTGAACCTTGAGGTCCTGTCATGGACAGACCTTAGGTGGCATTGTTTCGTCCCCAGTTATCCAGAAGGATAAGTCCCTGGTTTTGGTTACCATTTCTTGGGCTGACTCGTCCATCGAGATACAAGCTCTAATCGACTCTGGGGCTGCAGGCCTGTTCATTGATGCTGCCTTTGTATCGAAGCACTCGATGCCGCTGCAGCTGCATGACACTCCACTTGCCATTGAGGCTCTTGACAGAAGACCTCTACAGCCTCCCCATGGGATTCATAAGACTGTTCCGTTGTCCATGGCCATAGGGGCTCTTCACCATGAGATAATCCAATTCCAAGTTATTTCCTCACCTTTTCCGCTGGTTATTGGTTATCCTTGGTTACAGAGGCACAACCCCTCTTTTGATTGGCTCCGTGCTGAGGTTCTCTCCTAGTCGCCACAATGCAGTAAGACATGCTTCCAGAAGGTAGCCAAGGTCCTGTGCACCTCTTCACTCTTCTTCCTTGCCGGAGGCGTACAGCAATTTTAGCGATGTCTTTGACAAAGGTCAAGCCGGTAGTTTGCCTCCACACTGGTCGTATGATTGCGCAATTGACCTTCAACCTGGTGCCATACCCCCTTGTGGCCAGGTTTACCCTTTGTCGGTCTTGGAGGATAAGGCCATAGAGGAGAATGTTGCAGACGCACAGGAAAAGAACATTATGAGTACCTTGTAATGCCTTTTGGCCTTTGTAACGCCCCGGCATTTTCCCAGGAATTTATTAACAATGTCCCCTGAGATTAGTTGCAGTTATGTGTGGTGGTTTATCTTGACAATATCCTCATATTTTTCATATTTTCCAAGTCCCTGGAGAGCCATCACACAGATGTCTGTCGTGTGCTTCAGAAACTAAGAGAGAACAATCGCTATTGTAAATTGGAGAAGTGCGAATTCCATCGTAAACAGGTTAAATTCCTGGGTTATGTCATTTATACTGCTGGTTTTTCGATGGACCCAGAGAAACTTTCAGCAGTCCTGCAGTGGCCCCGACCCGTGGGTTTACGTCCTCTGCAGTGTTTTCTTGGCTTTGCCAACTATTATCGGAAGTTACCAAAATGAAAAAGAGAGTAAGTGCAGCGCAATAAATAAAGTCCCCAATGGTCAATACAGGCAGGTCCACATAAAACTTTCAATGGCCAGAGAAAAGATAATCTTGCATGCAGTTTTCAATTGCGCTTACCAGAGAACGTGGACCTCTGTGATCTCCTTGATGTTGTCACTGGGAAGGAACACTGCAGTCAGAAGATCCTAGTATCCAAAGGGATGAGCAAGCCTTCCAGCAGAAAAAACCCCCAGGGATATAAGCTTCAGGATCCAGGTGTCCCCACAGACGACGGCTCCTGATGTTCTTCTAGCTGATGTATTATTTTAATAGGAAGGCACAGCGGGATACATGTTTCTTTTACCCCTCAGTGAACAGTGGCGATATCCAGGTCGTAGGCTGTATGGCAGAAAGGAAGTTCCACCCTAGTTGTTTGTCTGTATGGTATTATCGGAAGTTAATTCATAACTTCTCGTCTCTGGTCAAGCCCCTGACTGATATGACCAAAAAGGACGGTAACCCACGGAGTTGGTCTCCGAAGTCCATTAAGGCCTTTGAGAGTCTCAAGTGCCTTTGTTTCTGCTCCTGTGTTGGCACATCCTGATTCTATGTTACTTTTTATCCTTAAGGTTGATGCTTCTGAGACTGGAGTTGGCGCCCTTCTGTCTCAACGTCTTACCTCTGAGAGCACTATGCATCCTTGTGGCTACTTTTCCAGGAAATTGTCACCTGCGGAGTACAATTACGAGATTGGTGAGAGCTGTTAGCAATCATTTTAGCCCTGTAAGAATGGAGACATATCCTCGAAGGTACCACTGTGCCGGTTCTCATTCTTACTGACCATAAGCATCTCACATTCTTGTCTGAGGCTTAACGCCTCTCTCCCAGAAGGGAGCGATGGGCTCTTTTCTTATCTAGTTTCAATTACATTGTCTCATTCTTACCCGGTACTAGGAATGTAAGGGCTAACTCTTTGTCACGATAATTTTCCTCCACTTCCAACATGGAGTCGGTTCCGGTTCCTGTGAATCCTCCTGATCGTATTCTGGCTACGGTTCGCACCAGTCTCACTTCTCCTTTGGGTGACAAAATTCTTGCTGCTCAGGTCCATGCTCCTCCTGAGAAACCTTGTGATCGCTGCTTTGTCCCAGAGAGTCTCTGTACTGCTGTGCTCCAGACTTACCATTCCCCCAAGGCTGCTGGCCACCCTGGGAAGAATCAACTCTTTTGGGCCATTTACCAACAATTCTGGTGGCCTGGTCTACGTGCTGATGTAACAGCCTTCGTAGCTGCCTATTCCATGTGTGCTCAGAGTAAGACTCCATGACACCTTCCAGTCGGCCTCCTACAACCCATACCCAATGGAGATAGGCCCTGGACCCACCTATCTATGGATTTCATTGTGGAGTTACCCAACTCCCAGGGCAACACAGTTATCCTTAAAGTAGTTTACCAGTTCTCAAAAATGTCCCATTGTATTCCACTTAAGAAGTTGCCCACTTCTAAGGAACAGCCTTCTATTTTTGCTCAGGGGATCTTTCGCTTACATGTTCTACCCAAGGTGATTGTCTTGGACAGGGGTAGTCAGTTTGTGTTTTCCGGTTCTGGCGAGCCTTGTGTGCACAGTTGGGAATTTAGCTTGCTTTCTCCTCTGTGTATCACCCGCAGTCTAATGGGGCCGCAGAACGAGCCAATAAGTCCTTGGAGCAATTCCTACGTTGCTATATTTCTGACCATGATAACAACTGGTCAGACCTCTTACCGTGGGTGGAGTTTGCTCACAATAGTGCCTTGAATTCTGCTTCCCGTTTATGACGAACTATGGTTTCCAACCTTCCATGTTGCCTGACTCATTTGTTTCTCAGAGTATTCCTGCATTAGAGGAGCATCCGTGGGTCTTTGTTCCACTTGGACACAAGTTCAGGAGGCTTTGCGACATGCTAATGATTGGTACAGACTCCATGCTGACCGCAGACACCTGCCTGCGCCTTCCTACCAGGTTGGGGACAGGGTCTGGCAACCTCCGACTTCATGTTTCCTCTCTGAAGTTCAAACCTTGGTTTACGCATTAGACCTTCCTTCTAATATGCGTATTTCAAATGTATTTCGTGTCTCCTTATTAAAACCTTTGGTCTGCAACTGCTTTACCACCTCACCTCACCCTGTACAGGTGAGGACGAGGTTAAGAACCATGAGGAGTATGATGTACAGTCCATTGTTGACTCCCGTAGGTTCCGTGGGCGCATACAGTACCTGGTGCATTGGAAAGGGTACACTCTGAGGTCTCATCCTTGGATGTACATGCCCCTGTCCTCCTCCGTGATTTTCATAGATGTTTTCCCCTCAAGCCTGGTGGTCCTCCAAGGGGGAGGGTTCATTGAGGAAGATGTACTGTCAGGGCTGGGCTCAGCCCTTCCTACTCAAAGCTGGCCACTCAGTTGATGGCTAATTGCCAGATGCTATCTCTCCACAGTGACTCGCCTGTTGATGATATCCTGGTCATCAGTCCTGCCTACTTAAGCCGTCCAGTCCAGATGATCTCTACCTTTGCCTTGGTCACATCTCCAGAGACACTCTCCTGTGTTCCTGTTAACTCTTCTCTTCTAATACGCTCATCTCTGACTCCCTGACATTTTGGCTTGTCTGACTATCCGTTCCAGTTCCTGTACTCTGGCTATGTTTTGACTACGTTTACTCTGATTACCTTTTTTTATTATCATTAAACAAGTGTGATTTAACTGTACTTCTGTCTCAGCCTGATTCATGGTTTCTGACACAGAGTGCTCTTTCTTAATAGTGAATGCACAGAAGTTTTCTGTGAGGCCCCTTTCCCATGGGCGTTCTGTTTTCTTCATCCATTCAGTGACTTTTTTTTGTTAGAAAATTGGATGAAAAACGGATCTGGGCTTAAGTTTTTACATCAGCTGTGTACATCCATTTTTTACATCCGTTTCCTAATGAATTTACAATTTTTGGAATACTTAGAATTCAAATCAGTTGAAAATTGATCGACCAATCCAAATTCTATTTGAAGAATAGCTGATTGCTAAGAAGCGGGCTGGCAAGCTTGCAACCACATCCTTGACAACCAATGAGTCATCAGCTGTTAATGGGGTTCCCCACTGACAGCTGAATGTAGAAAAAAACAATGCCGGCAATAAAAAAATTGTGAAGAAAATACGCCAACATTTTTTAAAAAATGGAGTGGGGTCCCCCTAAGATCCATAACAGACCCTTATCCAAGCATATTACACCTCCATATGCCCTCAACATGTTGATGGGGACAAAGGCCTCTTCCCAACATTCCACGCATGCTCAGAATCAAGTACAAGACGGAAGCGCTCGGTCTGGTAAAACTAGCATTCGTAATGGAGATAGCACATTCGTCACGCTAGAATTTTTAAAATCATTTAATACAGCGCATTCTCTTCTTCTTTATAATGCTAGAATAATGAAATTGTTTTGCTGCTGATATTCACACAGAGTTCTGAAAAAATTATTTCTTTATTATTTCTCGTGATCTCCTGAATAATATTATTTATTTTTTTCGTCAGATCTCCATAATAATGTTTTGTCATTTTTTTTCTAGTGATCTCCATAATTTTTTTTTTCGTTTTGTGTGTCAAGTTACCACAACACCATTATTATCTTGTATTTTTTAACCTCAAGGAGGTTGGTTGGTGTCCCTTGTTAATTTGACATTGTATTTTTGAAATGTACCTGCCTACTCACAAACAATTTGTCCATTTTTGAAGTAAAACACATAGGCAATTTTTTTAACAAAATAAATGGCCATTTATTATGGGTCATAACAAAATAAAGAGGAAGGCAACGCTGGATAAACTGGTCAAGTGTGCGAAGCCTTTGAACCCCAGGGTACACATCAAAAATATTTTACAGGCAAAATTGGTGGAGTCCATATAATATTGAGCACAATCTGGTCCAAGGTCCAAGAGATCATGAACAGCCTGCATCTTTTGCCAGACAGAACCCAGGACATCACACTCTTGTCTTCCTTAGATGCTTCCTCCCCAGGCTGTGGCTCTGGTGTTAGAGTTGTGGCAGGAGGTGGAGGTGGAGGAGGAGGACGATGGTCGACCTCCTGGCTGCCACTTACACCCACCACCTCCTGGCTGAGGCTTTCCTGTGTATGAAAAAGGGACATAGTTTTAGTTTTTTGGTCATCAATCACACAAAATTTAGAGCTCATGACTGTTGCAAATTGAATGTTAACAAATAGAAAAGACTATCATTCTGAGCCCAGAATTTTTCATTCAGCAATTAGTGATTATTAATAGAGAGTTCTTCAAAAAGTAAGTATTTGTCGTGTGTTGCTATTATTATTATTATTACTTGCATGCTGCTCCATGTGCTTTTCTTTACTGTTGTACAGTTTAAAATGGCAACTTTCAGGTTCGTGGGCACAGTAATGGTTCGTAGTAAACATCGTTCTTTTGCCCACTAATATGATGTTTTGGCAGATACAGGTTAACTACATTTGTTCAGGCCTATTTGTATTAAAAGAAGTTTATGACATTGTTGTCTAGATGGGTTTGTACTAGAATGAAATGCAAACTTGATTCAGTGTAAGGAGAGGACACTCAGCAGCTGTTTACACATCTGGATGCAGGAGCACTAGTGTGGGACACCAGAACAAACTTTTTAGGGTGTCCCACACAGGTGCTCCAATGGATACTAGGGGTGTCTCCATGTGTGAAAATTGTACAAAAAAGGTAAGTATTCCAGCTTTAGAAAGGGAAAAAAATAATGTCTTCAGCTTGGAACTCTGCCAAAAAAGACAATTGTACGACACTTCCAAGCAATGTTTCATATTACTATTTCTGGCCTCAAATATCTGTGTGCTAAGTATACCTTTTTTTAAATTCATATGGGGAGAAAAGACTCAAGACATCTGAGGACACCAGGGACCCCCCACCTCCAAAAGAAAAGCAAATCCCCACACCACAACCAGAAGATGTGGAGGAAGGAGAGGTTTATGAAGAGGGCGAAATAGTGACCACAACAGGTGAGTGTCTGAGACCACAGCTTCAGGTAATAGATGGATGCTTGCATATTTATAATACATGGAGTGTTTTTTTTTAGGTGATGTGGATGTTGTGGAAGAAGATTCACATTTCACAAGTGCAAGTGCACACGTCCTCATCGGGGAGATCATGGTGTGCAATAGGGATTTACAAAAGATCAAGGAAGACATCAATGATATTGAAAAAAGACTCAAAAACATCATTGATGTTTTTTAGGCCGTATCTAAAAAAACACCTAAAGTTTTCATTTTTTTGCTATTTTTCACCAATTTTTTAAGTATCTTGAAAGCCAAAATTTGAAGATGCACACAGTGTGTCAACATGTGCTATCTGCCATCACGGGATATCAAGGTACAAGTTTTGGGGGTGCAACCCCTTCCTCGCAACTAAAGTAGCTGAGAGGAAGGGGTTGCACCCCCGAAACACATCCATTGATCCCCCATGATGGGAGCTAGCACATGTTGACATTAGGCATGGGATCAGGAGGGAAATCCCCATTTTAAATCGTGTGCATCTTCAAAATTTTTTTCACAGGGGTGACATCACCCCATCTGATGAAGGCAATATCAACACAGTTTGGACATACTAATGTCTGATATTGCCTTCATTTTTTCAAGGTTGAACTTTGTAAGTTCCTGAGTTGGGTATTGTTTTATGGTTTTAAACATGCCTATTTAACACAAAAAAGGCTATTTGTACTGTCTATACCAAAAATGTTATTGATAAAATATGCTGGTTTGTTCAAAAACCCTTTTCTGACGCACATGTGAATGTGCACAGAGTAAAAATGCTAACACAATGTGTGGCTTCTTCTTTCAATGCTCAATAGCAGTTTTTGGAGTAAGTTGTTGTTTACAGTGACAATGGGGGTTATTTCCTAAAGGCAAATTCACTTTGCACTACAAGTGCACTTTCAAGTGCACTTTTACAGTGCACTTGTAGCACAAAGTGGATTTTCCTTTAGTAAATAACTCCCACAGTGCTTTATAATTTGCCACAATCATGCCATTTTCGTGACTCTGCAAAATTCATTCATGGTGCTGAAAATTATGTATATTTTTAACAGTAATGCATTACATACATTAACAACAAAAACAAGGTGTGTGTGTAGCAGACCCACAACATAATAATAGTTCGCTGAAGAAGAGATTGTCACCTCATGTATCAAATAAATTACATTTGCACTATTGAAGAAATTGTCAAAAAATAAAAGCCCATTGGAGAACCTGGGAGACAGCTTAAAAGAAACACAAGCAGTAAATCCAAGGAAATATTATTTCAGTTTAAATAAAAAAATTTATTTTTAAAATGTTTATTAAACATTTTCTGGCATATCAATGGCCCCCCTACCTGCAAAGTACTCCAGGTAGGGGGGCCTACTGCTTAAGAGCAGTAACAATCAGAAAAACATGAGGCTGAGAAGCACGAATCGTCTCTCACCAAACTTCTACTAACACGAGATTAGCAGGAGCCCCAAAGGGTGGCGCACTTGGTATTGAACTTGAGCCAACATCCGTCGGAAAAAAAACATGGATTTTGTTGTCGGAATATCCGATCGTGTGTACGTGGAATAACAGCGGGCATTGTAATTGGTGATGGATCTACAGCAGGGGGACTTTTATTTTTTAATAAAGGTCTGGTCAAAAATTGCCTACTGTCTTTTTTTTACATTATACTTTTTTTGGTGAATGAATAGGGGTACTATTGTAAGGGAAATTGAATTGTTTTTACATTCAGCTGTGACAAGACATCGGCTGTTAGGATGCTGGCGAGTGACGGCTCCTAACAATGGATGCAAAAATGGAGCGGCTGGGCGAAACGATGTTATGTAACGTTGCTTCGCCCTGTGGCCACTAGGGGTGTGTACGCACACCCCCTGCTCGCCCACAGAGCCGATGTGAGTGCCTGGCGGTAGCGATCACCGGCGGGCTCCCGCGATCGCTCGTGGCACACCGAGGACTGGGATCTGTGTGTGTAAACACACAGTTTCTGGTTCTCTGAGGGGAGAAGAGACAGATCGTCTGTTCATACAGAGTATGAACAGCGATCTGTCATCTCCCCTACACAGTCCCCTCCCCCCTTCAGTTAGAACACACACTAGGGAACACAATTACCCCTTTATCGCCCCCTAGTGTTAACCCCATCCCTGCCAGTGACATTTTTACAGTAATCAATGTATTTTTATAGCACTGATCGCTGTATAAATTCCAATGGTCCCAAAAATGTGTCAAAATTGTCCGACATGTCCGCCATAATGTCGCAGTCCCGATAAAAATAGCAGATCGCCGCCATTACTAGTAAAAAAAAAAAAATGATAATAAAAAGCCATAAAACTATCCCTTATTTTGCAGACGCTATAACTTTTGCGCAAACCAATCAATATACACTTATTGTGGTTTTTTTTAACTAAAAATATGTAGAAGAATACATATCAGCCTAAACTGAGGAAAAAAATAGTTTTTTTTATATATTTTTGGGGGATATTTATTATAGCAAAAAGTAAAAAATATTGCGTTTTTAAAAAAATTGTCACTCTTTTTTTGTTTATAGCGCAAAAAATAAAAACCGCAGAGGTGATCAAATACCACCAAAAGAAAGCTCTATTTGTGCGAAAAAAAGGATGTCAATTTTGTTTGGGTGCAACGTTGCACGACCGCGCAATTGTCAGTGCCGAATTGCAAAAAGTGCTCTGGTCAGGAAGGGGGTAAAAATCTTCTGGGGCTGAAGTGGTTAAATGAAAAAAAAATGGATGTTAGTGAAATACACAGGTGTCCATTTTTCATCCGTCAACGTACAGCGGAAAAACAGACAAACTGGAAACACCCATGTGAAAGGGATCTAAAGCATTATATCTCCAAACAGAAACCTACAGATGGAGCTGTTATGAGAGAGAGCCACTGTTTTGGTTCACTCACATGTGTGTAATTTTCAACTTGAGCTAATAAGCTCTGTAAGATACCAACTTTTTGTCATCAAGAGTTGACTATAAACTTTAAAATAGAATTAACAAAAACAATTTTTATACTTTCTAACAATTTTCTTTAAAAACAAAGGTTTTAATTGCACAACATTTGAAAATATACTGTACACTATAATACCAAAAGTATTGGGATACCTGCCTTTGCATGCACATGAAATTTAATGGCATTCCAGTCTTATGCCCCGTACACAGGGTCGGATTTTCCGACGGAAAATGTGCGATCGGAGTGTGTTGTCAGAAATTCCGACCGTGTGGGGGCTCCATCTGACTTTTTCCATCGGATTTTCCAACACACAAAGTTTGAGAGCAGGCTATAAAATTTTCTGACAACAAAATCCGTTGTCGGAATATCCGATCGTGTGTACACAAATCCGATGCACAAAGTGCCACGCATGCTCAGAATAAATAAAGAGATGAAAGCTATTGGCTACTGCCCCGTTTATAGTCCTGACGTACGTGTTTTACGTCACCGCGTTCAGAATGATTGGATTTTCCGACAACTTTGTGTGACCATGTGTATGCAAGACAAGTTTGAGCCAACATCTGTCGGAAAAAATCCTAGGATTTTGTTGTCGGAATGTCCGATCAATGTCCGACCGTGTGTACGGGGCATAAGTCCGTAGGGTTCAATATTGAGTTGGCCCACCCTTTGCAGCTATAACAGCTTCAACTCTTCTGGGAGGGCAGGTATGCCAGGAGAGAGTCCATTGCTTCTTAAAGGAGCAGGCACACACCAGAAGCCCAGCAGAGCACAGCACGATCGCAGCTAAAAGCAGCACTGATGGGGACATGTAAGGCGGTACTGATGGGCACAGATAAGGCGGCACTGATGGCCCCTGATGGGTGGCACTGATGGGCACTGATAGGTACCACTGATGGATGGCACTGATGGGCACTGAGAGGTGGCACTGATCGGTGGCACTAATAGGTGGCACTGATGGGCACTAATGGGCAGTGCTGATGGGCACTGGTAGATGACACTGATGGGCACTGATAGGTGGCACTGATGTGCAACACTGTTGATGAGGCACTGATTGTGGGCACTGATAGGTGGCACTGTGGGCACTGATAGGTGGCACTGTGGGCACTGATAGGTGGCACTGATAGGTGGCGCTGTGGGCACTGATGGGTGGCACTGATGGGCACTGGTAGGCAGCTGCTAGGTGGCACTGGCACATGGCATGGCACAGGTGGGCACTGAGGAGTTGGTGGCAGCTCTCCATAATCGCGACTGATGTCTCTCTCACAGCCGCCGGTGATCGGCTTTTCAGGATCGATCCCTTACTCCAATCTGTGATCCATCGAGTCTCATAGACTCGCCGATCACAGGGCGCATGTGCGCGCCCTACAGGAGGCGCGCAGGCCGCTCGGGCACGGGAGAATGTCAATGCCCTCCTGGCAAAGCAGGTCAGCGATGTAGCTGTCATTCGGCTATAGCGCGAATCTGAAGAAGTTAAGAGATAAAACAATAATTCTGCCACTCTGCAAGGCTCTGGTCCAGCCACATCTTGAGTATGCTGTCCAGTTTTGGTACCTAGCCCTCAAGAAGGATGTGCTGGAAATATTGAGAGTCCAGAGAAGGGCAACAAAGCTAATAAAGGGACTAGAGGACCTCAGCTACGGGGAAAGACTACAAGCATTAAACCTATTCTTTCTGGAGTAGAGACACTTGAGAGGAGAAATAATAGTGATATACAAATACCTTACTGGTGACTCTAGCATAGAGAAAAACTGGGAGGGGATTTAAAACGACACATGGCCATTCATTGAGACTGGAAGAGAAGCAGGTTAACCTAAAACTGCGTAGAGGGTTCTTTACTGTCAGAGTGGTTAGGATGTGGAACTCCCTTCCACAAACAGTGCTATCAGCAGGGAGTGTTAATAGTTTAAAAAAACTATTAGATGGGCATCCTAACTATCACAACATTCAGGAATATGGGATTTAACATTGACATAAACTCACACACCACAGGTTGAACTGGATGGACTGGTGTCTTTATTTAACCTTACCAACTATGTCTTGCACTATGTCTTGCAGATAGTTTTTATTATTTGCCTAACGCATATTTAAAGTTTGAATTGCTGTCTGTGTCTTCAGTTTGGGTTTCACACTCTTCATTTTTCCTAATGACCGATATAAGTGAGTGTACATCCAAAATTTTGAGTTGTCACTAGAACAGGAATAGAGGAAAAAATGTTACTGGTGTCTAGGGGACAAGAAGTGAATTAAAATATTCCCAATAGGACATAGATGGCAAAAAAAAAAAATCTGTAGGGGTTTAAAGGAAATTCGGGCAGAATTTCACTTTTCATAATTAATAAAAGCGTTTCCAATGCCATTACTGGCCCAGCCCTCCCAATGTGCTTTTCACTCACTTACCTCTGCAGCGATACCCCCAAAGGAGCTGCTTAAGTTTGTTCAGTCCGTTGCTCTGCCTCTCAACCCTAATAACAGCCTCAGCCCCCTCTGGCACACCTGGCAATAGTGTAAGTGCAATGACCAATGAGAAACACACACGTTATGATAAAACACAGAAATTGTCTTTACTGCAATATTTCTTTGGAAGACAGTAACAGTAGGTATTCAAGTACCGTATTTATTGGCGTAAAACACGCGCCGGCATATAACACGCACCCCAAGTTTAGGAGGGAATTTTAAGGAAAAAAAACTTTTAGGAGGGAAGTTTAAGGAAAAAAAACTTACATTAAAATGCCCATCAATGCAGCCTTATTTGTCCATCTGCAGCCTTTTCAGTGTCAGTGCAGCCTTGCCCCAGTGCAGTCTTGTCAGTGCAGCCTTGTCAGTGCAGCCTTGTCAGTGCAGCTTTGTCAGTGCAGCCTTGTCAGTGCAGCTTTGCCCCAGTGCAGCTTTGTTAGTGCAGCCTTGTCAGTGCAGGTTTGCCCGTGCAGCTTTGCCCCAGTCCAGCCATGTCAGTGCAGCTTTGTGCACTCGCTGCCGACATACACAGCCGTGGGTAGATTCAAATATGGCGCCGAAACTGCAGGGCTTCTGGGCGTGACTGTGAGCGGCGCCGAAAAAAGCAGAGAACACTCGGGTATGTGTATCTCGGCTTCGAGATACACATACCCGAGTGTTCTCTGCTTTTTTCGGCGCCGCTCACAATCACGCCCAGTCCCGCCCTATGATGGACATAACACAGGTCCAAGGGCGGGACTGGGCGTGACGGCGGCGCCGAAAAAAGCCGAGAACACTCGGGTATGTGTATCTCGGCTCCGACGAAGCCCTGCAGTCTCTGCGCCATATTTGAATCTACCTATGGCTGTGTATGTCGGCAGCGACCGCGGCGACCGCGGCGACCGCGGCAATTGCCGCGATCGCTCCGATGACACAAAATCGGCGGGGATTGGCCTATAACACGCACCCACGATTTTCCCCTGATTTTCATACGATAAATACGGTAATTAACTAGAGAGCAATAACTGAGATTTAAGGACAATATAGCTCTCAATCCTATATTCAGGCTGCTTTCAGAAAATTCCAAACCTGAGAATGTCCCCAATAGCAGAGGCACACTTTAATGGTAAATAAAGCACAATATGACACTTTAAATTAGATTGGTTACCTTTACTCAGATTGGCTCTATGAGTCCAGGCAGGAGGAGAGCAAAGGAATTACTCCCTTTGTGTCAGGCCTCTCTCTTCAGGCCCAACTTTACACACTTATTCAAGTCAACAAGTAATAACTTAACTTTCTAGATAAACTGTCCCACACCCCCAATGCATATACAGAGTCCTGAATATGTGTGTGCGGATCCGTATGGCACTATTCGCTTCAGACCTTTTGAAGAAAATATAAGATTTGGTGTCTTGGTGTCTTCAGCTAGAAACTTTCGTTGGTGCACTTAAACTCCTGTATAGCAGGCCCAAAGAACAGAACTAGCCCAGCTCATCAAGTGGAATAGGCAGGATCCTCCTCAGCAAGGTGAGAAGACAATGATCTCTGTATACAGTGTCCCAGAAATGGATAACCTTATCCCTTGTCCCTGTGGCACTACAAGTGTCAGCAAGATGACTACCAGCAATGATGTTTGTATACAGTGTTCATACTCCTTCTATTGTGCAGTGTCTCTGTTCCCTGCAGATGGGCAAAATGCCCTCTCACCCAATCCTGTGATCAAGGCCCAAACGAACGTCCTGGAACAGCAGGCTTTCCCGGTTATCCCGACTAGTCACCTCACACTAGAATGCTTCACCGTTGGTGCAGGTGCCCCTCGATAAGCACCTGGAATCCCCCTCTCTCAGGCAGGATGTCCAGACTAACAGTGGAAACCTGAATTGCGCGGAGAGATCATCTGAGAGACAGCATCTCTACTACAGGTCTGATCTCTCTCATCGTGAGTCAGCTCCTTTTTGTGCAGAGCATCCAGGGCTTTGTAGTTCCTCTCTGTATACCAGTCTATGGGGCCGTTTTGTGAGGGAACTGCATGTCCCAGAATCCATGGCAAAGTCTCCTTGATTGGCTGCTTTAACTGTGCTTTTAATTGGCTTTCTTCTTCTTGCCAATAGGGAGGCTACAGAATGAACAGCTCTGTGTGTGTGAGCTCATATTACATTAGACTCAGTCAGTGAAACAGGGTTAAGGAGGGGGGCGAAAAAGCCCATGCAGACACTGACAGGTGCTTTTTCCCTAACCCAAGCTGGAAAGCCTGTGTACATTGCTCCAGCCAGCTTGGCGGGGTCACGGGAGAAACGAGACACCTGCTACACCTCATTCACATGATATT
The DNA here is from genome assembly GCA_037952925.1 of Lithobates clamitans. Taxonomy (NCBI): domain Eukaryota; kingdom Metazoa; phylum Chordata; class Amphibia; order Anura; family Ranidae; genus Lithobates; species Lithobates clamitans. The sequence continues at coordinate 1,965,691 of JBBGZY010000216.1, forward strand.
TAGAATCTTGTCAGTCTTGTTGTATCTTTGAACAGATTTTCAGATTACATCACTTCCTGTAGCTTGTATCAGCATTCACTTCCTGTTAGGCCATCTCCCAGAAGCCTTCACTTCCTTGTTGCATCACAGAAGAGGGCGTGATAGGCTGTGTTCACCACTCTAGACCACACCTCCCTCATTACAATATCACCTTCCACCCACTTCCTAAACAATCTGATTGTACAATCTCCTTTAGATCTCCCATCAGCTATGTAGTACAAGGGCCTGTCTGCTTTGATACCAATTAAATAGATTGTTCAGCTGTGTCCTCTATTCCATAGTTCTGGTAAATCTAAAGGAAATTGTACAGAGATTGTACAATCAGATTGCATAGTGTATGGCCCTCTTTATACAAGTACATAGGAGGCAGTGGACAGAAACTCGGTTATTCGGTTAGGCATAATATTTTTTCAACAATTTTTTGGCCTTATGCCAATATTGGCCCTATGGGGCGTTCTAGCAATAGTTCTCAGGGCGACTTCACTGAACTTGCCGCTTCTAATATTTGCAACAGAATACCAATGCAAGACTCCGTCATACAAGACACAGTGCCATGGAATTTCCTGTTTGAAATGAAATCTTTTGTGGCAAGGTCAGTAACAGCACCCCAATCCAATGAGACTACTTTTAACAGCCTGGCTATGGAATAGGCTAAACTAGAGGTGCAGGGATTCTCATCTGAGGTTGTTCAGACCTTGGTGACCAGAAGATCATCCATGAACAATACATAGGAGAGGTTATGAAAGAAGTTTGTTTTGTTTGCTCAGCAAAAGCTTTCTCTCCTGCGTTCCCTGCTCTAGCCAATATCCTTGACATTTTACAGTCAGCGCTAGAGGTTGGTCTGGCATACAACTCCCATTTAAAGATCTCTACTTTATCTTTTCACAGGCTGCAGATGGGTGCAAAAGCCAATGACCAGATGTTTCTTCCAGATGACAATCTATATATGACCTTGAGGGAAATCCTTGTTCCCTCTGTGGGACTTGGGCTTGGATCTGAGAGCACCCGTTGCTCCAAAAGGTTTCATTTTCCATTGAAGTACCTCACAGTAAAACTAGTTTTCCTGACAGCAACTACTTCAGACAGAAGGATGTTGAACATTGCAACACTTTCCTGCAAGGGCCCTTTGGTGTTATTTTTTTTCAGTTCTTTTTTACCAGAGATAGACATGGTATCCCTATCTTCAAAGTTCAATTTTAAAGTGGTATCCAGTTTCCAGAAAAACTGGGAAGTAGTCCCTCCAAGTTTTCACACGAGAGTCACTGACTGCACAGCAGGAAGACTTCAATTTTCTTACACATGGTCAAGTTACTAACAATGTACTTGGTTAAAAGAGGAAAGTGTACAATCTTTTCATTTAGCCATCAGGCCCTCGAGTCATCCACGCTTGGGTTATCAGGGTGATTAGATTGGTATGCAGGAAGTACGCCTTTCTGCTCTGAAACAATTGTAAGCCTATTGGACTAGAGGGGTGGCAACTTTTGGGGCAGTTATGCCAAGGTTGCTTGGAAGATATAGGTAAGGGCGAGATTGAAGGTCTTGTGCGGCCTTCATTCAACCTTACAAACGAAATATGCGACCAGCAAGTTTGGGACAAGAGAGATCAATTTTTTCTGGCTTTAGCAGCTTTTCTTTGATTGTCAGTATCTCTTTCAATTTGTTCTTTCCTGCCCTACATTAGCTTTGGTAAATCCCGTTGTGTGCTGACGTGAGGTGGGCCAGGAAAAAGGAAAACTGTTATCAAATACTTACCGTAATTTTCCTTTCCTGGCCCATCCTCAGGTCAGCACAGGACTCCCTCCCTAGTGGCCTATCGCAGGCTGTTATTGAACATCTTAGTTGGGGGAGGGGCTGTCTTTTATTCAGCTAGGTACAGATGGTCACGGGGGTCTCCAATGGGTCTCCAACCCATTGTGTGCTGACGTGAGGATGGACCACGAAAGGAAAATTACAATAAGTATTTGATAACAATTTTCATATATATATATATATATATATATATATATATATATATATATATATATATATATATATATATTCTGGTGGTGTACTTTATATAATACACTTCAGGCGGTGTGTATGTATGTGTGTGTGTCTGTGTGTGTGTGTGATATACATATAATATATTACTCATGCATTCAGTGTAGACTAGAGGCGGAGCTTTTTATTTATTTTTTTTATTTTCTATTTTTCGGGTCCATTGATGCCGTGATTGAAGAAGGATGGACATCGTGGGACATTTCGTTTTTGACAATTCCTTTATTTAAAAAAAGTGTCCCGTGATGTCCATTCTTCTTCAATCACGGCGCCGACGGAACCCGAAAAATAGGAAAAAAAAGCTCCATCTTGATGGGAGGCGTCCCGCTGACTGATGTCTTTTCACGGTGACAACTGTTATAAAGGCAAGGGTGGGGCCACCCACTGACATAACCGGATGACCCCGCCCCCTCTGATGGCACATGACGTCAGAAGGGCGGGGTCACTCGGTTACGTCACCAGGTGGCCCTGCCCTTGCCTATATAACAGCTGTCACTGTGAAAAGATAGCAGTCGGCGGGGCGTCTCCAATTGAGGCGGAGCTTTTTCAATTTTTCGGGTCCGTCTGCACTGTGAATGAAGGATGGACATCGCAGGACACTTTTTGACAATTCCTTTATTTAAAAAAAAAACTGTCTTTTTTGTGTTTTTGTTTGTTTTTTTTTTTTACTTTTTGACACTTACATAGTTACATAGTTAGTCAGGTTGAAAAAAGACACAAGTCCATCCAGTTCAACCATAAAAAAACAAAAAAAAACAAAAAAACAAAAAAAATTGTACAAACCATAAAAAAAACAAAAAAAAAAACAAAGAAAAATATTGGCAAGGGTTGTGGGGATAATGCTCTTGGCCCTTGGCACAGAAGGGCCTGGAATGGACAAAATCTTCCTTGATTTTTTATCTATATTACCGGGATCCGGCAATACATTACAGCCGTGAGCAAGTTTAGATTACATTTTTTCCTTTAGAAATGTCATTTTGCTCTGGGACTGTAAAACTCATCACACAGATGAGCTACTTTACAGGCAGACTAAGGGGACCCCCCCCCCCCAGGCACGATATTTAAAGGAATATTTCATTGTTATTGTTTCACTTTAAGCATTGTTAAAATCACTGCTCCTGAAAAAACAGTCGTTTTTAAAACTTTTTTTTGCATTGATACATGTCCCCTGGGGCAGTACCCAGGTCCCCACACACTTTTTATGTCAATAACGTGCATATAAGCCTTTAAAATTAGCACTTTTGATTTTTAATGTTTGTGTCCCATAGACTAACGGTGTTCTCATGTTTGCACAAATTGTTTGCCTGTTCGCATGTTCTGGTGCGAACAGAACCGGGGGTATTCGGCTCATTCCTATCTGTGAGAGAAGAGAGAGCAGCAGCAGAAAGAGCAGTGTGCTTATAGATATCTGTCTTATGGATCCCATCATGAGCATTTGTGAAGAAATGTGCTGTTGCTGAGGCTCCGAAGGCGTAGAAAATTACCTGAGATGACCAGAGTTCATTACTACTGGACTCATTTATTGATGCAGGCAACAGCATGTGGTGAAATGTGTGTTTTTTCAACAAATGTTCGAAAGTTATCAGAAATTTTCTCCCCTTTAAAAACGCTTATAAACGTGTATAAACATGTTTTACCACCTATTACACGTGGTTACAAGCATTTATACTGGCCGTAAACTACAGTGCTGAACGCAATTTTTCTGCTTTCAAAAAAATTCCTGTAACCTCAACTGCCTCTAAACTACTATAAACGACTACATGTACACATAAGATAACATAGACAAGAGTTCAGGGGCTGCTGAAAAAATGCCCCACTGGTCCTAAACTTTATTTTAGCAGCTGTAGTGTACATAAGACCTTGGGCTGTGGGATGGCGTCTTTCACTGTCGTGGATCTGAATATGTGAGCTGCATGGATCGAACACTATTCAGCTAGCAGCCACAAAGCTAACAGTAAGTCCTCATATCCCTTTGAGCAACTCTGTGCTTGGGTTATCTTCCCTATTACAGCCGTGCCGGCCTAACTATTGTACACCTGTAAGGTGAATCGGTCTGTTTTCAATCAAGCCCGAGAGGTCCATGGAGTCTGAGTGTCTGCTGGGCATGAACCCTGGCATCAGACAAAGGTCCGTAGCCTGATACAGCAACAAGGTTTACAGCAGGATTTTCCCTGCGACCTGTGCACACCAGGAAATAGTCTATCTGTGTGTTCATGGTACTGTGGACATTATCCATCATGCTGGATTCTGATGCTGTTTAAAACTTCTGACAATATGTGCACTGTGTTGAACTCTCCAATTTAAGCAGTGGAAAGTATATGCAAATACAAGAATTCTCTGGCGGCTACTGGGAACACTTTTATGCTCATTTTCGTGATCTGAGCTTTTTGCAGATTGACACCCCTATGATCTTTTGGTCTCTTGAGCTTATTCACCTGTAATGAGTGGTAAAAGGTAAATGCTTTTTAAAAGATGCTAATTGTAAATGATATCCCTTGTTTCTGTGTATATATATATATATCTTGCCATCTTGTTATGTACGTGTATATATCTGCACAGAAACAAGGGATATGTTAGGTACCTGGTAGTTGAGCCCGACTGGTAGGAGAAGACTCCTCTTACAACACTGGTTCAGGAGCCACTGGAGTGGGAACAGTGGTCTCGTGAGCACAGTGGGTAGGAGTGCCTGGTGAAGGTTCTTGCAGAGGCCGGCACCGAAGCTGAGTAGAGATCCTTCAGGGATGGCTGAGCTGCAGATGCTGGCAGGCAGAAGAGGATCAGCAGGCAGGCAGGTAGGAGGTATTGAAGCAGCAACACCTGGAGCTGGATGAGAAGGGCGAAATGCAGCAATACAAGGCACAGGCAAAAGGCAGAGTCAGACAGTCCGGATTGGCAGGAGATCAGGCAGATATTGCAAATGGATAATCACAGAGTAGTCAGGCAAGCAGAAGTTCGGCAACAGGTCACAGGAAGATAGCAGAGTCAGGCAGGCCGGGTCGGATTGGAGATAGTAGAAGAGTCAGACGTAGCCGGGTCAATAACAGTAATGACAATCAGCAGGCAGATTCAGGAACACAGGTACGGAGCTGCAGACGAACAGCACCACATGAGTGCAACTGTCACACTTTTAAAGGGCCCTTGGCGCCAAACGGCGCTAACGCGCATGGGCGCGCGCACACCAGTGGGAGAATTCTGCTGTGTCACTCTGGACAGACCCCGCGTGCGCATGCGCTTACGCATATTCCTCTGAAAGGCACTGGTACCTCCCTGACATTGCCCCCTCCCAACGGGCAGCCCCTGGATGCCCAGGTAACTTTTCTTTTCAGGGTGGGCAGAAAAATAAGCACGGATTAAGCGTTTAGCATGGATATTGCTGTCAGGTTCTCATGAATTGTTCCCTGGACCATACCCTTTCCATTTTATTAAAAATTGTACTTGCCCCAGTCTTTTTCTGCAATCGAGGATGGCTTCCACCTCATATTCCTCACTTCCATCCACCAGGACAGGTTCGGGGGCCCTGGTACCCCTATCAGGAAAAGGATCAGGCACGGCAGGCTTCAACAGTGATACATGAAATACTGGGTGAATTTTAAAGGAATCAGGTAGACATAATTCATAAGACACTTCATTGATCTTCCTTTTAACCGAAAAAGGACCAATAAACTTAGGGGCAAACTTCTTGGAAGGACAAGTCAATTTAATGTTATTTGTAGACAGCCATACCTTATCGCCAAGCTGAAGGTTCAGATCCCCTCTCCTCTTCTGATCAAAGGTCCTCTTACTGTCTGCTTGTGCCTTGGATACTGCCTCCTGTAAAAAGGATAAATGAAAACCATAATTGGCAAAAAAGGGGGACTGACCGGTGGCAGAATGGCTAGCATTATTATAAGCGAATTCCGCTAGGGGCAGCAGGGACATCCAATCATCCTGTACAAAAGATGTAAAACATCGAATGTATTGCTCTAGAGTCTGATTTGTTCTTTCCGTTTGCCCGTTAGTTTGGGGGTGATATGCTGAGGACAGAGCTAGTTCAATTTTCAAGATCTCACACAGGGCTTTCCAGAAACGTGAAGTGAACTGCACCCCCCTGTCAGACACTATATTAGCAGGGACTCCGTACAGCCTGACGATCTCTTTGATGAACACACGGGCCGTTTCCACAGCAGATGGGGTTCCCTTCAAGGGTACAAAATGGGCCATTTTAGACAGACGGTCGACGACCACAAAGATTGCTGAACACCCTTCTGAGCATGGTAGTTCGACTTTGAAGTCCATTGCTATCATCCTCCAGGGTCTGTCGGGTACTGGTAGAGGTCTTAGCAGTCCCCAGGCTCGGTTCCTTGTGGTCTTATTCTGGATGCAGACAGGGCAAGAGCTGACATATTTCCTGCAGAACTCCTTCAAATTAGGCCACCAGAACGTGCGTTGCACGAGTTCAAGAGTTTTACAGACCCCAAAAAGTGGATGGTCGTGAAGTAGGGTTAACACCTTGACTCGAACATTTTCCGGAACAAAGATTTGGCTTCCTCTCCACAATAACCCATCTTGAGGCGTTAAGGAGATTCCCTGGGGGCTTGAAGACTCTGGGGATGCTTCCCTGATCAGGGACAGAAGATCCGTCTGAAGGAGTAAAAAGTTGTTTGCAGGCAGAATGGTATCAGGTACAGATAAGTCCTTAGGGTTATCGAACATGCGTGATAACGCGTCTGGTTTGATGCTCTTTGTTCCTGGCCGGTATGTAATATGGAAACAAAAACGAGGTTTCAATTGTTTGGCGGATCTCAAATATTTTACATTTTTGTGATCGGTATATATTAATAACGGATGGACAGCGCCCTCTAACAGATACCTCCACTCCTCCAAAGCTGTTTTGATAGCGAGTAGTTCCCGATCACCTACGTCATAATTCCGTTCAGCCGGAGAAAGTTTTCGAGAGAAAAATTCCACGGGATGCATTAGGTCTTTGTTGCCCTGCCGCTGAGAGATGACTGCTCCCACGGCCACTTCGGAAGCATCAACTTTCAGGATAAAGGGTAAAGAGGGGTCAGAATGACTGAGAATTGGGGCTGAAGTGAAGTGCCTTTTAAGTCTTTCAAAGGCGTCCTGAGCCTCCGGGCTCCAGTGAAAGCAACAGTTCTGTTTGGTTAATTGCGTAATGGGTGAGATGATGGCGGAAAACCACTTGATGAATTTTCTGTAAAAGTTTGCGAACCCTATGAAGCGTTGCACCCCCTTCTTATCCAGGGGAACTGGCCAGTCTAGCACGGCGGATACCTTCTGAGGGTCCATTTTGATACCGGTTGGGGAGATCACTAACCCCAAAAACTGAATGTTCTTTTGTTCAAATTCGCATTTCTCTGCTTTTGCGTATAACCCCTGCAGACAAAGACGGCCCAAGACTCTGCGAACATGTTCCTGGTGTTGATTAAGTGACCCAGAGAAAATCAAAATATCGTCTAGATAAACGATTACAAAGATGTCTAGAAAGTCTCTGAATACATCATTGATAAGATGCTGAAATGTGGCAGGAGCATTACATAGGCCAAAGGGCATGACTAAGTACTCATAATGCCCAAAACGAGTCCGGAAAGCCGTTTTCCATTCATCCCAGGCCCGAATGCGGACCAGGTTGTAGGCTCCTCTTAAATCCAGTTTGGTAAAGATGACAGCAGATCTCAACTTCTGAAACAGTTCAGGTATCAAGGGCAACGGGTAGCGGTTCTTAACCGTGACTTTGTTTAGCTCCCGATAGTCCACACATGGACGAAGGGTCTGATCTTTTTTAGAGACAAAAAATATTCCGGCACCAGCTGGGGAGGTAGAAGGGCAAATAAATCCCTTTTCAAGATTCTCTTTAATATACAACTTCAGTGCTTCTTGCTCTTTTTCAGATAAGGGAGAGATGCGCCCAAAAGGAATTTCGGCCCCAGGAAGAAGCTCAATTGGGCAGTCGTAAGGGCGATGGGGGGGCAGGGAGTCTGCTCCCTTCTTACTGAACACATCAGCAAACTCCCGATAGGCCTCCGGTATGGTTTGAAGTAGGTCCTGATCTATGTCCATACACAGTAAGGTGGCTGAAGATCTGGAGAGTTTATGTAAGCAATGTTCTTGGCAATAGGATGACAAAAACTTGACTTCACCGGTAGTCCAATTGACATGAGGGTTATGGGCCTGGAGCCAGGGCATGCCCAGAATAATCGGAAATAGCGGGGAAGAGATGACGTCCAAGGTTAGAATTTCTTTATGCTGAGAAGAAATGGTGACAGGCAGAGGAAGGGTTTCCTGAGAGACTTGCCCAGATTTAATGTGGGACCCATCAGCCAGGAAAACTGAAAGTTTATGCGTGTTGTCCTTGAGGGGAATATCTTGTTGAATGAATAAAGCAACTACATGCCCCGGGGTCAATGATAGCATTGACTTGGATTGTCCTTCCCTAGAGCTGTAACGAGAGAGGGAGAGCAAGTTGAGTTGCATTAGCGGTCAAAGCAAATAAACTGGCCGGAGCAGAAAGGGGACACTTCCAGGTTTTAGGCCGGACAGCAGTGCACATAGTGGCCTACTCCACCACAGTAAAGGCAAAGATTTAGCTGGCGTCGGCGTGCTCGTTCTTCTGGAGACAAAGTAGATCGCATTAGTCCTAGCTGCATGGGTCCGGGAACATCAGGTGTTGGAGTGACCGAGTTTGAGCAGGTCGGAGGTGAGTAACGGGAAGCAGGAGCTGGAACTCTTGTGGTCATCCACACTGGGCGTGTTTGCTGGGAAGAATGTTCAGACCGACGTTCACGGAGGCGTCGATCAATCTGAATCGTCAGGGTGATAAGCTCCTCAAGGGTATCAGGCATACCAACCCGAGCAAGCTCATCCTTCAGGCCCTCGGACAAGCCCATGTGGAATTGGTGGCTTAAGGCTGCATTGTTCCATTGAGTGTCCGCGTTCCAGTGTCTGAAGTCCATGACATAGTCCTCGGCCGGTCTGCGGCCTTGCTGGAGCGTGAACAGAGCTGACTCAGCTGTAGCAGTCTGCTGAGGATCTTTGTAAAGCTGAGCCATAGCCTCAAAGAAGAAAGGCAAGGACTGGATATGTACAGAGTCTGTTTCAAGTAAACGGTGAGCCCAGGTCTGGGGTTCTCCTTGTAGGAGGGATATTACAAACCCCACTTTAGTAGCCTCTAGAGGAAAGGTCCGTGGTTGCAGGGCAAAGTAAAGCTGACAAGCGCTGCGGAAGGCCTGGAATTTGGTTCGGTCCCCAGAAAACCTTTCAGGAATGGGGACCCTTGGTTCAGGTGGAAGCATTACCACAGAGGGAGATGAGACAGTCTGTGTAGGGACGGCCGCTGAGGCGGAGGCCACGCTACCAGGACCAGTAAGGTTCAGAACTTGTCCCTCTAGTCTGGTGTAGCTATCCTGCAGAGTCTTCACGGCCTGGGTGAGCGCCGCAAGATGCGTGCAGATCTCCTTAATGGGGGAGGTCTCTCCTGTAGGCTCAGTCATGGCTGATTGTACTGTTAGGTACCTGGTAGCTGAGCCCGACTGGTAGGAGAAGACCCCTCTTACAACGCTGGTTCAGGAGCCACTGGAGTGGGAACAGTGGTCTCGTGAGCACAGTGGGTAGGAGTGCCTGGTGAAGGTTCTTGCAGAGGCCGGCACCGAAGCTGAGTAGAGATCCTTCAGGGATCGCTGAGCTGCAGATGCTGGCAGGCAGAAGAGGATCAGCAGGCAGGCAGGTAGGAGGTATTGAAGCAGCAATGCCTGGAGCTGGATGAGAAGGCCAGAATGCAGCAATACAGGGCACAGGCAAAAGGCAGAGTCAGACAGTCCGGATTGGCAGGAGATCAGGCAGATATTGCAAATGGATAATCACAGAGTAGTCAGGCAAGCAGGAGTTCCGCAACAGGTCACAGGAAGATAGCAGAGTCAGGCAGGCTGGGTCGGATTGGAGATAGTAGAAGAGTCAGACGTAGCCGGGTTGATAACAGTAATGACAATCAGCAGGCAGATTCAGGAACACAGGTACGGAGCTGCAGACGAACAGCACCACATGAGTGCAGCTGTCACACTTTTAACAGGTGCGCGCCGGTGCACACCAGTGGGAGAATTCTGCTGTGTCACTCTGGACAGACCCCGCGTGCACATGCGCGCACGCATATTCCTCTGAAAGGCACTGGCACGTCCCTGATAGGATATCATTTACAATTAGTATCTTTTAAAAAGTAATTACCTTTTGCAGGAGCTGCCCCATCAATTTGCCCCATAAAATTTGTCCCATCACACTGCCCCCATCAAAATTGCCCCATCATATTGCCACCATCAAAATGCCTCAATCAAAACTGCCCCCATCAAAATTGCCCCCATCCAATTGCCCCATGAAAACTGCCCCCAGCTTTGGTAACAATGCCAACAAAAGCCTGGTTACTCTTTTTAAAAATGGCGCTGGCCGCTGCCTTGCATTGCGTCATTTCCGGTTTGCAAATAGCGCGATGCTACAGCCCAGTGATGCCTATTGCCTCCTGGGATTGATGACACGCATCTCCCAGGAGGCTTTGCAAACCTGAAATGACACGCGGGGCCGCGGCCAGGAGGGAGGAAAAGTGAAAAATGAATACAGCATACGGTGATGCATAAAAAAATAAATAAAATGCCAATTCGTTTCTAGTGCACAGATTAGTGAGGAATGCTAAGGAGTAGTAAAAGTGAGTGGAACTCCGCTTTAAGTGTTTACTCTCCAAAATGTGGTAAATTTATGGGTTTTTCTATTGTCCCGGCAGGATCTCCAAACACATGATAAGCAGTCAGGAAATTAGATGTGTAATTTATGCCCCATGAAAGTTTGACTGTGCTTGGATTTTGGGCCCAATTATTGTGGCTAGGCTGCAAAGACTCACATAAGAGGTATCCCTATATTCAGGGAGAAGAGAAGAATATGGATAATTTAATAAAGCTGCTGCACCACTTTTCTGGTGTTAATCTCTCCTGGTAATGTATTGTGCCAAATTCATGAACTGTTTGCAACACTTTTGGTTATGACAGCGACTCGTGCACCAAGTTCAGGTAGTTCTAAAGTGTGCCAAATTCAAAATAAAATACTGACAGTTTTTATCTTATGAAAGTGGGGCTAACTAAGACTCTCTTTTGGAGAAACTGGAGCAAACAAATTTGGCGAAATTGTCCCTCGTGCATTTTAAAAGTGGTGCAACATGCACCAAATTCAAGTACAAGTTCTAGACAGGTACATGAATTTGGCGCATGCTACACAACTTTTAGAATGCATGAGAGATGCTTCTGCAAAACCTGTCTGTGTCAGACTTTATGAATTCCAGGGAATGTGTTTTGGCATGTAATTGTAAGTATGTCCATGCTGTGTGTAAAAAATAACTTGCTAAAATTACAACTTTGTGAGAAAAAATAAACAAATTTTATTTACTATCTTCATTTTCCAAAAAAATGTGGCAAAAAAATCACAACTTGCCTCTTACTAAATACCTTTGACTGTCTACTTTCCAAAAAAAAGGGATCTTTTGGGGGATATTTGTATTGCCCTGGCATTTTAGGGCCTCGAGGAGCAGGATGCAATCAGAACATAATTTCAAACCTACTGTATATATCATAGTTTGTAGACTGTATAACTTTCACACACACTAAAAAATATACACCTGGACAGGAATGTATCATCCAAGCCTTGATCTTGCCTGTCTACAATGTTCTCTGGAAAGCTGTTACTGCCTGTCTACAGTGACTTCTGACCACCTCATTAACACAAGCCATTTGGGCCTTGTTGTTTTCCATTACGTGGTATATGTCTTTCTGAAGACTCACAGAGGAAAGTTCTTCTGCAACTTGTGGCTGCAGCCTAAACTCCTCTACTGGTTCTAGGTACATTTACTTCTTACCCCCATAATGAATAAATGCCCCTAATCTAGATCCTGGGACCACTATTATTATAGAGTTATGTGCATCAGAGCAGATAAAGCGGTATTAAACCCATAAGCAAAAATATAATATATTGCAACTTGCCAATCATTAGATGTGGTGACTGCAACAGTTTTCTTTTCTTGGGCTTTTTCCCCCTCTATTTTCACCAAGTGATCTGACCTTGTTTTTTTTTTCTATAAAAATAACAAACATGTTATACTTGCCAGCTCTGTGCAGTGGATTTGGACAAAGCAGCCCGGATCCTCCTCTTCTTGGGCCCCTCGTCTGTGCTCCTGGCTCCTCCCTCCCGTTGAGTGCCCCCACAGCAAACAGCTTGCTATGGGGGCACCCGAGCGGAGTCACAGCTCCCTGTGTCCATTGTGTCCATTGTGCCCATTCAGATATGGTTATTCCATTGGACATGTCTGCTTGAACGTCCCCTAAGAGATCTGGTTTATGTTATCTGGTTAAACATTTCTTCTGGTTGGCCTGAATAGTTGATTTTCACTGGTTGGGGCTTATGTTCCTTCAGGTAGCAGTTCTCCCTAGTGACCATTGTTTGTTCTGGTCTGGAGTACTAGGTCCCCTTGTACCCTTCCCTTGGTTATGGCAAATTTCATATTTTGCATGGTCCTTTCTTTATCTTGCCATGATTAAGGCATTGATTTATCCAGCTTTAGATACACTTTAAAAATCCCCCCTCACCCTCCACTACTTATGACTCTACACAGATTATAGAGTAGTAAGTCAGTAGCTTGCAACAAAATCCAATCTTGCAAATAGGAGTATTTGAATCGCCTGAACCCATAGCTGATTACCTATGTTGAATGGTAACTCCACTTTCGTAGGGAAAAAATAGCAAATAAAAAAAAAATATCATAGCATATACAATTGCTACACAAGCCATATTGTAACTGAATGAATGTTATTAAAAATTAACTTTCCTTTTTAATCTGTAGTGCTATTATTTTCTGTAAATTTCAATGCAATTTGGCAAACCGGAGGTGTTTCATACACTATTGGTATATGGAGCACCCCCAAAAATGTAATTTCCTGCTTGTGTGATTGGTTTATTGATTTCCCTAAAGTCCGCACATAGATGCATGTCAGATTTTAGGCATCCTCTGCAACAAAAAATTTTAAGTTTATTCAGAGCATAAACAGGTAGGAATCTGCAACAAAATTTGTGAAAATCCTTGCAATGTACATTGATCATCCAGAGGGAATTTTTTTTTTCAACAAAAATTAAGTTATTCCTTATAGAGGTGTATTGCTGATATGGTACACAGATGATACGCCCCTTTCTGTGTGCCAAACGCTGCGCTTATGGGATGAGCCCCTCCCTCTGAGCAGCTGCTTGAAATTAAAAACTCATGTGATATAAAATAAATGATACACTATACAATCGCCCTCACCAATAGTGTGATCAAATAGCAGCGCTGAAAACCTAAAAAAATTACTTAATTATACAGGGGATTGCTCAGGGGATTACCGTTTGAAGTGCTGTTGGTGATGACCATGCTTTGCTGTGCTGTTTTGCGTTATTGAAAATTGGAAAATGTGAGTTTTATGGTGAAGGAGAGTGTTACTTTTATTAAAGTGTGTTGCGTTACTGCACTATTGGTTCGCTTTTCCTTTCTTTCATGTGGAGAGAGCATTTGCTTATATACTGCGGTTAACCATACGGAAATTGATTGGAGGTTATCACTTTACCCCTACTGTGTGGGAAAAGCCTACAAGCCGAACACGAGAGTGTAAGGCAAAAAAAGCTGGTGAGTTTGCTCGCTGAAGGGGAGTGGAAATCACATTCACAGCGGTGTGGTGGAAGATATCATCATTGAAGATTATAATTTTGATATTGTCACCATTATTTCACTATGTCACCACTTATTTTTGGACTTTTATATTGATTTTTCTGTTCTAATACACAAATGGACTGCATGATGGGTGTTTATTAGAAACACTGTTTGGTTTTTATTATGGACACATAATATTATTATCTTTATGTATCACATTGAGCAATCCCCTGTATAATTAAGTAATTTTTTTAGGTTTTCAGCGCTGCTATTTGATCACACTATTGGTGAGGGCGATTGTATAGTGTATCATTTATTTTATATCACATTCTTTATAGAGGAACTGAAGCTCACACTCAAAAAAAGACAGAAGATGGAGGGCAAAAGACCAGTCAATAATATTGCCTGTGATCTCCCTGCAGTATAACTTTACCTCATTGCTAACTTACCATACCTTGTTTCAACCTGTACCTCTGTGTGGAAGAGGCCATCTTGATAGAGGCAGGATTTTATTACTTTATGTCTTGCCTTCAGCAAGGGGACAGTGAGCGGCACAGTAATAACATCACCACACCACACTCCAAATCCTATAAGACTAGCTTATATCCAGAAGTGTGCTATGTTTTAACTAACCATGGTGATTTTATTGTTTTTTTTATGAATAAACTAATTTTTTGAATACAGAGCTATCTAATTTATTCTTAAGACATGTATAGAAGTTGAATATGTATAAATGTTTCTTTTAACATAGCAAATCTTCACATTTTGCATTCAGGTACATTTTACCTTTTATGAAAGAAACTGAACCATATATTATTTTACATAATTGTAATGGAAGTTAACCATAGTATGATAATAGGCATTAGTTCCAGCAACAGTGGTCCTGTTTTTCTTAGGGTTTTTAGCTCTCAGTCTGAGAAATAGCCTATGTCTCACCAGTCCCTTCTTCCCTGACTTGTACTGCATATTGTAAGTAAGATGATAACATGGCCTTTCATTTATGGTGGAGAGACACACATGGAAATTGATAAAAGGCGTGGTGAGGAACAGCATTCTTCTGAATCCATTAGTAACAATTTTTTTCCTGCCAAAGTCTAAATGTATAGCCCACAAACTATTTTTACACAGCTATACAAATAGACTACACAACCAAAAATATGGTGCATGCTAAAAAAAAAAGGACTTTTTGCTGGTCCCTCCCTTTTCACATTTCTACTTTGAACCAGCAGAATAGAAAGAAAGAGACATCTAATTCCTTTTATTTTGGGTAATATATTTTACTTTTTTTTTCAATAGACTTTATATCCCAGTTTTTCAAGTGCTGATGCCAATCTAAGGGCTGGTAAGCAGAGTAGCCATCTAGATATTGAGAAGGTGGCCTGTGCACAGAGTGTGCAATGCGTGGATGTAGTTCTGGTTTTACAGGAGGCACATTAGGGTGGCTACACTAAGGCTCCAGGAAGAACCTGCAAGGCAGTGTGGTACCTCTATGTACAGTATAGAAGTGTAGTTTGCATAAGATTTCCATTCTTCTTCTTCTGAGAGGGAATGTAGTTAGTATCTCTGAAAGAATGTAAGCAATGCTACCCCATACTGTTTCTTATGTTATAGATTTAAAAACACTTTAAGCCTGCATGTGCAGTTCTCATAATTTTTATTGCTGAGTACAAGTTAGTAAATTAATTATGGATTATATTTTGATTCCATACAAGCATTTCTCAAATTCTTTTCTTGTTGCTCATATCATTGCAAAAGCAGTTTTACAAATTTAAAACTGAATAGGTGATCACTAAGCTGACACCTAGGTTTAATCTGGACCTGGGCTGGGAAAGGTTAAAAAAAAACATTTTCTCTAAATAGTCAAAGATGAAAAGTAATTAAAAAAATCTAAGAAATCACGCTTAGGACATCTACCATGGGGATATTCTGTGTGAAGCCACAAAGGAAGTTTTCAGGAAAATTACACTCAAACAGCCTTCAATGGTTAAAAAACAATAAGTGGAATAATTATAAGATATTAGTATCCTGGAAATGTTCGGATAAATGTGTGTGGGAGTGGAGTTGCATACACAGGGTGCCTGTTGGTACAGGACTGATTTACTTGCCAATTAGATGCTATTACTGCTGATTAATTCACACATTTTCTAAGGGTATTAAATGCACCTGCGTGTGCACAATACCTTTGTGAGGCAACCCACTAGCATTTTCCTTATTAGTGCAAGCAGGAAGTGCTTCGTCAATCTGTTATCACTGTATACCTCTCTGTTTGCAGTCTAACTCCACCCTAGTTTAAGGATTGCTGCAAAGCAATACACATGCATCTGCATTATTTTTCAGGATAAAATAACAAAAGCAGTGGAGGGGGAAAAAAAAATCTAATTGCTAGACTGAAGCTTGTTTTTTAAATGGAAAATATTTTTGTAATGCAGAATTTGAGAAAATAATACACAGGAATCACCAGCAAAAATAATTTCAAGTTACCAAAGTAAAGCTAGAACACATGAAGAACAATTAATTCTAATTTAAGTTCTCAAACTGTTCTCAAAATATTTCTATAAATCAAAAATATGTACAAAGCCTTAATGTGCAGATATTGGCTATTAATTTTAAACTGTATTATGCTAACATATAGGACCCATATGATTGCCTGTTCCCTTTGCTAAAAAGTAAATGTTGGAAGTGCATAAAATATAAAACATTTTGTATAACGTATGCCCTTCCAGCTTTTCTCTCTAGTAAAGGAAGTAGGCAATCATATGGGGTTTACTGTGCATAACACATTTTGAAATATATTGACTATATTTGCTGTAGTCACACTTTGAGATTTTGTTCATATTTTTTGATTTAACCTAGATTCTCAAAATAATGGTTGAAAGATCTACAGCGCATTGCAGTACCACCATTCCTTTTTTCCAAAGTGGATTTTAACAGTTTTAGATTTCCACTTAAAGTGGAAGTAAACTCCCATGTATGATTTCTACCTATAGGTAAGCCTATGATAAGGTTTACCTAAAGGTACATGCACAGTTTAGGTGATATTTACTTTAGATGCAGCCGGAACAGCATACCCGTGCCATTCCTGTAGAGCTGTGCCGTAAACGTGCACTGAAGTGACGTCTTAACTGGCTCAGCCATTCATAACGCCGAAAACCCAGAAGGAAGCCCGGGTGAAGATGGAAGCACCTTCAGAGGTGACGGCGCGCCGCTGGAGGGCTTCGTTTTTAGGTAAGTCTGTCATGAGATGCATATTAGCACATTATGACTTAAACTGCCCAGTGCCTATTTTTTTTTTTTTAATCCTGGTAAATTATTTCAAAAATCTAAATGAATAACAAATAGATGATAAAAATTGTTCTTGCATGCACCTTCTCTGGAAGTCCCATTCACATGCCATCTGGCACACATAAAGTGGAACTTCAGTCATTTTTCCAACTTTCCATCTATTAAATCTCCTGCCTTTGTTGTTTTAACTTTGGATAGTAAAACACTATTTTTATGCCAATAAATAACTTATACAGCCCACATCCTGTTTCTTATCTGGTCATTAGCCTAGGCTTATGACATAATGCACAACTCTCTCTCTCTCACTCTCGTGAGAGTTTGCCAGGAAAGGAGGGTCATAAGAGGGCCAATGAGAGCTGCAGAGCTGGAGGTGTGCCTCTGTGTGTCTGTGTAAATCCAGGAAGTGAACAGGCAGAAGCTTCAGCTGCCCACAGTTAAAATGATTGCAGCCAGACTCAGTGGAGAGAGATTTCTACAGCATATTTGGCAAGTACAGAATCACATTATATATAAAATAATATGCAAAGTGTTTGGAGGGAAGCTTCAGAATGGCAAAAATGTTTTTATTACAAATTATGTGAGTAGACTGCAGTTCCTCTTTAAGCTGGGTATAAACCAGTAAAATTTTCAAATGAAAGATTCAGATTAAAATTCTTAGGAAAATCCATAAGAAAATTCCCAGAACACTTGGATTTTGTTTGAAAGATTTAATTTGTTTTTGATATTATTGGAATGAATGGACCACATGGAATAAATGAAAACCACATACACTATTGGAAATTCATACATTCAAGAAAAAGATTCCATTCTGCTCTCTATGTGTGGGGTGTGACAGCTGACACAACTTCATCAGAATGGTTGTGCTAAACAGTGGGCAAGCACAAGAAAGGTTATGCATAGAAGAGGCTGTCAAAGAACACAGGGGACTACACTATATGAACTTTTTTGAACAGATCTAAGAGCTAAGTGTATTGGTGTCTTATAATGTGTGGACAGCTTAAGCTTTTCACACCGTACGATCTGGTTGTACAATTTGCCAACAACTATGTCGTGGAAAGGCCTTTTTTAATAGATATAAATTGTTTGGATAGTTGAGGTCGGCCTTTGTACCGAGATTGTTTGTTTGTTTGTTTGTTTTTTGTTTTTTGTTTTCTTATATATTATTCTAAAGCTGCACAATTTTGCCAAAATACCAGTTTTCTCCATGGCTTCCTTTTTTAAAGCATAAAAATTACCCACTAAGTGTAAAGCAACAATATTTTTGTATGGCATAGTAATTATTACACAGATTGAGATTTTTCTCTCTTTCTGTTCTATTGCATAGCAAAATGAAGGTATTGTTAGATTTTTTTTTAATACCCTCAGGCTTTTAATATGCAGAGCATGAACACAATTATGACATTTATAATGTTTTCCAATTAAATCCAACCTGGCAAAGTAAGTAAAATATAAACAAAAAGAAATCTCCAGCGAGTGCCCAGTTGTCCATCCCCTGAAGAGAGGTAATCTCTGAATAACAATGCTCAAATCAGCATGACATTTACAAGACACATTAAGTGATTTTTTTCTCTTTTACTATTTAAGGCTTTAATTGGCATAATATATGAACATTTCCCCTGAAGCAGTTCCATTCACAGGGTTCTGTCACTCTTAGTTAAGACTGCAATATAGTATACGGTTGAGTCGTGCTTTCAGATGTAGAGAGAGAAGGTTCACTGTACGATATTATTAAAAAAAATAATTTTCCTCTGAAATAATTGATTTATCATAAAGGTCATACCCTACATTTTAGGGATTATCAACATTATGATGTACACTCTAAGGTGCAATTGTAATGTACATGTTTTACTTTTTTCTGCAGAGCCATTGTTCTGTCCTCTCCATTTTGTTGTTATGATTGTATTTATAATGTATTCACTTACAAATAAGGGGAGATCACTGCTTATATGTCAAACATCAAGATGACCAAATAAGCTTTCATTACCACTAACTGGCCTCCTGTTAGGCAAATTAACACATGGGTGACTACCACATATATTTATCAACAGAATAATTATATGCCTTTTACTGCTTGGGGCTAATACAACTTTGTAAACATTTCCAACAATCTCTATTCCCATGTATGCAGTTTTTATTAAGATACATTTTTCAGAATTCTCCACAAACAGAACTGATTTTACAGTTTCAAGTAGGACTTGTAGTCTCCATTAGAAGGCTGCGTTATGGGTGTGACAATTTGGAGGCACTAATAGGAGACAGGGACAGAGTGTTGCCACAATATAACAGCTAATGCCTGAACTAAGACCTTCATGGCAGTATCACCAGGTATTATTTAATGAAAGGTGCACAAAAAAAAAGACTTTTAACATTGGATAAACATGCCAATGCTTATAAGAGACTTTAGTGGTTCACTTTTTCAAATGTTTGTATAGAAACAGATGTCATACATGGACACATATATTACATCACTTTCCCCCCGTAGATGGCTGGTTGGAAGTTGTCAGTTCTTTTTTCCTGGTACAATATTTGCTAGTGACAGAATTTTTACTCATGCCATAAGACTATATATACAAACTACTGTATCTTAAAATGGCAGAAATTAGAGGTCCTTATTTTATTGAATTTTGGAATATCTGTGTAGCACCCTCTAGTTGGTGAATGCTAGAAGTGAGGTTTTTTGGCAGGCCTAGCTAGTGGCTAGGCCTGTTTGTTTTCATTCTGGGCTGAGAGTGGCGGAGGGAGATTTGGGTGACTAACAGGTGGCATTTCCATCACCTCCCCCTTCCTTCTAGAAGGTCCTGGAAGAAGAGGAGGGGAGAGGTGGAGATGCTTGAGGTATCTGGGGAGCCTTGACCAATCCCCAATTTGGATTGGCATAGGGCTTTAAATGCTTGTGGTCAGCCCAGCTGGGGGGGGGGAGTGACAGGGTGGAAGAGCTGGAGTAAGAGGGTGTGGAGGCTGTTGGGCCCACGGGAGCTCCCCAGTCTTGGGGGGGTGACCCTGGGCTGGGGCCCGGGTGCATCCGGGAGGAGTGAAGAGATCCTGGAATCAAAGGCACATGAGATAGTAGGAGAGAGGACAGTGGGAGATAACATTCTAAGGGTCTCCAGGAGGACTCCTGGTCACAGCCAGGAGGGCTGGTGGATGAGAACAGTCAGGAGAACTGGAGAGGCAAGCCTGAGAGAACTGGGAGATTGTAGTTTGAGAGATGGGTGCAGAACCAGCCTAAAGAAGACTGTGGAAAAGGGCAGTGGAGAGGGTTTTTTTCAGCCAGGCTGGCTGGAAGGGCCTGAAGAGAGCTATCTGGGAGTGGTAGCTGAGGAGCGGACAACTAGCACCCAAACTATTCTACACCAATTGTTTGCTCTAAAATCCTGGGCCTCCCATAACTCCCTAAAACTCATCCAAGTTTAATCCCCCTCAAAAAAACAAAACAAAACAAGCTATGGACTGGTTGGTGTTAGTGAATGTAAGATGGACGTTGGGCTGGGCAGGGTGATGGATGAACCACAACTTTCAGCAAACCCTACAGGGGCATGGCTATATCTGGTAGTTTGTTTAGTAGAGTACGTTCACACTTAAAGTGATTGTAAAGTCTCATTTTTTCTCTAATAATAACAAATATTTAGGGGGAGATCAGCACCCTACCAAAACCATTACCAACAAGGGGGAGAATGGAGGGGTTGGAAAGAACCTTACAGGATCCCGCCACCACCACCCCAGTACTATCAGAGAGACCATAGACCATATAGAAGGAAAGGAAAGAGGGGAGGAACTAGAAAGAAAAAGAAAGAGAAACAACTAAATTTAGGATTGTTCAATTTGGCAGGGATAGATTTTTCTGAAGAGGAGATGGAAGTTTTAGCCCGGGGAATAAAATTTGTACCAGACAAATATCTGGACAAGTTTGAGACTTATATAGATATAGAAAAATTTGCCCGAAAATTAAATATCAAAAAACATTTTTGTGGACAACCCTTGGTACCTCCACCTATCATTGAAACAGATGAATTTACACATAGTGAGCTTAAAAACAATTCCGTATTTAACCCAAAAAAAGGCACGCACCATTTTATAGAAGTGTTTAAAAACATGGTACAGGATGAAGTAAAAAAATTAAAACCCAAAATATAAAAAAATAATACCAAAATTTGGGAAGGTATCTAGAAACTTGAACAAAATTAAAACATGGTAATAAGACCAGCAGATAGGGGGGGGGGGGGAGTTGGTAATTCTGACCAAAGAAAATTACAACAGAGAAGTCCTTCGCTTATTATGTGATGAAACCACTTATAGAAAATTAAAGGGTGATCCCACATCAAAATTAAAAATCGCACTTACTGAGTGGGATAAGAAAGGAATAAAAAAGAAAATTTGGGATAAAAAAGAAGGCAAATACCTAGTCCCTCAAGCCCCCATACTCCCAATTCTTTATATTGTCCCAAAAGTCCATAAGTCCAAAGATAATCCTCCAGGACGGCCCAATTTAAGTGGGATTGGCTCCCTCTTCTCAAGGGTTGGTGAGTATTTAGACATATTTCTCCAGCCTTTGGTGATGACAGTAGACAGTAGACAACTTATCAACCTACTTTCTGATACAGTTACCAATCCAGCAACTTTCTTAGTAACAATTGATGTAGAATCTTTGTATACTAATATTAAACAGCAAGATGGCCTTACAGCAGTGAAATGGGCTTTGAAAAAACAATCCCAGCTTAAACCAGCACAAATTACATTTTTGGTAGAGGGATTACAGTTGGCTATGACTAATAACCATTTTTGGTACCAGGGCACACACTATAACCAGATCAAAGGGGTTGCTATGGGGGCACGTTATGCCCCAAGTGTGGCAAACCTGGTACTTAATAAATGGGAAGAGGAATTCATCTATAAATACCAATGGGATGGCCTCAAGTTTTACAAGAGGTATATAGCTGACGTTATACTGCTATGGGAGGGCTCTGAAACTAGCCTAACACAGTTCATACAGCTGATAAACGTCAACAAATACGGGTTGAGGTTTACTGCTGTATGGAACAATATGTCAATTAATTACTTGGATTTGGTATTAACTAACATAAATAACAAAATTACCACACATACGTATTTCAAAGATACCGATAGAAATGGTTATGTACCAGTACAGAGTTGCCACCATCCTAAATGGCTATCAGCTATCCCCAAGGGACAATATAAGAAATTATGAAGCACAATCCTCTTCCTTACCGAAAGATTTGTAGAGAAAGGCTATTCACTTGGGGCATTACAAAAATGCCAAACATAAGTTTCTCACATGAACAGAGATGATCTCCTCACAGAAAAATCCAGTTCCTTTCAAAGTAGATCCAGCCTTTCTGACAGGATTTAATTGCCAATATAAGGAAGTGTATTACCCCAAAAACCACAATTCATTTATAAAAGGGCACAGGGATTACGTAACAGAATCGCGCCCAATCTTCGTGATCCTCCCAAGGTTCTATCCATCTTTTTAGACAAGGAGGGTTTTCATTACTGCACTATGTGCAAACCGTGCAGAACCATAAAAAGAACAAAAAGAAAAATTGCAAGTTTTCAATCAGTAACAACTAAACATCATTCTAAGATCAAATCATTAATTACTTGCAATTCTGAAAATGTTACCTATGTTTTGGAGTGCCCTTGCCCTAAACAATACGTAGGCAGAACGACACGTAAATTACGTGCCAGAATTAATGAACATTTAACTAATATTGCCAATGGCTTTCCAAAACATAGTGCTTCAAATCACTTTCGAGTATTTCATAATCAAGATCCCACACTATTGACCTTTTATGGTATTAATAAGGTTAAATTTGTAATTTGTAATTGGTAACACAAAATTAAATTTAGACACGTTACAGCCAGCAGGTCTCAACATGTTGACTTAAATTGTTTTTTGACCAATAATTGATTATGTGCTGGAAGCTCTTATATGGTCACCATTGGCACTAGCATCATTGCCAATGTGCAGATTAAAAACTATTTTTGGGCCTAGTTATATATAATATATCATTATTCCTTTCATTTTAAAATAAATTTAATTTTATCTCCATTATCTAATTATTTTTTGTTTTTAATAAAGATCCAATACATGTCCAGTATGTTTAACATATTGTGTTGTATTGGTCATAAATTATGGTAATTATGTCCACAAGATGGCACTATTAAAAGAATGCCTTCCATTTAATTGCCATACTGTTATGTTCATATATTTTTTAATAGTTAGCGTTAATATCGTTAGATTGTATTATTCAAAATTATGGTTCACAATAGATTGTATTCTTTCTATTTCTCTTTTTATAATTGAATATTTCTACTCAGGGGGAGTGTGGAGAGCAATCCTTCAAGCACTTCAAGCACTCGCTTGAAATGTTAAAAACAAAAACAAATTCCACTAGATGGCACTAGTTCTTTAATGATTATTTGACTGATGGTAGTTCAAGATTCGTCCACTGGATGGCACTAGTCTTCCAATTAGTATTCAGCCAATCCAATAACACCAGGGGAAATATAAACACACCCTATCTTGTGTCTGGTACGCTTCCTGACGACGTCACACGACGAAACGTGCGTCGAGGCATATCCGGTCACGCATACCTTTTCTGCCACTTCCGGTTTTCGTCAGACTAGGCAGTGGAACGCACGCCGCTCACAACAAGCGGAGGCAAGCGATACAGCTGTCCACACTCCACCTAACATTGCAGAGCCTGTCACCTCCAGTGCCGAGGAAAGGCACTTACAATGTAAGCAGCCACTTGGCCTATTGTTTTTAATACTTTTTAATAACAAAACGGAATTATGCGATGGTATTGTTCTTTCCATCTTTTTTCTGATATCCACTCTGACGGAGCCATTCCTGGATCACCCACCTGTAACCAGTTAAGACCAAAGATCGTGGTCCTAAAAAAGTCCCACCTGACATTTCTTTTTAAATAAAGAGGTCATGGTGGTTTGGTAGGTAGGAGACTTACCTATATCCATCGGGTGTTGCACTATCCAAGATCAACTATCGTTATTGGTAATGGTGTGAAAATGATATAAATACTTCACTCAATATATGGACACATATTTTTATATATATTTTTTATATGCATTTTTTTGTTTGTTCAATAATGCACATAGCACTTTCTAATTGCT
The DNA here is from genome assembly GCA_037952925.1 of Lithobates clamitans. Taxonomy (NCBI): domain Eukaryota; kingdom Metazoa; phylum Chordata; class Amphibia; order Anura; family Ranidae; genus Lithobates; species Lithobates clamitans. The sequence goes on from JBBGZY010000216.1 coordinate 1,989,908, forward strand.
TGAGATTTTGTGTTCTAATGCATATGATGTTCTAGTAGTCCAGAGCATTCCACACACCTGTGGTGACCTGATTTTGATTTGTCTACAATCAAGTGTATGATAAGTCTGCTGAGAGCACCATTCATTTGCTGGCTGGTTTTTACTGATGCACACTTTGTTCTCACAGTATTCATTTGTTATGTCAATCACGATGGTATGTTTATAGTATTATTCACATATACTATGCAGTATTGAGCACATGCACTTTATGGTTACACTTATATTTCTAGCGCCCCCTTATCATTATACACCCCCAACAAATATGTTATACTTACCTGCCCTGTGTAGTGTATTTGCACTTGGCAGCCCAGATCCTCCTCTTCTCGGGTCCCTCTTCGACCCTCTTGGTCCCTCCCTCCTGTCGAGTGTCCCCACAGAAAAAGGCTTTTTATGGGGGCACTTGAGCCGAGTCACAGCTTCCTGTGTCCATTCAGACAGGGAGCCCCATTTCAGCCCCACCACCTGTCTCTCCTGATTGGCTAACTGACTTTGATTGACAGCTGTGGGAGCCAATGGTGCCGCTGCTGTGTCTCAGCCAATCAGGAGGAGAGTCATTGATGGCCGAGGAACTCGTGGACATCGCTGGACAGAGATGGAGCTCAGGTAAGTATTAGGGGGAGCTTAGGGGGTGCTGGTGCAGCTGCTATACACAGAAGGTTTTTTTATCTTAATGCATACTTTACAATCACTTTAATTTCTTTTTATGCCTGAAAATTGATGGCCATTTAATGGAGATTCTCTGTTTAACCAGCAAGGCTTTGATGAATGCTTCCCCACCATGCTAAAATGTACCCATTTAAATTTGTGCAGTGCATTAATGCACATGCATTATGTCACTTGTTAATGGGCTGTGCATTAAGGCAGACTTTGAAATCAATAGGTTTCCAACACAAAAACGTCACAGTTATTGGACATGTCACAAAATATAGTAACTGTGCTTTGTTGTAAAACATGGATGTAAACCAGCCATTAGGAATAGAAGGTTTCCCCTTTAAGTTTGAAATGCTTGGAATTTATGTCTGGGTTCTCACTTGACAAATAACATTTCTGTTTTACTGCACCTTCTAAGTAATTACTGATGGCTTTTTACCAAAAATAAAATTGGAGGTTGCTTTGTAACATTTTGTAACAAGAAAGTAATAACTTAATGTATAGGGTGTATATATAACAAAATCACATTGCAATTCATTCAGTGAAAGTGCATGTACATTTGTTCTGTGAAAATGGGAGAAAATGTTATTAGAATATTTCCTGTGCTGATCCAATGTTGTTCATTGAATTAAAGTGGTTGTAAACCCTTGTATATACCCAGTGAAGGGACTGGTCTCAGGATATGCACAGAGATGGAGCAAATAGAGGGATATGCTTTGTTCATATTTCATGTCTGAGGTTTACAACTACTTTAACATGGAAAATACCACATCTGGCCACTGGATAGCGCTACGTAATAATGGAAATTCCTATCAAACTTAGCTCCATCTAGTGTCCAAACAGTGTACAGTATTTTCAATTTAAATCAATAAAAAAACATTTAACCAGCTCAGGGAAAAACTTAATAGGTTTTTCCCTATTCACACAAAAGGAATGTGCATTCATTTTCACTGAAATACACCCCATAATGTGTTTTTTTTCCTCTACTTGTAAGTTTATTTTTCCCTTACAAAAGCAAAAGATAATGAAACATTTCTTTTCTCCTTTTTTTGATAGAAACCATAGTCAACTGTAGAACATAGAGAACACCCAGAAGTACAGCAAAACCATCTAAAACACTGACATTTATAGGTTAGACTGTTATCACTTATAATGACAAGTCAATCATCTCTCCTCTACTAAATTCCAACTTTTTTATTATTTTGCTAATGGTAATATAAGGTGATGTGTGTAGTTGGTGGAATTGGTGTGTCTGATATAGAGCGATCCCCGGGGACCCCGTCCCTCCCCGCTGCCCAGTGTGTGTCCAGCTCTGCCCACCTCCCGGGATCTGCACAGAGAGACATGGGTAGCTGCATCTGATCCCTGGAGACTCATCGAGCCCGGAACTGGGGTTGCTGAGTGACAATTGCTTTTATTTGATGCCAGCCCCCTATGCTTTATCACATGCATATATGACCATTATAATCTATGGTCCAACATATTTGGTAAGATGGCTTACGCCGAGAGTTTATGCTTGGTGGTGGACCTTTTCATTCATCTTTATTGCACATTGCATTTTCTGGACAATCGGATGCTGTTTCACCTTATTTAAAGGACTATGAACTTTCTACTTATTATTTTAGATCTGCAATTTTGCGGTGTCTTTTGTTAGCACAATCACTTTTGCACATTTGCACTTTGTGTATATCTATTAATTTGCTCACTTGATATTTAATGGCACTGCTTACTATTTATACATATAGTGTTTAGGAGCTGGTATCACAGTCGATTAAGTGGCTGCCTGTTATTTACTAATGACCTTATGACCTAGCGTGGATTTCAAGGAATTAATTGTAAAATATTTACTTCTGTAAGGCTAGAATTACTTTATCAGGTCAGACCCATAAAATGCTATTATTTACTATGGGAGATTTTTGTCCATTAAGAGTCCATGGGAAGTGGATGAATAATACAATTAAAACTCCGGTCATTTTTTTTTTGTCTTGCATAGAATACACAGTGGCATAGAGTGATTTGCCAGGGCCTGATCAAGACAACTAGTGCCCCTCCATAAACCCTAGGCCATTAGTACTTCCTGAGTCCCTCACACCAGAATATATATCATCAGCAATGTAAGCACAAAATCGACACATGAAGATCCTATAGGCTCCCATCATCCCACCCTGGCTCTACCATGTTCTCCTGCTCATATTCCAGACTGCTCTTTCTGCTCAGCTGACCAAACATCACCTGTCTCCACCCGGTACAACTTGCCCATTGGTACACAGGTGCCAGCTATGCTCTGAGGAATAGAACTAGCCAAACACGCCACCATGTTCCAATGTCCAGATGTCAACAGCCTGGGAGAGCCCCCTGCCAGCCAATGACTGTAGTGTTGCACCCTGTGTACCAGTGTGCCCACATGCACTGACTGCACCCCCTGGGTGACGCGCCGGGTACAGATCTTCTTCCCAAGACACACTTAGCCCTCACTGCTGGGAGCTGTCCACTCTGCCTCTGGTGCTGAACTGCAATCTACTTCCCGTTGGGGGGCTTCACTATTTTGAAATTTTGAGCCCCTAAGAATGTTCTCGCCCAGGGCAACTGTACCTGTAGTGCTGCTCACGCCATGTCACTGAGAATATTGGTAGGTTGAATGCTCTGTAGTTCTGTGTTCCCTGTATGGAGTTTTTTCCCTCACTTCCCATCTGGATTCAAGTTTCAGCAAGGAAAATCTTCCCAAAACCAAATCCAAAGCAAAAAAAAAAGTCTTGACTGGATTTTGTCAGCCCTGTTATCTAAAATTAGTAAACCTGTTACAAATTGGTAAATTAAAATTTAACATATTATAAATGTATATGCATAAACAGAGGATACCTGCAGTGAAAACTGCATGCTAGAATGATCAATAGATCTCTAGAAAAAAGGGGGCTGAGGTAACCAGCACGTATGAACTTTTCATGTAATAGTAGAGCATACCCTTACCCGTCCTACCTCCTTAGCCTCCCTATTGGTCCTTTCATGTGCGAGACAGCTTCAGAGAGCAACGAGGAGGCTCCAGAGGTGGGAGAGGGTTAGGCTCTGCTTTAATAGAAAATGTCAAGATTTGCATATATCACTGCTATAGATCTGCAAATCATCTTGTGACAAGTATACTTTAACACATCATACATTCAAACATCATTTAGATATTTAAAAACAGTAAATAAATGAACTAAAAACAGATTGACCCTATAACTCAGTATTCTATTTTACACAAACAAGTGCAGCACTGGTACTTGTTTTTGATTATTGTTGGTCCCTTTTGCCCGAATAGTATATAATCTTTACACTAATTTTGTAGAATCCTGTAAACCTTTCTTTAATAATTATATTTATGTAAATGAGATGGTGAGCATTTAACCACTTCAGCCCCAGAAGGATTTACCTCCTAATGACTAGGCCATTTTTTGCGATACGGCACTGCATCACTTTAACTAACAATTGCGCAGCCCTGCGATGTTGTACCCAAACAAAATTGAGGTCCTTTTTTTCGACACAAATAGAGCTTTTTTTTGGTGGTATTTGATTATCTATTTTTTGCACTATAAACAAATAAAGACCGACAATTTTGAAAAAAAAACAACAATATTTTTTACTTTTTTTGCTATAATAAATATGCAAAAAAACAAACAAACAAATGTCTTCAACAGATTAGGCCAATATGTATTCTTCTACATATTTTTGGTAAAAAAAAAAAAGCAATAAGCGTATATTGATTGGTTTGTTATAGCATCCACAAAATAGGGGATAGATTTATGCCATTTTTATTATTATTATTTTTTTTTACTAGTAATGGCGGTGATCAGCGATTTTTAGTGGGACTGCGACATTGCGGCGGACAGATCGGACACTTTTGACACTTTTTTGGGACCAGTGACATTATTACCGTGATCAGGACTAAAAATAGTCACTGTATAAATTACATTGGCAGGGAAGGAGTTAACACTAGGGGGACAATCAAGGGGTTAAGTGTTCCCTGGGGAGGTGTTTCTAACTGTGGGGGGAGTGTACTGACAAGGAGTAGAGAGAGATCGCTGTTCCTAATCACTAGGAACAGACGATCTCTCTCTACCCCCCTGTCAGAATGGGGATCTGTTTGTTTACATTGACAGATCCCCTTCTGGCTCTCTGAGGAACGATCGTGGGTGGCTGGCGGACATTGCGGCCGCCGGCCACACGCAGTGGCTCTGTCGACGTGTCACGGACGTGTGCGCCTGCTAGAGCCATTAAAGGGACTGCCGTACCGGTACAATGGTTTGCACAGCCGAGCCATTCTGCCGCAATATAACTGCGGCGGCTGGTCGGCAAGCAGTTTTAAAGTAATTTTGCTTAAGAATTTATTTGCACTTCCCAGTTTTTAACCATGGTTTTAAGGTTTTTATTTATTTATTAATAATATATTACTGCCTATAGATTTATTATTGAATATAAAATGTCTGCTGTATTTAGCAGATATGACAACCATTAACAGGAGTATTTGCTAAATACAATTGTTCCAGGTGATATTTTTTTTAATATAACATATAGGAAAGGAGATTAAATCTCCAGGAAAAATTAGGACTTTAAAGGATGTGAGGTTGTCACTGAGGTGAGCGCACAATAAATTTTGATAAGATTCAATTTATTTTTGTACAGACATGATTAAAAACATATATGGAGAGAAATGTGAACATATCACAATATGTAAACAATAGCACAAGGCTAGAGTAAATGATTGATACTTATTCCAGCAAGGGTAAACATTAAATTCAATAACACAGAGTGATCCAACACGTTTCACAGAATTGTATCTCTGCTTCTTCAGGGAAACTCAGTATAGATCTAATCATTATTAAATTAGAAAAGAGACATCATTACAATCACAAAAATCTATATAAATATTCATTATAATCAAAAAAGTTTCATAGTACATGCAAAAAAAAAAACCTTAAAGTGCTCACTAAATCCATAAAATGATATCCATGTATGTCTTTCTAAATGCAAGAGACCAGAGCTTCAAGTAGGCCAAATGGTCCATGGTGTCAGTACCCAGGACCAAGGTCTGGCAGACACTGGATAGCACACGGGTGGACTCAGGCAGAAGCGATTAATATTCCCACATACTAAGATAAAAACATAGAATGTCAGATAACCAAACTGGCACTTTCTAGCTGAAGACAGTACCATCTCTAGGTATGTCAACAACAGACCTGTGGTGGTAATTTGTCGGTCGGTTTGGAGTAGTTTGGCCCACAGCCACTGTTTACCCCCAGACCCATCAGAAGGTGCCGTTGGGGGTGTAGGTGCTTACCACTGTGGTAGATGTGACCAGTGATCCTGGGTCAGGGAGGGGGACACACTCCCACTCCCAAGAGGTGGGATACTGAAATCAAAGTCATATGTGGACTGTTAAACAGTAGGAGTAATATATATATATATATATATATATATATATATATATATATATATATATATATATGCATTTGGTTTTACCAATGTAAAATGCTCCACAGATTCATAGAGCTATATATATATATATATATATATATATATGTTCTCAAAAAGGATCCCCCAAAATCCACAAGGGGGTAATTTCGATTAACAAATTCTGTGCATGCGTCCTGGCAGGGGCGCCCACACCAGATGTGATGTCAGTGGGCCGGGATCAGCCCAGCTGCATCCGGTGGGATCGCGCATTTATGGCGTGGTGGCGGTGTTACTAGCTGGATCACCTTCTGGCAGCGGGTATCACCCGGGACGTTACATGCGGTTTCCTGACAAGCAGGTTTACAAGGTAAATTGCTGTGCACGGCGGTATGTCCATTGTACTTGCATATTCGGGTTGGCTTATACTCGAATACATACGGTACCTTTTCTTTTTCCTTTTTTATAAGTGATCACATTCCATCTGTTCTCAGCTGCATAAGAACTGGAGGGAGAAGAAGCAGCAGCACGCTGAGCTTCCGAGTGAATAGCTGTGCAGTGGGGGAGTGTCAGGACAAGTGTGATCATTGGAGGAGAGTACATCGGGTTCCTAAGATAACTAGAGAGCTGAGCACAGTGTGCTTTCTTGCTTAGTGTGGTCAGTTTTTAATAGAAAAGAAGAGGGAATGGCAGGAACACCAGGGATTTCATACAAAGGAAGCAATACAAGGAGAACAGGATACTTTCTCATACAAGTACATGGTACAGCAGGCACATATCAGGAATATGAAGTGTTGGGTATAACAATTGCTTTAAGTAGTGGTCGTGTATGGATTTCTTATAGGGAATTAGGATATTGTTTAGTGTCACTTTAAGAAACTGTGCCCAAATCAAGCAAGAAAAACAACACACATATAGTATATGATAGTTGTTTTATTTCAGCCCACAAGTGAAGTTCCATTTTTCTCCTTTATTTTAATCTATTTTTAATCTTCTATGATATTATTACCACTTTTGAGTATTTACTGTCTCAAGTAGAAAAACTTGTTAAAGTATTATAAAATGCACAGCTTAATTGGATTGGGAACTGAAGCTTGCCAGCGAAGCACATCTGCAGCATTCATTGTGTGTTTACATTAAAGAATAACTTTTAAACACAATCCCTTCCCCTCAATGCTGCTGTTTAAAAAATATATTTTTCCTTAAGTAAAAAGCAACATAAAACCACATGATACACATTATACTCTGTCTGCTTTAAATTTCATCTGTTGCACTGCTGCCAAAAAACATTATTATGTAATTAGCCTATAGTCCCTGGCAGTGCTAAATACTAAATGGTTGCACAATGTTATGCACTGCATTTAAAAAATCTTTAGTTTAAGTCTGGTTTGTCCTCTTTTCTCAAACACTATGTTTATTTATAGATTAAACTGAATATTTTAAACAAAACACAAACAAAAAGCAGAAACAGTAGAAAATCTCAATAATAAAAACTGTCACAAACTGTAAATCGAAAGTATAACATTAGGTAATATGAATGAAATGTTTATACATAAAATCTTTGAATTAACTATGATGTAAAATTGCTGGAGAAAAAGTTCTATTAATAAACAATTCTTATAGCCAACAGAGCCAGCATAAAGTCCCACAGAAATTTGCTTTAGGGTTCATACTGAAGGCTATCCTTTTAGTGCCATGGTGCCTAAGCTGTGCCTAAGACCCAAAGACCCAACTATCGGTAGTTAGTTTTTTGAGACTCTGTTGATGGGCAAAAGGTTCTCCTCCCCACATCCTGTGGATTGGCCCAGTGGATGTGGGGGTCTGTGGATGGAGGGGTGGGGTGGACTTTTTGCAATCTGGAAGTCCCTGTAATATAAAGTGCCCCTCGGGTATGTGAACCATTTGCTCCCACTGATACTCTCAACAGGAATGACTTTTCCCCAGCCAGCAGCTGAGGGATGCCTGCCAGGCCAGCCTGTTTATAATTTGAAACAAGTCAGTTACCAGCATTGCTAGGATGCTGGTGGTTGCCTAGTTGGCCCCTTGTGTCCTAACTTGTACCGCATTTTTGGTTGATAGGACTCAGGTAGCTGGGGCCACACAGCATCATTGGCTGTTTAGGTGCAGGGTTAGGCTCAAGCACAATAGCAAGCAATGACAGGGGTAGGAGGTAGCCCTAAGCTAGACATTGTCATTTAGTGCTGGTAGTGATGTAAAAGAATGTACAAAAAGTTAAGCATTTTCTGTTTGTAGATTTAAAAATAAACATCAGGTCATGACATAATTAAAGTGTAAGTGAAGTAATTATACTAAAGACTACGGGTAGCCAGGCTATTATTACAGAAAAGACATGCAACATCTCTTCTGTGATAAAATACACCTACTTTACCAGTCTTCTCCAGCATGTAAACTGAGCTGTGCATGTGCAGCTCAGCTTACAGCGGCAGCATGGTCCCTGTGAGCTGGGGTGACTGACAGTCGCTTCAGTTACGTTGTCCCGCATCGGCCATTGGCGATGCCCGAAGAACGGCATACAGGAAGGGGATGCTGACACCTGCGAAGGACCTGGACTGTTAGAGAGATAGTAAGTACAGCTTTCAGACCAGAACTAGAAAAATCAAAAGAGCCCATTTTTAAGGCTTATGTGCATGTAATTGGGCATACAATGGTTATAAAGGGCCGGGTACTGCCCTGGGGGACATGTATCAATGAAAAATTTTTTTGTAAAAAACATCATATAAATAAGCAGTGATTTATTGATGCTTAAAGGGAAAGCATAAAAATTAAAAATCCCTTTCAATATAGTGCCGGGGGGCCCCCTTAGTCTACCTGTAAAGTAGCACATCTGTAATGTGTATAGAAGCTGCTGCAGCAATAATTGCATTTATAAAGCCAAAAAAAATGGCATTTTACCTGCACGCTTTCTTTGTTTTGTAAGCAATGGCTTGGGGAGCCAGTCTGTATGACGAGGCCACAATGTAGCGCACTGGGAATAAGATTAGAGATTTTTTGGGTAAATTCTGGTGTCTCTTCCACAGACGTTGGATAGAGGTAAAGCGTGCGGAAAAATTGGTCTTTGGGTGTTGGTGGTGCCTTCACACCATAACCCTATAGAGGTACTCTTGATGAAAGCAAGAATTGGCCTTGCTGTTAAATTGCAATGATATGCACCTCTTAAACAGGGGCGGACAAATTGGTCTTTGGGTGTTAATTGTGCCCATGAAACCTACACCAAAAACATTCTTCCAGATGAAATCAACACCCCCAACACTAGGCAGCCTAGAAGTCCTGCAAAGATTCCACATCCCAAAAACATTTAATCGGCGACATTGGCATCAGGGGCTTCATAGCTGCTGGTAATCCATGATTGTGAAACAAACATATATACTCGCACTAGAAGTGAGTGCAAATTAGTAATACTAGAGATTGTAGCTGCTGTACACAAAGTGCTGTTCACTTGCCTGAATAAAAAGTAAATATAATCACAGCGCTCTCAATACTATAAACAATCAAATTAATGAGTTAAAAAATCAATGACAAATTTATTTGTATTGTGGTGATTAAATTTAAATTTTATGATAGGAAGGTACTATTTTTATATATGATTTATGTCATGCAATGATTAATTATACGGATTGACGTCCTTTGGATTGATTTTAATATTGTACATGGGAATTAGCCACTATATATTATATGTGTCTTTTTTGTCCAACCTTTAAAATGGTCGCCAGTATTACATGGGAATTAGCCATGCATCAAATTTTTTTTGCCTAACCCACAAAATGACCGCCATAATTTTTAGATTTTTTTGGATTGACTGAACAAGAGGGAGGAGACTGTTCTCTTGTATTTAAACCTGGCTCTGTGAACCAGAAATTAGGTCCTTGATGACGCCTTGTGGGAGGGCAAAACACGTTGACAAAATTTCCAGCTTTCGATTCCAAACAACGTCACTTCTGGTTTTGGTGGAACGCACGCGGGATGCAGCGTTTCCTGGTTTTTACCTTTGCAATTTAAATGCTTGATGAATGTTGTTAGCTTGTAAATACCTATCCACATTTGCGCATTAAAGTTCTGCCAAACTGTACTTCACTATTAGTCCCTCTTTTTATTTTTGGTGACAATATCCACATGTGACCATCAGGATTGAGGGAGATCTTCATTGGATCCCTTTGCCATTTATGGCCAGTGTTCTAGCCTAAACGACCCCTGGACTGAAAAGCTAGGGGTCCATTCTTTTCGGTTAGTGGTGACACAGGAGGGGTGCGTGGCACACCTTGAAGTTTGGATCACAACTGCACTTATGATTGGAGCACATTTGCGCAATGTTTATGGATGTTTTTTGTCATTGATTTTTTTCACTCATTAATTTGATTGTTTACAGTATTGCGAGCGTTGTAATTATATATACTTTTTATTCTTTTGTAATCCATGACTGATTCATTTGGATAAATGTTAGATGGTCCACAGAGTCTGTGGACAGACGCGTTCTATTAGCAGTAACAAAACCTCCAGCAGCACTGAATGCCCATTCTGAAAGCACGCTGGATGCAGGGCATCCCAGCAGCTTGATTGTATACTGGGCAATTTCTGGCCAGTGGTCTATTCTTATGACCCAGTAAGCCAGTGGATCATCGACTGGAAAGCTCTCCATCTCTGTTTTTGCCTTTAGATAATCGTCCAACATGTGATACAGATGCTGCTGATGGAATGTGGAAGCTGACAGCCCTGGGCGGTGAGGACTAATAAAATTTGAGAAATGCATCACTTAGGCAGTCGCTTTCTCCACCGCTCCTCTCTTGACCAACAGAAGCCTCAAAACTATGTTTTACACAACACTGCAACCTACCAGAGTCGGGAAAAGCGCAAGATAAACTCCTCTTTAAGGTGTAATCAAGAGATTTCCTCAGCTGCACTCTCTGTCGGGATGGGATGAGTTCTGAGACTTTCCCCTTGTGACGGTGGTCAAGGAGGGTTGCCAACCAATAGTGATCCTTCTCCTTTACGCCACGTATTTTTGGGTCCTTTCGCAGGCTTTGAAGCATGAGGGAGCCCATGCACCACAAATTTGTGGAGGCATAAGAAGCAGACTCCTCAGTATCTGGAATTGCCTCCTCCCAGCCACGTACTACTCGCAAGGGTTCTGGGGATGGAAAACCATCTCTTACTATTTGGCGTATGTCTTCTTCTGCTTCAATGCCTCCAAAACTGCCAGAATCCTCCCCCTCCTCCCCCTCCTCCCTCTCCCCTTTTGTGTTCTGTGGTGTAGGAACAATGGTGTCTGCCTGAAGAGGAAAGGAAGTCCTCCTCTTCCTCCCGCTGCTCTGCCTTGAGTGCTCTGTCCATAATGCCATGCAGAGTCTGCTCCAGTAGGAACACAACAGGGATTGTGTAACTGATGCATGCATTGTCACGGCTCACCATCCTTATGTCCTCCTCAAATGGTGACAGTACAGTGCATGTAGAAAAAGTTTAGGAACCCCCAATTGGGACTTTAAATTGGCAACAACACTAATAGAATGAGTAAAAAATGTGTTTTATTTTTACAAATAGAAATTAAAAAATCATCACACAATGATTGCTAAAACAAACATGAATATCAGATACATACACACACAAAACAATATCTTGCAATAGAATACAAAAAGTACGTATACTATATATATAGTAGTTTCTCTCCAGTAGCCGTAAACACTTTCCGGTAACCAACATCCAGAAAAAGCTTTCTGGTATCCAACACGTTTCAGATTCAAAGTCCTTTCATCAGGGGTATTTGTATAGGAGAATTTAAATTCTAATAGATAACAAAGAATAAAGTAAAACATAACATAGTTTTTAGTGCAAGACATCATTTTGACTGACATAATGAGCATAGCATACCCCATGTTCAGATAGGCAACCTACTGAGATCAAGCACAGAGTATTCAGGCAAGACTAGAATTAACGTTGCCAGTGGATGGTGGATTCGCTGATGGTGAAGAGCATGGCACACCCACCCCAGTGTCAGGTCACCTTGAGGCTAGGTGACAGATGCACACCGTTGGGATCAGGAGTGCACCGCAAGGTAGTGGACCCTACGGCTGACTGCTGTGGATGCGAGTCAGGGTGGTAAGGAAGGCAGGGCCGCTGGAACACCAACACGGATCCCACCGGGGTTAGAGCGTAAGATTCCCTGGGGCGCGGAGTCTAAGAGCCAGCAGGTGTTCACCAGAACCTCTAGTAGTGAGGATGGACTGGGCTGCAAATGGCTCCAGGTCGCAACCCCCAGGGTCCCCCAGCAGTAGGCAACAGGAGGATAGGGATAGTAAGGGAATAAGCCAAGGTCAGGGCCACAAGCAGACAAGGACAACAGAGTTCACGCCAAGGTTCAGGGTCACAGGCAAACAGGGATAGTCGGGGACACATCAAAGGTCAGGGTCACGAGCAGACAGGAATAGTTGAGAACACGCCAAGGTCGGTAACAGAAACAAACGTAGAGCACACGGCAGGCAGGAACAGAAAGCTAAAACACACAAAGGTTGATCAGCAGGGCTGGCCTGCAGTGCAGAGGTTAATATAGAGTTCTCTGATAGGAGCTGGGGTGGAGCCATGCTAGAGGAGAGTTTATAAAAGCAGTCGGGTGAGAGTCAGCTGGTCTTTAGAGATGAACACATGGAGACAGGTAAGCTGACAGACAAAACTCTATTGCATAACTATGAAACCCAGCTAGTGGGGCATGGCCATGTGTTCCACAGGCAACCAGTGCCTCCTATAGACCCAGTCTTGTGAGTCAATGGAGGGAAGGGACCAATGGACAAATGACACCGGCCAATAGAATATGGCCAGCTCCTAACTAGGTTAAAAGAATGCCTCCCAGCAACTCCTAATGAGGTAACAGGGCTGCTGAGAAGCCACATAGTGAACTGTATTCAGGTCTTGCGCCATCTTGTGTTAAGAGAGTACTTTACCATTCACCAATACCACATGGAGAAAACAGGAACAACATGGTATAGAGGCATAATCCTGATGAGATTATAACATCCCACAGGATAAAAAAAACACAGAGCAACGAGATGCATCAGCAACAAGGGGATAGACATATTCAAATAGAATCAAATAAAATATTGTTAACATTAAATCCCCATTAATAGAAAGAATGCACACATAGAGCAGAACTGTCACCAGAAAGTAAATATTGAGGTTGACTTCTCATTGGAGCACTACATACAATGAAAGACACATTCATCATGGGCATCTATACATAACAGTAAAGGTATTACTATATTGATGTTCCTTTCAATTCCAAAAGGAATTGCATCACCTCCATTATTGGGATTAGCCAAGTCCCTCTCATAATCCCAATGTAATCACTTCCAGAAATGGGCAAAAACTGAGTCATTTTGCATAGGTGGATGAGTGGCATGTAAAGACACTATCCATCTGGTCTCCTGTTGAAGGAGAATCTTGTCCTAGTCTCCACCCCTAGCGTTGGGGTGAATCTGGTTCAGTAATAGGAATTTGATGTCCAGGAATCTACCCTGGTGGACATCCCGCACGTGTCTCCGCAGGGGTAGATCTGGGTCACAAGTCTTCATGCTAAATATGTGCCTATATAGAATTCCAAATTTGTCTTACCTATATAGAAGCAATTGCACAGACAGCTGAGTAGATATACCACTCTGGCCATCTTACAGTTAGCATAGTGTAAAGGTTTGTATTTTTGTCCATTGGGTAACCTTATATTGGAGCCTGTATGCATATACTGGCAATACTTGCACCCCCCACATTTAAATGTTCTCTTCCGTTTACATGGATCTCTCCTAAATTCCCCTGTGTATTCACTATTCACTAGGTGGTCTTTAAGCGACCTCATTCTTCTGTATGTGATTAGTGGTTCCTTTGGTACAAAGGGGCTCAATAATGGATCAATTTGTAGGATGTGCCAATGTTTGGCTAGGCTCTTTTTGATCTTGTTATGCTATTTTTTGTATATCTCCTGATAATCCTAATTTTGTTTACTTCAGTCCCCCATTGGTCTCTACCTCCCTTCTTTCTCCCAAATAGGAGATCCTGTCTGGTTTGATCAGTTGCTCGCTTAAATGCTTTTTTGAGGCATGTTGTGGAGTATCCTCCTTGTAAGAGTCGTAATTTCAGATTGTTTGCTTCAAGCTGAAAAGTTTCCTCATCTGAACAATTTCTGAGGATGCGCAGGTATTGACTGTAGGGTATGGATTGTATAAGGGGTCTAGGATGAGGGCTACCGGCATGCAGGATTGTATACTGTCTCCTTTCGGTACAGCATGCTTGCCAGTTTCCCATCCATGCCCTTAAGTACAGTACAGTGCATGCATCCTTTATGAGCAGCCATTGGTGTGGGAAAAAAAAAGCCGAGCCGGCCTGAACCTGTCATTGTGCCATACTCACGCAGGTACTCATTGATGGCCTTCTGCTGCATGTGCAGCCACTACAGCAATGCCAAAGTCGAGTTCCACCTGGTGGGCATGATCTCAAATCAGGCGGTTTACGGACAGGTGGAATTCCCACTGAAATTTAAGCCAACCAAGCACTGGCTGTTTATGACTGCCTGAAAGAGCTACAGACTCTTCTGGTCTGCTTTAGCAGATCTTCCAACCCTGGGTACCTATTTAGGAAACGCTGCACCACCAAATTGAGGACATGTGTCAGGCATGGCACATGTGTCAACATTCCCTGTCTAAGGGCAGCAGGAGGTTTGTGCCATTATTGCACACCACCATTCCTGGCTCCAGCTGGCGTGAACCACCTCTGGACCTGTCCCTGCAGAGTTGCAAGAAACTCTGCTCCGGTATGGTTTCTGTCCCCTAGACACACCAGCTGAAGGACTGCATTGCACCTTTTAGCCTGACTCCTTGAATAGCCCCTTTAACACTTAGGGGGTACTTGTGGTTGATAGGACAATTCAGCAGAGGAGGGCATGGAGGAGGGGGGAGAGCTGACAAATCTCACATCATCACCACTAGCTGTATGGAGATGTGGGGCCTCAACAAGCTGCAGCACTGAGTCCTGTCCTGCGTTCTTCTGAGTTGCAAGCAGAGTTGCATAGTGTGCTGTGAATGAAATATATAGTCCCTGACCATGCTTGCTGGACCACGTGTCAGCAGTAACATGGACTTTGCGGCTGACTGTCTTGCCCAACGATGCCAAAACATTACCTTCTACGTGATGGTAGAGAGCTGGAATGGCCTTACATGAGAAGAAATAGCAACTGGGAACCTGCCATTGTGGTACAGCACGTTCTGAAAATTCACGCAAGGGGTTGGAATCCACCAGACAGAACGGCAGACGTTGTAGAGCCAGCAGCTTTGACAAGCTTGTATTTAGATGTTGGGCATGTGGGTGGCAATGACTGCATTTTTTTTCACTGCAGCAGATGGGGCAGGGTAACTTGCCGGCTATAGTCTACAGCTGGTGGTGTGCTGCTGGAAGATGCGCTGCAAGTATCTGGGACACCCTGCGCTATACGGGACACCCTGCACTATACCATTATCCCTGTCAGTGGAGGCTGCAGAGAGGTCATGAGGTATAGCGGGGGGCAGACTGAGGTGAGTAAGGTGGAACAGATTTGCGCCCCTTTTGTGTGGTGGTGCTCTTGTGGTGGGAGGTTAAATGCCTTGTCAAGCATGTGGTACCCAAATGGCTGGTGTATTTTCCACGCTTGATGTGCTTGAGACAAAGTTTGCAAATTTAAACACTGCGTTCAGCTGCACATGTGCTAAAAAAGGCCCAGACAGCTGAGCTGTGGGAAGTGGGCCAGGAGATAACAGCTCCATGATGTGATGGAATAGGGTGGTTGCTCTCTACTCTTCCATGATGGCTGCCTCGTTGGCGTTGTGTCTCACTCTCACATTCCTTCTCTGCTCTATCTGGCACCCAAGTTGCGTCAGTGACATCATCATCATCTCCTCCATCCTCATTACCACTGGTGACGGAGGATGAGGATGATTTAGTAAGCCGATCCACCACCTCCTCTGCATGCTGTGGCTGGATAGCATGGGCAACATCACTAAACAGGAAATGATGCCCTGCCTGAGGACTGACCACATCCACCTTTGCCTGTGGACACATATGCTGCTGGCCCCCTTACAGTGCCATGGGAATGTCTGCTTCTTGTTGTCCTCCCAGACATGATGGGGGGTGCTTATTAACAAAATGTAATAAATATGTGGAAATGTGTATGTGGATGCACTTTAATCAATGGAAAGTGGTGTTTGGTGCACTTTAACTTGAGTACTCACTACACAGACACACTCCACTGATGCACTATAATATACTGCAGTAAAACTGCACTGACACACTGAAATATACTGCTTCAAACATACTGTAACGCACAGAAATATACTGCCTTAAATGTGCAGTAACACACAGAAATATACTGCGTTAAACGACATGTAACACACTGAAATATATGGTGTTAAACTTGCAGTAACGCACTGAACTATACTGCCTTAAACAGAAGGTAACAGACTGAAATATATGGTGTTAAACTGTATGAAATGTACTGCGTTAGACGGCATGTAACGCACTGAGATATATGGCATTAAACTTGCAATAATGCACTGAAATATACAGCGTTTAATGGAAGGTAATGCACTGAAATATATGGCGTTAAACTTTCAGTAACGCACTGAAATATACCGCGTTAGGCATGCACTAACGCACAGAAATGTACTGGGTTAAACGCCATGTAACGCACTGAGATATATGGCATTAAACTTACAGTAATGCACTGAAATATACAGGGTTTAACGGAAGGTAATGCACTGAAATATACACCATTAAACTTGCAGTAATGCACTGAAATATATGGCGTTAAACTTGCAGTAACTCACTGAACTATACTGCGTTAAATGGAGGGTAACGCACTGAAATATATGGCATTAAACTTACAGTAACGCACTGAAATATACGGTGTTAAACGTAAGCTAATGCACTGAAATATACTGCGTTAAGCATGCACTAACGCACAGAAACGTACTGCGTTAAACGGCATGTAACGCACTGAGATATATGGCATTAAACTTGCAATGATGCACTGAAATATACAGCGTTTAACGGAAGGTAATGCACTGAAATATACGGTGTTAAACTTGCAGTAACGCACTGAACTATACTGCATTAAACAGAAGGTAATGCACTGAAATATACTGTGTTGAATGGCACGTAACGCACTGAAATATATGGCGTTAAACTTGCAGTAACAAATTGAAATATACTGTGTTAAACGGTCACTACACTCAGACTACCGGAACTATCCCTAGTTGCCCAGTGCCTCAGACTGCCTGAGCCTGACCTGTACCTGTCTTCTGTCCTGGACCTTGTATCTCGTATCCGTACCCTGAGACCTGTCCCCTAGTACCTGTTTCCTGTTCCTCTTTATCTGTTATCCCTGGTTTGTTCCTTGCATTTCTATATACTTAGTTAGTTAGGTGTGTACAGGATTGTCGTGTTCTTGTGCTTTTTCACTTGTTTGGCTGTGTCTTTTGGTGTTGGTTGTTTAAGTGTGTCTTTTTCCTTAATAAATACATTTATTTCACTTACCCATCTGTTCCTTTTTCTTTCATGGTGCAGTCTACTGATCTGATCACCTCTTGCTGGATGCCTGTATAAAGCATCCCTGACAGGTGGTGAAATTTTACACTGACAATAGAATCACAATAGCACACTAACTGTCTAGTAGCACTAAACAGAGCCCTGTTCTATCTCTCTCCATGCCAATATCACACTAAAAATGGCCGCTATTGAAAGAATACTTTTATAGTGTGGGGCTGGACTAAGAGCAATGAACCATGATTGGAATGACAGTGTCCAATCATGGCTCTAAAAGTGATCTGTGCCCTGATTGGGCAAAGCTTTCATTGCTTCAGCCAATCAGGGCTTTTGATGCACTGTGCAGGGGCGCATTGCATTGTGGACATTCGGCGGGGCGAACAAACGGTCGACCGCCCGATAATTCGGGTGTGAATGTGCGAACAGCCAATGTTCGGCCCGAACTCATGATTGGACTGAACCGTTCACCTGTCCCTACTTTGTACCAGAATATCAATCTGAAGCTCCAAGTCAAGATTTAAGTGTATGTGTATACACATATTTTCTATTTTAAACTAAATGAATTGTTTTACAAGGTGAGAGTTTGCATATTTTTTAAGCTCTGTTCCCTTCTGTCAGGGCTGGGCTCAGCCCTTCCTTCTCAAAGCTGGCCGCTCGGCTGTCAGCTACTGTAATTGCCAGCTCCTATCTCTCCACAGTGACTCACCTGTTGATGATATCCTGCTTGTCAGTCCTGCCTACTTAAGCCGTCCAGTCCAGATGATCTCTGCCTTCGCCTTGGTCACATCTCTAGAGACGCTGTCCCGTGTTCCTGTTAAAGACTTGCTTGGCTGACATTCCTTCTGGCTCCAGATCCTGCTTGCTGTTCTACTACGCTCATCTCTGGCCCCCAGAACTCTGGCTATGTTTTGACTACGTTTACTCTGTTTACTTTTTTTTATTATTATTAAACAAGTGTGATTTAAGTGTACTTCTGTCTCAGTCTGATTCATGGTTTCTGACAGCTTCCAACTGTAAGCACCACCTCAATTCTTTCGCTGTCAAAACACTGAGGCAGTGTTTTTTGGAATGACAAGGGATAGAACTTACTGTTGGTAGGGGCAGAATTTAATGTAGGCTTAGAGAGACAATTAACCCTAGCTTCAACACTGGAAACCAATTGAAAAGGTTATTTAACAAGAAATAAGTTCAAAGTCCTGTAAGTGGCTGAAAATCCAGATGTATTGCAGGTGCATTGTTTCTAAGATGCCTTGGCAGCGTAAGTTATAAATTGTTCAACAATACCCCATTGGAATGGTATGTTTTGCATTGAAGTGCAATATTCAGCTGTAAAATATAAATTTCACTTTCAGTTCATTAAATGTGTAGCTGCAGACAATGTCTAAACAAACAACTATGCAATTAAGTTCAATTGCAAGCACCTGACAAAAACGAGAGAAACTGCTAGGGAAAGCAGCATAGGAGCAGGTGACACAAGGCAAACATGAGCTGCCTGTTTTTTAAATAAATATTCTAAAACCTAGTATCAAACCAAATATCAGCTCTATCACACAAAAAGGAAGCATCTGGAAGTACATTTCTGCCACTCATATGTTTCTGGATTAGATTGCTGCTAATGCTATCTGCAT
This sequence comes from Lithobates clamitans, assembly GCA_037952925.1. Lineage (NCBI taxonomy): Eukaryota > Metazoa > Chordata > Amphibia > Anura > Ranidae > Lithobates > Lithobates clamitans. The sequence goes on from JBBGZY010000216.1 coordinate 2,009,218, forward strand.
TGCTTTCATATGTTCTATCTTATTTTTGTGGGTTACCCTGGTTGTTCCATATTCCTTCCAGACTAATACTTCAAATTACTACTACTACTACTCCTTCAAATTTGGCTTACTGAATTTACACATTTGTACAGTATGATTTGTGTATGATTGTAAAAAATAAATAATACAATACTTTGCTTAACTGATACATGTCTGTTTAGAGACTAAAATCTGCAAGGAAAAGGAAAAATTGGTGGTGTAGCATTGGTACTTTTTGAACCAATATAATGACAGGTCGCTACTGTGATCTGACTACCTATTAGAGGATGGCTGCATTTGTGCTTCATGGTTCCACTGTATGACGGAACATAGCCACCTTCACTTGCTCAGTCCAGAGATGGACTATGGACTATGGCATTTGTAGTGTACAAAGATCAGTATACTATCGTGTGCTCTTCATTCCAAACAATAGAAGTGAGGGGGAAAAAAAAGAAACTTGGGAGCTCATGGAGAACGTTACAAGGAGGCAGAACAACATAGCAAGAAACATTTTCGTTAATAATAGATTACAAGGCCTTTAAACCCGGGTTCCCACTGCTGCGATCTCAGAGATCACATGTGATACGCACCCTCACTGCAGGTGCATGTGATCTCTGAGCAATGCGAGTTCAGCCATATAGCTGTATGGCTGAACTCGCATTGGATTCGCACAGAAAATAGTGCAGGGACTTGTTTTTCCCTGCAATAGAATCAGATCGCATGGGTGTTTTCGCCTATGTGATCCGATTCCTGCGATCTGTGAACTAAACTGGGGGTGTTAATGACATCCGCAGCGGTTTGCACAAAGCAGTGTGTGTGGGAGAGGAGTGATGCAGGAACCAGCGATGTAATCGCGCTGGTTCCCGCATCGCACTATTGTGAACCCAGGATCAGTATTGGATATGTATGGATTATTTTTGGAGAATCAGGATATTTTTTAGTATCTTTAAATTCAAATCTAAGGTGACTTCCGTATTCATGATAAAAACTTTTTGGAATATCATGTAGCACCATGGCTGGATTTATCACAAGGCACAACAAAACTTAGGGATGGGGGTGGTATAGAAATATTATTTATTATTTTTATTTTTTTATTAAGTATGTTTTACTATAACAGTGAGCAAGTCAATTTAATAGATCACTACAGCATTGTTAGGTACCTGGTAGTAGAGCCTGACTTGTAGGAGAAGACCTCTCATACAGCGCTGGTTCAGGAGCCACTGGAGTGGGGACAGTGGACTCGTGAGCACAGTGGGGTAGGAGTGCCTGTAGAAGTAGAAGTCTCTGATGCTGAAGCAGAGTAGAGATCCCTCCAGGGATGGCTGGACTGCAGGTAAGGTGGAGACCAGAGGGCAGCAGGCAGCAGCACTGAAGATGCAGGTGCAGAGGTCACTGGAGCTGGAGCTGAAGGTACAACAGCACAGAAGCAATGGCAGGCAAAAGCAAGGTCAGACAGTCCGGATCAGCAGGCAGACGAGATGGGTAATAACGGCAGGCAGAGGCAGAGTCGGTAGGCAGGCAGAGGTCGGCAACGGTATTGGTAGAAACAGCAGCAGAGTCAGGCAGGCCGGGTCGGATTGGAGAAGGAGGGATGGTCAAACAAGCTGGGTCAATATGGTAGTCAAATAATCAGGTACAGGTTAACAGGTTCACAAAACTGAGACGAAACAGCAGCGCACCCCTGCAGCAGGAGGACTCTTATGCGCTTCTTGGTCCCGAAACGGCACTAACGCGAATGCGCGGGTGCACACACACGCCGCGCACCCGCGCGCCCGAGCGCCGCGCTGACGCACGGTAACAGCTTGAGATTGCTGCATTGTCTAGGCGGCTGGCGCGCCGGCGCATAGGCGCACGCAAATGTCCCAGTCTGGTGCTGACAGATCCCTGACATTGCCCCCCTCCAAAGGGCAGCCTCCGGATGCCCACACGCCTTCTTTTCTCAGGGTGGGCAGAGAAATAAGCGCAAACTGAACGCCTGGCGTGGACATTGCTGTCTGGTTCCCATGAGTTACTCTTTGGACCGTAACCTTTCCATTTAATTGATTTTGTCCTTGTCTTCTTCTACAGTCAATAATAGCCTCAACTTCAAATTCCTCACTTCCATCTACTAAGATAGGTTCAGGAGGTCTAGTTCCTCTATCAGGGAAGGGATCAGGTATAGCAGGTTTAAGCAGAGACACATGAAATACCGGGTGAATCTTGAGAGAATCAGGCAAGGTCAGTTCATAAGATACTTCAGTAATTCTCCTCTTAACCGGAAAGGGTCCCATAAACCTAGGTGCCAACTTCTTAGATGGACATGCTAACTTGATATTACTAGTAGAAAGCCATACCTGGTCACCAAGCTGCAGATTCAACTCCCCTCTTCTTCTTCGATCGAAGACTCTCTTGCTGTCTGCCTGGGCCTTGAACACCGCCTCCTGCAACATCTGATTGTTGTGGCTGAGGAAGTCCACTGTATTCTGTACTGCAGGAACTGAAGATTCTGGAAGGAAATCAGGTAGAAAGGTTAAATGAAAGCCATAATTGGCGAAAAAAGGAGATTGACCGGTGGCTGAATGGTTAGCATTGTTGTATGCAAATTCTCCTAAGGGGCAGCAGGGACACCCAATCATCCTGTGTAAAGGATGTAAAGCATCTGATGTACTGTTCAAGGGTCTGATTGGTCCTTTCTGTCTGCCCATTAGTTTGAGGATGATAGGCCGAGGACAAGGCCAGTTCAATTTTTAGGATTTCACACAGGGCTCTCCAAAAACGTGAGGTGAATTGTACCCCTCTGTCAGAAACTATATTTGCCGGTACTCCATGTAGTCTGATGATTTCCTTGATAAATATGCGGGCGGTTTCGATAGCAGATGGAGTTCCCCTTAAGGGAAGGAAGTGGGCCATCTTGGTTAGACGGTCTACCACTACGAAGATGGCTGAACATCCCTCAGAACATGGAAGCTCCACTATAAAATCCATGGAAATCATTTTCCAGGGTCTATCGGGTACAGGCAAAGGTTTTAACAGACCCCAAGCTCGATTCCTAGACATCTTGTTCTGGGTACAGATAGGGCAGGAGCTGACGTATTTTTCACAAAAGTCTTTCAGATTGGGCCACCAGAATGTGCGCTGCACAAGTTCCAGGGTCTTGTGAACTCCAAAGTGACCTGCCAGTGGATGATCATGAAGAAGCAACAAGACCTTAACCCGAACCTCCTCAGGAACAAAAATTTGGCTCCCCTTCCAGAACAACCCATCTCTGAACGTCAGAGTAGTCCCTGTAGGCCTAGATGAATCAGAGGATGCTTCTTTAATCTGGGAGAGTAGGTCTGTTTGCAGGAGTAGGAAATTGTTTGCGGGCAAGATGGTGTCAGGAATGGATAAGTCCTTTGGATTGCCATGCATACGTGATAGTGCATCCGGTTTGATATTCTTAGAGCCTGGCCGGTAAGCTATATGAAAACAAAAACGTGAGAAGAACAGAGCCCAGCGGGCTTGCCGAGGCTTAAGTCGTTTAGCAGATCTTAAATACTCTAGGTTTTTGTGGTCTGTGTAAATTAATACTGGATGCATGGCCCCCTCCAACAGGTACCTCCACTCCTCCAGAGCAGCCTTAATAGCGAGAAGCTCCCGGTCACCCACATCGTAGTTTCTTTCTGCAGAAGAAAGTTTACGGGAGAAAAATCCCACAGGATGCATTAGATCTTTGCTGCCTTTACGTTGTGAGAGTATTGCACCCACCGCTATTTCAGAAGCGTCCACTTCCAAAATGAACGGTAATGACGGTTCAGGATGGCTGAGGATTGGGGCCGAGGTAAACAGTCTCTTGAGATTCTCAAAAGCATCCTGGGCTGATTGATTCCAGGAGAAGCGGGCATTTTGCTTAGTCAACTGCGTGATGGGTGCAATTATGGCCGAAAATCCCCTGATGAACTTCCTATAAAAGTTCGCAAAACCGATAAACCGCTGAATTCCCTTCTTGTCTAGGGGTACCGGCCAGTCCAGAACAGCGGATACCTTCTGGGGATCCATTTTGATGCCAGTTGGAGAGATTATCAACCCCAGGAATTGGATGCTTTGTTGCTCGAACTCGCATTTCTCTGCCTTTGCATAAAGTCTGTGTAGGCGGAGACGGCCCAACACCCTGCAGACATGTTCTCGATGCAGATCAAGAGATTCCGAGACAATCAGGATATCGTCCAGGTATGCGATTACAAACATGTCTAAAAAGTCCCTGAGAACATCGTTGATCAGATGTTGGAAGGTCGCAGGGGCGTTGCAAAGTCCGAAGGGCATGACCAGGTATTCATAATGTCCGAATCGGGTCCGAAAAGCTATTTTCCACTAATGCCCGGGCCGAATGCGGATCAGGTTGTATGCCCGTCTTAGATTGAGTTTAGTAAAGATGACAGCAGTCCTTAACTTTTGGATTAGTTCAGGTATCAAGGGTAGGGGATAACGTTTTTTAACCGTGATTTTGTTCAATTCCCGATAATCTATACACGGGCGGAGAGTCTTGTCCTTCTTGGTGACAAAAAATATTCTGGTACCTGCTGGAGAAGTGGAGTGGCGGATTAACCCCTTGGAGGGAAGATACGTCCGAATGGAATCTCGGATCCTGGCAGCAACTCAATTGGGCAGTCGTAGGGGCGATGAGGTGGAAGGGAGTCTGCCCCCTTCTTGCTAAAAACATCGATGAACTCATGGTATTGCTTAGGTATGGACTGGCATAATTTCTGGTCGGTGTCCAGACATAGCAAAGTAGCTGAGGAGTCGGGATTTCCCACCAAACAGTGTTCTTGACAGTAGGGTGACAAAAACTTTATTTCTCCAAAGACCCAGTTGATGTGCGGGTTGTGGGCTTGGAGCCAAGGAATGCCCAAGATAACTGGAAACAGTGGAGAAGTAATAGCATCAAGGGTCAGCAGCTCCTTATGTTGGGAGGAACTGGTAGCAGGTAAAGGAAGAGTCTCGTGAGTTACTTGTCCGGACTTAATGCGGGAGCCATCAGCTAGGAAAACAGAGAGTCCATGAGTCTTAGTCCGTAAAGGAATGTTATGCTGGCTGGCAAAGGTGAAGTGGATAAAACAGCTGCATGCTCCGGAGTCAATGATAGCGTTGACTGGAATGATCTGTTCCCGGAGCTGTAACGAGAGAGGAATGGCAAGGTGGGTAGAGTTGGCAGACAAAGCAGAGAGACTGGTAGACACAGAAGATGAGCACTTACTTATCTTGACTGGGCAATTATGGACATAGTGTCCAGTTCCACCACAATAGAGACACAGGTTCAGTTGGAGACGGCGTGCCCGTTCTTCAGGAGACAAGGCAGGTCGCATCAGCCCGAAATGCATGGGTTCAGAAGTGTCAGGTGTGGCATTGACTGGATTCACACTGGGTGAAGGTAGGTAGTGTGCTGCAGGAACCGGAGCCCTTGCTGTCATCCAGGCCGGGCGGGTTTGCTGAGCAGAGCGTTCAGGCCGACGTTCCCGGAGGCGACGGTCAATCTGGATAGCCAAGGAGATCAAGGCCTCAAGAGTATCTGGTATGCCAACTCAAGCAAGTTCATCTTTCAACCCTTCAGATAGGCCCATGCGGAACTGATGACGTAGGGCGCATCGTTCCACTGCGTGTCCGCGCTCCAGCGTCTAAAGTCAGTGACATAGTCCTCGGCCGGTCTGCGGCCTTGCTGGAGCGCGAACAGGGCTGACTCGGCTGTGGCAGTCCGCTGAGGGTCCTCATAGAGCTGAGCCATGGCTTCAAAAAAGGAGGGTAAAGATTAGGTTAAGGCTGAGTCCCCCTCAAGTAAACGGTGAGCCCAGGTCTGGGGTTCCCCCTGTAGGAGGGAAATCACAAACCCCACCTTAGTAACTTCCAGCGAGAATGTTCGGGGTTGTAAAGCAAAAAATAGCTGGCAGGTGTTGCGAAAGGCCCGAAACTTGGTCCGGTCCCTGGAAAACCTCTCTGGGATAGGGACCCTCGGTTCAGGTGGAAACATCACAATGGATGGAGCTGGAGCAGGCTGTGCTGGAGCTGCAGCTGAAGAGAAGCCATGGAACTTGGCCCAGCGAGATTCTGAACTTGTCCTTCAAGTCTGGCGTAATTGTCCTGAAGGGATTGCACCGCTTGAGTAAGGGCCGCAAGATGCGTGCAGATCTCCTTCATCGGGGAGGACTCTCCTGCAGGCTCAGTCATGGCTGTTTCGTACTGTTGGGTACCTGGTAGTAGAGCCTGACTTGTAGGAGAAGACCTCTCATACAGCGCTGGTTCAGGAGCCACTGGAGTGGGGACAGTGGACTCGTGAGCACAGTGGGGTAGGAGTGCCTGTAGAAGAAGAAGTCTCTGATGCTGAAGCAGAGTAGAGATCCCTCCAGGGATGGCTGGACTGCAGGTAAGGTGGAGACCAGAGGGCAGCAGGCAGCAGCACTGAAGATGCAGGTGCAGAGGTCACTGGAGCTGGAGCTGAAGGTACAACAGCACAGAAGCAATGGCAGGCAAAAGCAAGGTCAGACATTCCGGATCAGCAGGCAGACAAGATGGGTAATAACGGCAGGCAGAGGCAGAGTCGGTAGGCAGGCAGAGGTCGGCAATGGTATTGGTAGAAACAGCAGCAGAGTCAGGCAGGCCGGGTCGGATTGGAGAAAGAGGGATGGTCAAACAAGCGGGGTCAATATGGTAGTCAAATAATCAGGTACAGGTTAACAGGTTCACAGAGCTGAGATGAAACAGCAGCGCACCCCTGCAGCAGGAGGACTCTTATGCGCTCCTTGGCGCCAAAATGGCACTAACGCGAACGAGCGCGCGCCCGCACCCGTGCACACACGCGCCACGCACGGTAACAGCTGGAGATTGCTGCATTGTCTGGGCAGGGGCGCGCCGGCGCATAGGCACACGCAAATGTCCCGGTCTGGTGCTGACAGATCCCTGACAAGCATACTGGATTGTTGTCAGGTTAGAAGACTTCCACTACAGGTCATTAGGCTGATTTACTAAAGGAGTTGAGACTCAGCACACAGTAAATTGTATGAATATTAATTTAAATGATGCATTTATGTGAATAGCAAATTACTGCGTATTTCTTGTATAATCTTTTTGAATTACTTGTATTGTATTTGTTTTTTTTTAACAAAGTTCTACAGAGGAGAACAGTTACTATCATATCATCACCGTTTTTACATAAAGTATGTATAAATCTTTGGGAAGAGATACATATGGTAATACAACATAGAATTATTATAGTTATTCTTCCTTGATATACAACCTTATATCACCTTATCATTGTCTATTTTCATAGTGGTTAATCTCCGTGATAATAGCACAACCATTAAAACAGCCAATATGAAGAAAGTGGGAAATCCGGCACCGATTTGACTGATGATAAAATAGTTCAAGCATAAAAAAAATTGATGTGTTTCTGCCCCAACCTAATTATAACTAAAACCCTAAGGTTGGGGCAGAAACGTGTAATTTTTTTATATGATGGATACTTTTATGTCCTGATGGATATTGAATAAAGCTTGAATACGGATGAGCCCAATGTTCGAGTCCAACATAAGTCTCAAATTGTAGATAGAAAGGCTCTAGGCATGGGACTTTGAGGGCACAATAGTATTAAACTACAAAAAATAAGTTTGATAGGGGTATTTTATTAGAAAATTATAAAAGACAGTGGACACACATGGATTATTTAAAAACAATTCAGGCTAGATGTAAACCCTAGTAATAATACACCGTATGGATCCTATCCTGCAAATTTGTGTAGCATAAGGAAAGTTATAAATGTACACATATATCGCTTAGTCCATATATAGGAGAAATACTTCCCCTGGGCATTGAACAGTAGACAAGCACATATATATAGCAGACAAGATGCAGCAGGTTTGGTAATCCACGGTGAGATGTTCTCTAGTTGCTCTACATGTTTCGCGTTACACAGAACGCTTCCTCAGGAGCTAGAGATTCAATTGGGTATGGTAAGGTTGCATAAACCTGTCAATAGTGATTGTATGCAGATGATCACAATTTGATCATAGGTATAGAGTATCTGAATTGAATTGGAAACAGCAGTCGGCCACAGCCTGGAACCTCTCAAAAAAATGTAGCATCAGGTATCCATAACAGGGAAAGCAGGGGCTTTATCATTGTAGTGCCTCGGGTAGATGAGTGAAACACAGGGATGCGCCGTCTGATCTAGCAGGGACCGGTGCTGTGACCGTATACCAAGGCCATCCCTGACCAGACGTGGCTGCATTGAGGAAACCATCCTGGTTTGTCGGGTCTGCTAATATGAATTTCAATGAAATAATTTATTATTCTCTGCTAGCAGAAGAGGATGGTGAATATTGTCGCCAGATTTTAAAAGGGTGGACTAGTGACCAGCTGATGGAAACTATCCGATCAGCTCATTCCCTAGTGGATCAGGGGTATATGTCATTTGAAGATGTTCAGCCCCTGATCCAGTTATGTGCAAAACCAGCCCTGTCATGCATTCCCAAAGGAAGCAATGATTTTTCCCCCCCCTTCAATTATGGCCAAGTTGAATCCCTGGTTTGGTTGTTAGAGGATGATCCAGCCTATTTCATGGAACATTATTCCTCCTGTTCACAGCAGGTGTTGTCTAATTTCATCCAGTCGGTGCAATCCTTGGTTAGTCAGGCTGTGTGTGAATCAGCGTTTGTTCAACCTGTGCTGCAGGCATGGTCAGATCTCCTGTCTTTAGCTAAGCCACAATATTCCAGCCCTGCCATTAATCATCTGCCTTCCCAAAAATCTATCTCCCCATCGCCTATGGCAACCTCAGCTACAGCCCAGTTTAATCAGCCCCCTACCAAATACTACTACCCAGTCTCCAAGTGTAGCACCTATCCTACCTTCAATCCATACTGTCTCTTCTCCTCCACCTGTAACAGTCCCACAAAACCCTCCTCCAGCTACAGTTCCTTGGTCTTCCTTCTGCCCAGCTACTTTCTTTTCTTACAGCCCTGCACCTACATACAAAACTGCACGGGCTAAACCAAAAAAAGAAACAAAAATTCTTTCCGACCCACACCATCTTGCCAGTAAGCCAACCTGCTCCCACTTTCCAGTCTGCCTGCCTTCCAGCTTGATGTCTCTGCCTTCCAGTCTGATATGCCCGCTTCTCAGTCTGATGTCTTGATGCCTGCCTTCCAGCTGGATGTCTCGGCGCCTGCTTCCCAGCTTGATGTCTTTGCCTCCCAGTCTGATGTGCCCGCTGTCCAGTCTGCCCTGATGCCTGCCTTTCAGCCCGAAGTCTCGGTGCCCACTTTCCAGTCTGATGTGCCTGCCTCCCCATCTGATGTCCTGATGCCTACCTTCCAGCCTGATGTCTCTGTGACCGCCTTCCAGCCAGATGTCTCGATGCCTGCCTTCCAGCTTGATGTCTCTGCCTTCCAGTCTGATATGCCCGCTTCTCAGTCTGATGTCTTGATGCCTGCCTTCCAGCTGGATGTCTCGGCACCTGCTTCCCAGCTTGATTTCTTTGCCTCCCAGTCTGATGTGCCTGCTGTCCAGTCTGCCCTGATGCCTGCCTTCCAGCCCGAAGTCTCGGTGCCCGCTTTCCAGTCTGATGTGCCTGCCTCCCCGTCTGATGTCCTGATGCCTACCTTCCAGCCTGATGTCTCTGTGACTGCCTTCCAGCCGGATGTTTCCATGCCTGCCTTCCAGCCTGATGTCTCTGTGACTGCCTTCCAGCCGGATGTTTCCATGCCTGCCTTCCAGCTTGATGTCTCTGCCTTCCAGCTTGATGTCTCTGCCTTCCAGTCTGATGTGCCCACCTTCCAGTCTGATGTACCCGCTCTTCAGTCTAATGTGCCTGCTTTCCAGTCTGATGTCCTGATGCCTGCCTTCCAGCCTGATGTCTTGCTACCTGCCTCCCAGCTTGATGTCTTTGCCTCACAGTCTGATGTGCCCGCTGTCCAGTCTGTCCTGATGTCTGTCTTCCAGCCTGAAGTCTCTGTGCCCGCTTTCCAGTCTGATGCGCCTGCTATAGAGTCTGATGTGCCTGCCTTCCAGCCGGATGTCTCGATGCCTGCCTTCCAGCCGGATGTCTCGATGCCTGCCTTCCAGCCGGATGTCTCGATGCTTGCCTTCCAGCTGGATGTCTCAGCCTTCCAGTCTGATGTACCCGCTCTCCAGTCTAATGTGCCTGCTTTCCAGTCTGATGCCTTGATGCCTGCCTTCCAGCCGGATGTCTCGATGCCTGCCTTCCAGCCGGATGTCTCGATGCCTGCCTTCCAGCCGGATGTCTCAATGCCTGCCTTCCAGCCGGATGTCTCGATGCCTGCCTTCCAGCCGGGTGTCTCGATGCCTGCCTTCCAGCCGGATGTCTCGATGCTTGCCTTCCAGCCGGATGTCTTAGCCTTCCAGTCTGATGTACCCGCTCTCCAGTCTAATGTGCCTGCTTTCCAGTCTGATGCCTTGATGCCTGCCTTCCAGCCTGAAGTCTCGGTGGCCGCTTTTCAGTCTGATGTCTTCATGCCTGCCTTCCAGCCTGATGTCTCGAAGCTTGCCTTTCAGCCTGATGTCTCAGTGTCTGCATTTCCATCTGATGTCTTGATGCCTGCCTTCCAGCCTGATGTGCCAGCTTCCCAGTCTGATGTGCCAGCTTCCTAGTCTGATGTGCCAGCTTCCCAGTCTGATGTGCCAGCTTCCCAGCCGATGTCTCGAAGCTTGCCTTTCAGCCTGATGTCTCGATGCCTGCCTACCAGCCTGATGTGCCAGCTTCCCAGTTTGATGTGCCAGCTTCCCAGTTTAATGTGCCAGCTTCCCAGCCTGATGTCTCGAAGCTTGCCTTCCAGCCTGATGTCTCGATGCCTGCCTACCAGCTTGATGTGCCAGCTTCCCAGTTTGATGTGCCAGCTTCCCAGTTTGATGTGCCAGCTTCCCAGTCTGTTGTCTCAGTGCCTGCCCTCCAGCCTGATGTCTCAAAGCTTGCCTCCCAGTCTGATGTGCCAGCTTCCCAGTCTGATGTGCCAGCTTCCCAGTCTGATGTGCCTGCTTTCCAGCCTATTGTCCCAGTGCCTGCCTTCCAGCCTGATGTCACAGTGCCATCTTCCCAGACTGATGTGCCATCTTCCGAGACTGATGTGCCAGCTTCCCAGACTGACGTGCCTGCTGCCCAGCTTGAAGTGCCCATGCCTGCTGCCCAGCTTGAAGTGCCCGTGCCTGCTGCCCAGGTTGAAGTGCCCGCTGCCCAGCCTGATGTGCCTGCTGCCCAGCTTGAAGTGTCCGTGCCCGCTGCCCAGCTCGAAGTGCCCGCTGCCCAGCTCGAAGTGCCCGCTGCCCAGCTCGAAGTATTCCTGCCCGCTGTCATCTCGGATGTGCCCGCTGTCTGCTCGGATGTGCCCTCTGTTTTCCCGGATGTGCCCGCTGTCTTTTCAGATGTACCCATTGTCCAGTTTGATGTACCCAATGCCCAGCCTGATGTGCCCTCATCTGTTGTTCGGTTTGAGGCCATGAACTTTGGACAATTTCACCTTGTTGGAGCGTGTCATGTTTGTGTCCCATAGACTTTAACGGTGTTCGCTTGTTTGTACAAATGTTTTGCCTGTTTGCATGTTCTGGTGCAAACCGAGCCGGGGGTGTTCGCTCATCCCTAAGCTTGAACTATTTTATCATCAGTTAGGTCAGTGCCAGATTTTCTACTTTCTTCATGTTTGTATACTGTATGTACATTTTATATCCTGGCACAGACTACTGCACCTGTCCCAGTGGACACTAAATTCAGGGGTTGCAGCACCACAAAGTTTTTTTTTGTCTCAAAAGAGCCAATAGATTGGATGTGCAAAAATAAAAGGGACAAGAGAAATAAAGAAAAAAAAAACGTTTTGATGCCTGTTAGTATTTTAAAACCCAGTTTTTGCTTTTTGATATTTTTAGAGGGTATAGCAATGGAAGATACATAGTTCTGTCCCTGTCATGAGAGGGTTTACCCGTTGGTGGCGCTATCGGTCTCTTGGATCGCAGTACCAGTGTCCACCATTGGGTGTCTTCCAACACCTGGGACCTGTAGTAAGAGGTCTCTCCTGCTGGTGGCACTGTTGCATCCTTGGTCCGTAGTACCGGTGTCCACCAGCGGGTGCACTCCGGCAGTGTGGAGCAAACAGCACCCTCTGCGCTCAGCTGTAACATGAGGTCAATTACTACAGCCTTATAAATACCCGGCAAGCCCTCACAGGCTGGCCTTGGTATCTTTCTTCCTTGCGCCCTGACCTGTTATCCCGTATCCTGTAAACCTGTATATCCTGTATCTGAACCTGAACCTGAGCCTGCTCCTGAGCCTGTATCCTATCCCATCCATTATCTCCCTCTCCTAACCTGCCCTTGTTCAGTTGCTTATCTCCTGTGTATGACCTTGGCTTGGCTAAACGTTTATGTTTCTGGTATATCCCTTGTTCCTGCTGACCTGCTGTGTATGACCCTGGCCTGGCTGACATCTGTGATTCCGGTATTGCCCCTTGCTGTATATATTATTGTTTGTAGTGGGTTTGTTTTGTTGGTTTTGCACTGTTTATATTTTCTGAATTATCACCTATTTTAACCGCTTCAATACCCGGCCATAGTCAAATGACGTCCACAGATGGGATCTCCCATCCTGGGTGGACGTCATATGACGGCCTCGGCTTTCCACCGCTACTGCGGGCCCCCGGGGGCCCGCAGAGCGGTGATCGGGGTACCGTTGTGTCCCTCGGGAATTGAAGTGGTGGCGGTGGGCGGCGGAGTGTCGGTAACGGCGGATGTCAATGCAGAGCGGCATTGGGAATCGGCGTGTATTGTGCCGGTTCCGGCGGATGCAGAGCGGTGATCGGGGCGGTGATCAGGGCTGAGGCTTTTCCCCTGGATACAGCTCAGCCCCGATCACTGTAGCCAATGACATGGCTCTTCATCACATGACCGGCTGTGTCCAATCACAGCCGGTCACTAATGTAAACAGCACTGTGAGTAACTGCTGTTGCTGGGCTCTTCTCCTCACACACCGATCCAGTGTGAGGAGAAGAGATCAGCTAACAGTGAGTTACCACATATGTACTACTGTGCCCAGATCGCCCCTCCTAAATAAAGAGTACCTGTCACCTCAGAGTACCTGTCACCTCAGAGTACCTGTCATCTCAAAGTACCTGTCATCTCAGAGTACCTGTCCATCAGGAGTACTCGCCACCTCATCACCTGCCACCAGAGTACCCGCCACCTCATCACCTGCCACCAGAGTACCCGCCACCTCATCACCTGCCACCAGAGTACCTGCCACCTCATCACCTGCCACCAGAGTACCCGCCACCTCATCACCTGCCACCAGAGTACCCGCCACCTCATCTACTGCCACCAGAGTACCTGCCACCTCATCACCTGCCACCAGAGTACTTGCCACCAGAGTACCCGCCACCTCACCACCAGAGTACCTGCCACCAGAGTACCCGCCACCTCATCACCTGCCACCAGAGTATCCGCCACCTCATCACCTGCCACCAGAGTACCTGCCACCTCACCACCTGCCACCAGAGTACCTGCCACCTCACCACCTGCCACCAGAGTACATACAGACAGTCAGCCACTATGTCCAGAAAAGTGTACACCCCAGAAGACGCATATCAGATACTGAGTCTGACCGATGAGAGCAAAGAGGAGCTCTCACCGCTCAGTTCAGATTCTGGTTCTGATTCGGAATATGAGCCCCCCGAAGGCAGCACATCAGGATCCGAATCAGAGGAGGAAGTAGTCCGTCCAAAAAGACGATGGTCTGAACACCAGGCAGCTACCAGCAGTGCCAGCGCTGCTAGACCCCAAGAGGAAAGGCCCAGCACAAGTGGACGCCAAAAAAGTAGGGCCCAAACCCATCTTCCAGATTCCTTGGCAAACCCATTGTGGCTGCCTTCTACCACAGTGTCAGCCACGATCCCCCCTTTTACAGCACAGCCGGGTGTGCAGGTCAACACTGCAGGATTTTCACAAATGGATTTTTTAAATTTATTTTTCCCTAACGAGTTGATTCAAGGCATCGTCGACCAAACTAATCTCTTTGCCCAACAATTTATTGCAACCAACCCCAGCTCCTGCTATGCCCGCCCTTTTGAGTGGAGACCGCTAACAGTAGTGGAGCTAAAATTGTTTTTAGGCCTAACCCTGAACATGGGGCTTACAAAAAAAAATGAAATTCATAAGTATTGGTCGACCAAACCCATCCACCATATGCCAGTTTTTTCATCAGCCATGTCCAGGTCCCGATACAAAATCATAATGCGCTTCTTGCATTTCAATGACAACTCACAGTGCCCCCCCTGAAATCACCCAAACTTTGACAAACTATATAAAGTTCGCCCCCTAATTCATTTTTTTTTCCAGAAGTTTGCCGAAGTTTATGTCCCTGAAAAAAACATATCTGTGGACGAATCCCTGGTGCATTTCACAGGCCGGCTGGGAATCAAGCAATATATCCCCAGTAAGAGGGCGAGGTATGGCTTGAAGCTTTAACAAGCTTTGTGAAAGTGCCACCGGTTATGTGTACGCATTCCGCGTGTACGAAGGCAAAGATTCCCAGCTCCAGCCCCCTGAGTGTCCCTCGTACATGGGAATAAGTGGGAAAATTGTTTGGGAGTTGGCATTCCCACTCCTCCAAAAGGGGTACCATATTTATATGGACAATTATTATACGAGTTTGCCCCTTCTCCGCCACCTATATCTCAAACAAACTTTGGCCTGTGGTACAACTAGAAAAAACCGAAAGGGCTTCCCACAGTGTCTTGTCACCACAAACATTCCAAGGGGGGAATCGACAAGCTTGAGGAATGAAGAAGTGTTGGCTGTGAAGTGGAGGGATAGAAAAGACGTGTACATCATGTCCACCATCCACGATGACACCTCAGTGGAACTTCACAGAAGACGCGGTACCGTTCGCAAGCCTACCTGTATCACTGAGTACAATAAATACATGGGGGGGTGGATTTAAACGATCAGTTGTTGCAGCCCTATCTTTCAACAAGAAAATCCTTATTCTGGTACAAAAAAGTAGCAATTTACTTTTTTCATTTGGCCCTTTTAAATTCTTTCATAATGTACCAAAAATCCACAGAAACACCCACCACCTTCATAAAGTTTATTGAAGACATTGTCACTGCCCTGATTTATCAGCAAGTATCCCCCCCAGAAAGCATTCGCTCCGATTCTGTCAGCAGACTACATGAGCGCCATTTCCTGCACCATATTCCACCAACAGGATCCGGAAGAAGACGCCAAAAAAAATGTCGGGTGTGCACCAAAAAAGGAATTAGGAAAGATACCAGCTTCCATTGTACCGACTGTCCCTCCCAACCTGGCATCGGAGAATGCTTCAGGCGATATCACACTCTGGAAAATTTTTAGTCCATATTTCTAATACTGCCATTTCCCCGTTTTTAATTTCTGTCCTGAATATTTGCCTTCCTCAACCAACCATATCATTGCCTTCCATGTGAACCGACCCTGGCCTGTTTCTCGACTATGCCTCTGCCTACCGTCTGCATTGTTTTTCCGCCATGTTTTTGCCTTTCACGTGAACTGACCCTGGACTGTATCGACTATGCCTCTGCCTACCGTCTATTTCTGCCTTTTACCTGCACTGACCTCGGCCTGTTGACCATGTTTTTGCCTGCCCCTTGGATTGATCTTTCACCCTGCTACACAGGGGTCTCACATATGTGAGGGGCTCCAGAATAGTGTTCGGAGTTCAGAAAACCAGTTTTTGGTTTTCTGTGTTCCCATAACAGGGTCTGGTTGTCCGGAGGCTTCAAAGCAATTTGGGTGGGAGAAGCCTCTACCCCTGTCCCCATTCTTTCCTGACCGATGCCCTAAGCTTGATGGTACTGCCTGCTCCCTGGACAAATACTCTGGCTGTGCTGACCATACCTCTGCCTGCTGAATGTACTAACTATGGACAGTATTCCTGCCTGCTGCATGGACGATCCTTTGATCCTTTTGCTGCTGCTGACCACATCCCTGCCTGCTATCTGGACTAATGCTTTGGCTGTGCTGACATCTCTACCTGTACTGACTATTCCTGCCTGCTGCCTGTTTTGCTGTTGCTGTCCACGTTCCTGCCTGCTGCCTGGACCGATGCTCTTCTCTGTGGACCACTGCACTACTAAAACTGCAGGTAATCTTTTCTTTACTCAGCAGAATGTATTTTGGTTTGTAATTGGTATGTACAGTACGTGCTATGTGTTAGAAATATGAAGGGCCTTCAACAATGTGATAGGTTGGCAGGAATTTGTGTGTAATGTATGCTCCTAGAACAACTGACAGTGCTACTTGGATGTTGGGCCTCTGTATGTGGCCAGACTATGTAAAAGTCTCACACATGTGGTATCGCCATACTCAGGAGGAGTAGCAGAATGTATTTTGGGGTGTCATTTTTGCTATGTACATGCTATGTGTTGGAAATATCTTATGAATGGACAACTTTGTGTAAAAAAAAAAATGCGTTTTCATTTTTTTTCCACAGTTTCCAAAAACTTTGGGAAAAAAATGAACCATTCAAAAGACTAACTATGCCTCATAGATTATACGTTGGGGTGTTAGCTTTCCAAAATGGGGTCATTTTGTGGGCGTTTCCGTTGTCCTGGTGCTCCAGGGCCTTCAAAATTGTAATAGGTGGTTGAGAAATGAGATGTGTAATTTATGCTCCTAGAATGCCTGGAGCTGCTACTTCAATGTTGAGCCTCTGTATGTGGCCAGGCTATGTAAAAGTCTCACACATTTGGTATCGCCACACTCAGGAGGAGTAGCAGAATGTATTTTGGGGTGTCATTTTTGCTATGTACATGCTATGTGTTGGAAATATCTTATGAATGGACAACTTTGTGTAAAAAAAAAAAAAATGCGTTTTCATTTTTTTTCCACAGTTTCCAAAAACTTCGGGGAAAAAAATGAACCATTCAAAAGACTAATTAACACAAATGTGATTATCAGCTGTTCAGCATGATAGTATATAACTAAATATAAAAAATGCAGGAAACCAAATACAATATTGTATTATTATAGTGAGTCCATGATCATATTAACGACCAATAACGTGAACATTACGGTCATGTAAATGTTCAACAAAGGTGAGCGTACTGCTCACCTTTGTTGAACATTTACATGACCGTAATGTTCACGTTATTGGTCGTTAATATGATCATGGACTCACTATAATAATACAATATTGTATTTGGTTTCCTGCATTTTTTATATTTAGTTATATACTATCATGCTGAACAGCTGATAATCACAAATGTAAGATGAGTGAGAGATATCTCAAGGGTGCTACATGGGTTTCACAGAGGTGGTGTTCCAATACTCAGTATCCACAGCAAAGAATGAATGGAGCAAATACGCTTACCGGAACAGGTGGACACGTTTGCCGCACGGCTAGGTGTCATACAGGCTTAAGGATCGATCGATCCAAATAGATGTTTGTTGTAGAGGCGTATACGGCAAGTTCCACTGGTTCCTTTGTAGCAATGGTAAACGACCTAAAGACATCAGATGTTCCAGGTCTGGTTGTACGCACTTCTCCGACAGGTGTATATAGGAGGAATGCACCTTTCACAAAGCCATCATGGGGACATGGAAAAGGAAAAAAAAGCTCCACATAGTGCTCAAATCCAAAGAAGCAGGTTTATTTTAAACCAAATAGGATAAAAATCCAGATAATAGCAGCCAAGATAAAAGTGATCACAATAAAAAGTAGCGTGGTACCAGGAACAAAAAATCAATCGCAACCCAACATGTTTCGGACTAGAGGTCCCTCCACTGGGGTGGGACCTCTAGTCCGAAACATGTTCCTTTTCCATGTCCCCATGATGGCTTTGTGAAAGGTGCATTCCTCCTATATACACCTGTCGGAGAAGTGCGTACAACCAGACCTGGAACATCTGATGTCTTTAGGTCGTTTACCATTGCTACAAAGGAACCAGTGGAACCTGCCGTATACGCCTCTACAACAAACATCTATTTGGATTGATCGATCCTTAAGCCTGTATGACACCTAGCCGTGCGGCAAACGTGTCCACCTGTTCTGGTAAGCGTATTTCCTCCATTCATTCTTTGCTGTGGATACTGAGTATTGGAACACCACCTCTGTGAAACCCACGTAGCACCCTTGAGATACCTCTCACTCATCTTACATTTATACTGCTCACCTTTGTTAAACATTTACATGACCATAATGTTCACGTTATTGGTCGTTAATATGATCATGGACTCACTATAATAATACAATATTGTATTTGGTTTCCTGCATTTTTTATATTTAGTTATATACTATCATGCTGCACAGCTGATAATCACATTTGTGTTGATTTTCTATGTATAGCGCTGCATTGTTTTTTCTTTTCACTGTCCACATTGTCACTACTTTGTTGATGCTGGCTGCTATACACCCTCTCTCTCTTTTTTTCAGTAGCGCAACCATATCGTTATTTTATAAAAGACTAATTATGCCTCATAGATTATACGTTGGGGTGTTAGCTTTCCAAAATGGGGTCATTTTGTGGGCGTTTCCATTGTTCCATTGCTCCAGGGCCTTCAAAGTTGTAATAAGTGGTTGAGAAATGAGATGTGTAATTTATGCTCCTAGAATACCTGAAGCTGCTACTTCAATGTTGGGCCTCTGTATGTGGCCAGACTGTGTAAAAGTCTCACACATTTGGTATCGCCATACTCAGGAGGAGTAGCAGAATGTATTTTGGGGTGTCATTTTTGCTATGTACATGCTATGTGTTGGAAATATCTTATGAATGGACAACTTTGTGTAAAAAAAAAAAAATGCGTTTTCATTTTTTTTCCACAGTTTCCAAAAACTTCGGGAAAAAATGAACCATTCAAAAGACTAATTATGTGTCATAGATTATATGTTGGGGTGTTAGCTTTCCAAAATGGGGTCATTTTGTGGGCGTTTCCATTGTCCTGGTGCTCCAGGGCCTTCAAAAGTGTGATAGGTTGTCATCATATGAGATGTGCAATTTATGCTCGTAAAACGCCTGACGGTGCTAGTTGGATGTTAGACCTCTGTATGTGGCCAGGCTGTGTAAAAGTCTCACACATGTGGTATCACTATACTCAGGAGGAGTAGCAGAATGTATTTTGGGGTGTCATTGCAAGTATGCATGTGCTGTGTGAGAGAAATAACTTGTTATAAAAACTAAAAAAAAGTGGTTTTTTTTCAAAAATTTCTCTCTTTTTTCACTTATATTGCAAAAAATAAAAAAAAAGCAGTGATTAAATACCAACAAAAGAAAGCTATGTTTGTAAGAAAAAAATGATAAAAATTTGGTTTGGGTACAGTGTAGCATGACTGAGTAATTGTCATTCAAAGTGTGAGAGCGCTGAAAGCTAAAATTTGGTCTGGGAAGGAAGGGTGTATAAAAGCCCTGTATTGAAGTGGTTAATAAATATTATTTATTCACTTACATGCGTTTTGGGTTATCTCTGTGCAGTCCACACAGTCTGGTCTACTAGTCTCCTGACAGTCCCCATATATTCTCTTACATTTCCATTTTCCTTGTCAAAAGAAGTTTATTGAGTATACAATGTTATAAAGATACATAAAGTAAGTTTACAAGGATCTATAAAGTAAGCTCATTGTTTTACAGTAGGGTTTATATAGGTAAATATCATGAAATTTCAAATATTAAACATTGGGTTCACGTAAACCTAAATTAAAGATATATATCATTTCCTTAGTTACTTTTGTAGGTATTTAAATGATTTATACCTACTATACATATTATTTACAAGTAGAGTGTATATAGGTCAAATAAATTCTGATAATGAGCTTTAATCGTAAGGTGGAGAAAAGGAAAGAGAAAGAAGAAAAAGGGTTGAAAGGTAGAGGTATGGTCCACAAGGTTGTCCCGCTCGTCAGTTTATTATTCTTTTTAGTTCTCTTTGAAGCCTTAGAATGGGTGTCTCTGTAAGTCATTTAATCTGTTACCATGGAAACAGGACAGAGTCATTGAAGTTTGACAGGAACTGTTGTTTTATCCAAGGATGCCAAAGTTTTTCAAATTTTGGAATTTGATTTTGATCGATGGCTACCATCTTAGCATGGGACATTGTATTATTCATTCTGTGAATTGTTTCTGCTAGTACCAATGTAGGAGATTTCCATGCCTTGGCCACTGTTTGTTTTGCAGCCGTTAGTAGTTGGATCATAAGTTTGAATTGAGAGAGTGTTAACCATTCCGGTTTTAGATTAAGTAAAGTTAAATATGGATCTGGTTGTATTATTTTTTAAAATATTTTAGATGCAATCACGAACTTCCTTCCAGAAGGTTTGGATTACTGGGCATGTCCACCATATGTGTAAATATGTGCCTATTTCTGGGCATCCTCGAAAACAAAGAGCTGAGGTATTAGGTGAATATTTTGCCACTCTAGCGGGTACAAGGTATCAGCGAGTTAGGACTTTATAATTTGTCTCCAGTGCTAAGATGTTGGGTAAAGATGACTTAGACGTGAGCCATATGTTAGACCAGTCCGTGTCTTCTAAAGTTCGTCCCAGGTCCTCCTCCCACCTCTGAATGTAAGAGGGTCTATTAAGATTTGCTACTCCATATAATTGATTATAAAGTGATGAAATTGTACCTTTAGCAAATGGATCTTTTGTACAGATTGATTCAAAAATGGATAATTGGGATAATGGTGTATCCCCCTTTAGGAATGGTGTATAGAAATTTTTGATTTGGAGATATCTAAATATCTCAGAGTTTGGTAGATCATATTTTTCTCTAAGCGATGGAAATGAAAGGAATGATTTAGATGCTATGAAGTCATTTAGTGTCTGAATGCCTGATGTTGTCCAAGCTTTAAAAGAATTTGGGTAGATCCATGCCGGATAAAAGGCCGGATTTCTGATAAAAGAAAGGAGAGGATTGTGTGAAGATTGTAACTGATATTTGGTTTTTAGTTTATCCCAGAGAGATAAGAAGTGTTTAGTTATGGGATTATGAATTTTAAAGCGGTCTTTAGGATCAAGCCATAATAAATTTGATATTAACAGAGGGTCATTTTCTGAAGCCTCTATGAATACCCATAATGGGATTTCCTGTTTTGCATGGTATTTGGACAGACTGGCCAAATGTGCTGCTCTGTAGTAGTTAGTAAAATTAGGGTATCCCAGGCCTCCTTTATTTTTGGGAAGATGTAGTGTGTGTATAGGTATACGTTGTTTAGAAGAGCCCCATATAAACAAAGTTGCTCTTTTTTGTACTATTCTCAAAAAATAGGAAGGAATTGGAATAGGGAGGACTCTGAATAGATAAAGCAATTTGGGTAGAATAGTCATTTTGATTGCATTAATCTTCCCTATCCAGGATAAAGGAAGTTGCGACCATTGTTTTATTAGATTTGTGATCTGTCTTAATACAGGAGGATAATTGGTTGAGAATAAGTCAGAATGAGATGCTGTTAAATGAATTCCAAGATATGGGATTGATTTTTCTGCCCATGTGAATGGGAGTGCAGCCCTAGCCGGGATCAATTCCATGTTTGTGAGTGAAATAGTAAGCACTAGGCATTTCTTAGGATTAATCATAAGGCCGGATAGGGCTGAAAATCCATCAAGAGCTGGTATTAAGTTAGGACCAGAGACCTGTGGTGATGATAGAAAAAGTAATATATCGTCTGCAAATATACATAATTTGTGTGTAATACCTCCTACTTCAATGCCAGTTATAGTTTGGTTTGTTCTGATGTATTGGGCCATGGGTTCGAGTATAAGGGCAAATAATAAGGGAGATAATGGTCAACCCTGTCGGGTACCTCTTTCGATATTAAAGGCTTCAGATTTGTATCCAGCATATTTTATATAGGCTTTGGGTTTATTATATAATGCTTTGATCCATGTTAAAAAGTGGGGTCCAAAACCCCATTTTTGTAATATATATTGCATATATTGCCAGGATACTGTGTCAAATGCCCTCTTAATATCGAGAGATAGAAAACATAAAGGGATTTTCAGTTTTTTAGCAATATGTCCCAATAACACTGCCCTGCGTATATTATCGCCTGCCTGTCTATTTGGCATGAAGCCTACTTGATCTCTATGTATTAATTTTCCTATAATGCTATTGAGGCATTTTGCTATTATTTTTGCTAATAATTTAATATCGAGGTTTAACAGAGAGATAGGCCGATAATTCACACAGGAAGTATAATCAGAAAGGGGTTTTGGGATCATACAAATAATTGCCATTAGTGTTTCTTGCCGAAAAGAATGTCCATCTAGAAGTTTGTTAAAAGTTTCAGTGAGAATGGGAGAGAGTATTTCTGAGAATGTTTTATAGTATAAAGCCGAGTAGCCGTCTGGGCCTGGTCTTTTGTTAAGTTTTAGGTCTTTTATGGCGTTAGCAACTTCATCTATAGTTATAGGCTCATCCAAACTGCTTTTTTGATTCTGAGATAACTTAGGTAAGGTTATTTTTGAGAAGAAGGATTCAGCCTCTGTAGGATTAAATTCATTGTTTGTCTTGTATAAAGTTGCGAGATGTGAGTGAAATTTATGGACTATTTTAACTGGATTACAAGTATAAACATTTTTTGATAATTTCAAACGTATTGGTTTGAAAGATTTGTTAGTTGAATTTAATGCCCGAGCCAAATATGTACCTGGTTTGTTTGTATTCATGTAGAAATTGTGTTTGGAGCGTTTGAGGGATTTATCAACTGACTCAGTGAGAAATAGATCGTATTACAATCTAGATTTTTCCAGATGAGATTTTGTACTCTGAGATAGATTATCTTGGAATGATATGTAGGCTGCATTAAAATTGGGTTCTAGTTTTTTTGCTAGATTTTTGCGTTCCCGTTTAAATAGTGCCATTTGTCTTTGTATTGTACCACGCAAGACAGGCTTATGAGCTTCCCACAGTGTTATTGGGGAGATGTCTGTTGTATTATTAATTGATATGTATTCCTTTAAAGCTTGTTCAATGGCCCTCTGATGTAGTGGGTGTTTGAGCTTTATGTCCGGTAAGTACCACGTTGGGTCATGCGCTTTTGGTATGGCTGAGGCTATAGTAGTGTATACTGCATTATGGTCAGACCACGGAATCGGAATTATATCTGATGCAATAATTTCTGGTATCATTCCTATTGTTAGAAAAATATGATCTATTCCGGTGAAGGTTTGATAAGGGTGCGAGAAATAGGTGAATTTCTTTTTCATTGGGTTACTTTCTCTCCACGAATCTACCAGATTGTATTTGGAAGGAAGTTGAGAAAAAGGTAATCTAGAGGTTATTTTGGATGGTGTAAAAGGTGATTTATCTAGAAATGGGAGGAGGACCTGGTTCGAATCCCCACACAATATCACTGTTCCTATTTTGTGTGTATTATTTACTTGTAATATATGTGAGAGGAATGGTGTAGGTTGTTTGTTAGGAGCGTAGTAGGAAATCACCGTGATTGCTGTATCCATTATATAACCCATGAGTATCAGGTATCTACCTTCTGGGTCTTTAATTTCTGATGATAAGGCGAATGGTGTGGATCGGTGAAATGCAATTAGAGTTCCCCTTTGCTTGGTACAGGCAGAAGCCGTGTAAATTTGTTGATAAAAAGGAGAAATATATTTTGGAGTAGAATCTTTGGTGAAGTGTGTTTCTTGGAGGCATACTATGTGAGCCTTCTTGTTATGGAAAGTACGGAAGGCTTTGGTCCTTTTTTGAGGGACATTTATTCCCTGAACATTCAGGGAAAGTATATTCAGTGGTGCCATGGCAACAGATCAAATAGTTTTGACTTACTTTTTGTTATGCAGAGCTGACTGCGCAGATCAACCTGTGTGGACTGAAGAGATGAAAAGATAGAAAAGAAACCAGTGAATTCTGGAGTAAAGAGTAAACAAAAAACATATGAGATTAGATGATACATTGTATAAATTATTTTTTGCAAGTAATCACAATTTACCCGTGAAAGAGAATAAATATCTCTCTCAGGGGAATAAGTGCCTTCGTCACACTCCCACATAATATGGTTGGGAGAATGAGGAGGGCTAATGGGGGTACAGGGATCTTCCGCGTACAGGAGAGAAGTGCTATGTCAAAAGACATCAAAATGATGTTTCATTAATTGGAGTGCAGAATATAGTTTTTGTTGAAATTATTTATTCCAGGGTGGTTGTATATGGTTAGTCTTGCCCTAGGCTAAATAATTCAGTTAGAAAGGTACTGTTAATAACTTTGGTATTGATGAAGATAGTTTGAATTATTTTGGGATTTTAACCCTTTTAGAGTAAACAATTACATATTTTATTCATATGTAACTGTTTAGATATGTTAACTCATAAAATTGAGGTTGTATTGCTTCAGATTAGAATAAACAAAAACATAATTCTAGGAACTAGTTAGGTAATAATATATTTGTTTTAAG
Source organism: Lithobates clamitans (assembly GCA_037952925.1). Classification (NCBI taxonomy): domain Eukaryota; kingdom Metazoa; phylum Chordata; class Amphibia; order Anura; family Ranidae; genus Lithobates; species Lithobates clamitans. The sequence goes on from JBBGZY010000216.1 coordinate 2,033,623, forward strand.
AAAAGAAAGAAAAAGCTTCCATTACTTCTGGATTATTGAACATATTTGTCCTAAAAAGTAATAAATCTATTGTTATTACTTGATAATATATAACTGAACAAGAATTTCCTTATTTCACTTATATATTCTAAGGCTATATGAATCAGAAGTAATAAGAAATATAACTGGAATGCAACATGATCCCACACAGTGTGTTATATCACGTGGGGGTCCATCTTTCTTTTTGGCTGTGAGGGCTCTGTGTACTTTGTCCAGTTCTAAACGTTCAATAGGGATTTCTGGCTTTAGTTCTTGTAATAGAGCAGTAATAGTAGATTGCAGGTCTGTCACAGTTTCAGGTATTCCCCTGATGCGCAAGTTTGAACGTCTGGCTCTATTTTCATAATCTTCGAGCTTAGTTTGAAGTATTAAATTCTCTTCTTTTAATTGTTCCAATTCTGTTATATTTTCTTGGGTTGAAATTTCAATTTCATCTATTTTTATTTCTAAGGCTGCTGTGCGGTTTCCCAGCTCTCTTATTTCTTTGGTTAGGCTTTTTGTTATTTGGTCTGAGGTTTGTTTTAAAGCCTTATGAAGCATCTTTTCAAATTGTAATAATATTACTGGGGATGCTGAGGAGGCTTGTGGAGAAGTTTGTGAGAGGATTTGTTCTGTATCTGACTCAAATGGAGAGTCTTGCTGTGACATTTTCTGTCTGTGAGAGCTCCCTGATGCTGTATATTGTGAGGTGACTGGAGCTGCTTTAGTTGCAGTGAGTGCCTGTGAGCTCTTTGTGAGGTGATTTTTATTTCTGCCACGGTTTCCTCCCAGTACCATATTTCCTGCCCAAACTTTCACAGTTTGTTCCCTGGGGCAAAAAGGTTCAAATGGATACCTTTTGAGCCTGCAGGCTCCGCTTTGTCCTTCTCTTCTCTCCTCAGCGGTGTGGAGCTCTAACAATGCATGTCTGCTCTGCTAGGCTCCGCCCATCTCCCCCTTACATTTCCATTTTCAAACACATTACGATATTCACAATAATGTAACTGTGTCTCTATTGTAGGTGATCGATCTTTAGCTTTACTTCTCGCACATCATTGTAATATCCAAACATAACTATGATGCCCCATCAATCTCATAAGAGTAGTAAATCCAACTAGACCAGATGCATAGTTGCCAACATTGGGAAAAAAAAATTCGGGACACTTTTTTTGGCTGTAGGCGGAGTTGGCCTATAATTAGGGGGTGGGGCATGCGTTAGTAGGCGTGGCATATAAAAAAGGAAAAATGCGGCGCGGTTTACATGGGCGTGGCTAAATGGGGTGTGGCTAGAGTCTGAGATGAATGAGGGATGCAGAGGGAAAGGGGGGTAGAGGGATGGAGGGAAAGCAGACCCAGATCCTACACCATAATAGCAATGTGTATTCCTGAGTTTAACAATCAGCAGATAAAGATACTCCAAACACCTGGTGTTAGCACTTCAATCATCCCGGCACCATGGTTGTTATAATGTCAGGATGATTGAAGCGCATTATTACTATTATTACATTGTAATATAAATAATGAAATCATTCAACTCACCATAATGCAGAATCAGTGGGACCCCTGAGCGTGTCACCTGCCACGTCGCCTGCCACCAGATGCCATCAGGTTCCCCCAGCAGAGTCTGTCCTTACATAAGGTGCCCCCAGCAGAGGGGGGAGAAGGGGGTGCAGGTATGTTGGTGACACAGGGGGGGAGAGGGGGGTGCAGGTATGGTGGTGACACAGGGGGGAGAGGAGGGTGCAGGTATGGTGGTGTTACAGGGGGGGAGAGGGGGGTGCAGGTATGGTGGTGACACAGGGGGGGGAGGGGGGTGCAGGTATGGTGGTGACACAGGGGGGGAGAGGGGGGTGCAGGTATGTTGGTGACACAGGGGGAGGGGGGAATCAGGTATGGTGGTGACACAGGGGGGGAGAGGGGGGTGCAGGTATGTTGGTGACACAGGGGGAGGAGGGGAATCCGGTATGGTGGTGACACGGGGGGGAGAGGGGGTGCAGGTATGTTGGTGACACAGGGGGGAGGGGGGAATCAGGTATGGTGGTGACACAGGGGGGAGAGGAATCCGGTATGGTGGTGACACGGGGGGAGAGGGGGTGCAGGTATGTTGGTGACACAGGGGGGAGGGGGGAATCAGGTATGGTGGTGACACAGGGGGGAGAGGGGGGTGCAGGTATGTTGGTGACACAGGGGGAGGGGGGAATCAGGTATGGAGTGACACGGGGGGGAGAGGGGGGTGCAGGTATGTTGGTGACACAGGGGGGAGGGGGGAATCAGGTATGGTGGTGACACAGGGGGGAGAGGGGGGTGCAGGTATGTTGGTGACACAGGGGGGAGGGGGGAATCAGGTATGGTGGTGACACAGGGGGGAGAGGGGGGTGCAGGTATGTTGGTGACACAGGGGGGGGAGGGGGGAATCAGGTATGGTGGTGACACAGGGGGGAGAGGGGGGTGCAGGTATGTTGGTGACACAGGGGGGAGAGGGGGAATCAGGTATGGTGGTGACACGGGGGGGAGAGGGGGGTGCAGGTATGTTGGTGACACAGGGGGGAGGGGGGAATCAGGTATGGTGGTGACACAGGGGGGAGAGGGGGGTGCAGGTATGTTGGTGACATGGGGGGAGGGGGGAATCAGGTATGGTGGTGACACAGGGGGGAGAGGGGGGTGCAGGTATGTTGGTGACACAGGGGGGGGGAGGGGGGAATCAGGTATGGTGGTGACACAGGGGGGAGAGGGGGGTGCAGGTATGTTGGTGACACAGGGGGGAGGGGGGGAATCAGGTATGGTGGTGACACAGGGGGGAGAGGGGGAATCAGGTATGGTGGTGACACGGGGGGAGAGGGGGGTGCAGGTATGTTGGTGACACAGGGGGAGGGGGGAATCAGGTATGGTGGTGACACAGGGGGGAGAGGGGGGTGCAGGTATGTTGGTGACACAGGGGGGAGGGGGGAATCAGGTATGGTGGTGACACAGGGGGGAGAGGGGGTGCAGGTATGTTGGTGACACAGGGGGGGAGGGGGGAATCAGGTATGGTGCTGACACAGGGGGGAGAGGGGGGTGCAGGTATGTTGGTGACACAGGGGGGAGGGGGGGAATCAGGTATGGTGGTGACACAGGGGGGAGAGGAGGGTGCAGGTATGGTGGTGTTACAGGGGGGGAGAGGGGGGTGCAGGTATGTTGGTGACACAGGGGGGAGGGGGGAATCAGGTATGGTGGTGACACAGGGGGGAGAGGGGGGTGCAGGTATGTTGGTGACACAGGGGGAAGGGGGGAATCAGGTATGGTGGTGACACAGGGGGGAGAGGGGGTGCAGGTATGTTGGTGACACAGGGGGGGAGGGGGGAATCAGGTATGGTGCTGACACAGGGGGGAGAGGGGGGTGCAGGTATGTTGGTGACACAGGGGGGAGGGGGGGAATCAGGTATGGTGGTGACACGGGGGGGAGAGGGGGGTGCAGGTATGTTGGTGACACAGGGGGGAGGGGGGAATCAGGTATGGTGGTGACACAGGGGGGAGAGGGGGGTGCAGGTATGTTGGTGACACGGGGGGGAGGGGGGAATCAGGTATGGTGGTGACACAGGGGGGAGAGGGGGGTGCAGGTATGTTGGTGACACAGGGGGGGAGGGGGGAATCAGGTATGGTGGTGACACAGGGGGGAGAGGGGGGTGCAGGTATGTTGGTGACACAGGGGGGAGGGGGGGAATCAGGTATGGTGGTGACACAGGGGAGAGGGGGGAATCAGGTATGGTGGTGACACGGGGGGGGAGAGGGGGGTGCAGGTATGTTGGTGACACAGGGGGGAGGGGGGGAATCAGGTATGGTGGTGACACAGGGGGGAGAGGGGGGTGCAGGTATGTTGGTGACACAGGGGGGAGGGGGGAATCAGGTATGGTGGTGACACGGGGGGAGAGGGGGGTGCAGGTATGTTGGTGACACAGGGGGGAGGGGGGGAATCAGGTATAGTGGTGACACGGGGGGGAGAGGGGGGTGCAGGTATGTTGGTGACACAGGGGGGAGGGGGGAATCAGGTATGGTGGTGACACGGGGGGGAGAGGGGGGTGCAGGTATGTTGGTGATACAGGGGGGAGGGGGGGAATCAGGTATGGTGGTGACACAGGGGGGAGAGGGGGGTGCAGGTATGTTGGTGACACAGGGGGGAGGGGGGAATCAGGTATGGTGGTGACACGGGGGGGAGAGGGGGGTGCAGGTATGTTGGTGACACAGGGGGGAGGGGGGAATCAGGTATGGTGGTGACACAGGGGGGAGGGGGGAATCAGGTATGGTGGTGACACAGGGGGGAGGGGGGAATCAGGTATGTTGGTGACACAGGGGGGAGAGGGGGTGCAGGTATGGTGGTGACACAGGGGGGAGAGGGGGGTGCAGGTATGTTGGTGACACAGGGGGGGAGAGGGGGGTGCAGGTATGTTGGTGACACAGGGGGGAGGGGGGAATCAGGTATGGTGGTGACACAGGGGGGAGGGGGGAATCAGGTATGGTGGTGACACAGGGGGGAGGGGGGAATCAGGTATGGTGGTGACACAGGGGGGAGAAGGGGGTGCAGGTATGGTGGTGACACAGGGGGGGAGGGGGAATCAGGTATAGTGGTGACACAGGGGGGAGAAGGGGGTGCAGGTATGGTGGTGACACAGGGGGGGAGGGGGAATCAGGTATGGTGGTGACATGGTGTGCAAGAGGGGAGCCAGGACCATCAATGTCCCCAGCCAGCGGAGCCCCAGTCCATCCATGCTGGACCTCAGCCTTTGAGAAGTGTACTGCAGGGAAAGCTCCAAGCCTCCCATTGCTGAGTACACCCCCTCCCCTATCTCTCCTCTCCCCCACTACACTGACAGGCCACTACTCACAGTGTCAGACAACTCCTGAACAGCCAGATGAAAGCCTCCCTTCTTCCCTCCCGTCACTCCCACTATTCCCTGAGCTCCGTTGGACACACGGGGGGGGGAGGGTGATGGCAGTGGAGGCTGATCACGTCTTCCTTGTGTGCAGTGTAGAGCGGGGAGGGGTTGCCAATCCCTCCAACCAATAGGCTTCAGTGTACAATAGAATTTTCTATTTGTACACTGAAGAGAGAAGCGGATTGGCTGCCCCTCTCCCCTGCACTGAACACAAGGGGAACTTTGTGACTGACTCGTGGAGGCAACGGCGGCCATTTTTGTGGAGCCGTTGCCGTTTTTTACAAAAACACTCACGATTTTCTCGGGACAAACCCCAAAAATTCGGGAAAACACCCGGGACAAAATTAAATCGGGACACGGGTCCCAAAATCGGGATTGTCCCGGGAAAATCGGGACTGTTGGCAACTATGCAGATGCCATGGAATGTATCCTCTTTGCCCTGTGATATAAATAAAGATCTTTTAACTTCCATTATCTTATTTACTTCTGTTTTCAAATCTTGGACATTTTTCTTGTTTCTAAAATCTGGGTATTTAACTTTTGGCTGCATTCAATAGATGAGGGGTAATACTATTTATATAGGATTTGACAGAATAGGGCATATCATGGAAGAGGTATTGGAGAGGTATACATTTGATTGATTTAAAGGTAGTTTTTTTGTATTCACAGTGAGATATACTCCCAAGACTGTTTAATTTTTGGACATGTGCACCATATGTGGAGAAATGTACCACCCTTTGTGCATTCTCTCCAGCACCAAATTTCTGCCTATTTAATTTGCACGATTGGAAAATGTATGTAAATATTCACACAATTTATTGCATGAAGATTTTCAGCTTCCTTAGTAAATATCCCCATGTGTTTATTTAGTTTCTAAACAAACGCTTTCTTTACTAAAGGAATGCTTATGTAAAACAAAAACAAATATGCAAATGTCTCTTTAGCAAGTTTAAGCAGATCTCCACCAAAAGGGGAAGCTCTGCTTGTTTGCCTCCTCCCCTTCTCTGCTGCCACATTTGGCACCTTTTGGAGGGAAGCATGTACCTGGTTTTGCCAGGTACCTGCTCCCACTTCCAGCTGATCTCGCCGTGGTGAAGTCACCCGGAAATTCGCCCCCCCTCATTCCCCCTGCCACTGGGCCATTCACAAAGGGCAGTGTGCTCGCTCATGCGCAGTAGGGAACAGACTGTGAAGCGGCAAGGCATCACTGACGGTTTCCCATACAAGAAATGGTGGGGACAGCACCCGAGAGCCAATTGAAAAACCGGCTGGGTGAAGACACCGCTGGATTTTTGGACAGATAAGTCCAAGCAGCTACAAATACTGTAGCTGCTGACTTTTAATTTTTTCTGAAGGAGCCTGGAGCTCCTCTTAAGTATATTGTGTGTATACTAATAATGTCAACTTTATAAGGGTATTTCAAAATCCTCACTCTGTGATTTAATAGTGAGCTGATGCTGGGGATGTGTGAAAGATCACAAAACTCCATCAAACAAAATCTCAGCAGGCTGTGTATGTTACAGATTTCATGTTTGTTATTTGTGATTATCAGCTCAGACTAAAAAACCCTAAAATTTGTATTGTGCACAATAAGCCATATCCTCCTTTAATTGCATACGCCAGTAGTTAGTTAAGTCAAATGACTAAAGGGTTCTATAATATGACATGATTGCAACACTCATCTACTAAATAGTCATCTCATATGACTAATTAGTTTTTTTCCACCATATACATTATCATGAGATGTAAGCATTCCCCAATGAGAGCTCTTTGCTCCTTGTTTATTTGAGCTTTGAAAGGCACAATAAGACACATTAAGCTTACTTTTTATTAGGTAAGCATATCGGAATGATTATCATCAAGCAATCACAGAAACGTCAGCGGAGTCAAGACTCTGAAGGACCCATGAAAAAACAACATCATTCTCGTGAAAGAAAACAAACAATAACATAAAATAAAATTACAAAGGTAAAACAATAAAGAAATCCACCAGCACACCCACATCATACATTTACAATAATCAGTGGGGTCCAGGAGGATTGGCCTTACACTTTCTGTAGAGCAATCTTGGTCTGTAATTCTCATCACCAAGCCCACCCCAACAAAATTAGTTCAGCAGACATTCAATAATCCCCTGGGGAAGATGCCAGGCCGGAATTCTCTTAAAAAAAGGGGAAAGGGGTAGTGGTAAGGAGAGAGGGGGAAGGGAGGTGGGGAAAAAGGGGGGCTCCCAGATTGAACCAAGTTATCCATCAGCAAAAGCAGGCACCCCCTCCCCCCCAAGAAACGGAGATAGAGGGGCATTAAGGACATATAATAATATGCGCTTATATTCAAAATTAAAAATAGCAATACAACTAATTGTATAAACAGCAGCTAGCACAATATTTTAGAAATGACAATAAAAAGTTATGTAAAAGAGGTGCAGCGCTTGTATATAAGTCCACAAGAAATTAATCCAGAAGATGGTGTTCAACACAGTTCATAGAATGATTAGCAGATGGTAAAACTTAAAGGAAACCATCACCGGCACCCAATCACACAGCCTCTTACCCTCCTTACAAGGGCCACCTGAGCAGGAAAATGATACAGGAAGCCCATCAGCTCAGGGGTCTCAACATTTGCTCCTACTGTGGCAGTGTAGCAGACTTCACAGGACTGGACACCTATGCCGCGTACACACGAGCGGACTTTACGGCGGACTTTGCCCGGCGGACTGGATTTCGACGGACAATTCGATGTGTGTGGGCTCCAGCGGACTTTGTTTTCTCAAAAGTTGGACGGACTTAGATTTGAAACTTGTTTCAAATTTATCCGTTGAAATCGAGTCCGGTCGAAAAGTCCGCCGTCTGTATGCTAGTTCGACGGACAAAAAAGCCACGCTAGGGCAGCTATTGGCTACTGGCTATGAACTTCCTTGTTTTAGTCCGGTCGTACGTCATCACGTACGAATTCGACGGACTTTGGTGGATTGTGTGTAGGCAAGTCCGTTCATTCAGAAAGTCCGTCGGAAAGTACGTCGAAAAGTCCGCCGGGCAAAGTCCGCCGTAAAGTCCGCTCGTGTGTACGCGGCACTAGATGTCATAGTTCTAGGGAATTAGGGATTCTAGAATCTAGGGATTCTTGTACTCATCAAGGGGCTTAAAGTGGAATCAACTTGCCCACATCTTCATGATGGCAGAAATTCTATTGTGCCACGAAAATCAACTCCTCCATCTCCTCCAGCCTGTTCAAGTGAATGAACCATACCCAAACACTAGGGGTATTGGTGTCTCTCCAGTGTATGTGGTTACATAAGTGTGATGCATTGATCATGTGTAGCTGCAGAGACCTCCTATATTGTCGTAGCAGTTGTTTCTTGTGGTGTAACAAATACTGGCCTGGGGAAAATTCCACATCACTCCCCGTCACTTGTGATGTGAGGTCATGTACCTTGGTCCAAAATATGCCCCATGCCCACCACACATGGAGAAACGTGTCCTCTGCCATCAAGTAACGCCAGCATCAATCGGAAACCACTGGAAAAATTTCATGGATCAAAGAGGGAACTCTGTACCATCTTGACATAATCTTAAAAGAATTCGCCTGAGTGTGTACATTCAGTGAGCCTTTATGGGTAAGCAAATTAATTTGTTCCCATTCGTCACGTAGAATAGAACAGAGAGTATATGTCAGAGACATCGTTGTTGATCACCTCAAAAGGAGTCCAGTCCCTACTGAACACCTTCCTATTTTCTGAGCCATTCAAGAAATGGCGGATTTGCATACAGTGGGGATGGAAAGTATTCAGACCCCCTTAAATTTTTCACTCTTTGTTATATTGCAGCCATTTGCTAAAATCATTTAAGTTCATTTTTTTCCTCATTATTGTATACACAGCACCCCATATTGACAAAAAAACACAGAGTTGTTGAAATTTTTGCAGATTTATTAAAAAAAAAAAAAATTGAAATATCACATGGTCCTAAGTAGGGATGAGCCGAACACCCCCCTGTTCGGTTCGCACCAGAACATGCGAACAGGAAAAAAGTTCGTTCGAACACGCGAACACCGTTAAAGTCAATGGGACACGAACATGAATAATCAAAAGTGCTAATTTTAAAGGCTAATATGCAAGTTATTGTCATAAAAAGTGTTTGGGGACCTGGGTCCTGCCCCAGGGGACATGGATCAATGCAAAAAATTTTTTTAAAAACGGCCGTTTTTTCAGGAGCGGTGATTTTAATAATACTTAAAGTCAAACAATAAAAGTGTAATATCCCTTTAAATTTCGTACCTGGGGGGTGTCTATAGTATGCCTGTAAAGGGGCGCATGTTTCCTGTGTTTAGAACAGTCTGACAGCAAAATGACATTTTGAAGGAAAAAAGCCATTTAAAACTACCCGCGGCTATTGCATTGCCGACAATACACATAGAAGTTCATTGATAAAAACGGCATGGGAATTCCCCAAAGGGGAACCCCGAACCAAAATTTAAAAAAAAATGACATGGGAGTCCCCCTAAATTCCATACCAGGCCCTTCAGGTCTGGTATGGATATTAAGGGGAACCCCGGCCAAAATTTAAAAAAAAAATGACGTGGGGTTCCCCCTAAATTCCATACCAGACCCAGGGTCTGGTATGGATTTTAAGGGGAACCCCGCGCCAAAAAAAAAAAAAAAACGGCATGGGGTCCCCCCAAAAATCTATACCAGACCCTTATCCGAGCACGCAACCTGGCAGGCCGCAGGAAAAGAGGGGGGGACGAGAGTGCGGCCCCCCCCTCCTGAACCGTACCAGGCCACATGCCCTCAACATTGGAAGGGTGCTTTGGGGTAGCCCCCCAAAACACCTTGTCCCCACGTTGATGAGGACAAGGGCCTCATCCCCACAACCCTGGCCGGTGGTTGTGGGGGTCTGCGGCCGGGGGGCTTATCGGAATCTGGAAGCCCCCTTTAACAAGGGGACCCCCAGATCCCGCCCCCCCCCGTGTGAAATGGTAAGGGGGTACAAAAGTACCCCTACCATTTCACTAAAAAACTGTCAAAAATGTTAAAAAGGACAAGAGACAGTTTTTGACAATTCCTTTATTTAAATACTTCTTTCTTCTATCTTCCTTCATCTTCTGGTTCTTCTGGTTCTTCTGGCTCTTCTGGTTCTTCCTCCGGCGTTCTCGTCCAGCATCTCCTCCGCGGCGTCTTCTATCTTCTTCTCCTCTGGCCGCTCCGCACCCATGGCATGGGGGGAGGCTCCCGCTCTTCTCTTGATCTTCTTCATCTTCTTCTCTTCTTATCTTCTTCTCTTCTTCATTTTCTTCTCCGGGCCGCTCCGCACCCATGCTGGCATGGAGGGAGGCTCCCGCTGTGTGACGGCGCTCCTCGTCTGACAGTTCTTAAATAACGGGGGGCGGGGCCACCCGGTGACCCCGCCCCCTCTGACGCACGGGACAGGACGGGACTTCCCTGTGGCATTCCCCGTGACGTCACAGGGAAGTCCCGTCAAGTCACCGTGCGTCAGAGGGGGGCGGGGTCACCGGGTGGCCCCACCCCCCGTTATTTAAGAACTGTCAGACGAGGAGCGCCGTCACACAGTGGGAGCCTCCCTCCATGCCAGCATGGGTGCGGAGTGGCCCGGAGAAGAAAATGAAGAAGAGAAGAAGAGAATAAGAGAAGAAAAGAAGAAGAGAAGAAGATGAAGAAGATGAAGAGAAGAGCGGGAGCCTCCCCCCATGCCATGGGTGCGGAGCGGCCCGAGGAGAAGAAGATAGAAGACGCCGCGGAGGAGATGCTGGACGAGAACGCCGGAGGAAGAACCAGAAGAACCAGAAGAACCAGAAGAACCAGAAGATGAAGGAAGATAGAAGAAAGAAGAAGTATTTAAATAAAGGAATTGTCAAAAACTGTCTCTTGTCATTTTTAACATTTTTGACAGTTTTTTAGTGAAATGGTAGGGGTACTTTTGTACCCCCTTACCATTTCACACAGGGGGGGGGCCGGGATCTGGGGGTCCCCTTGTTAAAGGGGGCTTCCAGATTCCGATAAGCCCCCCGCCCGCAGACCCCCACAACCACCAGCCAGGGTTGTGGGGGTGAGGCCCTTGTCCTCATCAACATGGGGACAAGGTGTTTTGGGGGGCTACCCCAAAGCACCCTCCCAATGTTGAGGGCATGTGGCCTGGTACGGTTCAGGAGGGGGGGGCGCACTCTCGTCCCCCCCTCTTTTCCTGTGGCCTGCCAGGTTGCGTGCTCGGATAAGGGTCTGGTATGGATTTTTGGGGGGACCCCACACCGTTTTTTTTTTTTTTTGGTGCGGGGTTCCCCTTAAAATCCATACCAGACCTGAAGGGTCTGGTAAGGAATTTAGGGGGAACCCCACGTCATTTTTTTAAAAATTTTGGCCGGGGTTCCCCTTAATATCCATATCAGACCTGAAGGGCCTGGTATGGAATTTAGGGGGACTCCTACGTCATTTTTTTTTTTAATTTTGGTTCGGGGTTCCCCTTTGAGGAATTCCCATGCCGTTTTTATCAATGAACTTCTATGTGTATTGTCGGCAATGCAATAGCCGCGGTAGTTTTAAATGAGTTTTTTCCTTCAAAATGTCATTTTGCTGTCAGACTGTTCTAAACACAGGAAACATGCGCCCCTTTACAGGCATACTATAGACACCCCCCAGGTACGAAATTTAAAGGGATATTACACTTTTATTGTTTGACTTTAAGCATTAATAAAATCACTGCTCCTGAAAAAACGGCCGTTCTTAAAAAAATTTTTTGCATTGATCCATGTCCCCTGGGGCAGGACCCAGGTCCCCAAACCCTTTTTATGACAATAACTTGCATATTAGCCTTTAAAATTAGCACTTTTCATTTCTCCCATAGACTTTTAAAGGGTGTTCCGTGGCATTCGAATTTGCCGCGAACACCCCAAATTGTTCGCTGTTCAGCGAACTTGCGAACAGGCAATGTTCGAGTCCAACATGAGTTCGACTCGAACTCGAAGCTCATCCCTAGTCCTAAGTATTCAGACCCTTTGCTTAGTATTTAGTAGAAGCACCCTTTTGATCTAATACAGCCATGAGTCTTTTTGGGAATGATGCAACAAGTTTTTCACACCTGGATTTGGGGATCCTCTGCCATTCCTCCTTGCAGATCCTCTCCAGTTCTGTCAGGTTGGATGGTAAACGTTGGTGGATAGCCATTTATAGGTCTCTCCAAAGATGCTCAATTGGGTTTAAGTCAGGGCTCTGGCTGGGCCATTCAAGAACAGTCACAAAGTTGTTGTGAAGCCACTCCTTCCTTATTTTAGCTGTGTGCTTAGGGTCATTGTCTTGTTGGAAGGTAAACCTTTGGCCCAGTCTGAGGTCCTGAGCACTCTGGAGAAGGTTTTCATCCAGGATATCCCTGTACTTGGCCGCATTAATCTTTCCCTCGATTGCAACCAGTCGTTTTGTCCCTGCATCTGAAAAACACCCCCACAGCATGATGCTACCACCACCATGCTTCACTGTTGGGACTGTATTGGACAGGTGATGAGCAGTGCCTGGTTTTCTTCACACATACTGCTTAGAATTAAAGCCAAAAAGTTCTATCTTGGTCTCATCAGACCAAATAATCTTATTTCTCACCATCTTGGAGTCCTTCAGGTGTTTTTTAGCAAACTCCATGCGGGCTTTCATGTGTCTTGCACTGAGGAGAGGCTTCCGTCAGGCCACTCTGCCATAGAGCCCTGACTGGTGGAGGGCTGCAGTGATGGTTGACTTTCTACAACTTTCTCCCATCTCCCGACTGCATCTCTGGAGCTCAGCCACAGTGATCTTTGGTTTCTTCTTTATCTCTCTCACCAAGGCTTTTCTCCCCCGATAGCTCAGTTTGGCCGGACGGCCAGCTCTAGGAAGGGTTCTGGTGGTCCCAAACATCTTCCATTTAAGGATTATGGAGGCCACTGTGCTCTTAGCAACCTTAAGTGCAACAGAATTTTTTGCAACCTTGGCCAGATCTGTGCCTTGCCACCATTCTGTCTCCAAGCTCTTCAGGCAGTTCCTTTGACCTCATGATTCTCATTTGCTCTGACATGCACTGTGAGCTGTAAGGTCCTATATAGACAGGTGTGTGGCTTTCCTAACCAAGTCCAATCAGTATAAGCAAACACAGCTGGACTCAAATTAAGGTGTAGAACCATCTCAAGGATGATCAGAAGAAATGGACAGCACCTGAGTTAAATATATGAGTGTCACAGCAAAGGGTCTGAATACTTAGGACCATGTGATATTTCAGTTTTTCTTTTTTAATAAATCTGCAAATATGTCAACAATTCTGTGTTTTTCTGTCAATATGGGGTGCTGTGTGTACATTATTGAGGAAAAATTTAACTTAAATGATTTTAGCAAATGGCTGCAATATAACAAAGAGTGAAAAATGTAATGGGGTCTGAATACTTTCCGTCCCCACTGTAACTTACAACTTTTAAAGGAGAAAGTTTCTTGGGCGATTGAGATCCCATATCATTCCAATTTGGGGCTCAACTAAAAGGCACAAAAGGGGCCTGGTGCAAAATATAAATGGGAATCCTAATAGCTTAGAAAATAACTTTCAACATTCTCATTTAGTCCTAGGATATCATCTTTTACAAAAAGGGTGGTTTTTCCACTTAACCTAGTGAGCCTCCTAAAAGTAAATAATAGAACATAATAAAGAAACTGAAAGGGAACAAAAGATAAATGCTGCTTTATAGAATGTAACTTGAGCACACAGCTGGCAAATAAAGGGGAACAGAAGTCATTACTGGACCCTATGACCTAATGGACCCCAGAACAGTTCCACACTCTGCACCCCTGTACAACCTTACAGTATATTTGCTTCATTAACTCACTTGAACTGATTTTCTAAAGTTGTGCTATTGTCCTTTTTTCACCCACATGCCTTTCTGTGAAATGAACACGAATTTGGTTTTAGCAGCAATGTGTCATTTCTTGACAGTGTAGAATATTATTTTTGGTTAGCAAGCAAGCTGAAGTGAATGCTCTGTATATTATTTTAGTGTACAGGAGTAATGTGCTACCTATAACATGAACATTAGTTTTCAGTAAGGATCCAGATGTCAGTTTTTTTGTAAAGGTTTTGTACAGAGCACATAATTTATAACACATCCCAGGTCAATCAGCTGCAAGAGAAGAATCAGTATGAACAAATGTCATAGGATGTAAAGTTCCAAAGCTGTACAAAATGTATAACTTTTTGAGGTCTAATTATTTGTATATTATGTTTTACTTCTTCATCATAAGCAGAGGCCTAATATGTAACATATGCAAAAAATGTTTAATGGTCTGGGAGAATTTGAAATAGAGTCAAAAGGAGTATTGTACAAATACTGCATACTTTCAATATCTAAAATAATGAGCGCAATAAAGTTTCATTATAAGGCTCCCTTATTTTATATAGTTTTTTTAAGTAAGAATTATTTTCTTGGTATTATTCAAAGGCAGCGCAAATAAACAAATATATACACTGCATGTTCAAAAGTTAAGGACACCTGGCCATCACATAAAGACATGGTTTGACGGATTTGGGGTGGAGGAACTTGAGTGACTCATACAGAGCCCTGTCTTCAGTGCTATTGAACACCTATAGGTTGAATAGGAATGATAATTGTAAGCCAGGTTTACTTATCTATAATCAGTAACTGACCTTACAAATGTTCTTTTGACTAAATGGGCACACATTTCCACAAACACATTCCAAAATCTTGAAGTTGACTGTTGGCTGTTATAGCTGCAAAGGGGAAGCCAACTTCATAATAATGCCTATAGTTTTGTAATATGACCTTCATCAAGCTCATGTAGGTGTGATGGTCACATGACCACCATATTTTGGCCATATAGTGTACCAATGATGATGGTGTTAGAGATACGAGGTATGACAATTACATTTCTGGAATTCCCACGGTGTAGCACTATGGTGGTGAGTCACACAGCCATTCACACTCGAGCGTGTTCTGACATGTTCTAACTTGCACTTGCCTAGGTCGCAAAGTTGACTCCATTTTTATGGAGAAGAAATAACATGTGTGTGTGTGTGTTGTGCTGTTGGTGGAAAATGAGTGACGGTAATCTGGAGCAGCAGAAGAATGTCTTCAGATTTGATTTTGATGATGAAACATGGTGTTTCCAGTGTGATACAGAAACAAAACATCAGAACATACAGTGGAAAACAAAGAATTCACCTTGCCCAAAGAAAGCACATATATCTTGTTCTTAATTTAATACCATGTTGGTGTGTTTTTTTTATCACAAAGGGGGGTTTACGGGAAGCTGTTTGAAGGAAAAGACCAAAACTCTGGCCTGAAAAGTGGATTCTCCACCACAACAATGTTCCTGCACATGATGTGTTAAGTGTCTGCGAGTTCCTGGGCCAGAAATCTATTCTGAAACTTGACCAACCACCTTATTACCCTGACTTAGCACCCTGCAATTTTTTGGCTGTTTCTAAACTTAAAAATGCCTTAAACACAGATTTAATGGCATTCTGGATATCCTGTACGCTGCTACAAAGATAAGTAGGTATTCCAGAAAACAAATTCCAGGAATGTTTCTGACAGTGTTACAGTCATCTACAAAAGTGCATCACTTCACATGGGGACTGTTTTGAAGGTGATAACAGTGTACAGGTAAGCAAACTTTTTTTTATAGACTTAAGTTGCTACATCTCTTGCTGTAGTAGCAACAGAGTGTGTCTTTTTAATCAAGTCATAAGGGCTTCATCTGGGGGGGGGGTCACTTCTCGTAAATTGGGCTTTATTGCTGAATAGTAGGGCATCATTTGTGACCCCTGCTAGACAAATGAGAGGGATTTTGGATCCTTACAAATTATTTCATGTGTGTTTGTACAGTCTTTTAATGACGCTTAAGCTGGATAAACACTATACAATTTTCTTTAGATGTTTTTCCTTTAGATTTATCAAAACCAAATAATGAGGTCAAACCTTAACAGTTTCAAATTGTATGCAATCAGGCAGGCCCTTGCACTATAGGGTTTTGGTAAATCTAAAGGAAATCAAAGTTGTATAGTGTAAATCCAGCTTTATAATGAGGTGTGGTGATCAGAACAAACAGTTCCTAATAAACACAACTGGTGAATAGTTCAGGGCAGCTCCAAAGTTATGGATCATTGTGCACAATTTGTAAAATGGTGCCTGCAGCAATAAAATATCATTTTCTGGGTCAAGAATAAGATTGCCTAAATGAAACTAGTGAAATAATCAAGATGCATTTAGCTGAGATCACTCTGATTGACCCAGTAGGTGCCTTGTACCAGCCTAAAAACTGAAGATTTTAAAATCTGTTACAGATCTGCGTAGAAACCAATCAGCTTCTAGGTTTTATTTTCAAAGCTTAATTGAACAAGCTGAATTTAGAAGCTGATTGGCCACCATGCACAGCTGCACCAGATTCTGAGCTCTCCAGTTTTAGTAAATCAACCCCATTGTCCCTTGGGCATCACCAGCAAGTTGTTGAAATGAGTGGGTTTATCTTATTCAATCTCATAGGGGTTCTGTATCAGAACAAGATAATTTTGTAATTCCTCTCTTGAATTTGCGCACTGAATGAACTGCTATGAGCAAGCTGATAGGAATTGGTTAATTTTTCTGTTAGTGAGATCTGTAATTCTTTCTCCTAATTTTTTTTAAAGCTGAGAACCCAAAGGGCAAAACGAGTTTGTTAGTGTGAAAGAAATCAAAGAGATTAAGTGAATGTTATGCCACGTACACACGAGCGAACTTTACGGCAGACTTTGCCCGGCGGACGTGATTTCGTCGGACAATTCGATCGTGTGTGGGCTCCAGCGGACTTTGTTTTCCCAAAAGTTGGACAGACTTAGATTTGAAACATGTTTCAAATCTATCCGACAGACTCGAGTCCGGTCGAAATGTCCGCTCGTCTGTATGCTAGTTCGACGGACAAAAAGCCACGCTAGGGCAGCTATTGGCTACAGGCTATGAACTTCCTTGTTTTAGTCTGGTCGTACGTCATCACGTACGAATTCGACGGACTTTGGTTGATTGTGTGTAGGCAAGTTCGTTCATTCAGAAAGTCTGTTGAAAAGTCCGCCGGGCAAAGTCCGCCGTAAAGTCCGCTCGTGTGTACGCGGCATAAGGGCCTTTCTTTGAACAGACTTTTTCAAACAGTGTTAAAGCGCAGGTATAGTTGTGGATGAAATCATGATTAGTCAAGAAGTGACAAATTTTAGGTAAACTTTCCAAGGAAGATTTGTGTGGCCACCTTTCATTTCTACTGCATCAACTATCCCCCTCAGATCGGAATAATGGGTCATCAACTCTTCCACCCGACACACAAAGAAAAAAGAAATAGACATTTTGGTGGTTATGTGTTTTTTTATTTTATTTAATTGTTAGTTCCTTCTTTCTCATTATCCCCTTCAATTCCTACTCTATTTATACTTAAAGTTAATTGGACAGTTTCTGAATGATCTTGCATCTGTACCACTACAGGATTTGCAGAATTGAGTAGATTGGAGCTCTCATCCCTTCATGTAATATTTCTTTTGTCAAATGTTTCACTTTTTCTTACCTTCATATGTGATCTTGTATTGTTACCATAGCCTTCACTTTTCATTTTATTGTATTTTGTTGTTAGATCTGTCCTAATTGAACTTTATATTCTGTACTTTCATATATACTGTATGAGCAGTATTATTTTTGCTGTGTTTTATTGTAAACACAATTTTTGGAAAATTTCAAAGAATGTTTAAAAAAATAAAGCAAATGTTGAGCAAAATGTACATATAAAACTTTATATATCTCTGAAATCAGTTCCACATAGCTAATAGTCCTAGCCTCAACTCTAGCCCTAAACCTGGCCTTTACCCTAGCTGTAACAAATATTTTAATGCTAACTTTATACCTGACTTTAATAAAAAGTGGTCTAGAGCTTTATACCTGACTTTAATAAAAAGTGGTCTAGAGCTGCAGAGGTGTTTTGTCTTGTTATTGCAAAATATCTTCCCACCGCACCTACTCTCCACATGTCCAATCAAAGAACACCTTGCATTCATTGAAAAAAGTACAAGGCATTCTATGATTGGTGGAGGTGCCGAGAGGATGACCCCCTGTGGTCAGTGTGCAGAAGGGATGCTGCTCGCACAGAAGAATGATGATCACGGCTATCACTGTATGTAGCGTGGACTACTACAGTGATTTATAATAGATATAAATACTTACATCGAGTTAAGCTGATTCAATATAATTATGCAAAAAATAAAATTTCTGTACTTGAACTTTAACTTTTGATCTTTTGTTCTGCTTCAAAATACTGTTTATACATAAGTGGCTCTAATGACAATGTAGTTTTGCTAAGTGCCTAGTGTGCATTCCTGTAGCACTGTTGTAAAGCTGTATGCAGCCTTACTGTTATGATATGCCCCGGGACTTCCAGGTGTTATACAATGAAGTAGGGAACAGTAAGTACCTCAATTCTTGGTCCTCAGCCATTGGATTGTGGCCATGATGTTATTAAATCATTGAAGCATGTTGGGTCTCAACCACCAAATTAAATTTCCCTTACTGCAGGGACTAATCAACATCCATAGGCTATATGTCCTAAAGAAATTGCTTTTCATCCTTTTCCTTTTACTAAGTTCAGCTCAGTTTAACTTTGTTTTGTTCTTTCCTAAGGGATTTAGTGACAGAAATGCAACTTGATGAGAAACAGATAAGGTGAGGAATGTAATGTGTGTGATGTGACACAAATTAATAAAAGATGGGCTTATGTAGCAAATTCAGCCATACCACTCGCAGATCTGTATAGACTACTAAGATTTAATATATTTTACACTACCTCCTTTGTTCATTTTGTACATTTGTTTTTGTTGTAAAATACAATAAAACACTGTTAAAATAAAATTAAATTTGCTTTTTTTCAGCTCGACAGATGCCTGTTTGGAGAACAAACAAGAATTAGTGTACTGATGCCAAATATTTCAAGGAAAAGTGTGGAATTTCATGCTAAAAAATATCAACTCTTGTTTAAATTATGTGTAAATAGCTCCAGAAATAAACCTAAATGGGTTCAGTACCAGAAAACAGGAGTAGGTGTTTGTCTAATATATGACAGTTCCACGCTGCAAAAATACCATACTGTATGTTCTGATACTGGCTAGGTTGACATTAGTGCAGGTGCAGGAGTGCATGTAAATCGCATGCATTCCCACACCCGCATGCGCAGGGGTGCCAATACCTCTTAATGGCACCCCCACGCGCTGAAAACATGGTGCAGTTTCACTCATGTTGAACCGCATGGTGCCCAAATCCATGGTTTTTCTGTGTGGCCCCATTTCATGTAAGGTGCAGGAACCTTATTCCTGAAGGAAAAGGAAGGCACAGTAGCCCTATCAAATGAATGGGCTGTTGTGCCCATGCAAACGTGGCATGCAGAACCACACTAATGTAAACCTAGCCTTAGGAAAGTGTCTGAAATCAGAACTGTTGGTGTTGTTCATAATGAGCAACTGGATTATTTCGTCTTCAGCTATGCTTTAACCACTTGCCTACTGGACACTTTTACCCCCCTTCCTTTCCAGGCAAATTTTTGGCTTTTAGTGCTGTCGCACTTTGAATGACAATTGCGCTGTCATGCAACACTGTACCCAAATTAAATTTTTATCATTATTCTCACGCAAATAGAGCTCTCTTTTGGTGGTATTTAATCACACACTGGGGTTTGATTTTTTTGCTGAACAAACGAAAAAAGACCAAAAATTGTGAAAAAAAATAAAAAATGTATAGTTTGTTATAAAATTTTGCAAACAGGTAATTTTTCTCCTTCACTGAGGCGGCACTGATGAGGCGGCACTGATAGGTGGAACTATTGGGCACTGATGAGGCGGCACTGGTGGGCACTGGTGGGCACTGATGAGGAGGCACTGATGGGGCTGCACTGATAAGCGTCACTGGCCAGTGATATGTAGCACTGATGGGTGGCACTGATGGGCTCTGATAGGTGGCACTGAAGGGCACTGATAGGTGGCACTGATAGGCAGTACTGATTGGCACTGATAGGTGGCACTGATAGGCAGCACTGATAGGTGACACTGATGATGAGGCACTAATGGGCACTGATTGGCAGCACTGATGAGCACTAATTGATAGCACTGGTGGGCGCTGATAACTGCATTATCACAAACAAAAAACATGGTGTAGACGTGAATAAGGGGCTTTAAAAGCAGGGCAGGTACAAGGGGGGTGGAAGGGACAGCTTTCCCGGGCGGTACTATTTACTGGAGAAAGAGGGGCACAGGTAGGGTGACCACGGGTGCCCAGGACAGTCCTGGGCACCTTCATTCCAGACCAATACAGTGTCCCAGGATTATACTGACAGAGTAGTATCAAACCCTGACATAGCGGTGGTGCTTACTCCGCCTCCACCTCCACCTGATACTCTACTGGCCACTGGTTGCTAGAACCACTTGGCGTCTAGCAACCAGTGACATCATGGCTGCGAGTCCCTTCAAAGGAGGAGGAGGTAATGTCCTCCTCCTCCACCCCTAGTGTTCTCCACCATGTTGGATGTCCACCCACCTCCTCTATCTTCTGGCAAGTGACACTGGTCACGGGGATCTCTACTGGGCACCTGACCCTTCACATCACCAACAATGTTTCTGATCACACAGTGTTATTCTGGTAGGAGGGAGTCCCCAGCCTCTACCCCCTCCATAAGGAGAATTCCCGAGGAGTGGAACACATTGGATGGTCAGAGGGAGTTGTATGAGTTCTGTGTGATGAATGGATGAGCCTGTGCCTCCTTGTCGATCACTTTCTTTACCTCCCCCTCCCTAACCTGCCTGCTTGGAATGGTCCGTGGTGGCCGTGCTGGAAGAATCATAAATGACTGTGAGGGGAGGTGAGGGGATCATAAACGAGTGTTCAGATGGGGGAGAGGGGATTGTTTAGCTGTCAGTGTGTGTGTACATGTCTACTGCCTGTGTGCGTGCTACACTGAGACACGGGACAACACTATGCTGAAGGACTGCTCACCCACTGTATACACAGCATGTCACAGTACACACCTGGAGACCAGTCCCTCTCCTTCACCCACTACTGTGTATGGCATCGTCCCTGATTCACCGATTCAGCCCCGGAAGGTTTTACCCCTAATGACTAAGCCATTTTTTGCGATACGGCACTGCAATACTTTAACTGACAATTGCGCTGTCGTGCGAGGCTGTACCCACACAAAATTGATGCCTTTTTTTCCGTGCAAATAGAGCTTTCTTTTGGTGATATTTGATCACCTCTGTGCTTTTATTTTTTGCTCTATAAACAAAAAAAAGCGACGATTTTGAAAAGAAAAACTGCTATAAAAAATGAAATTAAAAAATGGAAAAATTTTTCCTTGTCAAAAGAAGTTTATTGAGTATAAAATATTATAAAGATACATAAAGTAAGTTTACAAGGATCTATAAAGTAAGCTCATTATTTTACAGTAGGGTTTATATAGGTAAATATCATGAAATTTCAAATATTAAACATTGGGTTCACGTAAACCTAAATTAAAGATATATATCATTTCCTTAGTTACTTTTGTAGGTATTTAAATGATTTATACCTACTATACATATTGTTTACAGGTAGAGTGTATATAGGTCAAATAAATTCTGATAATGAGCTTTAATCGTAAGGTGGAGAAAAGGAAAGAGAAAGAAGAAAAAGGGTAGAACGGCAGAGGTATGGTCCACAAGGTTGTCCCGCTCGTCAGTTTATTATTCTTTTTAGTTCTCTTTGAAGCCTTAGACTGGGTATCTCTGTAAGTCATTTAATCTGTTACCATGGCAACAGGACAGAGTCATTGAAATTTGACAGGAACTGTTGTTTTATCCAAGGATGCCAAAGTTTTTCAAATTTTGGAATTCGATTTTGATCGATGGCTACCATCTTAGCATGGGACATTGTATTATTCATTCTGTGAATTGTTTCTGCTAGTACCAATGTAGGAGATTTCCATGCCTTGGCCACTGTTTGTTTTGCAGCCGTTATTAGTTGGATCATAAGTTTGAATTGAGAGAGTGTTAACCATTCCGGTTTTAGATTATGTAAAGTTATATATGGATCTGGTTGTATTATTTTTTTAAATATTTTAGATGCAATCACGAAGACTTCCTTCCAGAAGGTTTGGATTACTGGGCACGTCCACCATATGTGTAAATGTGTGCCTATTTCTGGGCATCCTCGAAAACAAAGAGCTGAGGTATTAGGTGAATATTTTGCCACTCTAGCGGGTACAAGGTACCAGCGAGTTAGGACTTTATAGTTTGTCTCCAGTGCTAAGATGTTGGGTGAAGATGACTTAGATGTGAGCCATATGTTAGACCAGTCCGTGTCTTCTAAAGTTCGTCCCAGGTCCTCTTCCCACCTCTGAACGTAAGAGGGTCTATTAAGATTTACTACTCCATAAAATTGATTATAAAGTGATGAAATTGTACCTTTAGCAAATGGATCTTTTGTACAGATTGATTCAAAAATGGATAATTGGGATAATGGTGTATCCTCCTTTAGGAATGGTGTATAGAAATTTTTAATTTGGAGATATCTAAATATCTCAGAGTTTGGTAGATCATATTTTTCTCTAAGCGATGGGAATGAAAGGAATGATTTAGATGCTATGAAGTCATTTAGTGTCTGAATGCCTGATGTTGTCCAAGCTTTAAAAGAATTTGGGTAAATCCATGCCGGATAAAAGGCCGGATTTCTGATAAAAGAAAGGAGAGGATTGTGTATAGATTGTAACTGATATTTGGTTTTTAGTTTATCCCAGAGAGATAAGAAGTGTTTAGTTATGGGATTATGAATTTTAAAGCGGTCTTTAGGATCAAGCCATAACAAGTTTGATATTAATAGAGGGTCATTTTCTGAAGCCTCTATAAATACCCATAATGGGATTTCCTGTTTTGCATGGTATTTGGACAGACTGGCCAAATGTGCTGCTCTGTAGTAGTTAGTAAAATTAGGGTATCCCAGGCCTCCTTTATTTTTGGGAAGATGTAGTGTGTGTATAGGTATACGTGGTTTAGAGAAACAAGAGAATTGCTTGTTATTTGGATTTCTGCTATGCCACATATCCATCCATCCCACCTCTGTAAGTAGGCGGCTCAGAGCTGTGCCTCGTCCGCCCCCAGGAGGCTGTACAGGAGGGTGTCTGTCTAATTTTGGATCCAGGTAACAGTTAAAGTCACCCATTATTAGTACCGGTATATCCGGTTTGCTAACTAGGTATGAGATTAATAGCTGCAGAACCTCTCTGGAGAACGGAGGCACATAAATAAAGGCTAATATCAAAGTAATTGTGTACAATTTACAATGCAAAAACACAAACCTTCCAGATATATCTATCAATGAGTCTAGTTCCTGGTAAACTAGGGCTCTATGTATCAAAACACTTACTCCACGCGAAAAGGCAGAGTAAGTGGAGTGATAAGCTTTGCCTACCCAGGCATATTGTAAAAAATTGACTGTGTCGCTTTTCAAGTGGGTTTCTTGCAGGCCAATTATGGCCGGGTGAAACTTCCGTAGCCCAGCAGAAATCATGGCTCTTTTTAATGGGTCATTTACGCCTCGCACGTTCCAGGACACTATAGGTGTATCAGACATTGCGAGGGCTTGAACCATTTCTCGTAGGCATGTCCCTGTCCTGTATCATTTGATGTTGCATCAGGTGTCTTCCAAGCCGCGGTCCATGTGCAAGCAAAGTGACCATCCGACTGTGCGGGGTGTGGGGCGGACAGATGAGGCACGACATGCAGTGGAGAAGCAACAGATCTTTGCAGCAGATAAACAAACTCAGTTGCATGGTGAAACAGACCATGTAGTAGATCCATGGATAAAGTAGATCTTGCAAAACAAGACCCGCTGGCAGAACCAAGTGTAAAAGCATCAAAAACTGTAAGGCTCTGTGTGCCCAACGGGGCACAAAAACTCAAGCCATAGCAACAATGGCAACTTGTATTGTGTGGGAGCGAAACACATTCACAGCCCACCCGGTTGATTAGACAACAACTGTACCGAGCTCTGAGAGATTTGATATTCAATCGCTGTCACTTGGTGGTAAGGAAACGTCCTCTGTGTAAGGAGCAATATAAAATTGGAATGTAGGTACCTTTTATGCTTGGAGTAAGTGATTTAGTTGGAATCAGCCTTCCTCATTTTCACATCTGCGGCGGTGTAGATCTTGTTCATTCTGGTCCAGCCATCCCGCAGCATCCTGTGCGGTTTCAAAAAAGTGATTCTGGTCTCCGGCCGTGACTCTCAGCTTAGCGGGGAACAGCATCGCATACTTGAGTTGCAGTCGTTGTAACCTTTTTTTAACGTCAGCAAACTTAGATCTCCTGTGCTGCACTTCAGCTGAGAAGTCAGGATAGAAGGATATTTTGGTACCGTTGAACTGCACAGTCCCTATCAGGAGATTAGTAGACCAGACTATGTGGACTGCACAGAGATAACCCAAACGTATGTAAATGAATAAATAATATTTATTAAAAATAAGTGATAACTCAGAAAATACAAACAGTGCAAAACCAACACAACAAACCCACAGCAAACAATAGTATATACAGCAAGGGGCAATACCGGAATCACAGATGTCAGCCAGGCCAGGGTCATACACAGCAGGTAAGCAGGAACAAGGGATAAACCAGAAGCATAAACGTTAGCCAAGCCAGGGTCATACACAAGAGGTCAGCAGATGGGTAAGGACGGGAAACCAGCAGGAAGGGGAGAGGATGGATGGTAAAGCTGCAGGGTAGGGATCCAAGGGAATCAGGAGGGACAAGAACAGGATGGGCCTGGGATAGGGATCGGATCGGATCAGAGCAGAGTGGGACAGGACAGAGCAGGTACACAAACAGGATGCAGGCAGCAAGGTCAAGGCACAGGGAGAAAGATACCAAGGCGAGCATGTGAGGGCTTGCCGGGTATATATAAGGCTGACTATAATTGGCTTCAAGTCACACCTGAGCGCAGGGAGTGTTGTCTGCTCCATACTGCCAGGATCCATCCGCTGGTGGACATCAGTACTGCGGCCAAAAGATGAAATGACACCAGCAGGGAAATATTCTCCTGACAGTTCAACACTGCCAGGAGACACCTGCTGGTGGACCCCAGTACTGCATGCCAAATGATATATCTTACCAGCGGATGGACCCTTTCCTGACAGTACCCCTCCCTAAAGGAGCGTACTCCGGACGCTCCAACTGGTCTTAATTGTCCATGGTCTATGGCATCAGGCAGAATGGTGGAAGAAGGCATTTCAGGCTGGTCATCAGGCACATCCGGGCAGACGGCTGGCATGTCAGAGTCATTGAGCTGGGCAGCGGACAGGAACAACTTGAGCTGGGCAGCAGACAGGAACAACTTGAGCTGGGCAGCAGACAGGAACAACTTGAGCTGGGCAGCAGACAGGAACAACTTGAGCTGGGCAGCAGACAGGAACAACTTGAGCTGGGCAGCAGACAGGAACAACTTGAGCTGGGCAGCAGACAGGAACAACTTGAGCTGGGCAACACACAGGAACAACTTGAGCTGGGCAGCAGACAGGAACAACTTGAGCAGGGCAGCAGACAGGAACAACTTGAGCTGGGCAGCAGACAGGAACAACTTGAGCTGGGCAGCAGACAGGAACAACTTGAGCTGGGCAGCAGACAGGAACAACTTGAGCTGGGCAGCAGACAGGAACAACTTGAGCTGGGCAGCAGACAGGAACAACTTGAGCTGGGCAGCAGACAGGAACAACTTGAGCTGGACAGCAGACAGGAATAACTTGAGCTGGGCAGCAGACAGGAACAACTTGAGCTGGGCAGCAGACAGGAACAAGCCGAGCTGGGCAGCAGACAGGAACAAGCCGAGCTGGGCAGCAAACAGGAACAAGCCGAGCTGGGCAGCAGACAGGAACAAGCCGAGCTGGGCAGCAGACAGGGACAAGCCGAGCTGGGCAGCAGACAGGGACAAGCCGAGCTGGGCAGCAGACAGGGACAAGCCGAGCTGGGCAGCAGGCTCCAGGTCATCGAGCTGGGCAGCAGACTCCGGGTCATCGAGCTGGGCAGCAGGCTCCGGGTCATCGAGCTGGGTAGCAGGCTCCGGGTCATCGAGCTGGGCAGCAGGCTCCGGGTCATCGAGCTGGGCAGCAGGCTCCGGGTCATCAAGCTGGGCAACAGGCTCCGGGTCATCGAGCTGGGCAGCAGGCTCTGGAACATTGGGCCGAACAGCGAGCACCGTAAGGGCAGGCCAGATTACAGGCACCGGCTCAGCAAGCTGGGTAACGGACCCCGGCCCAGTGGGCTGGGTAACAGGCCCCGACTCAGCGAGCTGGACACCGGGCACTGATTCGGCAAGCCGGATAACGGATACTGGCTTGACAGGCAAAGTGACGGACTTCGGTTTAGCAGACTGGGTAACGGGCACCAGTTCAGCAGACCGGGTAACGGGCACCGATTCAACAGACTGGGTAACGGGCACCGATTCAGCAGGCTGAGACACGGGCACCGAAACTCCAGGCTGAAACACGGGCACCGAAACTTTAGGCTGAGACACGGGCACCGAAACCTCAGGCTGGGATACCAACATCACGACATCAGGCTGGAAGACAGGTACCAGGATATCAGGCTGGAGGATGGACACATCAACACGGAAAGCAGGCTCATCAGGCTGAACAGCAGGTACTGGCACAACAGGCTGAACAGGTACATCGGACTGGTCAATAGTCGCTGGAGCGTCAGACTGGAACATGGACACTGGAATTTCGGGCTGGAAGGCAAGCTTCAAGACATCCGGCTGGAAGGCAGGCATATCAGACTGGATAGCAGGTGCATTAGACTGGAGAGCGGGTGCATCAGACTGGAAGGTGGGCACATCAGACTGGAAGGTGGGCACACCAGACTGGAAGGTGGGCACACCAGACTGGAAGGTGGGCACACCAGACTGGAAGGCAGGGACATCAAGCTGGAAGGCAGGCATCGGGACATCAGGTACAAATGCAGGAACCAAGACATCAGGCTGAAAAGCAAGCTCGGGACATCAGGCTGGGAGGCAGGCATGAAGACATCAGACTGGGGAGCGGGCACTGGAACTTTAGACTGGGCAGCAGACACAGGCGCTGGCACATCGGGCAGAACAGCAGGTGCTGGCATACCAGGCTGAACAATAGGTACATCGAACTGGACAGTAGTCACTGAAGCGTCAGACTGGAACATGGGCACTGAGATGTCAGGCTGAGCAGCAGGCACTGGGACCTCAAACTGGACAGCGGGCACAAGCATTGGCACAACAGGTTGAGTAGAAGACACTGGCGCATCAGGCTCGGTAGCAGGCACTGGACTGTCAGGCTGGGTAGCAGGCAGAGGTTTAACAGAATTAGGTGGGTTAGTTGGTGTGGAAGCAAGTTGGGTTACTGGCAGGATCGTGTGGGTAGGAAAGAATTTTTGTTTTTTTTTTGGTTTAGCCCGTGCAGTTTTGTATGTAGGTGCAGGGCTGAAAGAAAAGAAAGTAGCTGGATCGAAGGAAGACCAAGGAACTGTAGCTAGAGAGGGGTTTTGTGGGACTGTTACAGGTGGAGGAGAAGAGACAGGTGGATTGAAGGCGGGATAGGTGCTACACTTGGAGACTGGGTAGTAGTATTTGGTAGGGGGTTGAGTAAACTGGGCTGTAGCTGAGGTTGCCATAGGCGACGGGGAGATACATTTTTGGGGAGACAGATGATTAATGGCAGGGCTGGAATATTGTGGCTTAGCTAAGGACAGGAGATCTGACCATGCCTGCAGCACAGGTTGAACAAACGCTGATTCACACACAGCCTGACTAATCAAGGATTGCACTGACTGGATGCAATTAGACAACACTTGCTGTGAACAGGAGGAATAATGTTCCATAAAATAGGCTGGATCATCCTCTAACAACCAAACCAGGGATTCAACTTGGCCATAATTGAAGGGGGGCAAAAAATCACTTCCCTTGGGAATACATGACAGGGCTGGTTTTGCACATAACTGGATCAGGGGCTGAACATCCTCAAAAGACATATAACCCTGATCCACTAGGGAATGAGCTGATCGGATAGTTTCCATCAGCTGGTCACTAGTCCACCCTTTTAAAATCTGGCGACAATATTCACCAACCTCTTCTGCTAGCAGAGAATAATAAATGATTTCATCGAAATCCATATTAGCAGACCCAATACACCAGGATGGTTTCCTCAATGCAGCCATGTCTGGTCAGGGATGGCCTTGGTATACTATCAGGAGATTAGTAGACCAGACTATGTGGACTGCACAGAGATAACCCAAACGTATGTAAATGAATAAATAATATTTATTAAAAATAAGTGATAACTCAGAAAATACAAACAGTGCAAAACCAACACAACAAACCCACAGCAAACAATAGTATATACAGCAAGGGGCAATACCGGAATCACAGATGTCAGCCAGGCCAGGGTCATACACAGCAGGTAAGCAGGAACAAGGGATAAACCAGAAGCATAAATGTTAGCCAAGCCAGGGTCATACACAGGAGGTCAGCAGATGGGTAAGGACAGGAAACCAGCAGGAAGGGGAGAGGATGGATGGTAAAGCTGCAGGGTAGGGATCCAAGGGAATCAGGAGGGACAAGAACAGGATGGGCCTGGGATAGGGATCGGATCGGATCAGAGCAGAGCGGGACGGGACAGAGCAGGTACACAAACAGGATGCAGGCAGCAAGGTCAAGGCACAGGGAGAAAGATACCAAGGCGAGCATGTGAGGGCTTGCCGGGTATATATAAGGCTGACTATAATTGGCTTCAAGTCACACCTGAGTGCAGGGAGTGTTGTCTGCTCCATACTGCCAGGATCCATCCACTGGTGGACATCAGTACTGCGGCCAAAAGATGAAATGACACCAGCAGGGAAATATTCTCCTGACAGTTCAACACTGCCAGGAGACACCTGCTGGTGGACCCCAGTACTGCATGCCAAATGATATATCTTACCAGCGGATGGATCCTTTCCTGACAGTCCCCTTTTCTCTGGCTAACCTTAGAACCACTTCACGGTCCCTATAGTTAAGGAGCCTGGCCAGCATCACTCTGGGGGAATTGCCAGGTGGGAGAGGTCTTGGTGGTACTCGATGCGCCTGTTCAACCGCATACAGGGGCGAGAAGGCCTCTTTGCCAAATATATTCTGTAACCATTCCTCAATGAACACAGTGGGGTCTCTGCCCTCAACCTTCTCTGGTAACCCCACTATGCAAACGTTGTTGCGTCGCAGGCGGTTCTCGATATCGTTGGTCTTTTCAAAGGCCTGGCGTGCATGCTGTGCGGCTCCCCTCACATCTCTGTTCGAGTGGGGCATCTGGTCTTCTATATCACTGACCCTCCCCTCCACTGCTGTGGTTCTCTATCGGATATTTTGAATGTCCTGACGGAGGAGGGAGACAGTCTCCTTCAGCACCCCAAACTTTTCCTTAAGGTCATCCACTGAGGCAGTGCATCTGTGGACTGCATGGAGTATTTCACTCAGCGTGGGCTGGGGGGTGTCCTCCACCTGCATATCAAACAGGCCTGGCATAGGATCTGGTACAGACTCCATGGTTTCAGTGTCTTCCAGCCTGTCTGTATCCCCCCTGCCTGCCTGTTCCCTGGAAGCTGCAGGAAGCTGTGTGCTGCTCTGTGTGGAATCTGCTGAGCCTGCTAACTTCTGGGCATAATAAATGTAGCATTTATGGTTGTGGCTAAAAGCTCAATTTTGGTCTCGTCACTCCAAATGAATTTGTACCAGAAGGTTTGAGACTGCCTCTGTGCTGTTTGGCGTATCATAAGAGTGATACTTTGTGGCATTTGCGTAGTAATGGCTTTCTTCTGGCGACTCGACCATGCAGCCCATCTTTCTTCAAGTGCCCCCTTATTGTGCATCTTGAAACAGCCACACCACATGTTTTCAGAGAGTCCTGTATTTCATCTGAAGTTATTTGTGGGTTTTTCTTTGCATTCTGAACAATTTTGCTGGCAGTTGTGGCTGAAATTTTAGTTGGTCTACTTGACTGTGGTTTGGTTTCAACGGAACTCCTCATTTTCCACTTCTTGATTAGAGTTTGAACACTGCTAATTGACATTCTCAATTCCTTGGATATCTTTTTATAACCCTTTCCTGTTTTATACAATTCAACTACCTTTTCCCGCAGATCCTTTGACAATTCTTTTGCTTTCCCCATGGCTCAGAATCCAGAAACATCAGTGCAGCACTTGATGAAGGATGCAAGGGTCTGTCAGGAGTCCAGAAACTCATTGACCTTTTATACACACACACTAATTACAAGAAAACAGATCACAGGTGAGGATGGTTACCTTTAATAGCCATTCAAACCCCTTTGTGTGAACTTGTGTGCATGATATCAGGCCAAAATCACCAGGGTATGTAAACTTTTGATCAGAGTCATTTGGGTAGTTTCTGCTGTCATTATTATTTAAAAAAGAGTAAACACAGTTGGTTAATAATAAATGGCTTCAGCCAAACACTAACCATGAGTGAAAGAAAAATGTTTGTGTTATCATTCATTTTCTCTGAAAAATGGCCAAGAAATCATAAATTCTGCCAGGGTATGTAAACGTATGAGCACAACTGTATACAGTATATAGTTCTTGTAAAAAAAATCTTACATGACACTAGTCCTCGCACAACCCTTTCCCACAGGATTCCATGACATTGCCACTTTTTATCAGATTCAATGTCTTCTCTATTTCATGCTCAACTCAATATTATAATTGCGTTGAAGCAAATAATGTCCTTTGGGGTGGCGTGCTAATCTTTCCCAACAGGTTGTGTGTATAACGTTCTGTCCTGTCCCCTTCCCCTACGTGTGTTTGATACAAGGGATATTTTGTATCTTCATCAGGGAGTGATTTGATTGGACGGTGAACCTGTCAATTAGTATATCCTCTCCGCGGCCATTTTGTTGTGGCCTGCTGACACTCTAGTAAGCAATCAATGTGAATCTATGGGAGAAACGACTATATGCAAAAATAGATGGATACAAATGGCAAAATATAATAGCCATGGATTCCCCATTTTGCTTGATATCTGTAGTAAAAAACATTTAACGATGATATCACTACAATAAACTTAAACTACTCAGGACGGACGTGGGACGATTAGATCGGCACCCCCTATGTAAACCAGTTGCTGTGAGAGCTATAACATGGTAAATCTACAAAACGACAATATAATATAGGATTACATGTAAGAGGTTAAAAATAAAAAATAAAGATAAAAATCCAAAGCTCATACGAATAATAACTTGTCTATATGAGCATACATAATCAAGTAGCCCCATGGATCCTTTTGCATTTTTTGAAAATAGGGAGCTGGATTTGGAAGATATATTCTCAGCTACAACCACTAAGGATACTGATATTGTGCATTTATTTAGGAGATTGGGGCACTGTATGGATAAAAAGAGCAAAGTATGGTGGGATTTGTCCACTATGGAACAGTATCTTAAAGTCAACATGGTGCCTAGAAAATTGAGATGGGATGTTCCCATAAATGACGGTCTATTAAGCACAGACGACATTGAGGAGTGGTACACCTTTTTTAATGATAAAGACGAAGTCATTGAATTTTTAATCAAAAGGAAGCAACATAAAAAGAGAATAATAGAGGAGCAAATAAAGGAGATTCGGGAGAAGATTGCTCCTTTTAAGGATAGTAATGATTATAATAAACAAATGGAGGAATTACAGAAATGCATGCAGAGAAGGGACATAGAAAATAAAAACAACAAAAAGAAGAAATATTTACGTGACCTTGAAGATTATCAGAAAAAAACAAGTTTTTAGATGACAGACCACAATAGAGGCTATGAACAATGGTGGCACCCAGGGGTCTGGGACTACCAATGGTACAAATACCAATGAGGGGGCAGGGAGACCCAAGACACCTCAAACCCATAGAATACAAGATTTACCACTACCACAAAGTGTATATCAGATTAAAGAACACCCTAGGAATTACCCTATTGATAGGGATCAGTTGGACCCACCCGAGCAATCTTACTACAGTAAGACACCGTATCATGATCATGGTGACAATAGGCGGTATGCTCAATATAACAAAATAGGGGACGCAACCCACAGGGTAGAAAACCCACGCAATATGGATATCCACCCAATCGAGGCAATTGGAATAGGGTACAGCAAGGGAATGATCCCAGTTGGAGATATAATCAACCAGGTAATGACCCTTATTTTAGGGGACCATAACAATATGGTCAGAACTCACACAATTATCATTATCCCCAATACCAGCACCAACAATCCAATCAAAAGTATAGAACACCCCTATAGGGGTCCACCACAACAATTAAATTATCAACCTAGAACACCTCAGAGAGGGGGCTCACAATATAGGGGCCCAACATACCATAGGTAACCACCACAAGGAGATTTTTATTCCCAAGGACATTCTCAAGTTTATAGAGGTCCCAACTATGGTGAGGGACAAAGATGGAAGAGATATAGGAAAAGGGGAAGACGGACCGGACGAAGGAAGCAAGAAAAGAAGGTGCGAAGATCAAGAATAGGGGAGGTTATCTATAATTTAAGCGGCAAAAGTCTCACCAGAGAAGAAACATTAAATTTGCCCCAAAAAAAGGTTTGAATAAATTTGAAACTTACATTGGTATCCAAAAGTTTGTCCGAAAGTTAAATATAAAGAAATACTATGCCCAAAATCCGGTGGAGAAAATGGCAATGGATAATCGCTTCACACCATTAAGGAACAACTCTGTTTTTAAACCACATATAGCAAACAATAAATACATTGATCTTTTTTAAGAAATTGGTCACTACCGACTTGGAACAACTCCCGGTTAAGAAGATTCACGAACAGAAGGATATAAAGAAAGGCCTTAGAAGCTTAGAAAAAAGAAAAGATATTGTCATCCGCCCAGCGGATAAGGGATGTGGTATAGTGGTATTATCCCTGGAACAATATAAGAAGGAGATGGAAAGGATTCTAGAAGATAGAAGTACCTACCAAATATTGAAATCAGATCCTTCGAAACTTTATAAACAGGAATTAAAATTGGTTATACTTTATGGAGTGGAGAAAGATCTTCTTATTAAGCATGAGGAGAATATTTGGTCCCTACAGCTAATAGGATTCCCGTTATATATTATATTCCCAAAATTCATAAGGATAGACATAACCCCCCGGGTAGACCTATTGTAAGCAGGATTGATTCCCTACCCTCCCGATTAGGAGAATATATAGACATACACCTCCAACCTCTTGTTAAGGAAGCTCACGCGTATCTTAAGGACACCAAACACACATTACAGTTATTGAATGAATGTACTTCTAATGGAAATTTGGTGATGGCAACTGGTGATGTGGCATCTCTCTATACCAGTATCGACCACCAAGGGGCTATGAGAGCAGTATAATGGGCCCTAAAAAACAATAACAGGATGGAAAAGAAGCTACGGAAATTCATATTGAGATGTTTAAGTTTCTGTTTGGAACATAACTTTTTCTGGTACCAGTTTACTTTTTATTTACAAATTAAAGGCGTCGCGATGGGCGCTAAATTCTCCCAAAGCGTCGACAATTTGTATATGGCCAGATGGGAGTCTGAAGGTATTTTGTACAATAGAGATCCCAATATTTTGCTCTATAGACGTTTCATAGACGATCTTCTGATCATATGGAAGGGAAATGAGGATCACCTGGCAGAAAAGCTTGAAATAATGAACAACAATGATCAGAATATCAATCTGACATGGAACATTAGTAAAAGTGTGATACACTTCCTTAATCTGGAAATACATCTCAAGGTATTGAAACAAAAACATACTTTAAGGCGACAGATCGCAATTCATATATCCCTGTTATGAGTTGTCATTTCAGACCTTGGCTAGATAACATTCCTCGAGGCCAATACATGAGAATTAAGAAGAAATGCACACAGGTAGAAGATTTTGAAACACAATCTAATATGTTAACCACTATGTTCAAACGGACAGGATACAGTGAGAATTTCCTGGAAAAGGAGAAAAATAAAATTAAGAACCTCAATAGGGAGGATTTACTCAAGGATAGCGTCAGACAAACTAGCACCAGCAATGATATGGGTATTAGTATTGTTCTGGACTACAATCTACAGAATAAAGACGTGGAGCGAATTATCCATAAATATTAGAATGTCTTAAAACAGGACGTCCATTTAAAAGGGAGTCTCGCAGAAAAACCTAGGATAGTATACAAGAGAGCACCTAGTCTACGTGACCTACTGGTGCACAATGTAGTAGAGCCTCCCCCTCCTAAACCCAAGTTATATTGGGATATGATAAGTTTCCACAGTTGTGGTCGCTGCTACGGTTGCACCAGAGTTCCTACTAATGTTAGGAAAGTAAAAGATTTTGTCAATCCACTCAACAACCACACATATATCATCAGGGACTTCATCTCTCGTGATACAGTTGGTGTAGTTTACGCAGTTAAATGCCCATGTAATTTAATTTATGTTGGTAGAACGGTTAGGGCATTAAAAGAGCGTATTGAAGAACACGTGAGGAATATAAAAAAGGGGTTTAATAAGCATTTTTTATCTGTACATTTTAGAGATGTACACAACAAGAGTACAGTAGGGATGCAATTTTGGGGCATTGAGGCACCCAAAGTAACCATTCAGCACATATATATTTTATATATCCCAACATCATGTCACACCAGTATGACTACACACATAAGAATGGTGGAGCCAAGGAGTATATGCTGCCCCTTATTGGCTATATACAACCGCTTATGAGCATATCCTGTTAATATCCATATTGATAACACTATCCTGTAGGTTAGGTATACCTTTTTGTACTATATAATATTTAACCATTGTTTGCTAGCAATATACTGTTTTTATATTTTTTATTGTGGTTTTAAGTATATGTATTAAATTTTGATTATGTATGCTCACATAGACGAGTTATTATTGGTATGAGCTTTGGATTTTTATTTTTTATTTTTAACCTCTTACATGTAATCCTATATTATATTGTCGTTTTGTAGATTTACCATGTTATATCTCTCACAGCAACTGGTTTACATAGGGGGTGCCGATCTAATCGTCCCACG
This sequence comes from Lithobates clamitans, assembly GCA_037952925.1. NCBI lineage: Eukaryota > Metazoa > Chordata > Amphibia > Anura > Ranidae > Lithobates > Lithobates clamitans. The sequence goes on from JBBGZY010000216.1 coordinate 2,068,686, forward strand.
TCCGTCCTAAGTAGTTCAACGTAGTGATATCATCGTTAAATGTTTTGTACTATAGATATCAGGCAAAATGGGGAATCCATGGCTATTATCTTTTGCCATTTGTATCCATCTATTTTTGCATATAGACATTTCTCCCATAGAATCACATTGATTGCTTACTAGAGTGTCAGCAGGCCACAACAAAATTGCCGTGAAGAGGATATATTAATTGACAGGTTCACCTTCTAATCTAATCACCCCTGATGAAGATACGAAATACCCCTTGTATCGAACACGCGTAGGGGAAGGGGACAGGACAGAACGTTATACACACAACCTGTTGGGAAAGATTAGCACGCCACCCCATACCAGCCGCTGTTGCCCATTCATTTCTGCTGTTTTAGTGTGGCGCCCTTAAGTGCCTTGTTACTGTGAGTACCCATTGCGGGATTTGTTTATGATTTTAATAAATTTAGTACATACTGCACCGTGAAGTCCTTTTTGTGTTGATATATTGAGGTACAAACGGGACTGCTGTGAGGAACAGAGGCACCAGTGCAAATCTATCCAGGACCCTGCATAGAACATCAAACCCATAGAGGTTCTAAGGCGCCTTCTGACCAAGCTTAATTGCAAGGTCACACGCCCTAAGGTGAGGGGCTATCACCTGGGGGGAGCACTTGTATGAGCACACAGCACTTTAGTTTGTGTTCACAACAACACATGAATAGATTGTGGAAGATCTGTGGACTGTTAATTTGATCATTGCACAGCAACACAGCACTGAATTGCATAGAATCACATGGATGCAACACTAAATCGCATGGATTTGCTTTTTTGTATTTTTTAATTTTTTATTGTTTGAACATTGCACTAACACCATATTGCATAGATGCAGCACTGAAATGCATGGATGCAACACTAAATTGGACTGTTAATTTGATCATTGCACAGCAACACAGCACTGAATTGCATAGGATCACATGGATGCAGCACCAAATCGCATGGATGCGTTTTTTTGTATTATTTAACTTTTTATTGTTTGAACATTGCACTAACACCATATTGCATAGATGCAGCATTGAAATGCATGGATGCAACACTAAATCGCATGGATGTTTGTTTTGAATTATCTATTAATGTTTGAAAATTGCACAAGCTTTGTGGAATATTTGCAATAATCAGGCTGATTGGAACACTTTTACCTATTTATTAATTCATTGAAGTTTATTGCACATTAATGTATAGTATTAATAGATTTTGTATATATTTTGTATGTTAGCACAATATCACTTTAATAATATTTTAGTGGAAATTTCTTACATTTTATTTTGATAAGCGCAGCGTGTGTACAATTTGGTTTAACTATTTTGCATGGTTATGAGACATGCGTAACGTTAGCAGCTGATCATTTGCAAAGATACGCTATTTTGGAGACCAGATTTGGTCAATTACCTGGAGGCTCACAGGACTGCAAATTAGCATTCTGTATATATCAGATATAGCTATCACAATTGTATCTTATTATGCCCCAAATAAATAAAACAGTATCTTTCTTATCCCATCTTTTCCAAGTTGTGGAAACCTACAAGTTTGGTACTGTAGTCCTATGCGGAGATTCAAATGCAACGGTTTTTCCTTTCTTAGATAAGGCCCCTCCAGCCCCTATTACTAGCCCCATTAAATTAACCCTCCAACATCTACTTACTACACATGGTCTAGCAGATACGTGGTGAGAACCTAATCCTACTAGTAGGCGTTTTACACATTACTCCTATCAGCATAAGTCTTTTTCGCATATAGACCATATTCTAGTCCCATCTAGCATACCTGAAATTATATCCTCTAAAATTCTCCCCTTTCCATGGACAGACCATTGTGCAATATTCACCACTATTGCTTCTCCAATCCCCAGGTCACACGATACCACTTGGTGTATTAATAACTCTACACTAGCTCATCCTTCACATCGAATTGAGATAGAAGGAGCATTAAACGACTATCTCTCTTCTAATGATACGGGAGATATTTCTGCTTCACGTTATGGGAAGCCCACAAAGTTGTCATTCGGGGCAGATTGATACAACAAGCACCAACTCTTAAAAGAGAACGTAAACTTATGTTTGCAAAGTTGGAAGCTGCTTTTAATTCTTGTCATTCTGCTTTTCAATCCTCCCTGAATGCCATTAATAATGCAAAACTAGATAAGCCCATATAGATCTCGATCTATTTTTAACTGACTCAGCAGACAAACTCATACGTAAACGCCAGCATATCCAATACCTTAACGCTAATAAACCCAACACTCCCATGGCAAGAAGTTTGAAATCAATAAATCATATACGGACTTCTATAAGGTTGGAAATGTCCCGCGACGCATATACTAGCAACCCAGTTAAAATACTAGAGGTGTTTCACTCTAATCTGGCTAAATTGTATTCCTCTGCTCAAGATTTCAATGTGATTAACGCAGACACCCTGTTTTCCAATATCAAGCTCCCTACTCTAGAAAAAAGAGATCGTCTTGAGTGCCCCATTACAACTATTGAAGTTCAGATAGCTATAAAAGGATTGAAACTTCACAAAAGACTGAGCCCAGATGGGTTTTCGGCATCATACTATAAAAATTTTGAGCACATTTTGACTCCAGTCTTGACCAGAGCCCTTAATTCTCTCTTGGCAGGACACTCGTTTCGACCTGAGACACTAACCTCTATCATAGCTATGCTTCCCCAACCCCGTTTAGACTCTACTTCTTGGACTAATTATCTCCCCATATCCCTCCTTAATTTAAACATTAAATTACTAACCAAGATCCTGGTGTTCGATTGAATAGTATTGTAGGTCGACTTATACATCTGGACCAAACGACAGGCAGGGGACAATATTAGACAAACCCTCTTACTCATTTAAGCAGCTAAATCTAGACGCATCCCAACTTGCCTCCTATCCTTAGACATCAGAAAGGCATTTGACTCAGTCACTTGGCCCTATATGCAATATATTCTCAAAAAAATGGGGTTGTGGAAAACACTTCATGACTTGGGTCTCTTCTCTATATAACAATCCGAGGGCTTACATCAAATATGCTGGCTACAAATCAGCAATGTTGGATATTAGAAGAGGAACGAGACAAGGTTGCCCTCTATCCCAGCTGCTTTTCGCCCTACTAATAGAACCTTTAGCACAATTAATTAGATCTAATCCGGACATTGAGGGTAGGGATTGATGTGAGTGTGCGATGTTCAGGGTTAGGGACAAGGGTCAGGGTTGTAGACCCACACTCACTCAGGTTGAACTGGATGGACTGGTGTCTTTATTCAACCTTACTAACTATGTAACTATGTAACTATGACATCAAAGGTATTGAATTAGGTGGACACCAACACAAACCTTGTCTCTTTGCAGACGATATTCTTATTTTCTTATCTCATCCCCACATATCTGCCCCAAATCTTCTAAACATTCTAGATACATTTTCACATATTTCTAGACTTTATGTAAACACCACCAAATCAAATGTGTTGAATGTCTCTTTAACACAATCAGACCTTGAACAGGCTCAAATCTCTCTACCATTTAATTGGATCTCTCGTCAATTCACTTATTTAGGAGTGCATCTCACATCCTCACTTTCTGACCTTTTTGCAGCCAACTATCTACCTTTGTTGAAACAAGTCACAGGCTTTATGAAACAATGGTCCTCTCTTCCATTATCATGGTTAGGATGGATAAATGCCATAAAAATGTCAATATTGCTGATGTTTTTATACATGTTTAGGGTACTTCCCATTTCATTATTACTTAATACGACTCACACAATGTAAAGTTATGTCCTTCATTTGGGGTAACATTAAACCCCGCATACTTAAGTCTACTCTCTATCTTAACAAATCGTGTGGGGGGTTGGGGTTACCAAACTTCTCCTCTTATTACTACGCAGCACAAATATCAATATTAACTAAATACCATTCAAGAGGGGAAATACCCTTGTGGGTAGCTATTGAATCTATTTATAGCGACCCCATCTCTGTGGCCAATTTGATGTGGCTTCAGCCAAAAGATAGATCTCATCTCACTATCCCCATTACGAAACATTGGCTATTTACGAAATCTGTGGCTATTTAGTATAAATTTAGAAGCTCCCATAAAGTCCAATCCATACATAACCCCCTTCTTTCTTTTCTCGGGAACCCAGCCTTCTACCCTGCTTGGAAATTTCCGAAGTGATTCCCTACATGGACTTCTACAAATTTGGTTTGATTATATAAGCTAGTCTTTACTATACTTTTCAGGTATTTCCTATACTATGTGCAACTTATGGGCTCCCTAGAAATGAAATTTTTTGATATTTACAAGTCAAGAATTTCTACACACCTTTCCTTAAGACAGGTACACCACTTGATCAAATGTCTCAATTTGAACGCATTTGTATAAGTGACCCACACGTCAGAGGACAAATTTCATTTTTGTATCAAAAACTCAATACTACTCCAAATGAAGTATTACCCTCTTATACTGCTAAATGGGCACAGGATATGGGACGAATGTTTGACATCAGTGACTGGTCTAATATTTGGTTAGCCACCAAATCATCTTCTCCTAATTGTTTTGCTTTGGAAACTAATTTCAAAGTTCTGGCACGTTGGTATCTAGTACCAGCTAGAATAGCAAAATTCATTCCAACGTATCCTACTAATTGCTTTTGAGGTTGCTCTACACCAGGTACCCACTATCATATATGGTGGCAATGCCCGGTGGCTCAAGAATTCTGGAAGAATATATTTGCAATGGCCTCTAAAGCTTTAGAAACCTCTATTGCCCTGGACCCAGCCATGTCACTTCTAAATCCTAAACAGGCTACACTTACTCGGACTCAATTCCAATTACTTATTCAAATTAATACTGCAGCCAAACAAACCATAGGCAAGGCATGGAAGTCCAATATTAATAAATTCCGCAAGATTTGGCAACCCTGAGTTAAGCATTTCTTTTCTCCTGATTTTGACCAGTCATTGTTACCTTATTAGAATCCTTGTTTCGTTAGTGTAGTAATACTTGTCCGTGTCGGGAGCCGGGACACCACCTCGAGAGATTCTTTTATTTTCTTCTCTTCTTACCTCTTCTTACTCTCTGTCTTTTTAATTTTTTTCTCATGTTGTTTCTATTTTATTTAGGACATCCTTTTTATGAAGGGCAAACTAGTGCTAATATTATAATGCTCGCATGGTTCTTATATCCTATTCTCTCTTTACTCTACTTCTTTTTCTTTTTTTATTCACTATGCAAATAACAACTTTGGGATACCTTAATGTTTCACTTAATGATTTATATCTCACTAGTATTGAGTAATGCTTTACCTAAGTGTTCGATTTTTACAAAATTTCTTTCTAAATTGTTATACATAGGAGAGTGTTACACCCCTTTTTATATATCACATAATCTACTTATTGTTTGCATTAATAATTCCAACATTTGATAACCATGCCCCCACCCATCCACAGTTTGAGCCCATTTGGGGTGGATGGGTGGTCTGGAGGCATGCTCTACAAATCTTCCTAAATAATTTTTGACCCTCATTTGGGTCTTCACATTTATAACTTACCTATATTTTATCTATGAATTATGATTTATCCTCTCCTGTAAGTTTAGTTATAGTTATGAATCTATAGTTATGATTCTATTGATTATATATGTATTCCATATTGCGATATTTACTATACTTTGTCTTCCCTTATGTAAAATTCAATAAAAATATTGAACAAGAAATTTGGCATTTTACATTAAAGGCCTGTAATTCTTAGGAATAACTCTGTCCAAACAAGAGTCTAGTAGACATCCTGGGTATGATAAAGTTTGAAACACGAAATCATAAATTATAATATAATAAATACTTATAAATAATTATAACAAATAATAATATAATAATATTAAAATTTATAAAATCAAAAAACACTGAAATTTGCTCAGTTGCCGAATTACATCTGTCATTACTTTCTTTTTTTTTATAATCAAAGTTTTTATTTCATTTTATAAATACAACAATTATACAACATTATATACCTCCACATTCCACCCAAGCCACAAACACAGACTACACCATTACATTACATCATTCCACAATTACCCCCACCTATCCCATCAATCCTAAACAAAAACAAAAAATGTAATCTCCTTCTCCTTTCTCCTTCCTCTCCCCCCCCCCCCCCTTCACCTCCCTCTCCCTCCATTCTCAATACTAATCAGTGATCTATCCATTCCTCACTCCCAACCCCCCATGTACGTGCATATTTTTAGTGCAAAGCAAAAAAATCAAATTACCCCCTTCCTTTAATTTATTGTGTTCGTATATTACAATTAATTATTAAATAGTGCAAGAAGTCTTTTATTGACAAAAAAAAAGAAAGAAAAACAAACCCATAGTTATCACTCGTGTTTTATATTATATCTTAATTACCTCAACTTAAATCCCTGTGAAAAAAAAAACCAAACAAACCCATAGTTATCACTTAATACTCGTGTTGTATATTATATCTTAATTACCTCAACTTAAATCCCTGTGAAAAAAAAAAATGTCCCCAAAAGTGAAAGAGAAAGGGGAAGAAGATTCCCCTTTCCCTTCTTAATTCATAATATTTGTGAATTTAAATATTAATTATTCAATTATTAAATGGTGCAAAAGGCTTGTTAGCCGGTCTTATAAAAAAAAAAACAAACATAGTTATCACTTAACACTCGTGTTGTATATTATATCTTAACTAGAAAAGGTACAATTTCTGGGGAAATTGTGAAAGTGTTCTTGCCTCTACAACTGGAGTGGGCGGAGTAACTGGGTGGGGTGGAGTGGCTTGAGTAACTGTGAAAAGTGTTAAAAAGCTTAATATTTTAAAAAGTATAAATAGTAGTAAAAAAGTTCCATCATTCGCTGAAAGAGCTGAACATTTTTTTCAAAAGTAATTTTTTTTTTCAAAAATAATTTTTTTTTTTCAAAAATATTTTTTTTTTCAAAAATATATATATTTTTTTTTCAAAAATGATTTTTTTTTTTTCAAAAATTATTTTTTTACTTTTTTCAAAATTTTTTTTTTTTTTTCAAAAATATTTTTTTTTTTACATGGGGCGGTCATAATGTTTTGGCTGATCATGGGGTGGTCATAATGTTTTGGCTGATCATGGGGTTGTCAGCTTTTGTCACTTCCCACTCTAGTTTTGAACATTTCGCCATTCATTCCTATGGGACCAATTTCGCCGCAAAAACGTCATTTCGTGGACCATTCGGCAAAACATTCCACAAAGTAATAACACACCAATCGGGAACAATCCGCTCGTTTCGGTATATTATTTGTCTCTGTAGTGTGAAAACTGTGGGAGGAGTCTACAAGCATTATCAAGTCTAGCAGATGAAGTCACATGCATTTGGAGTGTCTCAGCATCTTGTGTTTACAACCACTGTTTCCTAGCAACGCTCATGCCCTGTTTATGCTTCCCAAATACTGCTTCATCAAAACTGCCCCATCAGAATTACCCCATCAAAACTGCCCCATCATATTCCTCTATTATAAATCAGTGCATGGTGTGTCTGTCCCCTCCCCCGGGCTCTGTAATCAGCTGAGATGCTCCAGCCACCTTCCCCCCTGTGTATAACAGAAGCTTTGGTAACCATGGCAACAAAACAAACACTAACAGTACACTCTGATTAATGGCTAAAATTTCCTGAAATTACCTCTAAACAAATGGCCGTATTTTAAAAAACTATACATCCTACAGCGAAGATCTTTATATTGTGAGAATCACAAGACCCAGACCTAGATTTTGATGTATAGTATGTCTCTGAAATATTAAAAATGAAGGCACAGTCGCAGTTTAGAAATTGCCCTTCAAATTTGGAGGGGGCTAGAGTGTAGTTTCAATGAATGTCAATGGACGGCGTGAGTTGCAAACAAATGGTCATATTGTGAAAACTATCAGGTCTATGGCTTAGCCGTGGACATGTTTAGTGGCAGCAGGGATAGCTGAACGTTTTGATATAAGATTTGTGTAGGTGGGCTTGAAAATGAGGGAGTGGCGGCAGTTTAGAAATCATGTTCTGATTTTCCAGCTTTTGTCATCTCCCACTCTAGTTTCCCCATTCATTCCTATGGGACCAATTTCGCCGCAAAAACGACGAAATTTCGTGAACCATTCGGCAAAACGTTCCACAAAGTAATAGCACACCATTCGGGAACAATCCGCACGTTTCAGTATATTACTTGTCTATGTAGTGTAAAAACTGTGGGAGGAGTTAGGGTGGTAAATTTGGCTATAATAATAAGAATAATATATATGTGAGATAACAGTAAGTGGTCTTGCTATGCAAGAACACTTAATAACTAGAAAAGGTACAATTTCTGGGGAAATTGTGAAAGTGTTCTTGCCTCTACAACTGGAGTGGGCGGAGTAACTGGGTGGGGTGGAGTGGCTTGAGTAACTGTGAAAAGTGTTAAAAAGCTTAATATTTTAAAAAGTATAAATAGTAGTAAAAAAGTTCCATCATTCGCTGAAAGAGCTGAACATTTTTTTCAAAAGTAATTTTTTTTTTCAAAAATGAATTTTTTTTAATCAAAAATGATTTTTTTTTCTTCAAAAATGATTTTTTTTTTTCAAAAGTAATTTTTTTTTTCAAAGGTAATTTTTTTTTTCAAAAATGAATTTTTTTATTTCAAAAATATTTTTTTTTTCGAAATTATTATTTTTTTTAAAGTAATTTTTTTTTCAAAAATAATTTTTTTTTTTCAAAAATATTTTTTTTTTTCAAATATATTTTTTTTTCAAAAATAATTTTTTTTTTTAAAGAAATTTTTTTTTCAAAAATATTTTTTTTTTTCAAAAATAATTTTTTTTTTCAAAAATATTTTTTTTTTCAAAAATATATATATTTTTTTTCAAAAATGATTTTTTTTTTTCAAAAAATATTTTTTTACTTTTTTCAAAAATTTTTTTTTTTTTTCAAAAATATTTTTTTTTTTACATGGGGCGGTCATAATGTTTTGGCTGATCATGGGGTGGTCATAATGTTTTGGCTGATCATGGGGTTGTCAGCTTTTGTCACTTCCCACTCTAGTTTTGAACATTTCGCCATTCATTCCTATGGGACCAATTTCGCCGCAAAAACGTCATTTCGTGGACCATTCGGCAAAACATTCCACAAAGTAATAACACACCAATCGGGAACAATCCGCTCGTTTCGGTATATTATTTGTCTCTGTAGTGTGAAAACTGTGGGAGGAGTCTACAAGCATTATCAAGTCTAGCAGATGAAGTCACATGCATTTGGAGTGTCTCAGCATCTTGTGTTTACAACCACTGTTTCCTAGCAACGCTCATGCCCTGTTTATGCTTCCCAAATACTGCTTCATCAAAACTGCCCCATCAGAATTACCCCATCAAAACTGCCCCATCATATTCCTCTATTATAAATCAGTACATGGTGTGTCTGTCCCCTCCCCCGGGCTCTGTAATCAGCTGAGATGCTCCAGCCACCTTCCCCCCTGTGTATAACAGAAGCTTTGGTAACCATGGCAACAAAACAAACACTAACAGTACACTCTGATTAATGGCTAAAATTTCCTGAAATTATCTCTAAACAAATGGCCGTATTTTAAAAACTATACATCCTACAGCGAAGATCTTTATATTGTGAGAATCACAAGACCCAGACCTAGATTTTGATGTATAGTATGTCTCTGAAATATTAAAAATGAAGGCACAGTCGCAGTTTAGAAATTGCCCTTCAAATTTGGAGGGGGCTAGAGTGTAGTTTCAATGAATGTCAATGGACGGCGTGAGTTGCAAACAAATGGTCATATTGTGAAAACTATCAGGACTATGGCTTAGCCGTGGACATGTTTAGTGGCAGCAGGGATAGCTGAACGTTTTGATATAAGATTTGTGTAGGTGGGCTTGAAAATGAGGGAGTGGCGGCAGTTTAGAAATCATGTTCTGATTTTCCAGCTTTTGTCATCTCCCACTCTAGTTTCCCCATTCATTCCTATGGGACCAATTTCGCCGCAAAAACGACGATATTTCGTGAACCATTCGGCGAAACGTTCCACAAAGTAATAGCACACCATTCGGGAACAATCCGCACGTTTCGGTATATTACTTGTCTATGTAGTGTAAAAACTGTGGGAGGAGTTAGGGTGGTAAATTTGGCTATAATAATAAGAATAATATATATGTGAGATAACAGTAAGTGGTCTTGCTATGCAAGAACACTTAATTACCTCACCTTAAATTCCTGTGGAAAAAAAGGGTGTTTCTACCCACCTTACACTCGTGTATTATATAAAGCCTAATTGCCCGGCTTAAACCCGTGCGGGGAGGAAGGAGGGGGGAAAGGGAAGAGAGGAAAAGAAAAAAAAGAAAAAAAGAAAAAAGAAAAAGGAAGGACCAAAAAAAAAACCCCACCCTCCTTGTGCAGGATCAGCATAGGAAAAAATATGTCAATATATAATGTTTCTTTCCCAGGTCAATCTCTCTTTTTATGCATATTCATAATGAATATACCATATCCTCTCTCCCCTGTTCAATAATGTTTCTCTCTTCTTCTATCTCCTTAGCACATTGTTCCCATCTCGCCCATATCTTTTCAAATTTTCCTTTTTGGTCCTTCAGTACATGGACCCACCTCTCTGCTTCCATTATTAAGTTGACTTAATTTCTCCATTCTGTTACTGTAGGGCCCTGGACTTGCCTCCAGTACTTCAAAATGAGTTTTTTCGCTGCATTTAATAAGTGCGGAGTTATACTTTCCCTAACGGGCCCCGGCTTTCCATGAAATAGGTACTGTAGAGGCTTAAACTCCAGAGGACCAACTGTCAGTCTCTCAATCTATGGGGCCACTGACTCACAGAATGACTTGATTATTGGGCATGTCCACCACAAATGGAGAGAGGTACCCCTCTGTCCACAACCTCTCCAGCATCTATCACTTGTTGTTGGGAAGATTTGTGCTAATTTAACTGGAGTCCTGTATCATCTTACCAGAAAATTATATGCCATTTCTTGCACCTTAAAACTTATGGAAGTGGTAAACGTTAATAAGATCGTTTTTTTAATCTGTTTATTTGTCCATACCTGGTCCAATTCCCTCTCCCATTCCCTTACGAAATATGGGGTTGTCTCTTCCTGCCCACTAAGAATCACTCTGTACATTTGTGATAGCATATGTCTAGATTCTGGCATTTGTACACATTGCCTTTCAAACATAGTGAGTGAGTTCATAGATCTTATTAAGGGCTTTATTTTATTGAAAAAACTCGTCATTTGATGGTATTTCCACTCTGCCAGATGTATTGTCCCAAATCTCAACACCATTTCTGTCAAGGGAAGTAGGACTCCACTTGGGGCATACTTGCCACACTTGTGTCCCCATCCCGGCCCCAAGCCCCCAGATACCCGTCTCCTCTCCCGGGGGGAACCAAGGGAATCCCTCCAGAGGAGTCAGAGGGGATATCTGAAAACTCGTCATTTGATGGTATTTCCACTCTGCCAGATGTATTGTCCCAAATCTCAACACCATTTCTGTCAAGGGAAGTAGGACTCCACTTGGGGCATACTTGCCACACTTGTGTCTCCATCCCGGCCCCAAGCCCCCAGATACCCGTCTCCTCTCCCGGGGGGAACCAAGGGAATCCCTCCAGAGGAGTCAGAGGGGATATCTGGGGAGCGTATTTACCTCTCCTATTCAGCCTATCCCACACCTCCAAAGAGTTCAGTGTTAACGGTGACGCCCACTGGGAAATCCCTCTCAGAGGGCCTTGGATCCAAAGTGCTCCTGCCAGATTTCTCCCCGCCATTGACATTTCTGCTTGAACCCATTGTTTTTTCTGTGTGTCATGGCACCAGTTCAGTATCCGAACTAGGGTCATGGCTTTATAATATGATGCTATATCAGGTAGTCCCAGGCCCCCCTCAGCCCTATTCCTTCTCAGGATATCATAGGCCAATCTAGGTCTTTTATCATTCCATACAAAGGCCACGAACAACCTACGCACCTTTCTGAAGAGGGTCTCCGGTAGTCTGATTGGCACAGTGCGCAGCACATATATTATTCTGGGTAATATACTCATTTTTATAGCACTAATTCTCCCAAACCAAGTCAAATATTTACCCTTCCATTTTTTTAACTCTTCTGTTATTTCTTTCAATAATGAGCCGTAATTAAGTTCATACAGTAGTTTCTGGTCTGCACTAATATGTACCCCCAAGTACACCAGAGACTCTCTATTCCAGACAAATGGGTACATACCTCTCAATGACCTTTCCATTGCTGCCGGAACATGGCTAGGGAGGATGACCGACTTCTCAAAATTAATTTTAAAATTAGATACAATACCAATATTTTGTACTTCCACCATAAGTGCAGCTATAGATGTCTGTGGGGCGCAGAGAAAAAAAAGGAGATCATCCGCATATGCTGCTACCTTATGTTCCACAGGGCCTATGTACGTCCCAGTTATCTCCCTATTATTCCTGATTTTACATAGAAATGGCTCCATTATTATCGCAAATATCAAAGGGGATAACGGGCACCCTTGCCTAGTGCCATTTCATATGTTAAAGCAATCTGATAATGTGCCATTGACCTTGATCTTTGCTCTTGGCTCTTCATACAGGGACATAATCCATCCCATCATTCGTTCCCCCAGGCCTATCCTCCCCAGTACCTCTCTCATAAAGCCCCAATTCACTCTGTCAAACGCCTTTTCGGCATCCATTGACAGAATGATCCTTGGGGCTCTGTCCGGGCCAAACTGTGTCCAATGAAGAACGTGAAACGCACAAGTAGTATTATCCCCCACCTCACGTCCCCTCATGAACCCCGTCTGGTCTGGATGAACTAAGTCTCCAATATGTTCTTGAAGCCTCAGGGCCAAGATCTTTGCTAACAGTTTAGTGTCCGAGTTAAGCAGAGAGATAGGCCTGTAATTTGCGCAGATTTGGGGGTCCTTCCCATCTTTTGGCAGTACCGTTATGTATGCCAGAAGTGCTTCTGGCGGTAGTGGATTAGAGGCACTAATTGAGTTAAAATAGTTAGAGTGGTTTTACTAATGCCCCGTACACACGGTCGGATTTTCCGATGGAAAATGTCCGATCGGAGCGTGTTGTCGGAAATTCCGACCGTGTGTGGGCTCCATCGGACATTTTCCATCGGATTTTCCGACACACAAAGTTGGAGAGCAGGAGATAAAATTTTCCGACAACAAAATCCATTGTCGGAAATTCCGATCGTGTGTACACAAATCCGACGGACAAAGTGCCACGCATGCTCAAAAAAAATAAAGAGATGAAAGCTATTGGCCACTGCCCCGTTTATAGTCCCGACGTACGTGTTTTACGTCACCGCGTTCAGAACGATCGGATTTTCCGACAACTTTGTGTGACCATGTGTATGCAAGACAAGTTTGAGCCAACATCCGTCGGAAAAAATCCTAGGATTTTGTTGTCGGAATGTCCGAGAAAAGTCCGACCGTGTGTACGGGGCATAATACTGGAAGAAATTTTTTATAGTACAAGTTCGTCAGCCCGTCCGGCCCTGGACTCTTTCCCAGTGGCAGGGTTGCTATCGCTTTACACAGCTCCTCTACTGTGATTGGACGTTCAATTTCGTCTATGGTTGTTCTAGGTAGCATGGGCATAGAGGCTTCTTCAATATAGTCCCATATCTCCTTCCTACCATATCTCTCTCCGTCCCTTATTCCCGGTGGATCTGTCTTGGAAGTATTATATAACGCCTCATAAAATTTACCAAATTCTGCCGCTATGGCTTTCGTTTCAATTACCTTCTTACCTTGAACTGATAAACTGTGTACATGTCTAGAGTCTTATTGTTTTTTAAGTTGTTTAGCCAATAGTTGTCCACACTTATTTCCCTGTTCATATGATCTATTCGCAAAAAACCTAGTTTTATTTTTTACTCTTCGCTCAAGGCACTGTGAGAGCTCTGCTCGCAAGCTCTCCAAGTGCCTGCTATCCACGGGGTCAAGATTTTTCTTGTGTTTAATCTCCAAAACACTAATCTTCTTTAATAATTAATTTATCTCTCTTTTACCTTCTTTCTTTATATATGATCCATAAGCCATCAGGTCCCCTCTGATAACTGTTTTATGGGCCTCCCACACCACTTGATCTGACACTTCCTCTGTTTTATTTATTTCAAAATATTCTTTTATTTTAATACCTAACTTCTCCACCATTCAAGCGCCACATTCGCTCTAGACGACCCATTTGAATTGGACGGAGGGTCAGGGTTATTGGGGCATGATCTGACATAGTTATAGGTTCAATTGTACTTACGAGGACATTCTCTAAATAAAATTGGTCCACCAAGAAAAGGTCCAACCGCGAGTACATATCGTGTGTTTTAGAGTAGTAACTAAAGTCCTTAATCCATGTATGCAGAACTCGCCAGCTATCTACGAGATGTTGGGAACGTAGAATTTGCTTAACCTGTTTTATGGCTCTGAAAGACAGGGCGGTTCTACCTGTTGAAGTATCTATACTTGGATCCAGCACCATATTAAAGTCCCCGCCCACCATTAAACATCCTTCTCTAAATTCTTCCAATTTTTTAAATGTTCTAACCAAAAAATTAACAGACCCTTCATTAGGTGCATATATCAATGCAAAAGTATATCGTACCCTATGCAGTGTACCCTTCACACATAGAAAACGTCCCTCTGGATCGCTTTGCATGGTCTCCGATTTCCATGGGCAGGACTTCTTAAACGCAATTGTAACCCCTCTTGCCCTTGCAATTGGTGACACTGCATGGTACCATTGATTCATTGTTGTGGGGTAAACTGGGGACAGAACTACCCTTAAAGTGGGTCTCTTGTAAGAAGATGACATCGGCCCCATGGTGCTGCAATTCCACCCAGAGGCGCCCTCTCTTATTTGGTGAACGCAATCCCCTTACATTATATGACAGAAGTTTCAATATAGCAGTCATTTTTTAATTTATCCTTAGGACTCCCGATACCAGTCCCTTGATTTTGTCCCCTTGACCTTGTTCTCTGTCTTCCTTTCTGCTAATCCTACCTACCCCATTACCACAATAACACCCAACATTAAGCACAAAACCACAAAAAAAGGAAAAAATACAGCTCATCATATATACCATAAAGATAAACCTTACATAAGCCTCTTTCATACCAAAAACCTCCCCCTTGGAGTATATCTAAAAATCAGGGAGGGGGCCTGTGCAAATAAGCACCTCTTATGCACCGGTCACCTCCCTTCCCTGCTTTTAGCAGGTTAACTAATCCCCTCAATTGGGGCTGACCTATTGACCAAAAAATGGTCCCCATTTCCCATTACACACCCTCATATGTTCCCCCCTCCTCCCGGGCATTAGCTTACAGTCCCCTTCCTAGGTGAAAAAAAAAAAATCTATACGGGTCCCCTCTCTACTTAGTCCTTTCATCAACTATCTAGGTCTTCTTTGGGCCGTGCCCGTATTGGCCCGTGCCGATACTTCTTGCCACTGTTCAGACCGCTGTAAGGGGGGGCCCTAAAAAGTTTATTCTCCAATCTGTAAAATCCACCATAGGAAGGTCCAGTTTCCCGACAAATGATTCTAAGTCATCTTTTGTTCGTAATGTAGCTGTTCTCCCATTCCTGGAGGCTGTCAAACTAAATGGGAACCCCCACCGATAATTAATCTCTGCCACCCGTAGGGCTTCCAACAGTGGACGGACTGAACGTTTCTTAAAAAGAGTCCGGCCTGATATACAGTATCTGGATACAGTGCTATATTTAAACCTTCAAACATGATCGTAGGCTTGCTACGGGCCATCCTCATTATGTTCTCTTTCACTGCATATTTATGCACTTTACAAATAACATCTCTGGATTCTTCAGCCTTTGTAATATGGGATGGAACCCAATGTATCCAGTCTATATCTATGGTATTTGGTGCTTGGTCCTCCATAATCTGTCCAAAAATTTTTTGTGTTATAGAAACTAATTCTGACGTTGCAATTGATTCAGGCAGTCCTTTTATATGCATGTTTTGTCTTCTGTCCCTGTTTTCGTAATCGTCCAGCTGGTCCCTGTAAGAATTTAGTACCTCCTCATACTTTTTAATGGAGTCTTGAACATCCGCCACTGCATGTACTATGGTCTCTTGTTCGTTTTCCTCTTTCTCTACTCTATACCCCAAGTCCCTGATGTCCTCCTTTAAACTTTCCACTGCCTGCAGGCATGATTGTTCAGCCGCATTAATTAGCTGTTGAATATTATTTTTGGTAGGAAGGGCCCTCAATAGTTCCCAAATGTCCCTCTCCGAGTCCGCCCTCTGTCCATTTGGCCCCTGAGACCTCCTATCCCCCTTTTGGGGGCTCATCTGGTCAAGCATCAAAGTCTGGTTATGTTCAAGCAGGCACTGACCTGGGTCCACTTCTGTTACTATTTGGGAGCCCTGCATAGGAATTTGATCTAAATTTGAGGCTGGGGCCTCCCCTCCTGTCACCAACACGGTCTCTGTGCCTTGTATCGCCTCTAACATCCACCCATTAGCCTCCAAATGATTCATTACACCTGGGTCCTGTGCTAGTGAGCCCTGTTTATCAATGTCCATCAATGGGTGTCCTACACCAGGGTTTAATTGACCCTGTTCCTTAGCCCCCACTTCTTCCCCATTCTTCCTGGGGCTCCATCCACCGCCCGGAGGGCTTTGTTCAGGAGTTTTCCTCCCCTGCCTGCTGTAGGTGATCTCTTACCATACACAGCGGGACCTTCTCCTATCGCCTGGGTAACCGGCTTCTTCATCAGGATCCCCCGCTCCACTCTATCCGTGCCGCCAGTGGCGTTAGCTCCACTCCACTTCCTTGCGTCCTGTCTCCCAGCTTGTCATCCTTCCCCATGCTCGGAGGCACGGGGCGACAAGTAGGCTCTGGTGCCGTCCATTGAGGTCCGTCCCCTTCCCGCTGGTTGTAATGCGGCTTGTCTGTGGGTTGTCATCTTCAGCTAAACAGCCGCTTAGCTAGTTGCTTGTAACGTTAACCTGAAAATGAGGGGAATAGCGGGGCACTCGATCGAATACTCTGATCAAAAGTTCAGCTGGTTGCTTGCCAGATTCAAGTCAGCCTGTGAAATCCGCCTTGGAGCAGGGAGGGCGTTAGAGCATTCTGTCACACACACACTACTCCGCAGTTCAGATGATTGCTTGTGGGATCAGCCCAGGAACACGGAGGGGGGAGGAGCACTCACTCACACACGTTCACTCATCAGCGTCCACCTCATGCAGGAGGAGGCTTTTGCTTTCCCACTGATCCTCAGCTGTCATTACTTTCAGTGTTTTATGACGAATTTCCCTACAAATCACTATCTGCAAGTGATTCCAATTTATTATCGCTGTTTTCTAGCTGGTCTAACACTGCTTTTGACATAAAGAGACACTTTTTGGTTGTTATGGACATTCTCAAGTTTCCAGGCAGAAAGAACAGTATATATAATATAAAACTGCATGCAGGGCACTGGACAAAGCACTAGGGACAAAAGGGAGGTGAAACAATTTGATACAGTAATGTAATCTGTAAGATTACAGTGTACTGTATGTGTAATGTGTTTTTTCACTTTTTGAATTTGGCCCCGGGCTCTGTCCCCGTGCGTCGCAACGCTTGCAGGGAAAGGAGCCTGGCACTGTGATGTGATGGGTCGAGCTGAGAAGACAACTCGCACACACAGCGGGGAGACATTGCAGGATCCTGGGGACAAGGTAAGTAACTTTGCCTGGATCTTGCAATGCAATCCTAAGTGTGGCTCGGGGTTACCGCTTTTGGTAATGAAAATTCACCCCGAACCACACTCAGGAATACCACCAGGGAGGTTAAAGTGGATGTAAACCCGGTTAATGAAATTTGAGCTGGGCACATATAACTGTATTTTTTTTTATTTCTCTTCAAAGCACTTTGTCCCTTAGCTTTGCCCTGCTCCGTTCTTCTGTTATCAGCCTGATAACTTTTGACAAGCTGTCTGAGACGGGAGAAGTGTGTGTCGGAGGAGGTTGCTATAAATAGATTAGCAGACTGCTAAACTATTCACAGGCACGCTCTGCATGTGTAGGGAGGGGTTGTGTGCCTTTCCTCCAATCAGCTGTCTCACAGTGTATAGCAATAATCCACTCCTACAGTGGAGTGAGGAAGTGAAAAAATCTAACAGGATGTGCACTTTCTAAACAGTATATAAAGGCGAAGACAGCAGATATAGATGTAAAACTTATGTAGGGAGATTTGTTTTATCTCTGTGTATCATCTGAGGCTGTTCACTTCACTGGGTATATGTTAGGGTTTACATCAACTTTAAAGTATACATATAAAGAAAAGTAAAGGGTTTAAAACCCTATCAGTTTATTTTTGCTTTCTGTGTCCTGTTGGGGAGATTTTCCATAACTTCTTTTTGCAGGTATACAACAGGAAGTGAGAGGAAATATCTATAAACGACAAGGAATTTCCATTTCTGTTTCCTTTTTGATAGCTATCAGTTTTTTCTAAAGACTTTGGAATGTCTACTTTCCAAAAAGGGGTCATTTAGGGGGTATTTGTACTTAAACCTCATTTACCATGTAGTTGCCCATCTCATTAATCTGTTCTTCTTGCAAGGTTTCCACATCCTGTGGAGAAGTTATTGCCCTGCTTAGCTTAGTATCATCCGCAAATATAGAGATTGAACTGTTTACCCAATCCTCCAGGTCGTTTATGAATAAATTAAATAGGATTGGTCCCAGCACAGAACCCTGTGGGACCCCACTACCCACCCCTGCCCATTCCGAGTATTCCCCATTTATCACCACCCTCTGAACTCTCCCTTGTAGCCAGTTTTCAATCAATGTACTCACCCTATGGTCCATGCCAACAGACCTTATTTTGTACAGTAAACATTTATGGGGAACTGTGTCAAATGATTTTGCAAAGTACAGATACACCACGTCTACGGGCCTTCCTTTATCTAGATGGCAACTCACTTCCTCATAGAAGGTTAATAGATTGGTTTGTCAACAACGAATCTTCATGAATCCATGCTGATTACTGCTAATGATACCATTTTCATTACTAAAATCTTGTATATAGTCCCTTATCATCCCCTCCAAGAGCTTGCATACTACTGATGTTAGACTAACTGGTCTGTAATTCCCAGGGATGTATTTTGGGCCATTTTTAAATATTGGTGCTACATTGGCTTTTCTCCAATCCGCTGGTACCATTCCAGTCAGTAGACTGTCAGTAAAAAATAGGAACAATGGTCTGACAATTACTTAACTGAGTTCCTTAAGTACCCTCGGGTGCAAGCCATCCGGTCCTCGTGATTAATTAATTTTATGTTTCCTAAGTCTAATTCTAATTCTGTCCTCTGTTAGCCATAAAGGTGCTTCCTGTGACGTGTCATGAGGATAAGCACTGCAGTTTTGGTTACTAAAGCCTCCCGATTCCCTTGTGAAGACTGTGGAGAAGAATAAATTCAATACCTTTGCCATCTCTCCATCCTTTGTAACCAGATATCCTTCCTCATTCTTTATGAGGCAAATATGGTCTATGCTCCCTTTTTTACTGTTTACATACTTAAAGAATTTCTTGGGATTTTTTTTGCTCTCCTCCACTATGTGCCTTTCGTGTTCTATCTTAGTATCCTAATTGCACCCTTACATCTTGTTGCATTCTTTATAAAGTCTGAATGCTGATGATGATCCCTCAACCTTGTATTTTTTGAAGGCCTTCTCCTTTGCTTTTATATGCATTTTTACATTGGAGTTAAGCCATCCAGGACTTTTGTTTGCTTTTTTAAATGTATTACCCAACGGGATGCACTGGCTAATGCCCTTATTTAATAGGCTCTTAAAGCAAGTCCATCTCTCCTTTGTGTTCTTTGTTCCTAAGATTTTATCCCAATTTATATCTTCTAGCAAGGTTCGTAGTTTAGGGAAGTTGGCTCTTTTGAAATTCAGTGTCTTTGTATTCCCCTTATGTTTCCTATTTGTGTGATTTATACTGAAGCCAATTGACCTGTGATCGCTGTTGCCTAAATTGCCCCGTATTTACACATCCGTGATCAGGTCTGTATTGCTGGTAATCAGTAGATCTAGTAACGCTTTGTTTCTAGTTGGTGCGTCTACCATCTGACCCATGAACTTGTCCTGCTAGACATTTAGGCACTGTGAGCCTCCCTCCGCCCAGTCTATGTCTGGATAATTAAAATCCCTCATTATGATGACAGTTCCCATCCTTGCTTCTAATCCAAATTGTGATAGGAGGTCCACCTCCGCCTCCTCCTTCAGATTAGGAGGCCTATAGCATACCCCCAGTATTATTTTCCCCTTGGCTTCATTCCTTTGGAGCTCTACCTATAAGGATTCCACTTCCTCCCTACCTCCCTTAGTGATGTCATCTCTCACATTCACTTGTACATTATTCTTGATATATAGACATACCCCTCCCCTTTTTTACCCTCTCTATCGAGCTGTTGAACCAAGTCTCTGAAATTCCCACAAAATCCAAATCCTCCTCATACAACAGTATCTCTAGTTCACCCATCTTGTCCGCCAGGCTCCTGATATTGGTGAATATGCCACGTAGTTTAGACTGGTCGCATACTATCCTGTTATTGGGTGTTCTGAGATTGCAACTAGAACTTGTTACTATACTTACCTTGGGTTTATTTGCTTAAGTCAACCTACCACTAATGCCCCCAATACTACCCTCTGGAATATGTTCCGTGCTGACAATCTCTACCTCTGGACCCTTCCCCCCGTCGCCTAGTTTAAAAACCCCTCTAACTCTTTACTCCCAGCAGATCTGCACCCTCCTCATTTAGGTGCAGTCCATCCCTTCTATAGTACTGGTGACCGACTGAGGACTCGGCCCAGTCCTCCAGGAACTCAAACCCCTCCTTACTACAGCATCTCCTCAGCCACTTGTATACACACATAGATGCATAGTTTGATGCTCCCTTTGTTTAAACTGGATGTAAACCCTCACATATTCCCAGTGAAGTGAACAGCCTCAGATAACACACGGAGATTAACCACTTGCCGCCCGCCCTATTACAAAATGACGGCCGCAAAGTGGTTTAATATATCTGACCGGATATGACGTGATCAGGATATGACGTGATCAGGATATCGAGCCACTGCACGCCCCCGGGGGCGCACATCACAGCAATCGTTGTTGCGGGGTGTCAGTCTGACACCCCGCAGCAAAGATCTAGGTAAAGAGTCTCTGACGGAGACTCTTTACCACGTGAGCAGCCGTGTCCAATCACGGCTGATCACGATGTAAATAGGAAGAGCCGGTGATCGGCTTTTCCTCACTCGCATCTGACAGACGCGAGTAGAGGAGAGCCGATCGGCTGCTCTCCTGACAGGGGGGGGGTCTGTGCTGATTGTTTATCAGCACAGCCTCCCCTAGGATCCGGCCCAGGACCACCAGGATGGCCACCACACTGGACCACCAGGTATGTCCCCTAAACCCCCAGGGAAATACCAATATGTGCCCAGGCAGCTGCCAATCTGTGCCCAGGCAGCTGCCAATCAGTGCCCACTCCAATGCCTACCACTGCCAGTGCCACCAGGGATGCCTATCAGTGCCTCATATCAGTGCCACGTATCAGTGCCCATCAGTGCCACCTATCAGTGCCCATCAGTGCCCATCAGTGCCGCCTATCAGTGCCCATCAGTGCCCATCAGTGCCGCTTTTCAGTGCCCATCAGTGACGCCTATCAGTGTTCATCAGTGCCAACCAGTGCCACCCATGAGTGCCCATCAGTGCCGCCTATCAATGCCCATCAGTGCTGCATATCAGTGCCACCCATCAGTGCTGCCTACCAGTGCCCATCAGTGCCGCATATCAGTGCCCATCGTCAGTGCCCGTCAGTGCCCGCTCATTGGTGCCACCTCATCGGTGCCACCATATCAGTGTCTGTCAGTGCTGACTTATCAGTGCCCATCAGTAAAAGAGAAAACTTACTTATTTACAAATTTTTTTAGCAGAAACAAAAGCAAAACTTTTATTTTTTTCAAAATTTTTGGTCTTTTTTTATTTGTTTCGCAAAAAATAAAAACCGCAGAGGTGATAAAATACCACCAAAAGAAAGCTCTATTTGTGGGAACAAAATGATAAAAATTTAGTTTGGGTACAGTGATGGATGACCGTGCAATTGTCATTCAAACTGTGACAGCACTGAAAGCTGAAAATTGGTCTGGGCAGGAAGGTGTCTAAGTGCCCGGTATTGAAGTGGTTAAACAAATCTCCCTACATAAGTTTTACATGTATATCTGCTGTCTTCATCTTCATATACTGTTTAGAAAGTGCACATCGTGTTAGGAGATTTTCTCTTCCTGGTTAACACTGCAGTGAAGCCTGGGCATGCAGCCAAGACAGCTGATTGGAGGAAAGGCACACACCCCCTCTCCTCATAGGTAGAGACTTTCAGCTCTGTCCCTTGAATAGTTCAGTGCACTGCTAATCTATTTATAGCATCCTCCCTAACACAAAACCACAGCTGCTTTTATCATATGTGACAGAGAACTTGTCAGGAGTTATCAGGCTGATAACAGAAGAACAGAGCAGGAGACAGCTACAGGACATAGTGCTTTGAAGAGAGATGCAGTAACAAAACACTGCAGATATATGTGCCAAATATGTGATGATCGGGTTTACATCCACTTTAACTGATTCCCGACCAGCGCATGCCGATGTACATCAGCAGAATGGCGCTACTAGGCAAAAGGGCGTACAGGTATGTCCCCTTTAAGAAGCGGTGTCGCAGGAACGCACCCGCGGCCGGTGTCGCAGGAACGCGCCCGTGGCCGGTGTCGCAGAAAAGCGCCCGTGGCCGGTGTCGTGAGCGCACGCCCACCGCGATCTCCGTGACAGTGACCGCGTGTCCCACGGACTCTATGTCCACCGGGTGCTCGTGATGGTGTCACGGAGAGGAAGAACGGGGAGATGCTTTTGTAAACAAAGCATTTCCCTGTTCTGCCTAGTGACAGGACAGAGATCACAGCCCTCTGTCATCGAGAGTAGTGATTACTGTCCTGTGTGTTAAAGCCAAGCCTCCTAACAGTTAGAATTACTCCCTAGGACACACTTAACCCCTTCACTGCCCCCTAGTGGTTAACCCTTTCACTGCCAGTGTCATTTACACAGTAATTAATGCATTTTTATAGCATTGATCGCTGTATAAATGACAATGGTCCCAAAATAGTATCAAAAATGTCCGATGTGTCCGCCATGTCGCAGTCCTAATAAAAATCGCAGATAGCCACCATTTACTAATAAAAATGCCATAAAACTATTCCCTATTTTGTAGACGCTATAAATTTTGCGTAAACCAATCAATATATGCTTATTGCAATTTTTTTTAACCAAAAATATGTAGAAGAATACATATCGGCCTAAACTGAGGGAAAAAAAATGTATATATTTTTGGGGGATATTTATTATAGCAAAATGTGAAAAATATTGCGTTTTTTTCAAAATTGTCACTCTTTTTTGTTTATAGTGCAAAAGATAAAAACTGCAGAGGCGATCAAATACCACCAAAAGAAAGCTCTGTTTGTGGGAAAAAAAGGACGTCCATTTTGTTTGGGTACAACGTCGCACGACCGTGCAATTGTCAGTTAAAGCGACGCAGTGCCGAATCGCAAAAAGTGCTCTGGTCAGGAAGGGGGTAAAATCTTCTGGGACTGAAGTACCGTGATATTGATTTGAACCATCTGATACAAAATTGTCCCTACTGCCCTGGGTTTGTCTCCCATTCTCCAATGATACATCCCTGTTGGTAGTTGTGCTGACTACTTTCTAGCATTATTGTTGCTCTGCAGTATGTGCCCATATATTTCAGGTAATATATGTTTAACAGAATAATTGGGAACTTCTTTTGTGTATGTGTTTTTCTTGTTGATTTTCAGGTTTTAGCCATTCTCTTTTGGCCTTTGTTAGCTCCCATATCTGCTGTGGTGAGAGATTTGGTGACTTTGGTGGGATTCTGCACCGGGTTAACCATTCTTCCACTTTTCAGTAGTTTTGGTACTCCATTCCAGTGATGACATGTGTGAAGCACAATATTTATGCTTTTACAACAATCATGATTGTTATCAATAAAACAATAAAAATTCAGAACTCATAGGGCTGGTTCTGGGTATTTTAATAACAATAGAAACATTTTTATTTCCGACTTGTTTATATTAATACCATTGTATTCAATATTCATTTTCTTCATAAAACATCACCATGAAGCTGCAATTTAGTATCGCTCTTTATCAAACATGTGTTTTCATTTTTTGTTTCTTTTTTTAAGCATGAGCTAAACATTTTTGTGTTCTATTATCTGTGATGAATAGTGTGTCAATCCCACACATGCCAATTTCAATATCCTGTTGAAGAGAACATAAAAAACAGTGAATTCCCAGACTGATGACTGTTTCCTATCTGCAGAGACATTTGGGTGTTGTTTTTGTGCAAGTTACATCTACTTTTATGGATATGTCAGACAAACAACACACAATCTAACATTGCTGTATGAATCAAATTGTAGGAAGTGGTAATGATAATTGTGAGGATGATGGAAATTTAAATAACCATTATGATGGGCATTGCTATATTACTGGAGACTGTTTTACCATGGAGAAAACAGCTCTTCTACATGTTGGATATACTGTATCAGGTATTCTATCTTGTAATCTATTTTTTAGGTTCTTTGTTTTACAGTTTTCAAAGAGTGCATTAATTTTGAGGTTTTATAATCCTTTATTTTTAGAATGAAAATCATTTTTATCAACTAACTGATCTTCCTATTCTAATCAATGTCTGGCAATATTACTTTTATTGAAAAAATGAGACATACCATACTTACAATACATATAAAGTAACAGTAAAGTGTTATCAATATTGCAAGGTAATACTGACTTTAAATCCAATTGTGATCTTCTTTCTTTTCCATTTCCAAGCATGTTTCACAATTTGTTTCTTATATACCAACCATTTCCACTGTTTTAAAACTCACAAGTTAGAAAGCTGATTTTTTTTTTTTGGGGGGGGGGCAGCACCAAACACATTAGTTATGCATAATGATATGCATCCCATTACCTGCACCCTGCAAGTAACTGCTTCTCGTAAAACCTCTCCTGCAGTGAGTTCTTCATAACCGCAGGTAACTGGCTTTTGGCTGTCTTCAGACACATTGGGAGTTAAAAGCAGCTGGTACAAGTGGGAAAGCCTGTATGGCTCATTTACCCCCTTCTGCCATCTCTGCTATTTATATTGCTCATATTACTACTTCCCCACAATGCATCACATTCTGTGAATGGGTGGTGGAGATTCTGTCTTTCAACTGCTTCTCCCCCATTCCTAGAAGGCTGTGCATTGTGGGAGGGTAGCAGTGCCAGTTTTGTGAATGGTGGAAAGGGCAGAAGGAGGCTAGGAAGTGGTGCATCTTTTCTTAGTAGCAGCTGCTTGCAGGTAATGGGATACATACTTTTACACATAAGTGTGTTTGGTGCTGAATCTCACAAAACCCCAAAAATGTAACCTTTAGCTTTAACTCTGGACTACTTTAAATGTACCATATACTCACTCAATATGGCTTTTAGACAGGGACATTAAAAAGGCATGGCACCTCTAAGTTTCCAAAATTAATAAAAAGGGTCACTGTGCAAGAGAAGCTTACCCATGGGAGCCCAAATAATGTTTATATAGTGTAGAAGCTTATTAAACTTAAAATCAAGTACAAAAGCTGCAGCATAAAAACAAACAAGGCCAAAAACTTACATAATCACAATGACGTCAGCCTGTTGGCCCCTCCCTATCTGATAATAGACAGATACTTAAGAATGTGCACAAGCACAAAATGCGTTGGGTGAGCTTCTTTTGCACAGTGCTTGACTTTATCAGGGCCCACCATTCTACCAGGGCGAGATGTCTCTTCACTTCAGAGTAATGATCTAAGGCACATTATCATTTGCCATCTGGTGAGTATATAGTTTGGTGGAGGTGCAAGTGTGTGAGAAATTTTTCACAAGCACACTGGGTGATGTTTATCTCATGCTGGATTTTTTCCACTTTCTGGTTAGACACATCACGCACATTGTTGGAATTATTCCAGTTTACACTGAAGATTTGTTGAAGTCAAGTCACTGATTCATTTATCGGGACTTTATTTACATTTTATGACTATTATTTACCAATTACAGGAAGCGCTGCACCCTTTTTGTTGCTTTATAGGTGTTTTCATTGCTGACCTCCTTCTAAAGCAGGCCATTCATATAATAATCTGGCTGCCCAGTCTCCTTGCAGTATAACTAAAAGCAAAACTTTTTATTTTAGTTTTGAATCGAGTGCAGAGGAATTAGAACAGTTGTCAGTTTTTATTGCTGTCTGTGATTCTGTTAGGGAAATTCACCCTCTCTATTTGTCCTGTTTACTATTTTCATTGAAAGTGAAGGTAAAAGAGAATTCCAAATGTTGGGTTGTCCCCAGAAAAGTAATAGAGGGGAAATATTCTAGTTCTGGGTACCTTAAGGTCCCCAAGAAATTCCCTTAATTTGTAGGGATTTCCTCTCACTTCCTGTTTGGCTATGGGACAGGAAGTGAAATAAAATCTGGGACGGATGGCGGAAAAAAAAATCTGACAGGGGTTATAACCCTCCCTTGCTCTATCCAAAATGAAAAAAAAATGCCTATATTTCTACTTTAAAGTTTATGTAAACCGCACCTTGTAAAACAACACATTCAGTTTAAAATAGAAATGAAAGGCAAAACGTTTGTGTATAGATATAAAAAAACCTTATTTAACCACTTCAATACAGGGCATTTTACTCCCACTTCCTGCCTAGGCCAATTTTCATTTTTCAGCACTGTAACATTTTGAATGACAATTGCACGGTCATGCAACACTGTACCCAAATGTATAATTTTTCCCCCCACAAATAGAGCTTTCTTTTGGTGGTATTTGATCACCTCTGTGGTTTTTATGTTTTGCGCTATAAACAAAAGAAGAGCGACAAGTTTGAAAAAAAACAAAATGGGGGTTATTTACGAAAGGCAAATCCACTACAAGTGCAAAGTGCTCTTGAAATTGCACTGAAAGTGCACTTGGAAGTGCAGTCGCTGTAAATCTGAGGGGTAGATCTGAAATGAGGGGAAGCTCTGCTGATTTTATCATCCAATCAAGTGCAAGCTAAAATGCTGTTTTTTATTTTCCTTGCATGTTCCCCTCGTATCTACAGCGACTGCACTTCCAAGTGCACTTTCAGTGCAATTTCAAATCCACTTTGCACTTGTAGCTTACATTTGTAGCGCAAAGTGGATTTGCCTTTCGTAAATAACCTCCAATATTTGTTACTTTTTGCTATAATAAATATTCCATTAAAAAAAAAATTGTTTTCCTCAGTTTAGGCCGATACGTATTCTTCTACATATTTTTGGTAAAAAAAATCGCAATAAGCGTATATAGATTGGTTTGCACAAAAGTTATAGCGTCTACAAAATAGGGGATAGATTTATGTCATTTTTATTATTATATTTTTTTTACTAGTAATGGCGGCATTCTGCGATTTTTATTGTGACTGTGACATTGCGGCGGACCTATTGGACACTATTTTGAGAGCATTCACATTTATACAGCGATCAGTGCTATATAAAAGCACTGATTACTGTATAAATGTCACTGGCAGGAAAGGAGTTAACACTAGGGAGCGATCAAGGGGTTAAATGTGGAGTGATACTAACTGTAGGGGTAGGGGACTGACTAGGGGAGGAGACCGATCGGTGTTCCTATATACTAGGAACACACAATCTGTCTCCTCTCCCCTGACAGGACATGGATCTGTGTGTTTACACACACAGATCCACGGTCCTGCTCTGTATAGAGTGATCGCGAGTGCCCAGCGGACATCGCGGTCGCCGGGCACGCGCATCGGCTCCTCAGTGACGCGGCGGCATGCACACGTGCCCCCTATACCGCCGGGAAGCTGAGGACATCATATGACGCCCGCCCAAGATGGGAGATCCTATCTGTGGACGTCATATCACAATGGGCGGGTAGGGAAGTGGTTAAACACTTTTCCCCCTTTTTTTTATGTCATCCCATTCCCTCTGCTTTCAGCTGCATACGAGCTAGGGGAGGAGAAACACCAACACATTGATCTTCCCCTTGAAAATCTGTGCAGGGAAGGGAGGTTTCAGGACTAGCCTAATCATTGGAGTAGAGCTGTGTTCTCCTGCTTAGTGAGGTCAGTTTTTATTAGAAAAGCAGAGGGACACAAAGGAAGCAATACAGGATACTTTTTCAGACAAGTACATGGTACAGCAGGCACATATCAGGAATATGAAAAGCTGGGTATACATATTCTTTAAGACGTCAGAAACAGTGGGAAAGTACTCCCCTGTCTGTGTATGCTGCATTTCAGAAGCATTTTCCCATGAACATGGCTCAGCAGGGAGACATGGTGGCAAAGCTGAATAAAGGAGTACAGGCACGCCATGTGCTGGCAAGGGGTCCTGTAGCACTGATCAGCAAGATCAGGCACCCAAACTGGCTTGTCCAGTATAGATCTGCTTCCTAGTGTGACATGGTCAGAACTGCACAGGAAAATAGGGCAGGATCACCAAGTATTACCTAGTAAATAGGCTGTGACACATATAGCAGCATGTCATAGACACTTGTGTAATAAACATGTATTTATGCAATATAACTTCTTAGTTATACAGTATTTTGACTGAATAAGGTCTCGCAATATATATTCATGCTTGCGTGACACAATAGGGTAAATCTCACAATATAAAGTATATGTATGCTAAAAAGTGAAGTTTACTGTGTATTGCTTTATACTGCAGCTTTAACTTCATGCATGAGTCAATTACTAATTTTTTGTGGATGAGATACTCTCAATCAATATGTCTAAATCTGGATACCAGATTAGAAATGTTTCAGAGCTTTTTCTCCAAACAGACTAGACTTTGAAAATATCATCTATCAGTTAAGAACAACCTGACAAAGTCTTGGCCGTAACACAAAGAGACCAGCAGAATTCTGGTTCAGCGAACAGCAGGAACTTATAACACAAAACATGCATTTCAGAGAAGTCCACTTATTCATATGGTTGGTAAGGCATGCTTTCAAATTTAAAATAGTTTATGAAATAATAAACAAAGTTAAATATATATTGAAATCAGTGGAAAGAACAAGCCTTTTATTTTGTCTTGATTTATGACAATATTTTGCTTACCGCCCTGAGTAGAATTTAATTCTTGTGTTCCTAAAATTATTCCCAAACCTGAATTAATTGCCAGGGGCAGACAAGGATTTTCCTGCTGGCCTATATAAATAGCTGCACTCTTGTTTCTTCATGTTGTAGCTCCATCTACAAAAGTCAGCTGAGCTAAAGGCAATCATTTCTCTTTTGCATCCACAGCAGTGTTTCGCTGTTTATGCTGCTGTCCATATGGCAATAACCATTTTATTTTATGGTCTAGTTGTTTGCTATGTATACATCCCTTGAGAGCAAGTAGGCATGTATATGTTTGTGCAATATATACTATATATATCTATATATATAGATGTATATAAATATATATATATATATATATATATATATATATATATATATATATATATAGTGACAGTGCAAGGCGTGCCACGGTGTGAGATTACAAAATGGTTGAGAAAAGAACACTGGGTTTACATGTGTGCAGCATGTGGGACTCTGGAATATATATTACAAACGGAGATAACAGTTTTTACAGCTTTCTCCAGATTTTTGTAGTCCTGGATCAGGCTCTATAGTTTGGAGATTTCAAACTTAGTCCTGGTTACGTGGAAAAGCATTAGAGTGTGTGTCCAAGAGCACACAGCCCTTATAATGATGGTCTGATGAGAGCTCAGTGCAGTTGCTGCTGTTTGGAGACAGAGCCCTGTCAGGAGACCTGGCTGTTCCTATCGAGAGTGCATCTCTTGTGTGGGGGACTTCTTGCCGTTAAGACTGGGAAAGTTGAGACAGCTATGTGGGCCTAGGAGATTAGGAGAGGGTCTGGGAGGTTGTGAAAGATGAGGCAGATAGTGGGTCCAGGGGAGATGAAGGATATCTTGAAGTCTCTGAGAAAGCAAGCAAACTAAGGGGGGCTGGAGAACCCTGTTTGGAGGCCAAGAGTGGGCCCATGCAGTGAAGTACAGTGAGGTACTACAATCTAGGCTGTGAGAGAGTCTGAATAGCCTGTGGTCTGGGAGATCAAAGAAAGCAGAGGTACTGCTGACCGGAGAGCCAGGTGACTCAGTATTTTATGTTAGTTATTGTTGAGTGAAACTGAAATCCCTATGTGGGAATCTTGGATGGACCTTTAATTTTTGTTCAATTAAAGTGGACTACCAGGCCCTTAAAAATAGTTTGAAGTATGTGAACTAACTCCACAAATGTTCTAACTGTGTGGGGATGGGAGTGACTAGAAGAGGAGCCATATCGTTTTTCTAATTAGTAGGAACAAACGATATGGCTCCTCTCCTCTGACAGCACAGAGATTTGTGTGTCTACACACACAAATCTCCATGCTGGCGCTCGTTCGTGGCGCATGTGTGCCCTCTGGTGGCCCGGAATTGGGTAGAACGTACCCATATGGGAATTCGCCCAGAAGAGACATCATGCCGCAGTATATCTGTGTGACATGTTCGGCAAGTGGTTAATCACTTATTAAATAGTGGAAAATTAGGAGCTCTTTTGATACCAAGCCAAGGTCAGGTAGACCAAGAAAAGATTGCAGCCACAACTGGTGGAAGAATTGCTCAGGATACAAAGAAAAAGCCACAGGTAACCACAGGAGAAATACAGGCTGTTCTCTAAAAAGATGGTGGGGTTGTTTTTAAGGAGCACAATTCAGCAATACTTGAACAAAAAAGAGCTGCATCGTTGAGCTGCCAGAAGGAAGCCTTTACTGCACCAATGCCACAAAAAAGCCAATGAAGCATGTCAAGGTGTTGTTGGACATATTGTAACAGGCTTTTTTGGTAAACTTGTACAGTAAAGGCTTCTTTCTGGCAACTTGACCATGCAGCTTGTTTTTGTCCAAGTATCATCGTATTGTGCTTCTTAAAAACAACCACGCCATCTTTTTCCAGAGCAGCCTGAATTTCTCCTGAGGTTACCTGTGGGTTTTTCTTTGTATCCCAAGCAGTTCCTTTGGCAGTTGTGGCTGAAATCTTTCTTGATCTACCTGACCTTGGCTTGGTATCAAGAGATCCCCAAATTTTCCACTTCTTATTAAGTGATTAAACAGTACTGACTGGCATATTCAAGGCTTTGGATATCTTTTAATATCCTTTTCCATCTATGTAAAGTTTCATTACCTTGTTACGCAGGTCTTTTGAGCTAACAAACTCATTGACTATTTATACACAGACACTAATTGTGATTCAAAAAGCCACAAATGTGGGAAATTAACCACACTCGGCACAATTGGATTTTATGTAAGTGGTTGTGGGGAAGAACGGCCGGATGTCAGACGGAGGAGTCTTTGCACAGACCGAGTTGTGCCAGCATCTCCAGACTGGTGGCCTGGGATTGCCAGACCAGAACGTTGATGGACTCCCCTCAGTTTTCATCGCTGATGAAGCGTTTGCTCTTGGCGAGCACTTGATGAGGCCGTTCCCCCAAAGGTTCCTCACCCTTGAGAGGAGCGTATTTAATTACCAGCTGGCCAGAGCAAGAAGAGTTGTGGAGAATGCCTTCGGGATTCTGGCCAGCCGGTTCCGTTTGTTCCTCTCGGCCATAAATCTGGCGGAATACGAGATAAATCATGTCATAATGGCTTGCTGCATTCTTCATAATTATTTGAGACGACATTCATCTACATATATTACCTCAGTTGGGCCTGAGGCCGGACTTAGTGGTGAAGATCCACTCACAGGCCTGGATACTGGCCGTACTGGCTTGGCCCCCCAAACCGCCCGTCAAGTGCGTGGCAGATATGTCAATTATTTTATTGGTCGG
This sequence comes from Lithobates clamitans, assembly GCA_037952925.1. Taxonomy (NCBI): domain Eukaryota; kingdom Metazoa; phylum Chordata; class Amphibia; order Anura; family Ranidae; genus Lithobates; species Lithobates clamitans. The sequence goes on from JBBGZY010000216.1 coordinate 2,100,679, forward strand.
GGGGCCATTGCAATGCAAAAACAACTTTAATCTTTTAACAAATAAACACAAATTATTTTGGCAAAAATCTCTTGTTTTTATTCTTGTTTGCATTTAGTTTTGTCTGTCTCCTAGTGCACTTGTAGTGGCAAGTGCATTTCCCTTTAGTTAATAAGGCCCTTTGTCACTGTAAACACACAAACAATTAAGAAATTGTTATTGATGAATAATAAGCCACACACATTGTAGTAGTAAAAACATTTTACTGTGCGAACATTGAAAGGTGCATTTTGTTTTAACGTGTTTAGGTTTTTTATTTTTTTATTTTTTTAGGAACAATATAATTTTATTTTTATTTTTTTTTTAGTTTAGGCATATTTGTCAAAAATATTTTTTGTTTACAAAATTAGGCTTGACAACAGGGTTTTTAAAAACATAATACAAAAAAATAACAGGAACTTTCAAAGTTCAACATGTCAAAAACGGTGCTGGAGATGTCACCCATGTAAAAACAAAATTTAGCAGATGCACACAAATTGGGAGTAAAAAAGGTTCAAGTCAACATGTGCTATCTCCCATCATGGGGGAGCAATGGATGTGTTTTGTGTGTGCAATCCCTTTGTTCCTCTCACAAACTAACATTATTCTGATGAAGGGGTTGCAAAAACAAAACAAGTACATTGATATCCTCTGATGGAAGATAGCACATGATGACACACCGTGTGCATCTGCTAAATTTTGATATTACTATTTCAAAAATTTGAAAAATGAAAAACTTGACAATGAAATAAAGAACATGATTGATATTTTTAGGCAAAAAGTTATTAGATTCTGCCCAAAACATCAATCATGTTCTTCATTTCCTGTTGCATACTGTCCAGCCGATTTCTCATGCTGTCAATTTGTTCACACATTCGATCAATTTGGCCATTCTACACCATTATCTGCCCAATCAGTCTTTGTGCACTGTCTGTGTTAAATGGCTCCGCCGCTTGCCCTTCCGCAACCAGAACATCACCTAAAATGTGTGGATAAAAATTTTTAGAAAAATGTGCACGCCTAAATAGATTACCTTAAGCTGGGGTGTCAGTCACTCACTTGGTGGGGTGCAAATATCGCACACTTCCTCCACCTCTCCTTCCTCAAAATAGTTGGGTGGGCGTGGTCTTGGGCTGGGGCTTGGGGTAATTCCTGCTTCAGGTTGGTGACTTGGGGGGTCCTGGGATCCTCGGACTGTTGTCTGAGTCTTTTATCCCCTATGATAGTGATGGCAAACCTTGGCACTCCAGATGTTTTGGAACTACATTTCCCATGATGCTCAACTACACTGCAGAGTGCATGAGTATTATGGGAAATGTAGTTCCAAAACATCTGGGGTTGCAAGGTTCGCCATCACTGCCCTATGAGAATGAAACAAAAGGTATACTTAAAACACAGTGATATTTCAGTCCTGAAGGAATATGAAATGTTGCTTAGAAGTTGGGGACAATTGTCATTTTGTTCCCCCAAAATTTTTGAAGACAGGAGTAAAATTCACTCTGACCAAAAATGCAAAACAATACACATTTTCATGCAAGTTTCACAGATGCAGACACCTCAAGTATCCCCTGGAGCCCCTATGTGTATTACCCTCAAACATTTTCTCTGGTGTCACATAGTGCTCCTGAGTCCAGATGTGGAAACAGCTGCTGTGTCCTGTCCTTACATTACACTGAATAATTTTATAAGAAGCATTCTAGTTTCAAACACATCTACACAACATCCCCACATTTTTGGAATATGACAAATTATCAAGACCTAAATGTATGGCCAACCCTGTACCATTGTATTTCTAGTAAAACAAACGTCATTTTCTTATCATATGTAGTTTCAAAAGCACGGTCTTTACGAACGATGCTGTATAAACGAAAAGCATATGGATCAGCATGCAAGTTAAGTATCTTAATAGGAACACACAGCAAGTACTTACTTTTTTTAAGCAGCTTCTTGATTCACCAATATTGTTGAGGCTCCCTAGTTTTGAGGTCAGACCACCGCTTCCTCAATTGTTCTTTAGCCCGTTTAATGTCAAATTTTTGTTCAAGAGCGGTGACAACTGAGGACATTATTTTGTCCTTCCGCATATTGGGTCGGGTGTACGGTCCTTTTTTGGCATCATAGTCCTCCCTTCCCGAATATGGACACCATCTCCACCATCTCTTCAAAGGCCATGTTGGTGGCCTTATATCTCCTCCTGGATCTGGATGGTTGTGGCTCCGGGCTTTCTTCCACGCTAGTTCCAGATAATGTCTCTCCCACTGCGCAACGAAGAGTGAAGGGGCGGGGATAAATCGTACTAAAGAACGTCAGGGGCGGGCGACGCGGGCATAGCATGACAGATGCGCAGTGTATATAAAGCTATTACGCTGGCCTACATATGTCCGAGCAGAAGTAGCGAGTGTCAAAAGCGAAGGTAAAATTTAAACGTGGGTGTGTGTTTGGTGAATGTGTTTGGTGAATGTGTTTGGTGTGTGTGTGTATGTGTACACTAGATTCTGCTAAAAATAATACTGGGATTTTGGACTGACATTACAGTTTTTATCTTCTGTCTTGTTTTTCAGCAAAAATGAATCCCTTTAAGGAGGAAGAATTTTTGTCGCGTTTTATTGAGCTGTATCAAGAGAACAGAAACCTGTGGGAGGTCAAGCACCCATTGTATTTTAGTAGACATGTAAGGAAGGCAACACTGGGGACACTTTTGGAATTTGTCAAGACTCGAGTCCCCCAGGCAGACCTTAAGTTTGTGGAGAATAAAATTGGGATCTTGCGCAATATGTACAGGTGGAAACACAAGAAGATCCAGGATTCCCTCAGATCAGGAGCAGCAGCAGACCAGGTTTATGTCCCCAAGCTGTGGTACTACCAAAAACTGCGATTTTTGGATGACCAGACAGAAGCAAGGCAATCACTTTCGACCCTTCCCTCCAGCCTTCCCTTCACCCTTCCCTCCAGCCTTCCCTCCACCCTTCCCTCCACCCCAGCTGAGGAGTCCCAGGAAGAACTGGGCCCTTTCATACTTGATGAAAAGGATGCGCCCAGCTTCAGCCAGGTATACTTTTTTTGAGATTTGGGGATTGTGTAAATATTAATGATGTAAAGTGTAAAATGTTTTAAGTGCTTCCAAAAAAATGATTTCATCACAATTATTAATATGTATACATATCACTAGACAGTAGTGGCCAAAAATGTGCTTCAAATATTGGCGATCAGCTAGAATAATGGTGGGGTCAAAAATATAGCCTTTTCTATTTGTTTCGAATTATATTTGCAAGTCATGAGCTGAAAATTGTGTGTGATTACGGAAGCAAAAATTACAACTATGTCCCTTTTTTTAACCCAGGATGAGCTCAGCCAGGAGGAGGCCGTGCCCAGTGGTATAAAGGAGGAGGCCTTGCCCAGTGGGAGAGAGGAGGAGGCCGTGCCCAGTTGCAGGCAGGAGGTGGCTGGGCCCAGTAGAAGCCTCACCCAATGTCAGGTGCCTCCCCTCCGCATTACCACCAAAAGGCCAAGGAAGATCACCCAAACAGAGGAGGAATCACTATCCCTCATTCGGAAAGCCAGACAAACACTCAGTACCCCACCCAATGCTGAAGAGGCCTATGGAATGTATATGGCCACCAGGATGCTGGAACTTGAAAAGGGGCAACGCTTCCTCTGTGAGGGGCTTATTTTTCAGGCCTTTCAGAAGGGGTTGAGAGGGGAGCTTACTCCAACAAGCTATATTGCAGATGAAGCTCCTCCTCCTGCTCCTCCTCCTCCTCCTGCCCCAAGTACACCACCAGAGACACAGCCTCCAAGGAAGGCTGCAGAGAAGTGTGGAGGGAAGGCTGCAGGGCAGCGTGCAGGGAAGGCTCCACGGAAGAGTCGAAGGTGATTGCCTGGCTTCTGTCTGGTCTGAAAGAAGATGCAGATTGTGCTCCCTAGTCGCAAGATCCCAATTTTTTTTTCCAAGAACTTGATGTGTGTCCTGGGGAACAAAAGGCTTCACACATTCCAAAAGTGTCTCCAGTGTTGCCTTCCTCATTTATGTTTTTCCAAAACTAAATGGATATTTTCTTTACCTTACATTATTGAGTGTGTTTTGATACAAAAAGGACATTTTGTTTGTGAGTAGTCAGGTACATGTCAAAAAGACTATGTGGGTTATTTCCAAAAGGCTAAATCATTTTGCAATTCAAGTACAAAGTACAAGTGCAAAGCGCACTTTAGAAATTGCACTGCAAGTGCACTTGTTGGAAGTGCAGTCGCTGTAAATCTGAGGGGAAGATATGAAATGAGGGGAAGCGCTGCAGCTTTTATCATCCAATCATGTGCAAGAAATTTTTTTTTTTGTTGGTTTTCCTTGCATGTGCCCCTCAGATCCACAGCGAATGCACTTCCAAATGCTCGTTCAGTGCAATTTCAAGTACACTTTGCACTTGTAGTGCAAAATAAATTAGCCTTTTGAAAATAACCCCCTTATGTCTAATTAACAAGGGACACCAACCTCGGCAGAATGGCACGGCTGGGCAAATGGGCTTACAGGTACGTCCATTTGAATTCACCACCGTGCCATTGCTTGTGTGCTGTCAGCGGCGCGCGCGCGCGCACGCTGGCCGGGAGCTCCGTGAGTCGGGTTGCAGGTCCCAAGGACTCGATCGCCGAGGGGATACCCGCGATCACCTCACAGAGAGGACGAACGGGGAGATGCCGATGTAAACAGCATCTCTCCATTCTGCCTAGTGACAGTGTCACTGATTTCTGCTCCTTGTCATCGGGAGCAGAGATCAGTGTAATGTCACAGCTAGCCCATCCCCCCTACAGTTAGTAATCACTCCCCAGTACTGACTTAACCCCTCCCCGCCCCCTAGTGGTTAACCCCTTCACTGCCAGGGAAATTTACACTGGAATCAGTGCATTTTTATAGCACTGATCGCTGTATAAATGACAATGGTCCCAAAAATGTGTCAAAAATGTCCGACATGTCCGCCATAATGTCGCAGTCACAATAAAAATCACTGACCACCGCCATTACTAGTAAAAAAAAATTATTAATAAAAATGCCATAAAACTATCCCCTATTTTGTAAACACTATAACTTTTGCGCAAACCAATCAATAAACGCTTATTGCGATTTTTTTTTTTTTTACCAAAAATATGTAGAAGAATATGATCAGCCTAAACTGAGGAAAATAAATGTTTTTTTATATATTTTTGGGGGATATTTATTATAGCAAATTGTAAAAAATAATGCGTTTTTTTCAAAAAAAAAGCTCTTATTTTGTTTATAGCGCAAAAAATAAAAATTGAAGAGGTGATCAAATACCACCAAAAGAAGGCTCTGTTTGTGGGGAAAAAAGGATGTCAATTTTGTTTGAGAGCCACGTCGCATGGCCACGCAATTAAAGCGACGCAGTGCCGAATCGCAAAAAGTGCTCTGGTCAGGAAGGGGGTAAAATCTTCTGGGGCTGAAGCGGTTAAGGTTCATTAAAATGATAGTGGATTAGGAGTCCGCGCTTAGGATGATAAGAGGGCTGCTGCCTCCCCCTTAATTAATTCCTAATAGGAGTTAATTGGAAATATTAAAAGAAAAGAGCTGGGGAATCGGCGCTGCCCTACTTACAATAAATGTTGATTAAAGATCACCAAACCTGTAAAAGGTTGTGCATAAACCAAAATTAATAATAAATAAAAATATATGATTTGTGTGACCCTCGGGTAAATTTACCCCTCCGTATGTGTCAAAATGAATAAAAATATGTAAATAAAAAATGTGTTCCTTTGGCGTGAACGTGCTAGTCCTCTGTGTTGCATAAATGCATTACACAGTATGTGGGTTTGATTTAGGTTTGTCCCACCTCCACTCTTAGTAACTATCAACTGGTTAAAAAATTGAGTAGCCTCCTATAATAATAGTGGGGTTAAATCTAGCCGCATTAATTAGGGGCTATCAATAACTGAGTAAGGTCACCTTATATCCCTATTATATATAGTGACAAAAGTGCACTGTGCATGAAGTGAAACAAAAGTGCATTAGACCTTAGAAATGCTACAATGCATATAGTATAAATTCATATATAAAAATCCACAAGAGTATAAATCCAAACCATCAACACTCATGTAAAAAATACATGATACATTAAAAAACACATCTATGAAAAAATTGATTAAATTAACGTCTGTGAAAAAAAAAAGTCCCTGTAGTGAACCCAGGCAAGGTTAAAGAGTCTTAATTTTTAGAGACAAAATAATTAGAAACGTCAGGATCAGTTGGCATGCATATACAAATGAGCAAGGGGTGGTAGTAAGTGACTTCCATGCATGTAGAAGCTGGTGACTCCAAGTGCTCCCCCCCGTGCTCCCCCACTCACCAGATTCCGTCACCCCCTAGGGGGTATTAGGCAAAAGAGTGGGTGTCTCAGGATGGCTGCCTTTACTGGATGTCCCTCTTAAGCTTTACTCCTCCGTGAATTTCCTTTTTAACACTGATGATAGATTTTCTCTTTTGTACTGCTGGTGAGGGATCCCTTCTGTTGGTCCGGATCCAGGTACCTCCACTACTATCCACCTCCGTACCGCTAAGTCCTCCTCCCGCAAAGAAATAGACAGGGGGCTTGCATAGTGAAGTACGTCCAGTTTATTTCAAAAGTTTAAAAGTATAAAAACAAAGCAAGCGCAGCTGGGTGCAAAGGATGGGATCGGGGAACGAATCCGAGCGTGCGTCCCACCTTGCGTTCCAGCCGGCTCTTTCGGGTATGACGTGTGAGCGTGACTCCGCCTTACGCGTTTCGTCATCAGACGTTGTCAAAGACGGTGTCGGTGCTTCACGCTGCACACACAAATATAGTCCTCCCGGCTCCATCGGACCTCCCCCTAATTATGTAAATGTCACTCGGGGGGTGTGTATAAGTTAGCGGAGCCGCAGGTTCCTCATGGTTAATTACACATCACGTACTGCTCCATTCCTACTATTGCCTATAGAGTCATTTGTTGTGGTTGGGGACAATAATGTCCAGATATTTAAGCTATTTATGTAGTCATACACAGTAGACTAAGATATTTAGTCGAATCATCCAGAACCGAAAATAAACCAAATCGAAAAATGGAAGTCAGAAGGTAATAGTGTAATAGACCTTGGTACTATGAGCCTTAATATTAGACATATAATTGTATATAAAAAATGTTACATATATATATATATAGAATGCTATCAGATATCTAAAAAATCTAAAATTCTAAAAAAAAATTTTTTAAAAAATTTTTCTATATACATGTGATTGTATATAGAAAGAAGGGAAAGAGATGATGTATATATACATAAAAATTGCTCTTAAACTGGAACTTCAATCAAATAGACCAAAAATATTGTCTATATGAAAGGAATTGTTTATATCTATAAAAGGCCTTTGAAATACTTATTAGGAACTACTAGTGGTCACCAATAATCTCTACTAGTATGTGCGAGTTTTACCATCCACTATGTTTCATATACAGAATGGGACAAGAGCTAGAAATGCCCAAAAAGAGAGATAAAGAAGAAAGGGAGGGGTGTTTTACTAAGAGGTCTGTGTTCTAGAGAAAAAATTGTTTAGTAGGGCTTAAATCCCTTACCTCCTAATATTTATGTTAAAAGAAGGGGAGGGGAGGGAGGAGGAGGGAGGGACTCAGGGGTTGGCGATAAAACAGTTTAGGTCTATATCCAAGTTAAGCCCTCTGGGGGCAAGAGATCCCAGCCGATATATCCAGCTGGTTTCAATTTTTTTTTTTTTCTCTAGAACACAGACCTCTTAGTAAAACCCCCCCCTCCCTCTCTTCTTTATCTCTCTTTTTGGGCATTTCTAGCTCTTGTCCCATTCTGTATATGAAACATAGTGGATGGTAAAACTCGCACATACTAGTAGAGATTATTGGTGACCACTAGTAGTTCCTAATAAGTATTTCAAAGGCCTTTTATATATATAAACAATTCCTTTCATATAGACAATATTTTTGGTCTATTTGATTGAAGTTCCAGTTTAAGAGCAATTTTTATGTATATATACATCATCTCTTTCCCTTCTTTCTATATACAATCACATGTATATAGAAAAAATTTTTTTAAAAATTTTTTTTAGAATTTTAGATTTTTTAGATATCTGATAGCATTCTATATATATATATATGTAACATTTTTTATATACAATTGTATGTCTAATATTAAGGCTCATAGTACCAAGGTCTATTACACTATTACCTTCTGACTTCCATTTTTCGATTTGGTTTATTTTCGGTTCTGGATGATTCGACTAAATATCTTAGTCTACTGTGTATGACTACATAAATAGCTTAAATATCTGGACATTATTGTCCCCAACCACAACAAATGACTCTATAGGCAATAGTAGGAATGGAGCAGTACGTGATGTGTAATTAACCATGAGGAACAGGCAGTATGCTTTCATATAGACCTGCGGCTCCGCTAACTTATACACACCCCCCGAGTGACATTTACATAATTAGGGGGAGGTCCGATGGAGCCGGGAGGACTATATTTGTGTGTGCAGCGTGAAGCGTCGACACCGTCTTTGACAACGTCTGATGACGAAATGCGTAAGGCGGAGTCACGCTCACACGTCATACCCGGAAGAGCCGGCTGGAACGCAAGGTGGGACGCACGCTCGGATTCGTTCCCCGATCCCATCCTTTGCACCCAGCTGCGCTTGCTTTGTTTTTATACTTTTAAACTTTTGAAATAAACTGGACGTACTTCACTATGCAAGCCCCCTGTCTATTTCTTTGCGGGAGGAGGACTTAGCGGTACGGAGGTGGATAGTAGTAGAGGTACCTGGATCCGGACCAACAGAAGGGATCCCTCACCAGCAGTACAAAAGAGGAAATCTATCATCAGTGTAAAAAAGGAAATTCACGGAGGAGTAAAGCTTAAGAGGGACATCCAGTAAAGGCAGCCATCCTGAGACACCCACTCTTTTGCCTAATACCCCCTAGGGGGTGACGGAATCTGGTGAGTGGGGGAGCACGGGGGGGAGCACTTGGAGTCACCAGCTTCTACATGCATGGAAGTCACTTACTACCACCCCTTGCTCATTTGTATATGCATGCCAACTGATCCTGACGTTTCTAATTATTTTGTCTCTAAAAATTAAGACTCTTTAACCTTGCCTGGGTTCACTACAGGGACTTTTTTTTTTCACAGACGTTAATTTAATCAATTTTTTCATAGATGTGTTTTTTAATGTATCATATATTTTTTACATGAGTGTTGATGGTTTGGATTTATACTCTTGTGGATTTTTATATATGAATTTATACTATATGCATTGTAGCATTTCTAAGGTCTAATGCACTTTTGTTTCACTTCATGCACAGTGCACTTTTGTCACTATATATAATAGGGATATAAGGTGACCTTACTCAGTTATTGATAGCCCCTAATTAATGCGGCTAGATTTAACCCCACTATTATTATAGGAGGCTACTCAATTTTTTAACCAGTTGATAGTTACTAAGAGTGGAGGTGGGACAAACCTAAATCAAACCCACATACTGTGTAATGCATTTATGCAACACAGAGGACTAGCACGTTCACGCCAAAGGAACACATTTTTTATTTACATATTTTTATTCATTTTGACACATACAGAGGGGTAAATTTACCCAAGGGTCACACAAATCATATATTTTTATTTATTATTAATTTTGGTTTATGCACAACCTTTTACAGGTTTGGTGATCTTTAATCAACATTTATTGTAAGTAGGGCAGCGCCGATTCCCCAGCTCTTTTCTTTTAAGGTTCATTAAAACAATACAAAATATTAAGGTTATTGTGGTAACTTGAAACTCCAAAAAAAATAAAAAAATAAATAAACTAACAGTTTTGAGAATTTAGCACAAATTGGAAAATAGATATTGATTAAATCTAAAAATACTAAAGATGAGTCCAAAAAATAATTTTTTTACATTATTTCTGGAGATCTGGCTTTTAAAAACTATAATATTAGTCATGTCATGAGGATAAATGATGAAGAAAGTAGTTTGTGAGAACTCTGTGTGAATATAAGCAGCAAAACAACTTCATTCCTCTTGCATTATAAAGAAAAAAAGAATGCGCTGTATTAAAAGATCACAGAAGAGGAATGTGCTAGCTTAAATACGAAGGCTAGTTTTACCAGACCGAGCACTTCCGTCTTGTACTTGCTTCAGAGCATGTGTCAGTTTTGGTCCATCGGACTAGCACACAGACGACCGATTTGTACGCTAGAAAGCTGGAGCGGTGATCACTTCTCTCTATAGAAAGCCGAGTTCGTCGGACAGATTTGAAACATGTTTCATTTCTAGGTCCGTCAAACTTTTGAGAAAAAAAAGTCAGCTGGAGCCAACACACGATCGAATTGTCCGGCGGACTCCGGTTCGCTGGACCAAGTATGCCGTAAAGTCCGGTCGTGTGTACCCCTCATCAGTCTTTTCAGTATTTCTATCAATAGTGGGGGGATATAATTCATCCAGTGCTCTTTTCTTGTCTGTACCTTGTTGGTGCCCACCACCAGTCTGTGTTCTCTTCCTTGAGCCTCAGCCTCTCTGTCGACCCCGATCAGATTTCCTAGAGCCTTGTGAAAGATAAGATTTAATAGAGGAATCACAATCACTTGCTTTGTCATTAGGCTTACGTCTATTTCTTTGTACATTGGAGAACTTGCGGTTCTCTCGTTGGCTATTTGTTTGTGGCCAGTTATATGCGTACTTGCCCGCAAAGGCCAGTTTATCACGTGCAAGTTTGTCCTCTTTTTTGACTAACAGATCTTTTTTTTTTTTAACAAGAAAGACTAACAGATCTTTAGTAAACGTTTGAATATGCTCTTTTAAGCGAGCGTCAAAAGTTGTGAAATTATTAGTTGTTTAATATAGTGGTGTTTTCGTCATAAATTAGTTTTATCTCACAGTCTACTAATTTGAGTTCTTGCATGTAGTATTCTATCATTAATTCCATCATTTTTCTGGAACAATCCTGGAGGTTCTGTTCCCATCGGGTCCTAAAGTCATGGTCAGCAGCCCAAATGTTGGGAAAGAACTGAACTCTGAGACCTTTCAGGTTGAGATTCTCCCGGATATATTGTTCAAAGTACTTAATGTGCCAAAAAAGGCTAGCTTTTCGCTCGAATACTTGTAGTAGTTTGTGATATACAATTTCCATTTCAACATTGTTATTATTCAAAGAGGAACATGTTTGCTTAATGTCCAGCATAAAACCCTCCCAGTTGTTTCCTGCCAGCTCCGCCATCCCGGTAAACACTTGTGAGAGATAATTACAGGTGTCAATTAATTTATAAAGGGAAAGAAAGGGGAAAATGTATATTTTAGAACAATCAAATGCACTCATAGATAAATTGGTGTTTGCCACCCATATTCAGACAGGAAAGGAAGTGCATAAAAAAATAGCCACGTTCGTAAATTATTGAAGACAAAAAATAAGGTAGTACTAAGTAATACCAGGAGAGCGGACTTTATGGGCTAAGAAACAATGGAGAGGAAGCAATTTAAAATATTCAAATTTATTAGGGTTAACAATTACATAGAAAAGATATAAGAATAAAAATTATAGCATATATACATCTATGTTTATTATGCAGTGAGCCCTTGTATGTCTATGCGTTTCGCCGCTACGCTTCCTCAGGACACAGCCAAGGTTCACAGATGAGACAGATAAGAGAATATGTTTCTCTATCTGAAATGAGATACAATGCCATTAGAAACACATAACTAATACATAGACAAACTGTTCAAGATAAAAATCATGCGCTGAGCATCTATGGATATAGGAACGAAACATCAGATCGGTACCTTAGTTTTGAAGTACAATGTCACATACAGTCACGATAATGTAAATGATGCATTTAGAAGCTACAAAACTGGAAAAAGAGCAAAAACAAACAGTCCCAATACAAAAATGTGTGTCGCAGCAAAACAAGGACAAAACTACTGAAATGTCCTACAACACCCATAAGCCCTGGTAGTTCCAGCTCTCTACATCAGTGTATCACATGATGCTATCCTTACGATCAGCTGTAACCAATTTAGAGTATAAATAGACTCCCCTATCACCCATAGCCTTGTGTACAGTGGATTGCTGTCTCCCAGGGGCATACTTTGATATTCGAATTTTGAATGTAAGTACTCAGTTGGATGTTATTCACTATAAGGCTCTTACTGCTTTTTTATATACTGATTTGGGTAATTTTTATTTACCTCATCTTATTTTGTGTTCATAGATACAGCGATATGCTGTTAGGCTATACATAGCCATCAGCACTGCTGAAATTGAATGAAGGACTTTTTGTTGGAAACCTTTGGGCGCCCCCCTCCCTTTGGCCTTTCAAAATCAGGAATAGTAACCAATTATTCATATGCCCCTGCTCATAGATTCAGCTATATACAATCTAGTAAGTTCATTTTCCTAAAAAACTTCTGTATTGTTTTGCTGCGACACACATTTTTGTATTGAGACTGTTTTTTTTTGCTCATTTTCCAGTTTTGTAGCTTCTAAATGCATCATTTACCTTATCGTGACTGTATGTGACATTGTACTTCAAAACTAAGGTACCGATCTGATGTTTCATTCCTATATCCAAAGATGCTCAACGCATGATTTTTATCTTGAACAGTTTGTCTATGTATTAGTTATGTGTTTCTAATGGCATTGTATCTCATTTCAGATAGAGAAACATATTCCCTTATCTGTCTTGTTTGTGAACCTTGGGCGTGTCCTGAGGAAGCCTAGCGGCGAAACATGTATACATACAAGGGCTCACTGCACAATAAACATAGATGCATATATGCTATAATTTTTATTCTTATATCTTTTCTATGTAATTGTTAACCTCAATAAATTTGAATATTTTAAATTGCTTCCTCTCCATTGTTTCTTAGCCCATAAAGTCCGCTCTCCTGGTAATACTAAATACTACCTTATTTTTTGTCTTCAATAATTTACGGACGTGGCTATTTTTTATGCACTTCCTTTCTTGTCTAATAACACCAGTGATTGTTGAACAAAGGAATATCTGTTTGCCTCTTGGGACATCAGGAAGGAATTTATTTTTCCCCCGATTTCTTTGTTTTCTATTGTGTAAACTAGAATGCATTGTATTTTTTTTTCAATCTGACTATGTAAAAGTAAATGTTTACATTTCTACAAGATACCTTTGCCCACGGCCATTACTTTCTTTGTTGGATTTAGGCCACACTAAGGGCCAACAGATTTAGGCCACACTAAGTACAAGGGCCTTAAATTGTAATGGCTACACATTTACATATTGTCACAATAATCTGAGCCATGTTAGGACCATTAAATAAAAATACAAGTGCTATGCTGCTATGTGTGAAGGAGGTGACCCAAGCAGATTAAAAGCCGTGTGCCTAGAAGCTATAGTGATGGTAATATGGCCTTGCTAAAAAAAACCTGTACATTTTTCTCAATTCACTGGTCAACTTTAGTAGGCAAATCTCACTGCTGGATTCCAGAGAACCTATTCTATACTCTGGCAACATCTGCCCTACACCGAATTGTCAATTATGTGTTGGCTTAAAGTGAATTGGTGATTGCATTAAACCTGTTAAACTGCTATCATGAATGCAATTTAGGCACTTAGGCTGCCGTCACATTCTTTTATATCATATTTCTAATCTTGCGCAAACCTGGCCCCCCAACTATGAAAAGTTTGAACTAGCACTGATCTGACCCATCTTGCCTTATTAAACATGATGTATCCTTACTGAACAATAGATAGAAGGGGCAGGAGGAGTTGTACTTTGGAGCCTAAGCTGAAATGCTTTCATTATTTAGTACACCAGGTTATAGGGGTCCTGAAACATTCAAGAAACTATCTAAAGGTCTATGAGGGCACTGATTGCTCTGCCAATTTACCGCGTTTCATGTAAACACAGGTTCACTTTTGTTAACTGACAGAACCACTTCCCAAAATTGATATGATGCTTCTAGTTGTATTTACCACATAAGCTATTTTGTAGCATAGAATGGTTCCATCTCTGTTGTCAGCTGCTGATTTTCTAAAACTGAAGAATTTTGGAGAATTCCAATATAATTAGTTAGCTATTTATGTTCAGAATGCCCCCAGAACTATAAATACTTTAATATCTGATTGACTCCCTGCTCCTCCCAAAATGTACACAGAGCTTCCAAACATTCCTTGAGATTGTCAGACAACTCCTAGCTCAATCTTTAGGTTTGTTGTATGAGCCTTTCATATTTGTTGGTAATTTGGGTAAAGACTTATAGTATTGCTGGAAATGTCCTCAAGTGATTATAGCAAGCCTATTTTTCCACTGAACATTGAGTTTGGAGTAGCTACTAAAGTGATCTGTCTCTATCTTTAGAAGAGAAGGAGGTAAAATGTACAATGGAATATGCTAAACTACTGCAATGTACATAACTGGCCCAAAAATGTTTTTCTTTTTGTAAATCTGGAGTTTCACTTTAGGAAAATAGAATCTCCTTCAGCTAAAATGCACACATTTGAAGGATTTTAGCAAAGCACATTGCAAGTTCTTACTTGTTTCTGTTCTCTGGATATCAACATATGTAGTTCAGTCATTTCTTTCTTCCTGAACACTTATGTCCCGGACACACGATCCGTGGAACCGTGGAATTTTGTTCGAAGGTTGTTGGCTCCAACTTGTCTTGCATACACGAGGTCACACAAATGTTGGCCAACAATTACGAACATAGTGATGTACAAGACGTACCATATATTTCCATTACGAACGCTAGTTTTACAAGACCGAGCGCTTCCGGCTCGTGCTCAATTCCGAGCATGTGTGAACTTTTGTGCGACGGACTTATGTACACATGATCGGAAAGTCCGACAACAAAACATTGTTGACGGAAAATTTGAAAACCTGCTAGCCAACATTTGTTGACAGAAAGACCGACAACAAATGTTCGATGGAGCATACACAGGATCGGACTCTCAGCCAACAAGCTAACATCTAACATTTCCCGTTGGAAAATCCGACCGTGTGTACGCGGCATAAGTGGTAGGGTGTACTCACCGTTACCACATGTTCAATCCCGGGCTGTAATAAGACAAAAACTGCTGGGAAAAGCAGTGAGCCAATCACAAAATGACATGTATGACATGTACATCCTATCAATTTCCAGTACATTATACTTATTCTTCAAAAAATTTCCATATTCCTCCCCATGGCTTTCTTCCCCACCTTGGAGACCTGTGCTGACGAATCAGGAGATAGCTTTATTATTATTACTTTTTTCATACAGTCTATTATTTTGTCTCTTCTATTACTGGACACATGATTTGTAGATATACTAAATGAGACAAAGTATTTTTGTTTAATGTGTTATACAAGCTGTTATATTGCTTTAGAGTTTACTTTATTTTTGGGACTAATGTACTGTGTTAACATTGTAATTGCACTTTGCGAACTGTCAGAATATTTATGTGGGTACACGTCAGGGATCCTGCCCCCTTCTAATAATTGTTTCTTTGCTTTGCTTGACTGTTTGTTTATATGCCTTGTGTGCAGGCGCACCTTCGGGGCTTCATCCAGATCTTTGGCTTGTTCCCGCCCACTCTCATCTCTCCCGTTGTGCCCCTGCCGGACCCTGTATGCTTCAGGGTGCTGGACGTTTCCCCCTCCTTCGCCCCCGCATTCGTTGGAAATTTTTGCCCACGGATCCCTGTTGGTCTCTGCGGATGGCGCGGACTGCCTCCGGTGCTTTAGCACCTTGCACCAGATATACCATAGCTGTATGGACACCCAAGGGCAGTGGTAACACCTCTGCCCGTTGTCAGCCACTGCACACTGGGGATCCTCGAACACCCCCAGGTATTGGGCTGCTAGATGCGGCCGTTCAATACTGCGCGGTGTCAGGTGACGTGTATACACACACGTTACCATAGACACTACCGCTATGCCTTCTGGACCTTGTAGGCCCGGAGGCATATGCGATTGGCGCATGCGCAGTGGCTCTATTTCGTCCGCTCACACATGTGGCAACGTCAGACGCCGCACGTGTGTGGGGGGCATAAGAACGCCGGCTTCCCAGGCCACCACACTCGCCAGGGATCTTCAGGACACCGTCACATCAGGTGTACTTTGACTAGGTATGCAACACGATCCATTACTTCTATCTGGTAGATCTAGTCTCTCTTTTTCCTTTAGCTTGCTCACACTATGCCGATGGTTTGTTTTACTTTCCAGCTTGTCTTACCAGGCTACCGGGATACATACGGCTGTAACTTTCATCTCAGCCATCTATTCCATCTTTGTACCACGTTTATCGGTAAGTGTTAAACAAATATTTTTTAGCACACAAATAGTTTGTGTCATTTGTTGACACACAACCCCTTTTACCTATTCTAGGGATTGCTTCATATGTGCTTTATTTCTTATCCATCCTCAGAGATACACATCGTAGCGCTCTATGGTAAAATATTCTGAACTGACTGATCTTCGGTGTCCTGTAATTTACTTGCCCATATAATAGAATTAATGTAAGTACAAATCGGACTATGTTAGTCCCATATTGTCTTTCCTTTTAATTAGTGGGTCTTTATAGGCTCCTCTCTCTACTCACCCCAATGCATTCATTTATATATGATTCTCCATTTATAGACACATACTCCGTCAGGCCCCTCGTATTGCCCTCTGCAGCTACCTATTGTAATCTGGGCTTGAGGCTTTGCTCCGGACGCGTGTTGCGCCTGTCCCTGGCGACCTGCAGGTATATGTTTACTATCTCAGGGTGGCCTGGTTGGGGATTGGTGTCTGTTGGGGTTCACTTTGGGTGGTTGTCTGTGGTATATTCTGACGGTCAGCAAACATTTGTAAGCATTTTTTTTATTATTATTATTTTTTTTAAATTTTTTGTACTTAATGCACTAAAAGTCTTAGAACTTTGACTGATTGTTATATATATATATTTTTTCCTGTAGAGTGAATCATAGCATCATAGGTATTAAACATCTGTCCCTGAGGAAGCCATTACTGGCGAAACATGTCGGATATCTAAATACCTATCCACAGAACTGGCCGTCACGCTCTCCTGGCCAAGTCACGTGAAATTTTGATACACAAGTGTTTTTATTTCTTATTGATTATGCACTCCATGTTTTTGTGATTTGTATGTTAACTTTTAACAATTTGTGTTAATAAAAACAATTTAGATTTTACTCTGAGTATACTGTGTTTCTCCTGGCACCGCTATAATCCTTGTACTTCCCCCCCCTGTTTTGGCTTGTCTTTTCAAATTATTGGGATGAGGTGCCGTATTTCATCGAGCACCACCCAGCCACTTTTAACATGTATGAAGGTGTTATGTACATATACAGCAGACAGAATGACTCAAGTACTGCCATCATTACAAGAAGATAACATTTGACATTTTTGACAGTTTTAGAAATCATAGCTGGCTGCAAAATTAAATGGATGGGTCATTTTTAACAATATTAAATTATAAAATTACTTGAATAAAAATCAAGTATGTAATCATTGAAAAAAAGCTGAGCATCCCTTAAAAAACGACTTTAAAAATTTGTTCTATAGACTTTTAAATAGTGCTCTCAGCATGGTATTTACACATTATTTCAGCTTGACTTAAATATCTAGTTATTTCTTACCTACAACTTTAATTTCCTGTGTTTCATGGCTAATGCTAATTCTAATAATTTAAACTGATCTTTAAATGTATTAGTAATGTTATTCCTTTACGTGACTATATGGCTTTTATCATGTGATGCATTCCAGTACAGAGCAAATTGTCTATCTTAGTGAACAATTCAGCTTGCTAAAGCTAAAGCTTTTTCATAAAACAGCAAGCTTAATACTTAACTTTTATATTATAAGTGTTCCAATATGTGCATATGTGTAAGATTTCCATGGTTTATTTTTTATACAGTAGTGGTTATCTGTTACACATGGGTAATCAAATTTTTTTCCCATTCAGAGTGAATTGGAACACATTGTAAAGTTAGGAAAATGATGGCAGTAAAGAAGACCTCAAGTTTTATTGAAAAATAGTGGGTTGGGGATTTAAGAAGAAATGATAACATACTTTTAAGAGCAGGGATGAACAAGCTTCTAAAAATCCACTCTGCCAACAATTCCCTCAGTCTACTTCTTTGATCCACTTTGTGGTAGAAAAAAACTGCTGCAAATAGCAAATATTTCTACTGTATGCTTTTATGGGGTTAATTTTTTATTTGTGTGGGAAAAAAACGAAAAACTGCATCCTTTTAGTCCACATGCAGTGGGTCAAAACCAAATATTCTCAGGTTATTTCCTCTACTGGTTAAAAAGTATTACTAAAAAAAAGAGAATGGTTCAAGAAGATACCGCTCTTTGGGTGCTAGATTTATTTTATAAACATAGGAAATAAATACTTCTCAATCTCAATCTAGTGGCCATAATGTGGTATTTTCCCAAACTATTTGTTTAAATTAATGAATAATATTCAAGCTGTAGAGGAGATAGAAGTCGAACATTTGATTTTGACCCGGATTAAGTGTACCAGCAATATACTGTAGCTGAATGTAGAGTCCAAGAATGAGAAAAATGGAGACTGGTAACAGATTTTAAAAAAAAATAATAATTTTGTTTTACATGGTGTATTGGCAATAGAGCAAAACAGCCTTTTGAATAAGGGTGACCACCTAGCTTAAGGGGGCCCAAAGGCCAACAATGAGAAAGGCAAGTATTCTTGGTAGGATTCAGCAACAGTACAGCAATTTGGAATTCAACATGGTAGATAAAATAGAGAGGTTATTTAATTTGAAAGTAATTGGCCTTATTTTGTAGAAAAATCAATATTTTGAAAGAATGAGCAATCTTGGGACAATAAACAGAAACCCATTAATTTTAAAAAGGAGACGTTTCCTAGATATTTAATTTTGTGGGAAAGTAAAATGAACTAAGAAGCCTAAATCTTTGTTCCCTCTTCTTTTGCCTTTTTCATCCTATTCATTCCCAATTTTACTGTGCTGTCAACCCAATGTGCGTTATTAATCTGCAAAATCACTTCACACATCACTTATGAGGGTGAATAGCTTCAGCTCAGGCACAGACAGCAATAAAAAGCAATAGGTAATCTACGCTTTTCCTACTCTATCCAAAGCTAAAAAAAAAAATTAGATACAGATTTTAAAAAAAAGCATATTCACAAAAATGAAATAATGCAACATTAAAAGCAACTCCTGTGCACAAATGTCTATATTAGCTCCATCTAAATGTAAAGGACCCTCATCATGTCCCAAAGTAAGGAGTTCTTATTGCATATACCCAATCACAGGTTAAATAAACAAAGTGAACTTCACAAGGTAAATATTATATTCTGGGATGTTAAAGGGAGCTAGAACCTGAACATGTTTTGTGGGGAGATCCACTTCTTCAGGAGCATATAGGGAGACCAATGATTTTGTATACCAGTAGGACCCACTAAGGTAAATAGTCACCAAAACCTGGGGTATCCCCCAAAGGGTGAGCATTGGGACAAACACTGGACAACACTGAGTAAATAATGACTATCAGTGGTAAAGAAGTAGTCTCCTAAAACAGGGGAGGTGTAGGGATCCAAGTAAAAGTTTGAAGGATCTTGATTTGAAAAAAGCTAGAGTTAAGCCTCGTACACACGGTACAATTGTTGGCCAACCAAGCGTCTGATTTTTGTCAAAAGGGCGTGTGCCAGGATCTTGTTTTGCATACTAACAGTACACAAATTGTCGGTTGACAACACGAACGTAGTGACATACTAGACGTACTACGAGACTATAAAGAGGAAGTTAATTTGTCAATCGCCACCCTTTGGGTTCCTTCTGCTAATTTCGTGCTAGTAGAAGTTTGGTGAGTGTTGATTTGCGCTTTTTAGTTTGTTTTTGAGTGGCCGTTCGTCAACCAGCCATGTTGCGTAATCGCAGGAGAAATCATGTGATTATTGGGCTAGGAGTTATTGCTTTGACCCAAGTCCAGTCCAGGAACAGAAGGAGGAGGAGTTCTTGGACCAAAAATTGGTTGCTTAATCGTGACCAATTATGTCATATGCCATTGCTGCGGGAGCTCCAGGAGAATAAACCGGATGATTTTCGGAATTATCTCCAGATGACGGACCCTTGCTTTCACCAACTCTTGGCATTGGTGTCTCCCTATATTAGGAAGCAGGACACATGTATGAGCCTTTCCATCACTCCAGAGCACAGGCTCATAGCCACCTTGTGGTACTTGGCGATGGGAAGAAGTCTCCAGGACTTCAATTTTACGACTGGGATCTCCCCCCAGACTCTGGGAGTCATTATTCCAGAGACCTGCTCAGCCATCATTCAACTCCTGCAGAAGTAGTATATTAGGGTAAGTTTTTTCCTTTAAGATCACATTCTATGTATTTATGTTTGCTAATGTATTTTATTAATTTGTTGATTACATAATTATCAATATTGTAATACGTTGTGAATGTCCTGTTTGTCGCCATGCATGCTGTAAGCTTTTCCTGCTCCTTTTTTGGCCTAAATGCATACAAGCTATATTTTGGGGCTTACCCTAAACAACCCCTAACATGTGTACAAGGCAGAGTGCAAGAGGCTATTTTTTTTTGGGCCAAAACCCATTTGGAACCCTCCCTAAAAAAAACCCTAAAAAAGATTCTAATTATGTCCTATTTTCATACACAGAAAAGTGTCAGTATGGAGAAGCCAGTGGCCAGTAGCCAGACGGAGTCGCAGATCCCTCCACTACGTCCTGCTGCTAAAAGGGCCAGGAAGAGCAGGAATCTGGAGGAGACCACAGCTTCCTTTCTCAGCCAGGCCACTACTGCGCTCCATACTGACCCAAATGAGGCTGAGGCATTTGGGTGTGTGACGGACAATAAATTAAGGCAGATGGCCGGTGAGCAAAGGAGCAGGTGTGACGAACTCATCCTGCAGCTCCTCAACAAGGGGGTGAGGGGCCAAATTTCAGAAAGCACCCACATTTCTGATTTTGTGGCCCCACCTCCACCACCTCCACAGCCAACCTACACACCACAGCCACCCCGCCCACCACAGACACCCCACCCACCACAGTAGCATGGCAATACCAGCCACAAGACCTCCAACAAGGCCGCTGGACTGAGAACTTTAACAGCTTCACCACTTACTTATTTGTATTATTTTGGGTTTTTTTTAATAATGATTTTATTTGTTAGATTTTTCTATATTTTTGTATGCATAGAATGCACTTTTTGGTTAAGTTCTTTGTATTTGGATAGCAGATAGCGTGTCTAATTTTATTTATTTTTTTATTTTTTTCTGCACAATAAAAAAATTGTGTAGAATAATACTTGGCTATATGTTTTACTTCAAATGACAGCTTGGGAGTAGGCAGTTACATTTAAAAAAAATACAATGTAAAATTAACAAGGAACACCAACATAGTTTCTTTGATCTTTGATCTTAAAAACTACGGGATAATGGTGTTGTGGTAACTTGCCCAAAAAAACAAACAAGCATTATAATAATATTCTTGATATCACTAGAAAAAAAAGCCTTTTAAAATAAGTTTGCCATAACTCCATCAGTATCACCAGCAAAACAGCTCCATTATTATCCCATTAAAGAAGAAGAGAATGTGCGTTGCATTTCGACATTTCATAATTTGCTGCATCATGAATGTTAATTCTCCATTATGAATGCTAGTTTACAAGACCGACCGCTTCCGGCTCGTTCCTTGCTTCCAATCATGCGTGTTTGTACTTTCGACTTTTGTGTGACGAATTTGTGTACTGACCATAAGAAAATCAGACATTAAACCGTCATCTGCCGAAAATTTACCAGCCTGTCATCCAACATTTGTTTGCTGAAAGTTGGACAACAATTGTCAAAAGGAGAATACTAGCGGTAAGATTTTAGGGCAACAGTCTGTCAACAGACAATCCCTGCCAATCGTATCGTGTGTACAAGGCTTAATTGTTGTAATCAGCATTTCAAATTTACAGACTTGTAAAGATGGAATGCGGTAAGGAAATCTGTTACTGTTATATGTACAGCATAATGGAGGCAACCCCAGAAATAGCACCATCAGAGACCACGATTATCAGCATTCTTCTTCTTACTGGATTCCTATATATGAAATATATGCTAGGAAAGTATATTCCTTCTAATCTTTATAGGATAATAAAGTAAAATCTGATAAGTACATTTTTGGGGGGAAAATTGCATGAAAAGTCCAAAACATTACATACATAAAAAACACCTTATTTTTTTCTACAAGATACTTCTGAAGTAGGGAAGTAGTGAAATTAAAAACTGTGTGCCTCCCTTTTACTTTACATGGGAGAAAGCACTTGTAAGCAGTTATTCTCTCATGGGATGGGCCATGTCAGTATAGACAATGCAAATGGGCTTATTGCAATCCATATCAACATCAGTCTAAGGGAAGTTGGGGAGGGGGGAAGATTGCAAAGCTGTTACCTTGCTTAGAGCTTCATTCTCCCTTAATCACTCTTTGACACAAATACAGTATATATCTGGATGCAGCAGCAAACTGTGGCACCATATACAATGTATATATGTGATTACAGTAGTTTAAAGTTTATGTTACCCCAGCTTTTAATATTCTTGATATGTGTCTGTTGCACCATGTATTTATCTTACAATGTATCCTGTTCTCTTTGCATCGCTCCCTTTGTGTGAAATACTGTACCTTTGTGATCCTACCAGTCCTCCTGCTTTCCTATTTCAAACTGACCATGCCAGGGTATGGTAGCACATCCATTCCAGCATGGTAAGTTATCTTCTTTGCATTCTACTTGGGAGCACAGCTGTCTTGATTCCAGTGGCTAAGCCTAGTACACACAATGAGAAAATTGAATGAAAAATACTGCTTTCTGAGAGATCGCCCGATAATCTGATCATTAGTACACAGCTTCACAACAGTTCATGCGAAATTATCCAAAGGGACAAGCACGGAAATTTTTCTTGCATGATAACAGAATGAATCATTTTTGTTTAATCAGTACAGTATTCATCTGAAAAAATTGATTGACCAAGGCCGTGCATGCTCGAATACGAAAGAATAAATTGCAATACAATACAATATATAACATCATAACAGGAAATTGTATTTTGTCTCACGACAGTTTTCTATATGAGACTAGGATGCAAAAAAAAAATAAAAAGCGGACGATCATTTGTCTTATATCTTGTGTACAAGGCTTTAGAATGTTTTTTTTTTACATACTGTGTGTGTATATATATATATATATATATATATATATATATATATATATATATATACTGTATATATATCTCAAAAAAGTGAGTACACACCTCACACATGTGTGTGTATATATATATATATATATATATATATATATATATATATATATACTGTATATATATATATATATATATATATATATATATATATATATCTCTCAAAAAAGTGAGTACACACCTCACATTTTTATAAATATTTTATTCTATCTCTAACACTGAAGAAATGACACTTTGCTACAATGTAAAGTAGTGAATGTACAGCTTGTATAACAGTGTAAATTTGCTGTCCCCTCAAAATAACTCAACACACAGCCATTAATGTTTAAACCGCTGGCAACAAAAGTGAGTACACCTCTAAGAGAAAATGTCCAAATTGGGCCCAAAGTGTCAATATTTTGTATGGCCACCATTATTTTCCAGCACTGCCTTAATCCTCTTGGGCATGGAGTTCACCAGAGCTTCACAGGTTGCCACTGGAGTCCTCTTCCACTCCTCTATGATGACATCACGGAGCTGGTGGATGTTAGAAACCTTGCGCTCCTCCACCTCTTGTTTGAGGATGCCCCACAGATGTTCAATAGGGTTTAGGTCTGGAGACATGCTTGGCCAGTCATCACCTTTACCCTCACCTTTTTTAGCAAGGCAGTGGTCATCTTGGAGATGTGTTTGGGGTCATTATCATGTTGGAATACCGCCCTGTGGCCCAGTCTCTGAAGAGAGGGGGTCATACTCTGCTTTAGTATGTCACAGTACATGTTGGCATTCATGGTTCCCTCAATGAACTGTAGCTCCCCAGTGCTGGCAGCACTCATGCAGCCCCAGACCATTGTTAGGTTCAACTCTAAAATATGTTGTTTTAAGTTTATATTGCTTTGTCAAATCTTAGCTCTTAAAGAAATAGACACAGAGACAGAGTATCTGTATATCAGCCTACGAGCCTTGAATGCCCCGTATTGATCTGAACTGTCTTGGTTTATTGAATCGTTTTATAAGATTGGTTACATAAACGCAAATATCAAAGTACAACATAGATATCAGATAATAACAGCAGTTTCGACAGATAATTTCGTATCAGCAGCCAAAGGTTACAATAAAAGCAGTTTCATCGAGAATAATGTGTCAGCAGACAAAGGTTAATTTTATAAGAGACTGCAACGCAGGCATTTCATAACATACTATATTTCATAACAGATTTTACACGTAGGCATTAGATTAAGTAAGAACTCTGAATCAAATCCCTAACCTTATCAATTTCCCCCTTTGACATCATCCTCTCCTTCCCCCTGGGTCCTCATGAATAAGTTCTATTCAGTTTTTCCCCAGAGTCCTTTCCCTGACCGCGGGTTGTCAGAGGGGAAAATCCCATCCCCCTAGGTATTACCAACATCTTAAATTCAAGAAGAGGAGTTTTGTAGGAGTAGGGTGATGTCAATACACATTTATCAGTATACCCTGTCTATTCTCCTAATTTTCCTATTTATTTTCCTGTATACACATATATTTGTGATTGTAAGTGAAATTAATATTAAAATAATAATTACCATTGGACTTAACAACCAGTGAAAGGTATTGTTTGCTGTAGAAGACATTCCACTAAATATATCCCACCAATGTGGTGCAGTATCCTGTTGTGTCTGTGAGGAAAGATGCACTAGTCTACCTTTGTCAATTATTGCCGATACGAGGTTATTCTGTAGGGTGTGTTCTAGTGTTTCTATGTGTTGTCTTAACAATTCTGATTGCTCCAAAACCTGTTTTAGTGGGTCTAAAGAAATTATAAAGGGTGTAGTGTCAGTGAGATTATGTACCTCATAGACTGAAGAGAATATCTTATCTGCGTCTGGTTTAAAAAGATATGTGTCCTTACCCCATTGTAATGTTTTAATCTTCTTTATACATCCCGCAAACGGCGCCGATTTATTTAACGCTGACATGGTGCGGTTATCATTAGTAATGATACAAATATGCTGGGGTCCTATTTCTATGAATCTATTGTTTACATTTATCGGTGTTCTTTGCATTTTGCATATGCTAGTTTGGTATTTTAACAAACAAGGTTCATATACTGGGGAACTTCTGCCGCATACCATTCCCTTATTAGTTCCTTCACATAGAGATAAATCATGGGTTCTGTTTCCTTTA
This sequence comes from Lithobates clamitans, assembly GCA_037952925.1. Lineage (NCBI taxonomy): Eukaryota > Metazoa > Chordata > Amphibia > Anura > Ranidae > Lithobates > Lithobates clamitans. Next base: position 2,126,096 of record JBBGZY010000216.1, read on the forward strand.
TCTACATATTTCCCATATATTTCTGGATACCAAAACTTGTCTTTAATTACTAATGGCATAACCACTATTTTACACATTTCCACTACATCTTCTACCCTGTATGCTTCAAACCTTCCTACACACCATTTATCCTCACATTCTATCTTATCCCCTTTTACTTGGAACCATACACCATCGTCAGTTAGACCCTTAAAATATTTCATCCAAGTATGATAATTCCCCAACTGTAGTTCAGTCCTGGCCCTATTTATTTGTATATGATAGGATAAGAGGTTAAAAGAGCACTGTGTGAAATTTACAAACTGTTGACTTTGATTCCACAGCTGGAGCTCTGCTCCTATCGTGTGATTTATTAACCCTCCTAAAAATTGTAATATGGGTATTTCTTGCAGTTGGGTTTCAAAAGTGGTGGGTAACCATTTGCTTGTGATAGTCAAGCTGTCAGCTATGTGTCCCCCTGCATGCTTCCATCTGTTGTTCATTTCTTCTATCTCGACCGAGTTTAAAATTCCCATCCCTGTACCTGTTAATCCCAATAGAGTATCATACCATTCTCGCTTATACCTACACTCCGGTATCGGGGGAAAGGTGATATTGAATTTTATTTTTGTTTTCTGTTGTGATGTTGATACATTTATACAAGTGTTTGGTACGGGTGTTAATATGGAAGATTCAATTGTCGGCGTTACTTCTTCCTCCATTTGTATGTGAAACCCATAGGACTGTGCCATCCAGTACCACCCATCAACTCTCTCTTCCCTCCACCACGAGGCACAGAGGAAAGTACTGGACTGATTAACGGTAATATCTATCAGATTAAACAGCCCTTCGGTTATATTCCCTCCTTCTGCCATGACTGTTAATATTTGGTACATTTGTCCCACTACCTGTTCCCGGGCTTGTTTCCATGTCTGCGAAAGGGATATTTTATGACACCTATGATTTTTACTATTGTTAAAAGGAAAACCCATATTATCATTCCACTGGAAAGTTACGGTTACTTCTGAGAGGGGGTCTGCTTGTACCCATCCTATACCTACATCTACATGAAAAGGTCGCCTATGTCCTTTAACAGTATAATTACCCACAGTATAATCCTTATTTATCTCATATCCTGAAACATTTGCTACTTTAGGATCATCTATACTCCATTCAAAAGTCATTGTTTCTTCTATTTCAAGTACATTGATACCAGGAGTCCAAGCATACACTTGTAGGATGGCAAGTTTAAACAAGCTATAGAAAAGCAAAAACTTCATGATGACGTTTTCTCAGGTTGTTTCTTGCAGTGTGATGCGTGTATCTAGGTTGGCTTTCCCTCCAGCTTTACTGAAGTGGCTGTGGTCAAGAGTACTTGATAAGGACCTTCGAACCTGGGTTCCAATGACTTTCTGGTGTGTTTCTTTACATATACATAATCCCCTGGTAGCAGCGTATGGGTACCTGTTATTGAGTTAGGGTCTGGAAGAGAAGAATACACACTTTTGTGGATCTTAGTTAGACGTTGTTGTAATTGTATCACATATGCAGTCAAACTATCACATTGCAATTGCATACTCTGTGGAAAGTATAAACCTAATCTAGGTGCATTCCCAAAAAGTATTTCATATGGGGATAATCCCGTTTTCCCTGTAGGGGTGTATCTTATGGAGAACAAAGCCAAAGGGAAACATTCAGGCCATGGCTTGTTTAACTCTTGCATTGCCTTTTGTATTTTCAACTTTAATGTCCCATTTACTCTCTCCACTGATCCTGAACTCTGTGGGTGGTAAGGGGTGTGAAAATTTTGTTGAACCCCTAACATGGTCATTACATTCTGCATGATTTCTCCTGTAAAGTGTGTTCCCCTATCTGATTCTATGGTTTCCGGAAGACCAAACCTAGGTATTAACTCAGTGATCAGTTTCTTAGCTGTGGCTTTTGCTGTAGCTGATTTTACTGGATAGCCTTCAGGCCAACTTGAAAATAAATCGATACACACGAGGACAAATTCAAAGGGGCCGCTCTTAGGCATTTGTACGTAGTCAATTTGCAGTCTCTGGAAGGGGTATTGGGCCCGAACCTGGTGTTTACGTGGGGTTTTTACTCTCTGTCCTGGGTTATTCAGGAGACAGATTTGGCAGGCTGCACAGTAGTTTCTCGCAGTACTACTGAATCCAGGGGCGAGCCATCCTTGGTTCACAATCCTATACATGGAATTGGAACTGACATGTGTGGGTAGGTGAACTGCCGCTGCCATTGCTGGGTACAGAGAGGCAGGCAGGCATATTTTGCCTCCTTCCCTCCATACATTGTCAAGGTCTGGTGCTGCTCCCATTCTGACCCACTTATCTTTCTCGCTCTCCCCTGCTTGCTCCTGTAATTTACTCAGCTGCTGCCATGTTGGTTCTGGGATACTCACCTCTACCGCTGCTAAGGTTTCAGGGCTTCCTCCCCCTAGAGCTGCCTGTTTTGCAGTCAAATCTGCAAATGCATTTCCTTTTGCCTCAATTGTTTTTGCGCTCGTGTGTGCCGCTATCTTCATGATGGCCACTCGTTTAACCTTTTGAAGATTGTTCAGGACTCTTTTAATCCCTTCCCCGTGTTTTACAGGTGTACCTGCTGCTGTCAGATAACCTCTAGCCCTCCATATATGGCCATAATCGTGCGCCACACCATAAACGTAGGCGGAGTCAGTGTAAATATTCCCTTCTCGTCCTTTTAAGTATTCTAGGGCTTGTTCTAACGCTTTTAATTCTGCTTCTTGTGCTGACATGTGGGCTGGTAAGGGCTGTGCATCAATCACCTGGGTATCAGTCACTACAGCATACCCTGTGTGATATTTACCCTTGTCATCAGCAAACCTGCTGCCATCTATGTACAAAGTGTGCTCAGCGTTTAAAATCGGTGTATCTGTAACATGTGGGAATCCCATGGTCTCCTGTTCCATGAGCTGAAAACAATCGTGCTCATCTACCTCTTGAAACAGAAGAGTGTCAGTGTCCTCATCTCCTTCCTTATTAGCACTATTATTCCCCCTTGCCAAATCTAGTGACTGAAGAGGCAAAAAGGTGGCCAAATTTAAGGTTGTACAGCGCTGAAAAGTGACATTTGGAGGTAAGAGTAAAGTACACTGTAACCTTAATTGCCTAGCCATGGAAATGTGTTTGGGCTGTACCTGAGACAAGATTGCATGTATGTCATGTGTGGTATGCACTACGACCGGATTATCTAGAATAATCTCTGATGATTTATCAATGATGATAGACACTGCAGCTACCGCCCGTACACAAGACGGTGAACCTCTGGACACTGGATCTAATGCTGCTGAAAAGTAAGCGACTGGTCTTTGTTTTACATGTGCCTGTGTCAGAACACCTATGGCGTGTCCAGTGATCTCAGCAACGTACAGATTGAATTTCTTAGTGTAATCTGGAATACCAATAGCCGGGGCAGAAATTAATAGCTTTTTCAAGGTGACAAACGACTCATAAGCTATTTCTGTAAGCACATACGGTACAATTTTCAAACAATCGTATAATGGCTGTATCAAAGCGCTAGCGTGTGGTATCCATTGTCTACAATATGACACAATACCTAAAAACATACGCAATTGTTTGAAATTCCGTGGGGGTAACATTCCCTTTATCACTTGAACCCTCTCCTCAGTGAGATGTCTTGTACCCTGTGATATACAATGTCCCAGAAAGATAACTTTTTCCTGACACATTTGTAATTTGTTCCTATTAACCTTGCAACCCTTTTCTGCTAGAAATCGCAACAAATTAAGGGTGGTATCCAAACAAATTTCCTTGTCCGGGCAGCATAACAATAAATCATCCACATATTGTAGCAATACACAAGAATCTGGTGGTACCCATTCTCCCAACACCGTTTGCAATGCTTGCGAATACAAGGTAGGTGAATGCGCCATACCCTGCGGTAGGCGTGTCCAGGTTAGTTGTCGATTTTTTATTGTAAATGTGAACCATAGTTGGCATTCTTCAGCAAGTGCGACAGAAAAGAAAGCATTCGCTAAATCTATAACCGTAAAATACATACTGGTTGATGGTATTTGTGACAGTAACGTATGTGGATTGGGTACTAAAGGTGTCATCGGGGCTAGTATTTTGTTGATTGCTCTGAGGTCTTGGACCATCCTATACTTAACCGGACTACCGGCTATCGTTTTCTTTTTAACCGGGTACAAAGGAGTATTTGCCGGTGATTTTACTTCTTTTAAAACTCCACTTTTTAAGAAGGATTGGACCTGCATTTCAATGGCCGCCTCTTGGGATGCACTGAGTGGATACTGTTTTTGTTGGGGTAGCACTGCTCCTGGAATCAGCTGTAGGGTAACCGGAGGTATGGGCAAAAGTCCAACATCAGCTTGATGCTTTTCCCATAGTCCTTCTGGAAGGGATGACAAGACCTGATCCAAATCTGGAGGTGGTGGACCGGACAGTTCAGATTCCTCCTCCAGGTATTGTATCAGGTTACACATCTCCATGTGTTCTTGATCATCCCTTATAGCTAAGGTGACAGTGCCATCGGGGTGATAGGTAATATTAGCTCCTATTTTCTGTAAAATGTCAGCTCCTAGCAAATTAGTGGGGGCTCCTCTAGATACCAGAAAACGTGAAAGGAACATATGGTTCCCTACTTTAACTTTTAAGGGTTTTGTGAGCGGGGCGTCGGCTAAAATGCCATCATATCCAGTTATTAATAAAGTGTCAGGTGATTCTTGTTCGGGGAGTAGTTCAGAATCAGAAAGTAACGAGCGTGAAGCGCCTGTGTCAATTAAACAAGAATCCTTCTTATTACCAACCGTTATAGTGGTCTTAAGCATCTTAGTTTTGGTCTTTCTAAAATCGGGGCGAGTCATGCCCGTGGACCATCTCCCTGCCGCCTAACATCACCATTATTGTTATCCCTGGGCCAGTTCCTCCTCTGATTAACTGGGTAATCAACACCTTCCTTTCCTTCATCTCTTATTCTTTTTCTGCAGTGGCGTCTGATGTGGCCAGTCTTGTTACAGTAATAACAAGTAAGGGGTTTGCGATAGGAACCTCTGCTTGGTTCTTGGGGATCTACAACCGTATTGATTGCCGGATGTTTTCGACTTTTGTTTTCTGCTAAGTCTGCTTCTATACCTTGTGCCTTTTGTAACAACGACCCTCTATCTCTAATTGCCCTCCACTCTGGTGTGCAGGCTTTCAGTCTTTCACTTATTTATGGAATTAATCCTTCCATAAACTGTCTGTTGAAGGTTCGGATCGTAATTGGCAGTGCTAAATCCATTCCTTCGTCTGCCATCATACTTTCCATTGATAAGTAAAAGTCTGATACTGTCTGCCCTGGCAGTTGTTTCATGGGTGACGTGGATCCTCTCTCTTGCTGTTTTGCCTGACAAAAAGCTTCTAATCTAACAAGAAAGGGCGCTCGTGATTCTATATGTCTAACATGTCCGGCTGCCAGATTGCCATCTGCATCAGCTACTTCTGCAGGTCTATGTGGACCTATTTCTGTCATAAACTGATTGAACATAGTTAAAGTCATTTTATGTCTACACAAGTCTTTCCCGTCCTGCCAAGTTGCTCTATGTGTATTCATTAACTGAGTCACAAATCTATTAAAAGCAGCCGGTTTGGCTACTGGGTCGGGGGCATTCTGAATTAGAGCCATGAGTGTGTCCGCTGACCATGGTTTCCAGGTATGTATTGCCACATTTCGATTGATCACCGGTGGGGCTTGTGGATGATCGGCGTGCCCGTGTTGGGGGTTGGGTAATATTACAGTCCGTGTGCCGACGTGTACTGGTGCTACAGGTTGCGGGTGAGGTTTTTGTGCCCCACAACGTACACATTCTTGTGACCATTCGGGGTTTTGTGATCCACAAACCTGGCAAACCCATCCTCTACCCTCAAGTACAGGATATAACCCTGATTCATGTGAATTTTTCTCTATATCAGTGTATGGGGGTGGGATGGTTGAAGTAATATTATTTATGGTTTCAACATTTTTTGTTCTTCTATCTTTCATATCCCAACCATCACAATCTGGATTATATTTCCACCCCTCTTCTTTTGCTCTATTTGAAACCTTAATTAAGCATTGAACCTGACGCATCCATTGCTTCTCTAACACCTCTCCTTGTCTGTCCCTTTTTATTTTACTCCATACATCCTGGTCTAAACCCGCTGCTCCTTTCACCTTAAATTTACGAAGGACATCCTTTAAGTCCCGCGCTTCATCTTCCCCACAGATGTTTTTAATTATCTGTGGCACTGTGTAATGTGCCACAATTCCCTGACGGGGTTTTGTGTTCCTCTGGCCCATTCTGACAGTCCTGCCTAGGTAGCGTTTGGGACACTTAGTGTACAATATAAAACACTTAACCAAGTTACACTAGTTCCTCATTGCCTTTTCCTCCTAGGATGCCAGAATACTAAAAACCTCTCCTGAATGAGATTCTTGAAACCGAATTACTTTATATGCTAGTCAACTGACAAATATTATGACCAGACTGACGACTACAACATATACAAGCATTCCTTGAAGTGACCAGGTATCCGACTAGATCTCCGGACTTTATGGAGACCTTATTCCCCCCCCATATCTGGGATCCCTCTTCAGACACTCTTATCCCTGCTTTATGGAGCAGACAGGGCTTATACTTTCAACCCGTCTATGGTTTATGAGTTAGATGTGAGGTTAAGCATAAGCGTCAGACCCCCAAGCTCACAAGTTCCCAATCATGTGAGGTAAGGCGCATTCCGTTGCATAGTTCGGCAATCCCCTTCTAACTCATACCATCCTAGACAAGGCTCATTCACTTTCTCAACAAGACAGACAAGACAGACAACAAACAACAAATAATTCCAGCAATATAAACCAAAATATACAATAATTCTAGACTCACCACTACAGAGGCTGGTGTGTTAAAACCGGGAGAACCGTAACTGACAGAACGGATAGGCACAAATCAGGGGAGCACAGAATATAAGAAAAATAAAGCTTTTTCTTACCTGGCCAGGTTTTTGATCTGTGGTTCCCGGAATGCCTGTCCTTTCGTTCCGTCAGCGTAGCTCAGCCACCTCTTGTAGCGTCCTGGTGGGTCCCTGCTATTCGGGCGCCAAAATGTTAGGTTCAACTCTAAAATAAGTTGTTTTAAGTTTATATTGCTTTGTCAAATCTTAGCTCTTAAAGAAATAGACAAAGAGACAGAGTATCTGTATATCAGCCTACGAGCCTTGAATGCTCCGTATTGATCTGAACTGTCTTGGTTTATTGAATCGTTTTATAAGATTGGTTACATAAACGCAAATATCAAAGTACAACATAGATATCAGATAATAACAGCAGTTTCGACAGATAATTTCGTATCAGCAGCCAAAGGTTACAATAAAAGCAGTTTCATCGAGAATAATGTGTCAGCAGACAAAGGTTAATTTTATAAGAGACTGCAACGCAGGCATTTCATAACATACTATATTTCATAACAGATTTTACACATAGGCATTAGATTAAGTAAGAACTCTGAATCAAATCCCTAACCTTATCACCATGACACTCCAACCACCATGCTTGACTGTAGGCAAGACACACTTGTCTTTGTACCCCTCATCTGGTTGCCGCCACACACGCTTAACACCATCTGAACCAAATAAGTTTATCTTGGTCTCATCAGACCACAGGACATGGTTCCAGTAATCCGTGTCCTTAATCCACTTGTCTTTGACAAACTGTTTGCAGGCTTTCTTGTGCATCATCTTTAGAAGAGACTTCCTTCTGGGACGACAGCCATGCAGACCAATTTGATGCAGTGTGTGGCGTATGGTCTGAGCACTGACAGGCTGACCCCCCACCCCTTCAACCTCCGCAGCGATGCTGGCAGCACTCATATGTCTAGTTCCTAAAGACAACCTCTGAGGCTGAGCACGTGCACTCAACTGCTTTGGTCGACCATGGCGAAGCCTGTTCTGAATGGAACCTGTCCTGTTAAACCACTGTATGGTCTTGGCCACCATGCTGCAGCTCAGTTTCAGGGTCTTGGCAATCTTTTTATTGCCTAGGCCATCTTTATGTAGAGCAACAATTCTTTTTTTCAGATCCTTTAGAGAGTTCTTTGCCGTGAGGTGCCATGTTGAACTTCCAGTGACCAGTATGAGAGATTGAGAGCGATAACACCAAATTTAACACACCTGCTCCCCATTCACACCTGAGACCTTGTAACACTAACGAGTCACATCACATTGGGCAGGGAAAATGGCTAATTGGACCCAATTCGGACATTTTCACTTAGGGGTGTACTCACTTTTGTTTCCAGCAGTTTAGACATTAATGGATGTGTGTTAAGTTATTTTGAGGGGACAGCAAATTTACACTGTTATACAAGCTGTACATTCACTACTTTACATTGTAGCAAAGTGTCATTTCTTCAGTGTTGTCACATGAAAAGATATAATAAAATATTTACAAAAATTTGAGGGGTGTACTCTCTTTTGTGAGATACTGTGTGTGTATATATAGATATATATAGATATATCTATATATATCTATATATAGATATATCTATATATATTGTAGCAGAGCGTCCCAGAGAGAGCCGGGAAAAGTCCTTTTCGGAGTTTATATGTCTCCCAGGCTCCTCTCAGACACGTTCAGGGATCTCTGATCCATGGTCCAGTTCGCATCTTGTACAAAGAGAGAGGAAGAGGTGGAAACTAACCAGGAATTTTTTGGAAGACCCAACACTCTATGTCACATCCCAATTGAAAATATGTAAGGAAGGAATGCCCCAGGGATAATGGTGGACAAAGAGAGAGCTTAGAACAGGGTACACCAAATAAGAGTATAAGGTATATAAAACTTTATTGGTACAAAAATTGACAACAATATATATACAAAAATCACCTAAAACCAATGAGTGAAACAAATGGTCAGAACAGCTGCTATATTTGGAACACACCGCAGGTCCAGACTAATCGTCAAGTCAGTGCGGTGTGTAAACCAAAATTCCCAACATGTTTCAGAAAACAAGGGGGGAGGAGATTTTTTTGACGTAAATATTTCCTTCTTCAGGGTATACATGAAAGCATGCTGTTCTATTTCTATTAAAGAAAAAAGGTTGGTGTATCAATATTATGATAATTTTAATGACATTTTTAACATTTATATTAGTTGGTTTGGCATAGGAACAATATAGCACATATGTTAGATGAATTAAAAATATCTTGTACTCACAACTCTGTGTTCTCCTTATAATGCAAGTCAGTGGGACAGGCAAAACATCAGATCTAAAATTTCATTGAACTGCACTTTCATAGTGTATTAAATTGATATAGCTTTTAAATATTTAAAAATTCAATCCCATGAAACTGGGATGCAGGCTGGAGAAACTGCAGCTAAATGAGTGAAGGCAGATCGGGTGGCCGCCTCCGAGCGATCCATCAAAGCTCACAAGGATTACCCCTTAGAAAGGAGAGGCAGATATCTGGTAATAAATAAAAGGTATATTTAAGTGTTCTTGCATAGCAAGACCACTTACTGTTATCTCACATATATATTATTAAGTGTTCTTGCATAGCAAGACCACTTACTGTTATCTCACATATATATTATTATTAAGTGTTCTTGCATAGCAAGACCACTTACTGTTATCTCACATATATATTATTAAGTGTTCTTGCATAGCAAGACCACTTACTGTTATCTCACATATATATTATTAAGTGTTCTTGCATAGCAAGACCACTTACTGTTATCTCACATATATATTATTAAGTGTTCTTGCATAGCAAGACCACTTACTGTTATCTCACATATATATTATTATTATTCTTATTCTTATTATTATAGCCAAATTTACCACCCTAACTCCTCCCACAGTTTTTACACTACATAGACAAGTAATATACCGAAACGTGCGGATTGTTCCCGAATGGTGTGCTATTATTTTGTGGAACGTTTCGCCGAATGGTTCACAAAATATCGTCATTTTTGCGGCGAAATTGGTCCCATAGGAATGAATGGGGAAACTAGAGTGGGAGATGACAAAAGCTGGAAAATCAGAACATGATTTCTAAACTGCCGCCACTCCCTCATTTTCAAGCCCACCTACACAAATCTTATATCAAAACGTTCAGCTATCCCTGCTGCCACTAAACATGTCCACGGCTAAGCCATAGTCCTGATAGTTTTCACAATATGACCATTTGTTTGCAACTCACGCCGTCCATTGACATTCATTGAAACTACACTCTAGCCCCCTCCAAATTTGAAGGGCAATTTCTAAACTGCGACTGTGCCTTCATTTTTAATATTTCAGAGACATACTATGTATCAAAATCTAGGTCTGGGTCTTGTGATTCTCACAATATAAAGATCTTCGCTGTAGGATGTATAGTTTTTAAAATACGGCCATTTGTTTAGAGGTCATTTCAGGAAATTTTAGCCATTAATCAGAGTGTACTGTTAGTGTTTGTTTTGTTGCCATGGTTACCAAAGCTTCTGTTATACACAGGGGGGAAGGTGGCTGGAGCATCTCAGCTCATTACAGAGCCCGGGGGAGGGGACAGACACACCATGTACTGATTTATAATAGAGGAATATGATGGGGCAGTTTTGATGGGGTAATTCTGATGGGGCAGTTTTGATGAAGTAGTATTTGGGAAGCATAAACAGGGCATGAGCGTTGCTAGGAAACAGTGGTTGTAAACACAAGATGCTGAGACACTCCAAATGCATGTGACTTCATCTGCTAGACTTGATAATGCTTGTAGACTCCTCCCACAGTTTTCACACTACAGAGACAAATAATATACCGAAACGAGCGGATTGTTCCCGATTGGTGTGTTATTACTTTGTGGAATGTTTTGCCGAATGGTCCACGAAATGACGTTTTTGCGGCGAAATTGGTCCCATAGGAATGAATGGCGAAATGTTCAAAACTAGAGTGGGAAGTGACAAAAGCTGACAACCCCATGATCAGCCAAAACATTATGACCACCCCATGATCAGCCAAAACATTATGACCGCCCCATGTAAAAAAAAAATATTTTTGAAAAAAAAAAAAAATTTTTGAAAAAAGTAAAAAAATAATTTTTGAAAAAAAAAAATCATTTTTGAAGAAAAAAAAATCATTTTTGATTAAAAAAAATTCATTTTTGAAAAAAAAAATTACTTTTGAAAAAAATGTTCAGCTCTTTCAGCGAATGATGGAACTTTTTTACTACTATTTATACTTTTTAAAATATTAAGCTTTTTAACACTTTTCACAGTTACTCAAGCCACCCCACCCAGTTACTCCGCCCACTCCAGTTGTAGAGGCAAGAACACTTTCACAATTTCCCCAGAAATTGTACCTTTTCTAGTTAAGTGTTCTTGCATAGCAAGACCACTTACTGTTATCTCACATATATATTATTATTCTTATTATAGCCAAATTTACCACCCTAACTCCTCCCACAGTTTTTACACTACATAGACAAGTAATATACCGAAACGTGCGGATTTTTCCCGAATGGTGTGCTATTATTTTGTGGAACATTTCGTCGAATGGTTCACGAAATATCGTTGTTTTTGCGGCGAAATTGGTCCCATAGGAATGAATGGGGAAGCTAGAGTTTGAGGTGACAAAAGCTGGAAAATCAGAACATGATTTCTAAACTGCCACCACTCCCTCATTTTCAAGCCCACCTACACAAATCTTATATCAAAACGTTCAGCTATCCCTGCTGCCACTAAAAATGTCCACGGCTAAGCCATAGTCCTGATAGTTTTCACAATATGACCATTTGTTTGCAACTCACGCTGTCCATTGACATTCATTGAAACTACACTCTAGCCCCCTCCAAATTTGAAGGGCAATTTCTAAACTGCGACTGTGCCTTCATTTTTAATATTTCAGAGACATACTATGTATCAAAATCTAGGTCTGGGTCTTGTGATTCTCACAATATAAAGATCTTCGCTGTAGGATGTATAGTTTTTAAAATACGGCCATTTGTTTAGAGGTCATTTCAGGAAATTTTAGCCATTAATCAGAGTGCACTGTTAGTGTTTGTTTTGTTGCCATGGTTACCAAAGCTTCTGTTATACACAGGGGGGAAGGTGGCTGGAGCATCTCAGCTGATTACAGAGCCCGGGGGAGGGGACAGACACACCATGTACTGATTTATAATAGAGGAATATGATGGGGCAGTTTTGATGGGGTAATTCTGATGGGGCAGTTTTGATGAAGTAGTATTTGGGAAGCATAAACAGGGCATGAGCGTTGCTAGGAAACAGTGGTTGTAAACACAAGATGCTGAGACACTCCAAATGCATGTGACTTCATCTGCTAGACTTGATAATGCTTGTAGACTCCTCCCACAGTTTTCACACTACAGAGACAAATAATATACCGAAACGAGCGGATTGTTCCCGATTGGTGTGTTATTACTTTGTGGAATGTTTTGCCGAATGGTCCACGAAATGACGTTTTTGCGGCAAAATTGGTCCCATAGGAATGAATGGCGAAATGTTCAAAACTAGAGTGGGAAGTGACAAAAGCTGACAACCCCATGATCAGCCAAAACATTATGACCACCCCATGATCAGCCAAAACATTATGACCGCCCCATGTAAAAAAAAAAATATTTTTGAAAAAAAAAAATAATTTTTGAAAAAAGTAAAAAAATAATTTTTGAAAAAAGTAAAAAAATAATTTTTGAAAAAAGTAAAAAAATAATTTTTGAAAAAAAAAATCATTTTTGAAAAAAAAAAAATATTTTTGAAAAAAAAAATATTTTTGAAAAAAAAAATTATTTTTGAAAAAAAAAAATATTTTTGAAAAAAAAATTACTTTTAAAAAAAAAATTATTTTTGAAAAAAAAATATATTTGAAAAAAAAAATATTTTTGAAAAAAAAAATTATTTTTGAAAAAAAAATTACTTTAAAAAAAATAATAATTTCGAAAAAAAAATTATTTTTGAAATAAAAAAATTCATTTTTGAAAAAAAAAATTACCTTTGAAAAAAAAAATTACTTTTGAAAAAAAAAAATCATTTTTGAAGAAAAAAAAATCATTTTTGATTAAAAAAAATTCATTTTTGAAAAAAAAAATTACTTTTGAAAAAAATGTTCAGCTCTTTCAGCGAATGATGGAACTTTTTTACTACTATTTATACTTTTTAAAATATTAAGCTTTTTAACACTTTTCACAGTTACTCAAGCCACTCCACCCCACCCAGTTACTCCGCCCACTCCAGTTGTAGAGGCAAGAACACTTTCACAATTTCCCCAGAAATTGTACCTTTTCTAGTTATTAAGTGTTCTTGCATAGCAAGACCACTTACTGTTATCTCACATATATATTATTAAGTGTTCTTGCATAGCAAGACCACTTACTGTTATCTCACATATATATTATTATTATTATTCTTATTCTTATTATTATAGCCAAATTTACCACCCTAACTCCTCCCACAGTTTTTACACTACATAGACAAGTAATATACCGAAACGTGCGGATTTTTCCCGAATGGTGTGCTATTATTTTGTGGAACATTTCGCCGAATGGTTCACGAAATATCGTTGTTTTTGCGGCGAAATTGGTCCCATAGGAATGAATGGGGAAGCTAGAGTTTGAGGTGACAAAAGCTGAAAAATCAGAACATGATTTCTAAACTGCCACCACTCCCTCATTTTCAAGCCCACCTACACAAATCTTATATCAAAACGTTCAGCTATCCCTGCTGCCACTAAAAATGTCCACGGCTAAGCCATAGTCCTGATAGTTTTCACAATATGACCATTTGTTTGCAACTCACACCGTCCATTGACATTCATTGAAACTACACTCTAGCCCCTTCAAATTTGAAGGGCAATTTCTAAACTGCGACCGTGCCTTCAATTTTAATATTTCAGAGACATACTATATATCAAAATCTAGGTCTGGGTCTTGTGATTCTCACAATATAAAGATCTTCGCTGTAGGATTTATAGTTTTTAAAATACGGCCATTTGAATTACTGCATAGTTACTACATCTATCATGTTCCTGTGTTCTGTGTATTGAGCTGTATTTGTGAAGCATAAACAGGGCATGAGCGTTGCTAGGAAACAGTGGTTGTAAACACAAGATGCTGAGACACCCCAAATGCATGTGACTTCATCTGCTAGACTTGATAATGCTTGTAGACTCCTCCCACAGTTTTTACACTACAGAGACAAATAATATACCAAAACGTGCGGATTGTTCCCGCTTGGTGTGCTATTACTTTGTGGAACGTTTCGCCGAATGGTCCACGAAATATCGTCGTTTTTGCGGCGAAATTGGTCCCATAGGAATGAATGGCGAAATGTTCAAAAGGAAATGTTGCTAGGAAACAGTGGTTGTAAACACAAGATGCTGAGACACCCCAAATGCATGTGACTTCATCTGCTAGACTTGATAATGCTTGTAGACTCCTCCCACAGTTTCTACACTACAGAGACAAGTAATATACCGAAACGTGCGGATTGTTCCCGATTGGTGTGCTATTACTTTGTGGAACGTTTCGCCGAATGGTCCACGAAATATCGTCGTTTTTGCGGCAAAATTGGTCCCATAGGAATGAATGGCGAAATGTTCAAAACTAGAGTGGGAGGTGACAAAAGCTGACAACCCCATGATCAGCCAAAACATTATGACCACCCCATGATCAGCCAAAACATTATGACCGCCCCATGTAAAAAAAAATATATTTTTGAAAAAAATAAAAATTAATTTTTGAAAAAAAAAATATTTTTGAAAAAAAAATATATTTTTGAAAAAAAAAATTACTTTTGAAAAAAACAAAATTCATTTTTGAAAAAAAAAAATTCATTTTTGAAAAAAAAATCATTAAAAAAAATCATTTTTGAAAAAACAAAAAAACAAAATCATTTTTGAAAAAACAAAAAAAAAAAATCATTTTTGAAAAAAAAAATAACAAAGCTCTGAGGGGAATTATAGCTCCTCTCACACAGCTCTAAGGACAATTATAGCATTATAGCTCCTCCCACACAGCTTGGAGGGAAGTTATAGCTCCTCCAATACAGCTTTGAGGGGAATTATAGCTCCTCCCACACAGCTCAAAGGGGAATTATAGCATTATAGCTTAGCATTATAGCTCCTCCCACACAACTCTGAGGGGAATTATAGTTTCTCCCACACCGCTGTGAGGGGAATTATAGCTCCTCCTACACAACTCTGAGGGGAATTATAGTTTCTCCCACACCGCTGTGAGGGGAATTATAGCTCCTCCCACACAGCTCTGAGGGGAATTACAGCTTAGCATTATAGCTCCTCCCACACAGCTGAGGAGAATTAGAGCTCCTCCCACACAACTCTGAGAGGAATTATAGTTTCTTCCACACCGCTGTGAGGGGAATTATAGCTCCTTTTAAACAGCTCTGAGGGGAATTATAGCTTCTCCCACACAACTCTGATCGGAAATGTAGCTTCTCCCACACAGCTCTGAGGGGAATTATAGCTTCTCCCACACAGCTCTAAGGCGAATTATAGCTCCTCCCACACAACACTAAGGGGAATTGTATCTCCTCCCACAGAGCTCTGAGGGGAATTATAGCATTATTGCTCCTCCCACACAGCTCAGAGGGGAGTTATAGCTCCTCCCACACAGCTCTGAGGCGAATTATAGCTCCTCCTCCAACTCAACTCTGAGGGGAATTATAGCTCTTCGAACAAAGCTCTGAGGAGAATTATAGCTCCTTCCACAAATATCATCATGCCATCTAAAGGAAAGAGATCTAAAGCTGCAAAGATACGCTGGACTAAACTGGATCCGGAGCCCCACAGCAGCATAGTGGATATGGAGGTTTGTGACAGTGAATGTGCCCAGGAGGTACATAGTGAACCTGTGGTGTCATTTTCATGTTCAACTCAGTGTCAAGTTCAAGAGCACAGTGACAGTGTGATGGGCACTTCTGAAAACCATGGCATGCAAGAACCATGTGTACCAAGTGAGATTTCTGTGCAGGCATCATTTCATCAGGGTCATCATGGCTATGGAAGGTTAAGGAACAAACAGTGTACATGCATGGCTCTGACATTTTTGGCATACCACAGTGAGCTTGATGATGTGAGAAAGGGTGATCTTGATCAAATACTGAAGAAGGGCAACAGCTTGTATGGCTCAACAATAAAACAGCTAAAACAAAGAAATGTCTATCAGCATCAACACTTGACAATGGAAGAAGTGCCCCTCAGAGTCAACACTGACAAATATGAGTATAACGTTGTTAAATCTCCAGTGTTATCGGGATGTATGAGAGACACGGTAGACGGTGACAACCAAGGTTGGTTTGTTGACCTCTCCACAAGACTTCAGTGTCTCAATGCAGATGTTACACATGCACTTTTTATAGTAGTGCCATATTGCATTGCATTGTTCAGAGACAAGTCTGGGAGATATGGACTGTTTGATTCTCATAGTCGAAATAAGGATGGACTTCCTGCCACTGGAATAGGAAAAGCTGTTATGATCACTTTTACACATTTGAGTGATATGGGGGCAAGGATTTATAAGTTGTATGAATTGCTACTTACAGACACCAGAGGCCATATTGATGGACTGCAGTATGACTTCATGCCAGTCTCATTTCATCGTGCAAGACGTCTGTCAGATGGTTTGCTGTCCCCACTGGTGCAATCTGACGAACCACATAATGCAAAGCATGTGGAGAACAAAGTGACACAGATGACCAAAGATGCAACACACACTGGATTCCCAGCCAGCAAGCATTCTCCACGGTCAGTTGATGCGAAATCCTCACAGGGCATATGGAAGGACAGTAAGGCATTGTCCAAATTAAATGCACAGAGACGACAAAAACTGAAGACAAGACACAGAAATGAAAGAAGGCGTGATTTCAAGGCTACAAAGATGTCTGTCACCAATAAGAAAAGGACATACATCACCAGCCGATACAGGGCAGATGCTGATTTTAAGTTGAAGCAGAAGCAATATATCATTCGCAAATATGCAACAGATGCCAATTTCAACTTGAAGCAGAAGCAATACATGACCAGAAAATATGCGACAAATGCAGATTTCAACTTGAAGCAGAAGCAATACATGACCAGAAAATATGCGACAAATGCAGATTACAACTTGAAGAAGAAGCAATACATCACCAGAAAATATGCGACAAATGCAGATTTCAACTTGAAGCAGAAGCAATACATGACCAGAAAATATGCGACAAATGCAGATTACAACTTGAAGAAGAAGCAATACATCACCAGAAAATATGCGACAAATGCAGATTACAACTTGAAGCAGAAGCAATACATCACCAGAAAATATGCGACAAATGCCGATTTCAACTTGAAGCAGAAGCAATACATCACCAGAAAATATGCGACAAATGCCGATTTCAACTTGAAGCAGAAGCAATACATCACCAGAAAATATGCGACAAATGCCGATTTCAATTTGAAGCAGAAGCAATACATCACCAGAAAATATCATAATGAT
Source organism: Lithobates clamitans (assembly GCA_037952925.1). NCBI lineage: Eukaryota > Metazoa > Chordata > Amphibia > Anura > Ranidae > Lithobates > Lithobates clamitans. The sequence continues at coordinate 2,143,582 of JBBGZY010000216.1, forward strand.
CCTGCTTTCAGAAAACGTCACTTGCAACATTGCATGAGTTACATGAAAATGAAGCGTCACACTCAAGCAGATTTTCGCATAACCCATAAGATGCAATGTGCCTTCAAAATAAGAATGAAATACAGACGATGGACTCGTGTCATGCGGGAATGCAGTCAACCAGTGGACAACAGCCTAATGCAGACAGCTATATCCACTTTCCATGAATGCATTAAAGCTGGGCCAACATTTGTGTGCACGATGTGTCATCGCACCCTTTTCCCTAACCAAGTGAAACATTGCATTCACAGCAATTACAAGAAGAATCTACACATTGTTGCTGCCTGTTTGACAGGGAAATATGTCCATGTGTGCAACAATCACTGTCAAGGACCTGAACAATGCACCGTACCAGATGAAAGGACCAAAGAATGGATTTGTCACAACTGTGATTCACATTTAAAAGCAGGACACAAATCATCCATCGCTGTGGCTAACAACATGGAGCTGGCGCCCATTCCCCCAGAGCTCTGCGATTTGAATGTGCTGGAAAGACAACTTTTGGCCAAAATACTGCCATTTGCCAAGATCATCACACTTCCCAAAGGTCGACAGGCAGCTATACATGGCGCTGTAGTGTGTGTGCCATCCGAGGTGGAAACCACGGTCAATACTCTACCAAGATCGCACAGCACATCCCAGTTACACAGAGTGAAGCTGAAAAGACGTCTGACTTACAAAGGCCACCAGCTGTTTCATAATGTCAACATGGGAAATGTAGTAGCAGGTCTGTCAAAACTCATTGACACACACCCCGACTACAGTGACATTTCAATTAGAGTGGATGAGACAATCGCTAAAGATGATGATGATGATATTGATGATGATGATGGGATGGAACTCGACAGTTGTGACGAAACTGAAATGATGGAGATACTTGAACGCATCGAAAATTGTGATCCATCAGAGGTACAGTCTGCATGTTTACCGGCTGCTTCTGAGCAACAGGAAGGCCATGACCAACAACCTCCCAATGCAGAGGATGAGAAGGATACACTAAGACCTGGAATTGGCCTAGACAGTTGTTTGCAGCCATCTGACCTTGGAGAGGAAGCACTGACACACAGTGATGGAATATTCAGCATTGCACCTGCACAAGGAAACACACCTGTCAGCTTCTTTAAAGTTCCTAGGCTTGAGGCAATGGCTTTCCCTGTTCAGTTCCCTACTGGACAGAATACATTGGACCAGGCAAGACAAGTCAAACTGTCCCCGAGCATGTATTTCAATGCAAGGCTTTTTTGTGTTGATACTCGTTTTGCAAGAGACACAAGCTACCTCTTCTTTGCGCAGTTTGTCACAGAAACACACATGGCCAAAAGCAGCATGTCCATCCAGTTAAGGAAAGGAAAACCCAATACCAGGGATGGACGGAAAATATCCAACAAGCTGCTACAGGACAAGTGTGAGGTTGAGAGGTTGGTGCGAAACCGAGATGCCACAAGGTTCATGCAACCACTGAGAGGGAGTCCAGCTTACTGGGATAAAAATCTGAAGAATTTGCTAGCCATGGTCAGACAATTGGGTAAGCCAACATTTTTTCTTACCTTCTCTGCTGCAGAATTCAGATGGCCAGAGGTAATAACGGCAATAAAGGCACAACAAGGTCAAAAGGTGGATTTTGCGGGGCTAGACTGGGCTGAAAAGTGTGACATTCTTCGAGGCAACCCAGTGACCACCATGCGCATGTTTGACAAACGGGTTGATGCTCTGATGCGAGAGCTGCTGTTGGGTCCTGCACAGCCAATTGGTGAAGTTATCGATTACTTTTACCGGGTTGAATTTCAGGCGAGAGGGAGCCCTCATATACATTGTCTCTGTTGGGTAGCAGGAGCTCCTATATTTGGACAAGACAGTGATGACAAGGTGTGTGCCTTTATAGATCATAACATCTCATGCCAGCTGCCTGATGAAGCCAAACAGGCCTTACTTCACAGATTTGTAACAGAACTTCAAATGCACAGCAGATCTCATTCAAAATCATGCAAGAAAGGTAACAGAGTATGCAGATTTGGATTTCCAAAGCCACCTATTAGAAAAACGAGGATAACTTACCCGATGCCAGAAGAACAAGGAGATTGTGCAATGAAACCACAAGCAGCCAAAAACAAACTGAAACCAGTCTGGGATTTGCTTAGTAACCCAAAAGTGCAACTTGAAGACATGTCACAGCTACTGGCACAGTGTGATATGACTTTGAATCAGTACAACTCGTACATGCAGGCATTGACCTCCTCAAGCGTGATTCTAATGAAGCGTGATGTCAAGGACTGCTGGGTGAACAACTACAATCCACATTTGCTGATGGCCTGGAACGCCAACATGGACATCCAGTACATTCTTGATGAGTATGGTTGCATCATGTACATGTTGTCCTACATATCCAAGCCAGAACGGGAGCTGAGTGACTATCTCAAAACAATAGTCAAAGAAATGAGCCCAGAAACAGCGACAGAACGAGAAGAAATGAAAGAGGTTCTTCAGGCTTATTCAAAACACAGAGAGGTCAGCGCCCAGGAGTCTGTGGCCCGTACGTGCAGCCTGAAAATGAAGTCTTGCTCGCGTGAGGTCGTTTTTCTGCCAACTGGTGACAACGCACTGAAAATGAGTCTCCCGCTCAGTGCATTGCAGAACAAACCAGCCGATTCTCTTAATGTGTGGATGACGAGTTTTGTCGACAAATACAGAGCCAGACCCGAAACACCAGAGTTTGAGTCCATGTGTCTGGCAGACTTTGCATCCCATTACAGGGTTGTCTATGGCAAACAGAAGGAAGATGGCAAGCAAAAGGAAGACAGCAAGCGTGTCAGCCTATTGAATGAAATGGGAATGATTCAAAAACGCATGAGAGGGAAGCCTGCAATCATCAGGTACGCACGCTTCTCAGAGAAGAAGGACCCCGAGAACTACTACGGCAGACTGCTTAAACTCTACCTCCCCCACCGTTCAGAGTCATCACTGAAAACTGTAAGGTTCCCAACACACCAGGATTTTTACAAAGGCGCCTGTGTGAGCTTACCAGGGGAAGAAGCAATCCGAGCAGTGTCTGCAATTGTTACCAGCAACCAAAAGAAGTTTGAACAACACAACAAAATTGTGGAACAAGTCTTGGATGACTTTGTAAAAAACGGCCCTGTTGAAGATGCTTGGAACACCTTTGCCCCAGAAGCTGAGTTGGATAGGTTGGAATGTATAGAGGAACGCAAAGAAGGGGAGCCAATTCATGAGAATGAACAAGATGATGTTCCAGAGTATACATGTCACAAACAAACAGGTGGAATTGCGCTTACTGTGAAGGCCCCACAAATGTGCCCTGATTTACTTCGGAAAATGTACAGAAACCTTAACCGGACACAAGCTCAGACATTCTACTCAGTTTGTGACTGGTGCACTAACCGTGTGCGTGGCCTAAATCCTGACCCATTCTATTACTTTGTCACTGGTGGTGCAGGGACAGGCAAATCACACCTGATAAAGTGCATCTATGCTGAGGCGACAAAGATACTCTGTAAACTTACCAGACTACGTGAGGAAGCAGACATATCCATGCCCAGCGTTTTACTAACTGCATTTACAGGAACAGCAGCTTTCAACATTTCAGGCAACACTTTGCATTCTCTGCTGAAGTTGCCAAGAAGCTTGAAGCCACCCTACCAAGGACTTGGAAATCTTATAGATGAAGTGAGGGCACAGCTGTCAAATGCGGAGATCATTGTTATTGACGAGGTGTCAATGATTTCAAAGCCCCTGTTTGCCTACATCAACTGGAGATTACAGCAAATCAAAGGCAGTAAGAAACCTTTTGGTGGTATGTCAGTACTAGCAGTAGGAGACTTTTACCAGGTCCCCCCGCTGGGAAAAAGTAAGCCACTCTGCGTGTTTGAGGAAAATACCAATGACCTCTGGAAAGACAACTTTCAGATGATCACGCTGACAGAGATCATGCGACAGAAGGATGACATTTCATTTGCTGAGCTTTTGAATAGAATCAGAGTCAAGCAGAAGACTGTCACCTTAAGCAATGATGACAAAGCTCTGCTTGCTCAGGCTTTTACAGATCCCACCCACTGCCCTAATGACGTGCTACACATATTTGCCACCAACAAAGAGGTTCACAAACATAATGCTGCAACTGTGTCTGTTCTCCATTCAAACGTCACCAACATAGATGCCGACGATTACAGAAAAGACCCTAAGACAGGAGTGATGCTGAGGCAACACCAACCTTTCAAAGGACACAAAGACAATCTGATTGACACACTGCAAGCAGCTGAAGGTGCCCGTATCATGATCACAAGAAACATTGATGTAGAAGACGGGCTTGTTAACGGGACATTTGGCAAGATTGCAAGAATAATCATCCAGACTGAGAATGGTACTACTACGGTAAACAAGCTTGGGCTTATGCTGGACAATCCAAATGCAGGACAGAGATACCGTAACAAGTCGTCTTGTGATGCTGACAACTTGGTGTACATAGAAAGGGTAGAGGAAAACCTGAGACAGAAAGGAGTTGTTCGCAGGCAGTTCCCCCTGAAGTTGGCTTTTGCATGTACGATTCATAAGTGTCAGGGGATGTCGATACAGTCAGCAGTGGTCTCATTGAAACGGGTCTTCCAACCGGGAATGGCCTATGTTGCTCTGAGTAGAACAACTACACTGCAAGGACTGTACATAACCGACTTTGATGAGAAGAAGATCTTTGCTGATCCTGAAATCACAGCCTCCCTGGATTCAATGAAGAATGCATCACTGGAAAGTGTTATGCCCCTCTTAAAGTTTCTACAGACAACAGACAAACAGCAAACATTAACAATTATCCATCACAACACGGAAGGATTACCAGCTCACATTGAAGATATCAAATCTCACCATGAGTTGACACTTGGAGATGTTTTATGTTTCACTGAAACTCATCTCTCAGGCTCTTCTGTTGCTGAAAGTCTCCAGCTGGAGGGCTACAACCTGTTCAAACGCAACAGACACCTCTCGTACACGAACCTTCCTGACATTGCAAGTAAAAGTGGTGGAGGTGTCGCCTTGTATGTCAGAAACCATTTCAAGGCCTTTGAAAAGCAGTATCATCACAATGTGACTGACTTGGAGTTCTTGGTTGTCAAACTGGAGTCCCCTGTACAAGCTTTGATCGCTGTTGTTTACAGGCCACCGGATTACAGTATTGGCCAATTCCTTACTAACCTGCTGGGTCTCTTGGAATCTTTGGAAATAATGGATTGCCAACCTATAATACTCTGTGGAGATTTCAATGAAGATTTTCTGTGCAGAGAAAAGAAGCCAATATCTGACCTTCTTCACTCAAGAGGATATACCCAACTGGTCTGGGCAGCCACCACAGAAAAAAACACACTGTTGGATCACATTTACATCTCCAGGGTGCAGCACTGTCTCCAGTCAGGAGTACTTCACAGTTATTACAGCTATCATGATCCTGTGTATTGTGTTTTGAACAGTGGTTGTGAAAACGCTTAGAGCCTGCATAAACAGGGCATGAGTGATGCCAGGAAACAGTGGTTGTGAGACAGTGGTCATCAAACAGATAATAAAGTGGCAATGAGGGTCAGTTTATGTTATGTGAGTTTTATGTCAGTTTTAGTTATGTGGGACCATTTACAATTAGCTAAAAATCATTCTCTATATTTCATGTTCGGTGTACTTGTTAGACACTGAACTCACTTACTCCCCCCCATCCATCACAGACATCTGTCCTCATCACACTCACCCTCTCCTTCCTGTGCTATAGCCTGCTTGCTGATTAGTAAGACAGATAAAGAAACAGCAAGGAGCAAAACTGCAGAGAAACTGAAAATTTGTAAGGGTTTAAAGTATATGCTTTAATGAATTGCCTTGTATCCAAAAAGTTCAAAAAGTTGACTGTTCAAAATGTTAATACAATGTATAACGGAAATATACTGCCAGTTCGCTTGTGATGCAATATATTGAAATTATATGTACACTGTGTAAACTGTTTTTGACACACTTGATTTTGGGACGCGAGTCCGTCAGGTGCTATGCTTTGGCTGGGGCGGAATAAATCCTGGTAACCCTTAAGTCTGTGTCCGACAAAGTCATTTACCGATATTTCTACCTTCTACATCATTAGCACTTGTGCACTTTTTAAATTTGATCAATCAATTGGTTAGTGTAATGTTTACTATCTTTACTCACTACAAACACTCCACACAGTTACTCTGCCCATCTGCCCAGTTCAACCTTTCCACAGTTACTCCAACCACACAACAGTTACTCCAGCCACTCCCCCCAGTTACTCCGCCCACTCCAGTTGTAGAGGCAAGAACACTTTCACAATTTCCCCAGAAATTGTACCTTTTCTAGTTATTCTTATTATTCTTATTCTTATTATAGCCAAATTTACCACCCTAACTCCTCCCACAGTTTTTACACTACATAGACAAGTAATATACCGAAACGTGCGGATTTTTCCCGAATGGTGTGCTATTATTTTGTGGAACATTTCGCCGAATGGTTCACGAAATATCGTCATTTTTGCGGCGAAATTGGTCCCATAGGAATGAATGGGGAAACTAGAGTGGGAGATGACAAAAGCTGGAAAATCAGAACATGATTTCTAAACTGCCGCCACTCCCTCATTTTCAAGCCCACCTACACAAATCTTATATCAAAACGTTCAGCTATCCCTGCTGCCACTAAACATGTCCACGGCTAAGCCATAGTCCTGATATTTTTCACAATATGACCATTTGTTTGCAACTCACGCCGTCCATTGACATTCATTGAAACTACACTCTAGCCCCCTCCAAATTTGAAGGGCAATTTCTAAACTGCGACTGTGCCTTCATTTTTAATATTTCAGAGACATACTATACATCAAAATCTAGGTCTGGGTCTTGTGATTCTCACAATATAAAGATCTTCGCTGTAGGATGTATAGTTTTTAAAATACGGCCATTTGTTTAGAGGTCATTTCAGGAAATTTTAGCCATTAATCAGAGTCTACTGTTAGTGTTTGTTTTGTTGCCATGGTTACCAAAGCTTCTGTTATACACAGGGGGGAAGGTGGCTGGAGCATCTCAGCTGATTACAGAGCCCGGGGGAGGGGACAGACACACCATGTACTGATTTATAATAGAGGAATATGATGGGGCAGTTTTGATGGGGTAATTCTGATGGGGCAGTTTTGATGAAGCAGTATTTGGGAAGCATAAACAGGGCATGAGCGTTGCTAGGAAACAGTGGTTGTAAACACAAGATGCTGAGACACTCCAAATGCATGTGACTTCATCTGCTAGACTTGATAATGCTTGTAGACTCCTCCCACAGTTTTCACACTACAGAGACAAATAATATACCGAAACGAGCGGATTGTTCCCGATTGGGGTGTTATTACTTTGTGGAATGTTTTGCCGAATGGTCCACGAAATGACGTTTTTGCGGCGAAATTGGTCCCATAGGAATGAATGGCGAAATGTTCAAAACTAGAGTGGGAAGTGACAAAAGCTGACAACCCCATGATCAGCCAAAACATTATGACCACCCCATGATCAGCCAAAACATTATGACCGCCCCATGTAAAAAAAAATATATTTTTGAAAAAAAAAAAAAATTTTTGAAAAAAGTAAAAAAATAATTTTTGAAAAAAGTAAAAAAATAATTTTTGAAAAAAAAAATCATTTTTGAAAAAAAAAAATATATTTTTGAAAAAAAAATTATTTTTGAAAAAAAAAAAAATTATTTTTGAAAAAAAAAAATATTTTTGAAAAAAAAATTTCTTTTAAAAAAAAAATTATTTTTGAAAAAAAAATATATTTGAAAAAAAAAAATATTTTTGAAAAAAAAAAATTTTTGAAAAAAAAATTGCTTTAAAAAAAATAATAATTTCGAAAAAAAAATTATTTTTGAAATAAAAAAATTCATTTTTGAAAAAAAAAATTACCTTTGAAAAAAAAAATTACTTTTGAAAAAAAAAAATCATTTTTGAAGAAAAAAAAAATCATTTTTGATTAAAAAAAATTCATTTTTGAAAAAAAAAATTACTTTTGAAAAAAATGTTCAGCTCTTTCAGCGAATGATGGAACTTTTTTACTACTATTTATACTTTTTAAAATATTAAGCTTTTTAACACTTTTCACAGTTACTCAAGCCACTCCACCCCACCCAGTTACTCCGCCCACTCCAGTTGTAGAGGCAAGAACACTTTCACAATTTCCCCAGAAATTGTACCTTTTCTAGTTATTCTTATTCTTATTATAGCCAAATTTACCACCCTAACTCCTCCCACAGTTTTTACACTACATAGACAAGTAATATACCGAAACGTGCGGATTTTTCCCGAATGGTGTGCTATTATTTTGTGGAACATTTCGCCGAATGGTTCACGAAATATCGTCATTTTTGCGGCGAAATTGGTCCCATAGGAATGAATGGGGAAACTAGAGTGGGAGATGACAAAAGCTGGAAAATCAGAACATGATTTCTAAACTGCCGCCACTCCCTCATTTTCAAGCCCACCTACACAAATCTTATATCAAAACGTTCAGCTATCCCTGCTGTCACTAAACATGTCCACGGCTAAGCCATAGTCCTGATAGTTTTCACAATATGACCATTTGTTTGCAACTCACGCCGTCCATTGACATTCATTGAAACTACACTCTAGCCCCCTCCAAATTTGAAGGGCAATTTCTAAACTGCGACTGTGCCTTCATTTTTAATATTTCAGAGACATACTATACATCAAAATCTAGGTCTGGGTCTTGTGATTCTCACAATATAAAGATCTTCGCTGTAGGATGTATAGTTTTTAAAATACGGCCATTTGTTTAGAGGTCATTTCAGGAAATTTTAGCCATTAATCAGAGTGCACTGTTAGTGTTTGTTTTGTTGCCATGGTTACCAAAGCTTCTGTTATACACAGGGGGGAAGGTGGCTGGAGCATCTCAGCTGATTACAGAGCCCGGGGGAGGGGACAGACACACCATGTACTGATTTATAATAGAGGAATATGATGGGGCAGTTTTGATGGGGTAATTCTGATGGGGCAGTTTTGATGAAGTAGTATTTGGGAAGCATAAACAGGGCATGAGCGTTGCTAGGAAACAGTGGTTGTAAACACAAGATGCTGAGACACTCCAAATGCATGTGACTTCATCTGCTAGACTTGATAATGCTTGTAGACTCCTCCCACAGTTTTCACACTACAGAGACAAATAATATACCGAAACGAGCGGATTGTTCCCGATTGGTGTGTTATTACTTTGTGGAATGTTTTGCCGAATGGTCCACGAAATGACGTTTTTACGGCGAAATTGGTCCCATAGGAATGAATGGCGAAATGTTCAAAACTAGAGTGGGAAGTGACAAAAGCTGACAACCCCATGATCAGCCAAAACATTATGACCACCCCATGATCAGCCAAAACATTATGACCGCCCCAAGTAAAAAAAAAAAATATTTTTGAAAAAAAAAAAATTTTTTTTTAAAAAGTAAAAAAATAATTTTTAAAAAAAAATCATTTTTGAAAAAAAAATATTTTTGAAAAAAAAAAAATTATTTTTGAAAAAAAAAAAATTATTTTTGAAAAAAAAAATATTTTTGAAAAAAAAATTTTTTAAAAAAAATTATTTTTGAAAAAAAAATATATTTGAAAAAAAAAAATATTTTTGAAAAAAAAAAATTATTTTTGAAAAAAAAATTACTTTAAAAAAAATAATAATTTCGAAAAAAAATTATTTTTGAAATAAAAAAATTCATTTTTGAAAAAAAAAATTACCTTTGAAAAAAAAAATTACTTTTGAAAAAAAAAATCATTTTTGAAGAAAAAAAAAATCATTTTTGATTAAAAAAAATTCATTTTTTGAAAAAAAAAATTACTTTTGAAAAAAATGTTCAGCTCTTTCAGCGAATGATGGAACTTTTTTACTACTATTTATACTTTTTAAAATATTAAGCTTTTTAACACTTTTCACAGTTACTCAAGCCACTCCACCCCACCCAGTTACTCCGCCCACTCCAGTTGTAGAGGCAAGAACACTTTCACAATTTCCCCAGAAATTGTACCTTTTCTAGTTATTAAGTGTTCTTGCATAGCAAGACCACTTACTGTTATCTCACATATATATTATTATTCTTATTATAGCCAAATTTACCACCCTAACTCCTCCCACAGTTTTTACACTACATAGACAAGTAATATACCGAAACGTGCGGAATGTTCCCGAATGGTGTGCTATTACTTTGTGGAACGTTTCGCCGAATGGTTCACGAAATATCGTCATTTTTGCGGCGAAATTGGTCCCATAGGAATGAATGGGGAAACTAGAGTGGGAGATGACAAAAGCTGGAAAATCAGAACATGATTTCTAAACTGCCGCCACTCCCTCATTTTCAAGCCCACCTACACAAATCTTATATCAAAACGTTCAGCTATCCCTGCTGCCACTAAACATGTCCACGGCTAAGCCATAGTCCTGATAGTTTTCACAATATGACCATTTGTTTGCAACTCACGCCGTCCATTGACATTCATTGAAACTACACTCTAGCCCCCTCCAAATTTGAAGGGCAATTTCTAAACTGCGACTGTGCCTTCATTTTTAATATTTTAGAGACATACTATGTATCAAAATCTAGGTCAGGGTCTTGTGATTCTCACAATATAAAGATCTTCGCTGTAGGATGTATAGTTTTTAAAATACGGCCATTTGTTTAGAGGTCATTTCAGGAAATTTTAGCCATTAATCAGAGTGCACTGTTAGTGTTTGTTTTGTTGCCATGGTTACCAAAGCTTCTGTTATACACAGGGGGGAGGTGGCTGGAGCATCTCAGCTGATTACAGAGCCCGGGGGAGGGGACAGACACACCATGTACTGATTTATAATAGAGGAATATGATGGGGCAGTTTTGATGGGGTAATTCTGATGGGGCAGTTTTGATGAAGTAGTATTTGGGAAGCATAAACAGGGCATGAGCGTTGCTAGGAAACAGTGGTTGTACACAAGATGCTGAGACACTCCAAATGCATGTGACTTCATCTGCTAGACTTGATAATGCTTGTAGACTCCTCCCACAGTTTTCACACTACAGAGACAAATAATATACCGAAACGAGCGGATTGTTCCCGATTGGTGTGTTATTACTTTGTGGAATGTTTTGCCGAATGGTCCACGAAATGACGTTTTTACGGCGAAATTGGTCCCATAGGAATGAATGGCGAAATGTTCAAAACTAGAGTGGGAAGTGACAAAAGCTGACAACCCCATGATCAGCCAAAACATTATGACCACCCCATGATCAGCCAAAACATTATGACCGCCCCAAGTAAAAAAAAAAATATTTTTGAAAAAAAAAAAAATTTTTTTAAAAAGTAAAAAAATAATTTTTGAAAAAAAAATCATTTTTGAAAAAAAAAATATTTTTGAAAAAAAAAAAATTATTTTTGAAAAAAAAAAAAATATTTTTGAAAAAAAAAAATATTTTTGAAAAAAAAATATATTTAAAAAAAAAAAATATTTTTGAAAAAAAAAAATTATTTTTGAAAAAAAAATTACTTTAAAAAAAATAATAATTTCGAAAAAAAATTATTTTTGAAAAAAAAAATATTTTTGAAAAAAAAATTTTTTAAAAAAAATTATTTTTGAAAAAAAAATATATTTGAAAAAAAAAAATATTTTTGAAAAAAAAAAATTATTTTTGAAAAAAAAATTACTTTAAAAAAAATAATAATTTCGAAAAAAAATTATTTTTGAAATAAAAAAATTCATTTTTGAAAAAAAAAATTACCTTTGAAAAAAAAAATTACTTTTGAAAAAAAAAATCATTTTTGAAGAAAAAAAAAATCATTTTTGATTAAAAAAAATTCATTTTTTGAAAAAAAAAATTACTTTTGAAAAAAATGTTCAGCTCTTTCAGCGAATGATGGAACTTTTTTACTACTATTTATACTTTTTAAAATATTAAGCTTTTTAACACTTTTCACAGTTACTCAAGCCACTCCACCCCACCCAGTTACTCCGCCCACTCCAGTTGTAGAGGCAAGAACACTTTCACAATTTCCCCAGAAATTGTACCTTTTCTAGTTATTAAGTGTTCTTGCATAGCAAGACCACTTACTGTTATCTCACATATATATTATTATTCTTATTCTTATTATAGCCAAATTTACCACCCTAACTCCTCCCACAGTTTTTACACTACATAGACAAGTAATATACCGAAACGTGCGGATTTTTCCCGAATGGTGTGCTATTATTTTGTGGAACATTTCGCCGAATGGTTCACGAAATATCGTCATTTTTGCGGCGAAATTGGTCCCATAGGAATGAATGGGGAAACTAGAGTGGGAGATGACAAAAGCTGGAAAATCAGAACATGATTTCTAAACTGCCGCCACTCCCTCATTTTCAAGCCCACCTACACAAATCTTATATCAAAACGTTCAGCTATCCCTGCTGTCACTAAACATGTCCACGGCTAAGCCATAGTCCTGATAGTTTTCACAATATGACCATTTGTTTGCAACTCACGCCGTCCATTGACATTCATTGAAACTACACTCTAGCCCCCTCCAAATTTGAAGGGCAATTTCTAAACTGCGACTGTGCCTTCATTTTTAATATTTCAGAGACATACTATACATCAAAATCTAGGTCTGGGTCTTGTGATTCTCACAATATAAAGATCTTCGCTGTAGGATGTATAGTTTTTAAAATACGGCCATTTGTTTAGAGGTCATTTCAGGAAATTTTAGCCATTAATCAGAGTGCACTGTTAGTGTTTGTTTTGTTGCCATGGTTACCAAAGCTTCTGTTATACACAGGGGGGAAGGTGGCTGGAGCATCTCAGCTGATTACAGAGCCCGGGGGAGGGGACAGACACACCATGTACTGATTTATAATAGAGGAATATGATGGGGCAGTTTTGATGGGGTAATTCTGATGGGGCAGTTTTGATGAAGTAGTATTTGGGAAGCATAAACAGGGCATGAGCGTTGCTAGGAAACAGTGGTTGTAAACACAAGATGCTGAGACACTCCAAATGCATGTGACTTCATCTGCTAGACTTGATAATGCTTGTAGACTCCTCCCACAGTTTTCACACTACAGAGACAAATAATATACCGAAACGAGCGGATTGTTCCCGATTGGTGTGTTATTACTTTGTGGAATGTTTTGCCGAATGGTCCACGAAATGACGTTTTTACGGCGAAATTGGTCCCATAGGAATGAATGGCGAAATGTTCAAAACTAGAGTGGGAAGTGACAAAAGCTGACAACCCCATGATCAGCCAAAACATTATGACCACCCCCATGATCAGCCAAAACATTATGACCGCCCCATGTAAAAAAAAAATATTTTTGAAAAAAAAAAAAAATTTTTGAAAAAAGTAAAAAAATCATTTTTGAAAAAAAAAAATCATTTTTGAAAAAAAAATATATATTTTTGAAAAAAAAATATTTTTGAAAAAAAAAAAATTATTTTTGAAAAAAAAAAAATATTTTTGAAAAAAAAATTTCTTTTAAAAAAAAATTATTTTTGAAAAAAAAATATATTTGAAAAAAAAAATATTTTTGAAAAAAAAATTATTTTTGAAAAAAAAATTATTTTTGAAAAAAAAATTACTTTAAAAAAAATAATAATTTCGAAAAAAAAATTATTTTTGAAATAAAAAAATTCATTTTTGAAAAAAAAAATTACCTTTGAAAAAAAAAATTACTTTTGAAAAAAAAATCATTGAAGAAAAAAAAATCATTTTTGATTAAAAAAAATTCATTTTTGAAAAAAAAAATTACTTTTGAAAAAAATGTTCAGCTCTTTCAGCGAATGATGGAACTTTTTTACTACTATTTATACTTTTTAAAATATTAAGCTTTTTAACACTTTTCACAGTTACTCAAGCCACCCCACCCAGTTACTCCGCCCACTCCAGTTGTAGAGGCAAGAACACTTTCACAATTTCCCCAGAAATTGTACCTTTTCTAGTTATTCTTATTCTTATTATTATAGCCAAATTTACCACCCTAACTCCTCCCACAGTTTTTACACTACATAGACAAGTAATATACCGAAACGTGCGGATTGTTCCCGAATGGTGTGCTATTATTTTGTGGAACGTTTCGCCGAATGGTTCACAAAATATCGTCATTTTTGCGGCGAAATTGGTCCCATAGGAATGAATGGGGAAACTAGAGTGGGAGATGACAAAAGCTGGAAAATCAGAACATGATTTCTAAACTGCCGCCACTCCCTCATTTTCAAGCCCACCTACACAAATCTTATATCAAAACGTTCAGCTATCCCTGCTGCCACTAAACATGTCCACGGCTAAGCCATAGTCCTGATAGTTTTCACAATATGACCATTTGTTTGCAACTCACGCCGTCCATTGACATTCATTGAAACTACACTCTAGCCCCCTCCAAATTTGAAGGGCAATTTCTAAACTGCGACTGTGCCTTCATTTTTAATATTTCAGAGACATACTATGTATCAAAATCTAGGTCTGGGTCTTGTGATTCTCACAATATAAAGATCTTCGCTGTAGGACGTATAGTTTTTAAAATACGGCCATTTGTTTAGAGGTCATTTCAGGAAATTTTAGCCATTAATCAGAGTGTACTGTTAGTGTTTGTTTTGTTGCCATGGTTACCAAAGCTTCTGTTATACACAGGGGGGAAGGTGGCTGGAGCATCTGAGCTCTGATTACAGAGCCCGGGGGAGGGGACAGACACACCATGTACTGATTTATAATAGAGGAATATGATGGGGCAGTTTTGATGGGGTAATTCTGATGGGGCAGTTTTGATGAAGCAGTATTTGGGAAGCATAAACAGGGCATGAGCGTTGCTAGGAAACAGTGGTTGTAAACACAAGATGCTGAGACACTCCAAATGCATGTGACTTCATCTGCTAGACTTGATAATGCTTGTAGACTCCTCCCACAGTTTTCACACTACAGAGACAAATAATATACCGAAACGAGCGGATTGTTCCCGATTGGTGTGTTATTACTTTGTGGAATGTTTTGCCGAATGGTCCACGAAATGACGTTTTTGCTGCGAAATTGGTCCCATAGGAATGAATGGCGAAATGTTCAAAACTAGAGTGGGAAGTGACAAAAGCTGACAACCCCATGATCAGCCAAAACATTATGACCACCCCATGATCAGCCAAAACATTATGACCGCCCCATGTAAAAAAAAAAATATTTTTGAAAAAAAAAATTTTTTTTGAAAAAAGTAAAAAAAGAATTTTTGAAAAAAAAAAATCATTTTTGAAAAAAAAAAAATCATTTTTGAAAAAAAAAAAAAAAATTTTTGAAAAAAAAAAAATTATTTTTGAAAAAAAAAATATTTTTGAAAAAAAAATTTCTTTTAAAAAAAAAAATTATTTTTGAAAAAAAAATATATTTGAAAAAAAAAATATTTTTGAAAAAAAAAAATTATTTTTGAAAAAAAAATTACTTTAAAAAAAATAATAATTTCGAAAAAAAAATTATTTTTGAAATAAAAAAATTCATTTTTGAAAAAAAAAATGACCTTTGAAAAAAAAAATTACTTTTGAAAAAAAAAATCATTTTTGAAGAAAAAAAAATCATTTTTGATTAAAAAAAATTCATTTTTGAAAAAAAAATTACTTTTGAAAAAAATGTTCAGCTCTTTCAGCGAATGATGGAACTTTTTTACTACTATTTATACTTTTTAAAATATTAAGCTTTTTAACACTTTTCACAGTTACTCAAGCCACTCCACCCCACCCAGTTACTCCGCCCACTCCAGTTGTAGAGGCAAGAACACTTTCACAATTTCCCCAGAAATTGTACCTTTTCTAGTTATTAAGTGTTCTTGCATAGCAAGACCACTTACTGTTATCTCACATATATATTATTATTATTCTTATTATTATAGCCAAATTTACCACCCTAACTCCTCCCACAGTTTCTACACTACAGAGACAAGTAATATATCGAAACGTGCGGATTGTTCCCGAATGGTGTGCTATTACTTTGTGGAACGTTTCGCCGAATGGTTCACGAAATATCGTCATTTTTGCGGCGAAATTGGTCCCATAGGAATGAATGGGGAAGCTAGAGTGGGAGATGACAAAAGCTGGAAAATCAGAACATGATTTCTAAACTGCCGCCACTCCCTCATTTTCAAGCCCACCTACACGAATCTTATATCAAAACGTTCAGCTATCCCTGCTGCCACTAAACATGTCCACGGCTAAGCCATAGTCCTGATAGTTTTCACAATATGACCATTTGTTTGCAACTCACACCGTCCATTGACATTCATTGAAACTACACTCTAGCCCCTTCAAATTTGAAGGGCAATTTCTAAACTGCGACCGTGCCTTCAATTTTAATATTTCAGAGACATACTATATATCAAAATCTAGGTCTGGGTCTTGTGATTCTCACAATATAAAGATCTTCGCTGTAGGATGTATAGTTTTTAAAATACGGCCATTTGTTTAGAGGTCATTTCAGGAAATTTTAGCCATTAATCATGTACTGTGTTTGTTTTGTTGCCATGGTTACCAAAGCTTCTGTTATACACAGGGGGGGAGGTGGCTGGAGCATGTTAGCTCTGATTACAGAGCCCGGGGGAGGGGACAGACACACCATGTACTGATTTATAATAGAGGAATATGATGGGGCAGTTTTGATGGGGTAATTCTGATGGGGCAGTTTTGATGAAGCAGTATTTGGGAAGCATAAACAGGGCATGAGCGTTGCTAGGAAACAGTGGTTGTAAACACAAGATGCTGAGACACTCCAAATGCATGTGACTTCATCTGCTAGACTTGATAATGCTTGTAGACTCCTCCCACAGTTTTTACACTACAGAGACAAGTAATATACCGAAACGTGCGGATTGTTCCCGATTGGTGTGCTATTACTTTGTGGAATGTTTCACCGAATGGTCCACGAAATGACGTTTTTGCGGCGAAATTGGTCCCATAGGAATGAATGGCGAAATGTTCAAAACTAGAGTGAGAGGTGACAAAAGCTGACAACCCCATGATCAGCCAAAACATTATGACCACCCCATGATCAGCCAAAACATTATGACTGCCCCATGTAAAAAAAATAAATTCATTTTTGAAAAAAAAAATTTTTGAAAAAAAAAAAATTATTTTTGAAAAAAAAAATTCATTTTTGAAAAAAAATATATATTTTTGAAAAAAAAAATTCATTTTTGAAAAAAAAAATTCATTTTTGAAAAAAAAAATATGTTTTTGAAAAAAAAATATATTTTTGAAAAAAAATATATATTTTTGAAAAAAAAAAATACATTTTTGAAAAAAAATTTTTTTGCAAAAAAAATCATTTTTGAAAAAAAAAATCATAATTTTTGAAAAAAATGTTTGTGCTCTTTCATCTAATGATGAGACTTCAACTTTTTTACTACTATTTATACTTTTTAAAATATTAAGCTTTTTAACGCTTTTCACAGGAGCTCCAGACATTCCAACCACACAACAGTTACTCAAGCCACTCCATCCAGTTACTCCGCCTGCTCCAGTTGTAGAGGCAAGAACACTTTCACAATTTCACCAGAAATTGTACCTTTTCTAGTTCTTATTCTTATTATTATAGCCAAATTTACCACCCTAACTCCTCCCACAGTTTTTACACTACATAGACAAGTAATATACCGAAACGTGCGGATTGTTCCCGAATGGTGTGCTATTATTTTGTGGAACGTTTCGCCGAATGGTTCACAAAATATCGTCATTTTTGCGGCGAAATTGGTCCCATAGGAATGAATGGGGAAACTAGAGTGGGAGATGACAAAAGCTGGAAAATCAGAACATGATTTCTAAACTGCCGCCACTCCCTCATTTTCAAGCCCACCTACACAAATCTTATATCAAAACGTTCAGCTATCCCTGCTGTCACTAAACATGTCCACGGCTAAGCCATAGTCCTGATAGTTTTCACAATATGACCATTTGTTTGCAACTCACGCTGTCCATTGACATTCATTGAAACTACACTCTAGCCCCCTCCAAATTTGAAGGGCAATTTCTAAACTGCAACTGTGCCTTCATTTTTAATATTTCAGAGACATACTATGTATCAAAATCTAGGTCTGGGTCTTGTGATTCTCACAATATAAAGATCTTCGCTGTAGGATGTATAGTTTTTAAAATACGGCCATTTGTTTAGAGGTCATTTCAGGAAATTTTAGCCATTAATCAGAGTGTACTGTTAGTGTTTGTTTTGTTGCCATGGTTACCAAAGCTTCTGTTATACACAGGGGGGGAGGTGGCTGGAGCATCTCAGCTGATTACAGAGCCCGGGGGAGGGGACAGACACACCATGTACTGATTTATAATAGAGGAATATGATGGGGCAGTTTTGATGGGGTAATTCTGATGGGGCAGTTTTGATGAAGCAGTATTTGGGAAGCATAAACAGGGCATGAGCGTTGCTAGGAAACAGTGGTTGTAAACACAAGATGCTGAGACACTCCAAATGCATGTGACTTCATCTGCTAGACTTGATAATGCTTGTAAACTCCTCCCACAGTTTTCACACTACAGAGACAAATAATATACCGAAACGAGCGGATTGTTCCCGATTGGTGTGTTATTACTTTGTGGAATGTTTTGCCGAATGGTCCACGAAATGACGTTTTTGCGGCGAAATTGGTCCCATAGGAATGAATGGCGAAATGTTCAAAACTAGAGTGGGAAGTGACAAAAGCTGACAACCCCATGATCAGCCAAAACATTATGACCACCCCATGATCAGCCAAAACATTATGACCGCCCCATGTAAAAAAAAAATATTTTTGAAAAAAAAAAAAAAATTTTGAAAAAAGTAAAAAAATAATTTTTGAAAAAAAAAATCATTTTTGAAAAAAAAAATATATATTTTTGAAAAAAAAAATATTTTTGAAAAAAAAAAAAATTATTTTTGAAAAAAAAAAATTACCTTTGAAAAAAAAAATTACTTTTGAAAAAAAAATCATTTTTGAAGAAAAAAAAATCATTTTTGATTAAAAAAAATTCATTTTTGAAAAAAAAAATTACTTTTGAAAAAAATGTTCAGCTCTTTCAGCGAATGATGGAACTTTTTTACTACTATTTATACTTTTTAAAATATTAAGCTTTTTAACACTTTTCACAGTTACTCAAGCCACCCCACCCCACCCAGTTACTCCGCCCACTCCAGTTGTAGAGGCAAGAACACTTTCACAATTTCCCCAGAAATTGTACCTTTTCTAGTTATTAAGTGTTCTTGCATAGCAAGACCACTTACTGTTATCTCACATATATATTATTATTAAGTGTTCTTGCATAGCAAGACCACTTACTGTTATCTCACATATATATTATTATTAAGTGTTCTTGCATAGCAAGACCACTTACTGTTATCTCACATATATATTATTAAGTGTTCTTGCATAGCAAGACCACTTACTGTTATCTCACATATATATTATTATTCTTATTATAGCCAAATTTACCACCCTAACTCCTCCCACAGTTTCTACACTACAGAGACAAGTAATATACCGAAACGTGCGGATTGTTCCCGAATGGTGTGCTATTACTTTGTGGAACGTTTCGCCGAATGGTTCACGAAATATCGTCATTTTTGCGGCGAAATTGGTCCCATAGGAATGAATGGGGAAGCTAGAGTGGGAGATGACAAAAGCTGGAAAATCAGAACATGATTTCTAAACTGCCGCCACTCCCTCATTTTCAAGCCCACCTACACGAATCTTATATCAAAACGTTCAGCTATCCCTGCTGCCACTAAACATGTCCACGGCTAAGCCATAGTCCTGATAGTTTTCACAATATGACCATTTGTTTGCAACTCACACCGTCCATTGACATTCATTGAAACTACACTCTAGCCCCTTCAAATTTAAAGGGCAATTTCTAAACTGCGACCGTGCCTTCAATTTTAATATTTCAGAGACATACTATATATCAAAATCTAGGTCTGGGTCTTGTGATTCTCACAATATAAAGATCTTCGCTGTAGGATGTATAGTTTTTAAAATACGGCCATTTGTTTAGAGGTCATTTCAGGAAATTTTAGCCATTAATCATGTACTGTGTTTGTTTTGTTGCCATGGTTACCAAAGCTTCTGTTATACACAGGGGGGGAGGTGGCTGGAGCATGTTAGCTCTGATTACAGAGCCCGGGGGAGGGGACAGACACACCATGTACTGATTTATAATAGAGGAATATGATGGGGCAGTTTTGATGGGGTAATTCTGATGGGGCAGTTTTGATGAAGCAGTATTTGGGAAGCATAAACAGGGCATGAGCGTTGCTAGGAAACAGTGGTTGTAAACACAAGATGCTGAGACACCCCAAATGCATGTGACTTCATCTGCTAGACTTGATAATGCTTGTAGACTCCTCCCACAGTTTTTACACTACAGAGACAAGTAATATACCGAAACGTGCGGATTGTTCCCGATTGGTGTGCTATTACTTTGTGGAATGTTTCGCCGAATGGTCCACGAAATGACGTTTTTGCGGCGAAATTGGTCCCATAGGAATGAATGGCGAAATGTTCAAAACTAGAGTGAGAGGTGACAAAAGCTGACAACCCCATGATCAGCCAAAACATTATGACCACCCCATGATCAGCCAAAACATTATGACTGCCCCATGTAAAAAAAATAAATTCATTTTTGAAAAAAAAAATTTTTGAAAAAAAAAAAATTATTTTTGAAAAAAAAAATTCATTTTTGAAAAAAAAAATTCATTTTTGAAAAAAAAAATATGTTTTTGAAAAAAAAAAATATTTTTGAAAAAAAAATATATTTTTGAAAAAAAAAATACATTTTTGAAAAAAAATTTTTTTGCAAAAAAAATCATTTTTGAAAAAAAAAATCATAATTTTTGAAAAAAATGTTTGTGCTCTTTCATCTAATGATGAGACTTCAACTTTTTTACTACTATTTATACTTTTTAAAATATTAAGCTTTTTAACGCTTTTCACAGGAGCTCCAGACACTCCAACCACACAACAGTTACTCAAGCCACTCCATCCAGTTACTCCGCCTGCTCCAGTTGTAGAGGCAAGAACACTTTCACAATTTCACCAGAAATTGTACCTTTTCTAGTTATTCTTATTATTCTTATTCTTATTATAGCCAAATTTACCACCCTAACTCCTCCCACAGTTTTTACACTACATAGACAAGTAATATACCGAAACGTGCGGATTTTTCCCGAATGGTGTGCTATTATTTTGTGGAACATTTCGCCGAATGGTTCACGAAATATCGTCATTTTTGCGGCGAAATTGGTCCCATAGGAATGAATGGGGAAACTAGAGTGGGAGATGACAAAAGCTGGAAAATCAGAACATGATTTCTAAACTGCCGCCACTCCCTCATTTTCAAGCCCACCTACACAAATCTTATATCAAAACGTTCAGCTATCCCTGCTGCCACTAAACATGTCCACGGCTAAGCCATAGTCCTGATATTTTTCACAATATGACCATTTGTTTGCAACTCACGCCGTCCATTGACATTCATTGAAACTACACTCTAGCCCCCTCCAAATTTGAAGGGCAATTTCTAAACTGCGACTGTGCCTTCATTTTTAATATTTCAGAGACATACTATACATCAAAATCTAGGTCTGGGTCTTGTGATTCTCACAATATAAAGATCTTCACTTTAGGATGTATAGTTTTTAAAATACGGCCATTTGTTTAGAGGTCATTTCAGGAAATTTTAGCCATTAATCAGAGTCTACTGTTAGTGTTTGTTTTGTTGCCATGGTTACCAAAGCTTCTGTTATACACAGGGGGGAAGGTGGCTGGAGCATCTCAGCTGATTACAGAGCCCGGGGGAGGGGACAGACACACCATGTACTGATTTATAATAGAGGAATATGATGGGGCAGTTTTGATGGGGTAATTCTGATGGGGCAGTTTTGATGAAGCAGTATTTGGGAAGCATAAACAGGGCATGAGCGTTGCTAGGAAACAGTGGTTGTAAACACAAGATGCTGAGACACTCCAAATGCATGTGACTTCATCTGCTAGACTTGATAATGCTTGTAGACTCCTCCCACAGTTTTCACACTACAGAGACAAATAATATACCGAAACGAGCGGATTGTTCCCGATTGGTGTGTTATTACTTTGTGGAATGTTTTGCCGAATGGTCCACGAAATGACGTTTTTGCGGCGAAATTGGTCCCATAGGAATGAATGGCGAAATGTTCAAAACTAGAGTGGGAAGTGACAAAAGCTGACAACCCCATGATCAGCCAAAACATTATGACCACCCCATGATCAGCCAAAACATTATGACCGCCCCATGTAAAAAAAAATATATTTTTGAAAAAAAAAAAAAATTTTTGAAAAAAGTAAAAAAATAATTTTTGAAAAAAGTAAAAAAATAATTTTTGAAAAAAAAAAATCATTTTTGAAAAAAAAAAATATATTTTTGAAAAAAAAAAATAATTTTTGAAAAAAAAAATCATTTTTGAAAAAAAAAAATATATTTTTGAAAAAAAAATTATTTTTGAAAAAAAAAAAATTATTTTTGAAAAAAAAAATATTTTTGAAAAAAAAATTTCTTTTAAAAAAAAAATTATTTTTGAAAAAAAAATATATTTGAAAAAAAAAAATATTTTTGAAAAAAAAATTTCTTTAAAAAAAAAAATTATTTTTGAAAAAAAAATATATTTGAAAAAAAAAAATATTTTTGAAAAAAAAAAATTTTTGAAAAAAAAATTGCTTTAAAAAAAATAATAATTTCGAAAAAAAAATTATTTTTGAAATAAAAAAATTCATTTTTGAAAAAAAAAATTACCTTTGAAAAAAAAAATTACTTTTGAAAAAAAAAAATCATTTTTGAAGAAAAAAAAAATCATTTTTGATTAAAAAAAATTCATTTTTGAAAAAAAAAATTACTTTTGAAAAAAATGTTCAGCTCTTTCAGCGAATGATGGAACTTTTTTACTACTATTTATACTTTTTAAAATATTAAGCTTTTTAACACTTTTCACAGTTACTCAAGCCACTCCACCCAGTTACTCCGCCCACTCCAGTTGTAGAGGCAAGAACACTTTCACAATTTCCCCAGAAATTGTACCTTTTCTAGTTCTTATTATTATAGCCAAATTTACCACCCTAACTCCTCCCACAGTTTTTACACTACATAGACAAGTAATATACCGAAACGTGCGGATTGTTCCCGAATGGTGTGCTATTACTTTGTGGAACATTTTGCCGAATGGTTCACAAAATATCGTCATTTTTGCGGCGAAATTGGTCCCATAGGAATGAATGGGGAAACTAGAGTGGGAGATGACAAAAGCTGGAAAATCAGAACATGATTTCTAAACTGCCGCCACTCCCTCATTTTCAAGCCCACCTACACAAATCTTATATCAAAACGTTCAGCTATCCCTGCTGCCACTAAACATGTCCACGGCTAAGCCATAGTCCTGATAGTTTTCACAATATGACCATTTGTTTGCAACTCACGCCGTCCATTGACATTCATTGAAACTACACTCTAGCCCCCTCCAAATTTGAAGGGCAATTTCTAAACTGCGACTGTGCCTTCATTTTTAATATTTCAGAGACATACTATGTATCAAAATCTAGGTCTGGGTCTTGTGATTCTCACAATATAAAGATCTTCGCTGTAGGATGTATAGTTTTTAAAATACGGCCATTTGTTTAGAGGTCATTTCAGGAAATTTTAGCCATTAATCAGAGTGCACTGTTAGTGTTTGTTTTGTTGCCATGGTTACCAAAGCTTCTGTTATACGCAGGGGGGAAGGTGGCTGGAGCATCTCAGCTCATTACAGAGCCCGGGGGAGGGGACAGACACACCATGTACTGATTTATAATAGAGGAATATGATGGGGCAGTTTTGATGGGGTAATTCTGATGGGGCAGTTTTGATGAAGTAGTATTTGGGAAGCATAAACAGGGCATGAGCGTTGCTAGGAAACAGTGGTTGTAAACACAAGATGCTGAGACACTCCAAATGCATGTGACTTCATCTGCTAGACTTGATAATGCTTGTAGACTCCTCCCACAGTTTTCACACTACAGAGACAAATAATATACCGAAACGAGCGGATTGTTCCCGATTGGTGTGTTATTACTTTGTGGAATGTTTTGCCGAATGGTCCACGAAATGACGTTTTTGCGGCGAAATTGGTCCCATAGGAATGAATGGCGAAATGTTCAAAACTAGAGTGGGAAGTGACAAAAGCTGACAACCCCATGATCAGCCAAAACATTATGACCACCCCATGATCAGCCAAAACATTATGACCGCCCCATGTAAAAAAAAAATATTTTTGAAAAAAAAAAAAATTTTTGAAAAAAGTTAAAAAATAATTTTTGAAAAAAAAAAATCATTTTTGAAAAAAAAATATATATTTTTGAAAAAAAATGTTTTTGAAAAAAAAAAAATTATTTTTGAAAAAAAAAAAATATTTTTGAAAAAAAAATTTCTTTAAAAAAAAAAATTATTTTTGAAAAAAAAATATATTTGAAAAAAAAAATATTTTTGAAAAAAAAAATTATTTTTGAAAAAAAAATTACTTTAAAAAAAATATTAATTTCGAAAAAAAAATTATTTTTGAAATAAAAAAATTCATTTTTGAAAAAAAAAATTACCTTTGAAAAAAAAAATTACTTTTGAAAAAAAAATCATTTTTGAAGAAAAAAAAATCATTTTTGATTAAAAAAAATTCATTTTTGAAAAAAAAAATTACTTTTGAAAAAAATGTTCAGCTCTTTCAGCGAATGATGGAACTTTTTTACTACTATTTATACTTTTTAAAATATTAAGCTTTTTAACACTTTTCACAGTTACTCAAGCCACCCCACCCAGTTACTCCGCCCACTCCAGTTGTAGAGGCAAGAACACTTTCACAATTTCCCCAGAAATTGTACCTTTTCTAGTTAAGTGTTCTTGCATAGCAAGACCACTTACTGTTATCTCACATATATATTATTAAGTGTTCTTGCATAGCAAGACCACTTACTGTTATCTCACATATATATTATTATTCTTATTATAGCCAAATTTACCACCCTAACTCCTCCCACAGTTTTTACACTACATAGACAAGTAATATACCGAAACGTGCGGATTGTTCCCGAATGGTGTGCTATTATTTTGTGGAACGTTTCGCCGAATGGTTCACAAAATATCGTCATTTTTGCGGCGAAATTGGTCCCATAGGAATGAATGGGGAAACTAGAGTGGGAGATGACAAAAGTTGGAAAATCAGAACATGATTTCTAAACTGCCGCCACTCCCTCATTTTCAAGCCCACCTACACAAATCTTATATCAAAACGTTCAGCTATCCCTGCTGCCACTAAACATGTCCACGGCTAAGCCATAGTCCTGATAGTTTTCACAATATGACCATTTGTTTGCAACTCACGCTGTCCATTGACATTCATTGAAACTACACTCTAGCCCCCTCCAAATTTGAAGGGCAATTTCTAAACTGCGACTGTGCCTTCATTTTTAATATTTCAGAGACATACTATGTATCAAAATCTAGGTCTGGGTCTTGTGATTCTCACAATATAAAGATCTTCGCTGTAGGATGTATAGTTTTTAAAATACGGCCATTTGTTTAGAGGTCATTTCAGGAAATTTTAGCCATTAATCAGCGTGTACTGTGTTTGTTTTGTTGCCATGGTTACCAAAGCTTCTGTTATACACAGGGGGGAAGGTGGCTGGAGCATCTCAGCTGATTACAGAGCCCGGGGGAGGGGACAGACACACCATGTACTGATTTATAATAGAGGAATATGATGGGGCAGTTTTGATGGGGTAATTCTGATGGGGCAGTTTTGATGAAGTAGTATTTGGGAAGCATAAACAGGGCATGAGCGTTGCTAGGAAACAGTGGTTGTAAACACAAGATGCTGAGACACTCCAAATGCATGTGACTTCATCTGCTAGACTTGATAATGCTTGTAGACTCCTCCCACAGTTTTCACACTACAGAGACAAATAATATACCGAAACAAGCGGATTCTTCCTGATTGGTGTGTTATTACTTTGTGGAATGTTTTGCCGAATGGTCCACGAAATGTCGTTTTTGCGGCGAAATTGGTCCCATAGGAATGAATGGCGAAATGTTCAAAACTAGAGTGGGAAGTGACAAAAGCTGACAACCCCATGATCAGCCAAAACATTATGACCACCCCATGATCAGCCAAAACATTATGACCGCCCCAAGTAAAAAAAAATATATTTTTGAAAAAAAAAAAATTTTTTTTAAAAAGTAAAAAAATAATTTTTGAAAAAAAAAATCATTTTTGAAAAAAAAAATATTTTTGAAAAAAAAAAAAATTATTTTTGAAAAAAAAAAAATATTTTTAAAAAAAAAAATTACTTTAAAAAAAATAATAATTTCGAAAAAAAAATTATTTTTGAAATAAAAAAATTCATTTTTGAAAAAAAAAATTACTTTTGAAAAAAAAAATCATTTTTGAAGAAAAAAAAATCATTTTTGATTAAAAAAAATTCATTTTTTGAAAAAAAAAATTACTTTTGAAAAAAATGTTCAGCTCTTTCAGCGAATGATGGAACTTTTTTACTACTATTTATACTTTTTAAAATATTAAGCTTTTTAACACTTTTCACAGTTACTCAAGCCACTCCACCCCACCCAGTTACTCCGCCCACTCCAGTTGTAGAGGCAAGAACACTTTCACAATTTCCCCAGAAATTGTACCTTTTCTAGTTATTCTTATTCTTATTATAGCCAAATTTACCACCCTAACTCCTCCCACAGTTTTTACACTACATAGACAAGTAATATACCGAAACGTGCGGATTTTTCCCGAATGGTGTGCTATTATTTTGTGGAACATTTCGCCGAATGGTTCACGAAATATCGTCATTTTTGCGGCGAAATTGGTCCCATAGGAATGAATGGGGAAACTAGAGTGGGAGATGACAAAAGCTGGAAAATCAGAACATGATTTCTAAACTGCCGCCACTCCCTCATTTTCAAGCCCACCTACACAAATCTTATATCAAAACGTTCAGTTATCCCTGCTGTCACTAAACATGTCCACGGCTAAGCCATAGTCCTGATAGTTTTCACAATATGACCATTTGTTTGCAACTCACGCCGTCCATTGACATTCATTGAAACTACACTCTAGCCCCCTCCAAATTTGAAGGGCAATTTCTAAACTGCGACTGTGCCTTCATTTTTAATATTTCAGAGACATACTATACATCAAAATCTAGGTCTGGGTCTTGTGATTCTCACAATATAAAGATCTTCGCTGTAGGATGTATAGTTTTTAAAATACGGCCATTTGTTTAGAGGTCATTTCAGGAAATTTTAGCCATTAATCAGAGTGCACTGTTAGTGTTTGTTTTGTTGCCATGGTTACCAAAGCTTCTGTTATACACAGGGGGGAAGGTGGCTGGAGCATCTCAGCTGATTACAGAGCCCGGGGGAGGGGACAGACACACCATGTACTGATTTATAATAGAGGAATATGATGGGGCAGTTTTGATGGGGTAATTCTGATGGGGCAGTTTTGATGAAGTAGTATTTGGGAAGCATAAACAGGGCATGAGCGTTGCTAGGAAACAGTGGTTGTAAACACAAGATGCTGAGACACTCCAAATGCATGTGACTTCATCTGCTAGACTTGATAATGCTTGTAGACTCCTCCCACAGTTTTCACACTACAGAGACAAATAATATACCGAAACGAGCGGATTGTTCCCGATTGGTGTGTTATTACTTTGTGGAATGTTTTGCCGAATGGTCCACGAAATGACGTTTTTACGGCGAAATTGGTCCCATAGGAATGAATGGCGAAATGTTCAAAACTAGAGTGGGAAGTGACAAAAGCTGACAACCCCATGATCAGCCAAAACATTATGACCACCCCATGATCAGCCAAAACATTATGACCGCCCCAAGTAAAAAAAAAAATATTTTTGAAAAAAAAAAAATTTTTTTTTAAAAAGTAAAAAAATAATTTTTGAAAAAAAAAATCATTTTTGAAAAAAAAATATTTTTGAAAAAAAAAAAATTATTTTTGAAAAAAAAAATTTTTGAAAAAAAAATTTTTTAAAAAAAAAATTATTTTTGAAAAAAAAATATATTTGAAAAAAAAAAATATTTTTGAAAAAAAAAAATTATTTTTGAAAAAAAAATTACTTTAAAAAAAATAATAATTTCGAAAAAAAATTATTTTTGAAATAAAAAAATTCATTTTTGAAAAAAAAAATTACCTTTGAAAAAAAAAATTACTTTTGAAAAAAAAAATCATTTTTGAAGAAAAAAAAATCATTTTTGATTAAAAAAAATTCATTTTTTGAAAAAAAAAATTACTTTTGAAAAAAATGTTCAGCTCTTTCAGCGAATGATGGAACTTTTTTACTACTATTTATACTTTTTAAAATATTAAGCTTTTTAACACTTTTCACAGTTACTCAAGCCACTCCACCCCACCCAGTTACTCCGCCCACTCCAGTTGTAGAGGCAAGAACACTTTCACAATTTCCCCAGAAATTGTACCTTTTCTAGTTCTTATTCTTATTATTATAGCCAAATTTACCACCCTAACTCCTCCCACAGTTTTTACACTACATAGACAAGTAATATACCGAAACGTGCGGATTTTTCCCGAATGGTGTGCTATTATTTTGTGGAACATTTCGCCGAATGGTTCACGAAATATCGTCATTTTTGCGGCGAAATTGGTCCCATAGGAATGAATGGGGAAACTAGAGTGGGAGATGACAAAAGCTGGAAAATCAGAACATGATTTCTAAACTGCCGCCACTCCCTCATTTTCAAGCCCACCTACACAAATCTTATATCAAAACGTTCAGCTATCCCTGCTGCCACTAAACATGTCCACGGCTAAGCCATAGTCCTGATAGTTTTCACAATATGACCATTTGTTTGCAACTCACGCCGTCCATTGACATTCATTGAAACTACACTCTAGCCCCCTCCAAATTTGAAGGGCAATTTCTAAACTGCGACTGTGCCTTCATTTTTAATATTTCAGAGACATACTATACATCAAAATCTAGGTCTGGGTCTTGTGATTCTCACAATATAAAGATCTTCGCTGTAGGATGTATAGTTTTTAAAATACGGCCATTTGTTTAGAGGTCATTTCAGGAAATTTTAGCCATTAATCAGAGTGTACTGTTAGTGTTTGTTTTGTTGCCATGGTTACCAAAGCTTCTGTTATACACAGGGGGGAAGGTGGCTGGAGCATCTCAGCTCATTACAGAGCCCGGGGGAGGGGACAGACACACCATGTACTGATTTATAATAGAGGAATATGATGGGGCAGTTTTGATGGGGTAATTCTGATGGGGCAGTTTTGATGAAGTAGTATTTGGGAAGCATAAACAGGGCATGAGCGTTGCTAGGAAACAGTGGTTGTAAACACAAGATGCTGAGACACTCCAAATGCATGTGACTTCATCTGCTAGACTTGATAATGCTTGTAGACTCCTCCCACAGTTTTCACACTACAGAGACAAATAATATACCGAAACGAGCGGATTGTTCCCGATTGGTGTGTTATTACTTTGTGGAATGTTTTGCCGAATGGTCCACGAAATGACGTTTTTGCGGCGAAATTGGTCCCATAGGAATGAATGGCGAAATGTTCAAAACTAGAGTGGGAAGTGACAAAAGCTGACAACCCCATGATCAGCCAAAACATTATGACCACCCCATGATCAGCCAAAACATTATGACCGCCCCATGTAAAAAAAAAATATTTTTGAAAAAAAAAAATCATTTTTGAAAAAAAAATATTTTTGAAAAAAAAAAATTATTTTTGAAAAAAAAAAATTATTTTTGAAAAAAAAAAATATTTTTGAAAAAAAAATTTCTTTAAAAAAAAAAATTATTTTTGAAAAAAAAATATATTTGAAAAAAAAAATATTTTTGAAAAAAAAAATTATTTTTGAAAAAAAAATTACTTTAAAAAAAATAATAATTACGAAAAAAAAATTATTTTTGAAATAAAAAAATTCATTTTTGAAAAAAAAAATTACCTTTGAAAAAAAAAATTACTTTTGAAAAAAAAATCATTTTTGAAGAAAAAAAAATCATTTTTGATTAAAAAAAATTCATTTTTGAAAAAAAAAATTACTTTTGAAAAAAATGTTCAGCTCTTTCAGCGAATGATGGAACTTTTTTACTACTATTTATACTTTTTAAAATATTAAGCTTTTTAACACTTTTCACAGTTACTCAAGCCACCCCACCCAGTTACTCCGCCCACTCCAGTTGTAGAGGCAAGAACACTTTCACAATTTCCCCAGAAATTGTACCTTTTCTAGTTCTTATTCTTATTATTATAGCCAAATTTACCACCCTAACTCCTCCCACAGTTTTTACACTACATAGACAAGTAATATACCGAAACGTGCGGATTGTTCCCGAATGGTGTGCTATTATTTTGTGGAACGTTTCGCCGAATGGTTCACAAAATATCGTCATTTTTGCGGCGAAATTGGTCCCATAGGAATGAATGGGGAAACTAGAGTGGGAGATGACAAAAGCTGGAAAATCAGAACATGATTTCTAAACTGCCGCCACTCCCTCATTTTCAAGCCCACCTACACAAATCTTATATCAAAACGTTCAGCTATCCCTGCTGTCACTAAACATGTCCACGGCTAAGCCATAGTCCTGATAGTTTTCACAATATGACCATTTGTTTGCAACTCACGCTGTCCATTGACATTCATTGAAACTACACTCTAGCCCCCTCCAAATTTGAAGGGCAATTTCTAAACTGCGACTGTGCCTTCATTTTTAATATTTCAGAGACATACTATGTATCAAAATCTAGGTCTGGGTCTTGTGATTCTCACAATATAAAGATCTTCGCTGTAGGATGTATAGTTTTTAAAATACGGCCATTTGTTTAGAGGTCATTTCAGGAAATTTTAGCCATTAATCAGAGTGTACTGTTAGTGTTTGTTTTGTTGCCATGGTTACCAAAGCTTCTGTTATACACAGGGGGGAAGGTGGCTGGAGCATCTCAGCTCATTACAGAGCCCGGGGGAGGGGACAGACACACCATGTACTGATTTATAATAGAGGAATATGATGGGGCAGTTTTGATGGGGTAATTCTGATGGGGCAGTTTTGATGAAGTAGTATTTGGGAAGCATAAACAGGGCATGAGCGTTGCTAGGAAACAGTGGTTGTAAACACAAGATGCTGAGACACTCCAAATGCATGTGACTTCATCTGCTAGACTTGATAATGCTTGTAGACTCCTCCCACAGTTTTCACACTACAGAGACAAATAATATACCGAAACGAGCGGATTGTTCCCGATTGGTGTGTTATTACTTTGTGGAATGTTTTGCCGAATGGTCCACGAAATGACGTTTTTGCGGCGAAATTGGTCCCATAGGAATGAATGGCGAAATGTTCAAAACTAGAGTGGGAAGTGACAAAAGCTGACAACCCCATGATCAGCCAAAACATTATGACCACCCCATGATCAGCCAAAACATTATGACCGCCCCATGTAAAAAAAAAATATTTTTGAAAAAAAAAAATAATTTTTGAAAAAAGTAAAAAAATAATTTTTGAAAAAAAAAAATCATTTTTGAAAAAAAAAATATATATTTTTGAAAAAAAAAATATTTTTGAAAAAAAAAAAATTATTTTTGAAAAAAAAAAATATTTTTGAAAAAAAAATTTCTTTTAAAAAAAAAATTATTTTTGAAAAAAAAATATATTTGAAAAAAAAAATATTTTTGAAAAAAAAAAATTATTTTTGAAAAAAAAATTACTTTAAAAAAAATAATAATTTCGAAAAAAAAATTATTTTTGAAATAAAAAAATTCATTTTTGAAAAAAAAAAATTACCTTTGAAAAAAAAAATTACTTTTGAAAAAAAAATCATTTTTGAAGAAAAAAAAATCATTTTTGATTAAAAAAAATTCATTTTTGAAAAAAAAAATTACTTTTGAAAAAAATGTTCAGCTCTTTCAGCGAATGATGGAACTTTTTTACTACTATTTATACTTTTTAAAATATTAAGCTTTTTAACACTTTTCACAGTTACTCAAGCCACCCCACCCCACCCAGTTACTCCGCCCACTCCAGTTGTAGAGGCAAGAACACTTTCACAATTTCCCCAGAAATTGTACCTTTTCTAGTTCTTATTATTATAGCCAAATTTACCACCCTAACTCCTCCCACAGTTTTTACACTACATAGACAAGTAATATACCGAAACGTGCGGATTGTTCCCGAATGGTGTGCTATTACTTTGTGGAACGTTTCGCCGAATGGTTCACGAAATATTGTCGTTTTTGCGGCGAAATTGGTCCCATAGGAATGAATGGGGAAACTAGAGTGGGAGATGACAAAAGCTGGAAAATCAGAACATGATTTCTAAACTGCCGCCACTCCCTCATTTTCAAGCCCACCTACACAAATCTTATATCAAAATGTTCAGCTATCCCTGCTGCCACTAAACATGTCCACGGCTAAGCCATAGTCCTGATAGTTTTCACAATATGACCATTTGTTTGCAACTCACGCCGTCCATTGACATTCATTGAAACTACACTCTAGCCCCCTCCAAATTTGAAGGGCAATTTCTAAACTGCGACTGTGCCTTCATTTTTAATATTTCAGAGACATACTATACATCAAAATCTAGGTCTGGGTCTTGTGATTCTCACAATATAAAGATCTTCGCTGTAGGATGTATAGTTTTTAAAATACGGCCATTTGTTTAGAGGTCATTTCAGGAAATTTTAGCCATTAATCAGAGTGTACTGTTAGTGTTTGTTTTGTTGCCATGGTTACCAAAGCTTCTGTTATACACAGGGGGGAAGGTGGCTGGAGCATCTCAGCTGATTACAGAGCCCGGGGGAGGGGACAGACACACCATGTACTGATTTATAATAGAGGAATATGATGGGGCAGTTTTGATGGGGTAATTCTGATGGGGCAGTTTTGATGAAGCAGTATTTGGGAAGCATAAACAGGGCATGAGCGTTGCTAGGAAACAGTGGTTGTAAACACAAGATGCTGAGACACTCCAAATGCATGTGACTTCATCTGCTAGACTTGATAATGCTTGTAGACTCCTCCCACAGTTTTCACACTACAGAGACAAATAATATACCGAAACGAGCGGATTGTTCCCGATTGGTGTGTTATTACTTTGTGGAATGTTTTGCCGAATGGTCCACGAAATGACGTTTTTGCGGCGAAATTGGTCCCATAGGAATGAATGGCGAAATGTTCAAAACTAGAGTGGGAAGTGACAAAAGCTGACAACCCCATGATCAGCCAAAACATTATGACCACCCCATGATCAGCCAAAACATTATGACCGCCCCATGTAAAAAAAAAAATATTTTTGAAAAAAAAAAAAAATTTTTGAAAAAAGTAAAAAAATAATTTTTGAAAAAAAAAAAATCATTTTTGAAAAAAAAAATATATATTTTTGAAAAAAAAAATATTTTTGAAAAAAAAAAAATATTTTTGAAAAAAAAAAAATTATTTTTGAAAAAAAGAAATATTTTTGAAAAAAAGAAATATTTTTGAAAAAAAAATTTCTTTAAAAAAAAAATTATTTTTGAAAAAAAAATATATTTGAAAAAAAAAAATATTTTTGAAAAAAAAAATTATTTTTGAAAAAAAAATTACTTTAAAAAAAATAATAATTTCGAAAAAAAAATTATTTTTGAAATAAAAAAATTCATTTTTGAAAAAAAAAAATTACCTTTGAAAAAAAAAATTACTTTTGAAAAAAAAAATCATTTTTGAAGAAAAAAAAATCATTTTTGATTAAAAAAAATTCATTTTTGAAAAAAAAAATTACTTTTGAAAAAAATGTTCAGCTCTTTCAGCGAATGATGGAACTTTTTTACTACTATTTATACTTTTTAAAATATTAAGCTTTTTAACACTTTTCACAGTTACTCAAGCCACTCCACCCCACCCAGTTACTCCGCCCACTCCAGTTGTAGAGGCAAGAACACTTTCACAATTTCCCCAGAAATTGTACCTTTTCTAGTTATATGTGTATTAACAAATATTCTACTAGACTAAACAAGAATTCAACTAATGCCTAAAAAGAGGGGCAATATAATGCAGAAGTAAAAAGAGCTAAAGGAGAGCTGAGGAATAAAGTCTATTGAGTAATCTCAATTACCTGTGATATCATTGATATCATTGTAGTATAATGTTCACAGAGATCCCCGGCATTTCCTGGCTGTGTAGCAGAGTCTGCTGACACTGTCAGGTATTTATATGCCCAGGGATCAGGGAGAGAGCCAATCACAGCCCTTAACCATTTAGGCATGTAGAGAGGGACCAGGTGTTGCAGACCATCAATTGATGTCTCCTTGCAATACCTGAGCCTCAATTACAACCAGTCTTCTGGTCTCCAATGGGGATTCCTCGGCCGATGCGGCGTCCGATGTCACTGTGTCTTGCGCGGTGACGTCAGGCGTCGACATTGCCGCCGACACAGCAGTGGGCAGATTATCTGAATAAGGTGAAGGTGTCCATGGCGCAGGCGCGGAGAATGACTATCTCCACAGAAGCGTTCGCCAATGCAACCCAAATGGGAAGCTGCCCCGGAGTGGTTTGAAAGACCGCTGGGGGCTCCTGTGTGCCGGGGAGCCTCGATGGGCCACAGGGGGCAGCACAATGCAGATCTGTAATAAATGATATATATGAGAATCAATGCAGCGAAATTTGTTTTAAACCTTAAGTTGTCGTCTGTACAATTTCATACACTGTTTATCCATATAGGGTGCTATCTATAGCGAAAAAAACAGATAAGCAATCATAGTATGCTTATAACAATATAACATATCAAGTATGATGGTATATGAAGACAAAAAAGCCTCAAGAGGGTGTACAGAATGGGGAACAAAATAATACATATTGCTATATACCCAATATTTCAATATCTTAATAGTATTGAAATTAAAATTGAGATTTAAAATAATGGGAAGGAAGACAAAGAAAGAGGTGGGAAGAAAAGAAAAGAAAAAAGAAAAGAATAAACGAAAAAATCTATGATATATATATTTCTACAGATCTCTATCATATGACCCTGAAGAGAAACCCGGTGAAAAAGGCTTAAGGTTAAATAGGCCTCGTTGAGGCCAGGGGGTGATGTTGCATTTAAATTTGATATCCATCTCGTTGTAGGAGTTTGTTGAGGTCTCCTCCACGAGAACTGGGGTGTATGCGATCCAGAACCAAAACCTTTATTTTTGGACAATTACCACTGTGAGCCTGTAGGACATGTCTGCCAAGAGGCACAGCAGGGTTGCTTGTCTACATGGCTTTAATGTGACGGTATAGTCTTTGCCATAGCTTCTGTGTGGTCTTACCCACATAGAAGCAGTTACAATTGCATAGTAGGAGGTAGACAACTGCATTGGTTTGGCAATTTAAAAAAAGTTTTGGAATAAACTGCATTCCATTGGGTAAATA
Organism: Lithobates clamitans; assembly: GCA_037952925.1. Taxonomy (NCBI): domain Eukaryota; kingdom Metazoa; phylum Chordata; class Amphibia; order Anura; family Ranidae; genus Lithobates; species Lithobates clamitans. Next base: position 2,179,114 of record JBBGZY010000216.1, read on the forward strand.
TATGTCTTTCCTAGAATCCATATATTTGCAGTATGTGCATGAACCACAAGGAAAAGTTCGGATCTTGGTCCTCTTCCTCCAGGCTAACTTAGGCTCACCTGAGACAGACAGCTAGTGCTCTCTGCCTGGGAAACACATACAACACTGGTGTGTGAGAGCAAAAGGTTGGTAAAAAGCTGTTAAACTGTATCTGTGGAAGCTGAAATTTGTTTCACAATTTTGTTCCTATTTGTTTTCTGGAACACTGTACAGCATCTGTATATAGACTTGTATATAACACAAATAAACACTGCACTGTGTGTCACTACACTGGATTTGGTATCTGTGCCTAAAAGACTGCTCCCCCCAGGGAGCTTTGTACCTGCTACCTGTCCCCCAGGTTACAAATGGCCAGAATTTATGGGAGGAGCCCGAGGGGTAGTTAAGCAGCTCGCTCACCTGTGGTGATTGTCGGTTTCCTGTGCGAGATATACGTCACTAGGCCGACTATTCGAATACTAGCGTCCGCAAGTTCCCGCATTCGCAAAAAATTTGCAATTTCCGTGCTCGAGAGTTTCGAAGTCCGTGTTACCGATTCGCATTTCGTACTACGCGTCTGGCTCGGCTGTCGCAGGTAGGGTTCCGATTGATTTTGTTCTCACGTACAACCGTTGTGATTTGCAATTCGCTATTTCTTATCGACTCATGTCAGTTCGATACTAAGTCATTTCTCATTTCGGAAACATTTCTAAACATTTCTAACATTTCAAACCATTTCGAATCATTTCATTCATTTCAGTCACGTATCTAAAGATGCACCGATTCGCTCCGGTGTGCCCCAGTTGTTTACGGCCTCATTTAAGTACATGCTCCAGAGTCACATTCGTTGACAGTCGCTCGTCACGACTCACCGATTCGTACCTCTGTCATGGCCATCATTTCACTGTCACAGACCACGCTCCGATACGAATTCAGTCGCATTAAAAGCACCGATTCGTCTCGGCGCGCCCCAGGTATTTGCCACATTTCGGTACATGCTCCAGAGTCCGATTCGTAGTCAGCCACAATAGCGGCATGATCGATTTGCGCCTCTGTCATGGCAAACAAACCATTACATGTGCACTCACCGCGCTCCGGTTCGAATCCAGTCGCATCTACGATGCACCGATTAGTTACGGCGTGCCCTAGGGCTTGGCCTCATTTCAGTACATGCTCCAGAGTCCGGATCGTAGTTAGTCGCAGATATCGGGCGACCGATCCGCATCTCTGTCATGGAAATTAATTACCAGTCATTTCACTCCCACATATCGCATCACCGTTTTGAAACCAGTCGCATCCGAGATGCACCGATTCGTTACGGAATGCCCCAGTTGTTTCGGCTTTATCCACACCTGTACCAGAGCTCGGTTCGTTGCCAGTCGCAGATGCGGCACAACCAATTCGAGCCTCGGTCAAGTTAAAAAACATTTCTGTCATTTCGTTGTTTCATACTGCGCTCTGATTCGAATCCAGATGCATCCAAAGATGCACCGATTCGTCCCCGTGTGCACCAATGTTTTCTGTTGCCTCATTTCAGTACATGCTCCAGAGTCCAGTTCATGGTCAGTCGCAGTGGCGGCATGACCGAGCCGGAGCAAGAGAGCATGGCAAGAGATTTCACTCATTTCATGATCAAGGCAAAACATTTCAAATTATTTCATTGTCACTATACCGCATATCACCATACTAGTTACTACTTCAAGATAGTTAGCAAACACTTCACGAGTTATCACTTTTCATTTTCCTACAGGTCAGTCAAAGTTCAGTAGGTCCACCCTGCACCAGGTCGGACGATTTCCCCCCAGGTTACAGTCAACCAAAACACGATCTCAAGGACAGGATATCTTAACCAGATCAACCATGTCCCAGGCCGGCAGCGAAGACCTCACAGCCCCTCTGTCACCTTCTCCAGTTTCAGAGAGCGGCAGCGTGCAGTCCCTCAGGGGATGGACTATCCCCAAGCTGACGGCAGAACTAAGACGCAGAGGCGTGCCCTTCCCCGCTACAGCCAGGAAAGGCGAGCTCTTCAAGCTCCTCTTCCCTCCACCAGTTGCAGCAGGACCCAGTACCCAGCAGACATCCTTCCAGTCGATATCCTCTGCCATCTCACAACTTCACACTATGGTGGCGTCCCTGTCCTCCTCGGTCATGGACGTACAAACCAGGGTGGCACTCCTGGAGGCTCGGCCGGCCGCGGCTATCCCTGACCCTACCGCAATCCAAGTTTTGACACCCCTTCCCGCAGGTAACACAGGGTGGAGCCCCATTGTCTACCCCTCCCATTTGGTTCCAACCAGCATCAGGAAGGACATTTTGGACGGCAGGGACGTCAACCTGGCCTCTCTCCTGATTTCTGTCCATGATCTGGCAGAAAATAAGGCCTATACCTGGGGTGACGTATCGGTGGTCCTTAAAGCCAAAGACCCCATACTGAATCGGAAATTATCTGTCACAGAGTTCACATTGGCCTTTGGCAAGCTGAGGGATGTCCTATGTTCAGCCGCTCCCAGCAGAAGGGAAGAGCTGGACTTATACCTCCATACTGTAGTAGACCTGGGCTACAAGTATGGAGGATTTTCCTTCTACGACTACCACCGTTCATTTTCCGCAAAGGCAGCAGCCAGACTCACACAGTTTCAAACGACGACAAATTGGAGTCTCATGGACACAGAGCTGTTCTGTCGCCATTTTGCAGGCTTATGCTCACCCCTGTGTGCGATTTGCCAGTCCTCCACTCATACTGCCACCTGGTGCGCCAATGCGACAATCAGACGTCCCTTTGAATTTCCCTCTACCTCCGGTGCACTTCAGGGTTAGTCGGCCCCTGTACAAACACCTTAGGTGGACAAATTCGGACGCCCAGTCTGAACCGTGGGAGGGGCAGCCATCTGCAACAATTACAACTTTGGGTCCTGCAACTTCAGTCAGTGCCGCGTACTCCACATCTGCACCTTATGCCAAAGAGCGCATCCAAGAAACTTGTGCGAAGTCAAACAACAGAAGAGGGCATGACTAAGCCGGATCAACATCTTGTGGCTAGGACTCTACCTCACCTCACACCCCACCCCCTCCCTGGCCACCTACCTTATCCAGGGATTCACAGTAGGCTTTCACACCGGCCTCATTTCACTACCCCACAGTACCTACGAATGTAGGAATCTTCGGTCAGCGGCCACTGACGAAACAGGCCATAGATCAGCTCTTACAGACAGAGGTAGACCGAGAGTTCGTTGTAGGCCCCTTTACTCAGCCCCCTTTCAGTACTTGGAGAGTCAGCCCTATTGGGCTTGTCAAGGGCAAGTTCTCAAATAAACTACGTTTGGTGTACAACCTGTCTGCACCTCATTCTTCCCACATTCCCAGTCTCAATTCCCTGATCCCCTCCGAAGAGTTCTCCCTAAAATATTCCTCCGTGGACATGGCAATCCAAGCAATCATCAAAGCAGGCTCTCCAAAGCCGATATCTTGGATGCCTTCAAGCTCCTGCCTATCCACCCATCCCTTTGGTGCTGGCATGGCATCAAGTGGAGGGAGGCATACTATTTTGCCACAAAACTGACGTTCGGTTCCAAGAGTAGCCCTTGGCTCTTTGACACATTCGCTCAGTCCCTCGCTTGGATACTCTTGCACAAAGCTCAGTGCCAAGAAGTCATCCACTACCTGGACGACTTCTTACTAATTGAACCGCCCAGCAGGCCCCCAGGAGACCTCGACAAACTCAGAGTTGTATTCGGAAATCTCAATGTTCCCATCGCTGAGCACAAAGTCGAAGGCCCAGCACACAACATCACCTTTCTCGGGGTCAATTTAGACACCTGCACCATGCAGGCCAGTCTCCCCCTTGACAATCTAACCCGTATTAGGGCAGTACTTCATAAATTCACCCACACCAGGGGGCGTACCAAAAACCAGTTGAAATCTCTCCTGGGAATGCTTAATTTCGCCATGCAAATTATTCCACAAGGCCGCACCTTTGTGTCACGCCTGCTGAGATTTCTGTCAGAAACACAAGACCCTGATCAGATCCTAAATCTAGATTCCGCAGCTATAGCGGACCTATCTATGTGGGAGGAATTCCTGTCCGCCTGGAATGGCATATCCCTATTTATACCCATGGTTTCGGCCCTCTTACCCCAGGTGGTGACAGACGCTGCAGCTTCTACAGGCTTTGCGGCAATTTTTGGCCACCAATGGTTTTCAGGACCCTTGCCTCAACAGATACTGTTGATACCTGGCTTTACCCGAACATCCTCCCTCTTCGAGCTCTATCCCATAGTGGCAGTCGCACAGCTCTGGGGTCATCATTGGACAGGGCAAACCGTGGTCTTCACCACCGAAAATCAGGCCACGGCAGACATTGTCAACAAGGGCAGGTCCAAGTCCCTATCAGTCATGTCCTTCCTGCGCAGATTGGTACAACTGTCTTTACAACATAAGTTTAACATCCACTGTTCATTTATGCCAGGTAAATACAATCTAGCTGCTGACGCGCTGTCACGTTTTAATTACACCTCCTTTTTCAAACAGGTCCCCGGAGCCAGTGTCAGCCCCTATCCCTGTTCGGTCTCAGCTGACCCTGGACAAATAGAACATTTACAAGGAGCAGCCCAGCTCATCAACCACTCACTGTCCCATAACACACTCAAAGCCTACCAGACAGCGGAAGGCGTTCAATAAATTCCTGGCACCCTTCTGCAAAGGAACTACAGATGTCAAGCAGGTACAGGCCTTCATTTCATATTGCCACACTCAGCTGGCCTTATCCTATGATACCGTTTGGCTATGCCTAGCCGGCATACAACATTTCTTAACTCTTCAAGACCCTGCAAAGTCTTCACTGTTCTCGTCTCACGCTATCCGAGCCATCCTACGTGGCATTCAGAAACACCAATTAGTGGTCAGCACCAAACGTTTACCCATTACGGGGCCCATCTTCAGGGATATTTCAACCATCCTAACTACTGCTCCATTTGGTCTTCTCCCCAGTACGGTCCTACAAGCAGCCATATATTTGGCCTACTACGGGTTCTTGCGACCTGGCGAGTTCACCTGTAACAACCCCGCAGGCCAAGTACTACGCAGACGGCACTTGATTCGCTACCAAGACCACTTCGTCCTTCACCTCGAGGTTTCTAAAACCCAGCAAACAGGTTCTGGAGTGGATATTCACCTTTACAAAACCAATAATAGCTGGTGTCCAGTCACAGTACTCAACCATCTTCTGTCCCTCCTGCCTGAACAGCCGGACTCCAGTCCTCTTCTACCATTCCCAGTTGAACCCTTAAGTGCCTGTCAGTTTGTGAAACACATAAGGATACTTCTCTGCAACCTTCACCTTGACCCTAGTCGGTGCTCCGGGCGCTCCTTTCGTATCGGAGCGGCCTCCGCAGCGTCCCATCATGGGGTCCCAGACCACGTCATTGGGAGACTGGGCAGGTGGAAGTCAGCCTGCTTCGCCCGGTGTATCCCTAACCCTCAAGTGGAGATGGCACAGGCATTTTCAAAATTGGCTCAATGAATAACTGAAAACCAATAAAATATTATACCCCTACCTGAATGTTTTTGCCCCCTTATTTTGGCATACCATCCATCAGACCAAGGCACACTTTCAGGTCCATTTCATATGGTAAGTCCACACTTTCAGGTCTATTTCCAATGGTAAGTCTTATGTTAACTATAAATGTTATTATGTCCATATCGGACATAGGGCTCCAACCATAAGAAGGAAGGCCAGTATGGTGGCCTGAATTTATGGGAGGAGCCTGGGGGGTATTTAAGCAGCCCGCTCACCTGTGGTGATTGTCGGTTTCCTGTGTGCGATACCCACCCTCCCATCCCCATTTCAGGGCATTTCTCAACTATTCATTTCTCTTCACAGAATAATAATTTCTTAAACTAAGTGTATGCCCCCTTATTTTGGCATACCGTCCATCAGACCAAGGCACACTTTCAGGTCCATTTCATATGGTAAGTCCACACTTTCAGGTCTATTTCCAATGATGTTAACTATAAATGTTATTATGTCCATATCGGACATAGGGCTCCAACCATAAATAAATAAATATATATATATATTTTTTACCTTGTATTTCTGTTTTAAACCGAAAGGGTTATTTTACAAGGTAAGGGTTCACATATACTTCAGGTGTACTCCAGGTTTTTTTTTATAATGCCAATATAAACTTTATTCAGACGTCAGTAGAAAAACAAATGTATAATTACAGACATTTTAGGGTTGGAATTGAGCCATTTTATTAAATAGAAAAGAAGGAACGAGTAGAGGAAAGACAAGAAGCACAAAATAATGTGAAGGTTTGTAAGGACCCAATACAGTGTCTTTATACGCTTTTAACTGGTGAACTGGATCGCTCTTGTTCTGGGAGGACGTCATATGATGTCTCTCTCAGACACAGTGCATCACCGATCAGGGTAAAGAGCCAGTGAAGTTGGCTCTTTACCATGTGATCAGCTGTGTCCAATCACAGCTGATCACATGTAAACATATGTCGGTTATCAGCATTTCCATTCCTCAGTGTTACCACTGTCTGAGGAAAGGAAAGCTGCTAACTGGCTTTCCTGTGACAGAGGACATTTACACTGATAATCAGTACCCTGAATAACAGTGCAGCCCCATCAGTGCCAATCAGTGTCCATCAGTGCAGCATATCAGTGCAGCATATCAGTGCCAACTATCAGTGCCCATCAGTGCCACCTTATCAGTGCAGCCCCATCGGTGCCCATCAGTGCAGCTTATCAATGCCCATCAGTGTAGCATATCAGTACCCAACAGTGCAACCTCATCAGCACACATCAGTGAAGAAAAAAAATTATTTTTTTGCAAAATAAAATTAACAGAAACAAAGAAAATCTTATTTTATTCTTTTAATTTTCAGTAATTTTTTTTTGTTTAGCAAGAAATAAAAAATCCAGTTAAATACCACCACAAGAGAGCTCTATCTGCCTAAAAAACAAATGATAAAATTTTCATATGGGTACAGTCTTGCATGACCACGCAATTGTCATTCAAAGAGTAACAGCGCTGAAAGATGAAAATGGCCTGTGAAGGAAGGGGGTAAAAGTGTTCGGTATTGAGGTGGTTAAAGAATAGACTCTCAAGCGGTTAAAAAAGATTTCATTATGAAAGATGCATATGGTGAGCTAACACATTGTAGCAATTAGGTACAGCTGGTGAGAAAAAGCGAGTTACAATAGTAATATAAAACATTACAGAACATATCTAAAATGAGTAAATATACTACAGTACACTGTCCCTTTTGAGGTATAAAATTTCCACTTTTTTCACATCGCTGATTGTAGTAATATTCTTTTTTTTACTAGCCAAAGAGGACACTTATTTCAGTCATTCATTTTTTGTTGGTAAACTGGTGGAGAATCACTGTCGTCTACTGCGTTTTGTAGGTAGCAATTTTGTAGGCAGCAATTTGCAACTAACAGCTCCTTGCAGGAGAAAATTTTCCTTAGAGGCGGATTGTAATTTTGACACCTTTCAGATACCAGGGATCATTTATATATAAATCTGTTGAATGATGAGGTACTTATGCGCACACCAAAAGAATATGGGAACATAAACAACTAAAGGATAAATGTAATAAAGCTGCCAGTATATGGATGTTCTCACACCAAAAAAGACAAATAAAGGAAAGTAATTTATGCGGCGCTTTCTAAATAACAAATAAAACTAGGCTTGTCAAGCAATAAATTATTAAGGAGAAGTATAAAAAAAAATCCAAATAATAATTGTTTAATGTTGATATTCCATAATATTGTGTAACTGAAGGTTACAATGAGCCATTGTTACATCAATGAAATGAATCATGCAGATTTAAAAGAATACGTTTTATTCCAGGAGGGAAGACAGCAAAAAAATATAAAATAAAAATAAAAAAAGGGGGTAAAAATTCCTCAAGATAAATGATAATTCTATAATTGACAAGGCACAAGGAGAATAAGTGTACACTATATCCTAGGTACAAAGTGCAAAAAGGTGCATTAATACATCATGATCTGTTATTAAATAATTGTAAAAATTCTACAAAATAATAACGAACACTGAATCAATGCTCAAAAACACCGAAAATGAGTAGATCCTCAATCATAAGTGCAAATGCCAAGTGCAAAAAAGTGCATGAATAATGTATTACTAATATATCAATGTAGATAGAAATACTGTGCAAACATTTAGTAAATAAACCAATAAGTGTCATGCAAACGTCTCACAAAAGTGCATAAATAATCAGTAACACACAGATTTTATAGCAGCAATGTTGTGATCAGACTCAAAAATAGTGACGGTAAGTGACCAAACTAAAAATAATGTCCAAAGCACCACAAATCTTGAATAAAGAGCACACATAATCTTCAATGAATCCAGCCCATATATGATCCAATCTAAATCGTGCCAGTCCCAATTGAAAGGTATGTGAAAGAAATAGCTGATCACAAAGTGCCCAGTGCCGGCAATCAATCAAAGGTGTATGTGGAAGTGTGGTTTCCCCAGCCTCTCACCTTGAGGCTGAGCGATAACAGCCCAAATAACAATTAAAGGTGATTTCAACAGCCTCACGATCCCTTCAATGCTGGCTCCCCCAGGAGTCTCCTAGCATGGACTGCCCTCCGCTCTCAGTTCACTCAGTCAGCCCAGCCATATAAAATACAGGGGGAGAACTCCATAGTGTAGTAGTTAAAACAAAGGGATTTTATTCCAAGTAGTCACTAGTACAGTATTTGTAAATTGAAATCATATCCCCTCTCAAGCGTCTCTTCTCCAGAGAGAATAAGTTCAGTGCTCGTAACCTTTCCTCATAACTAAGATCCTCCAGACCCTTTATTAGCTTTGTTGCCCTTCTTTGTACTCGCTCCATTTCCAGTACATCCTTCCTGAGGACTGGTGCCCAGAACTGGACAGCATACTCCAGGTGCGGCCGGACCAGAGCCTTGTAGAGTGGGAGAATTATCGTTTTCTCTATGGCGTTGATCCCCCTTTTAATGCATGTCAATATTCTGTTTGCTTTGTTAGCAGCAGCTTGGCATTGCATGCCATTGCTGAGCCTATCATCTACTAGGACCCCCAGGTCCTTTTCCATCCTAGATTCCCCCAGAGGTTCTCCCCCCAGTGTATAGATTGCATTCATATTTTTGAAACCCAAATGCATTATTTTACATTTATCTACATTGAACCTCATTTGCCATGTAGTCGCCCACCTCATTAATTTGTTCAGGTCTTCTTGCAAGGTTTTCACATCCTGCGGAGAAGTTATTGCCCTGCTTAGCTTAGTATCGTCTGCAAATACAGAGATTGAACTGTTTATCCCATCCTCCAGGTCGTTTATGAACAATTTAAATAGGATTGGTCCCAGCACAGAACCCTGGGGAACCCCACTACCCACCCCTGACCATTCTGAGTACTCCCCATTTATCACCACCCTCTGAACTCGCCCTTGTAGCCAGTTTTCAATCCATGTACTCACCCTATGGTCCATGCCAACGGACCTTATTTTGTACAGTAAACGTTTATGGGGAACTGTGTCAAATGCTTTTGCCAAATCCAGATACACCACGCCTACGGGCCTTCCTTTATCTAGATGGCAACTTACCTCCTCATAGAAGGTTAATAGATTGGTTTGGCAAGAATGATTCTTCATGAATCCATGCTGATTACTGCTAATGATACCGTTATTATTAGTAAAATCTTGTATATAGTCCCTTATCATCCCCTCCAAGAGTTTACATACTATTGATGTCAGGCTAACTGGTCTGTAATTCCCAGGGATGTATTTTGGGCCCTTTTTAAATATTGGTGCTACATTGGCTTTTCTCCAATCAGCTGGTACCATTCCAGTCAGTAGACTATCTGTAAAAATTAGGAACAACGGTCTGGCAATCACTTGACTGAGTTCCCTAAGTACCCTCGGATGCAAGCCATCTGGTCCCGGTGATTTATTAATGTTAAGTTTCTCAAGTCTAATTTTAATTCTGTCCTCTGTTAACCATGGAGGTGCTTCCTGTGTTGTGTCATGAGGATAAACACTGTAGTTTTGGTTACTGAAGCCCCTGATTCACTCGTGAAGACTGAGGAGAAGAATAAATTCAATACCTTCGCCATCTCCCCATCCTTTGTAACCAGATGTCCTTCCTCATTCTTTTATGGGGCCAATATGGTCTGTCCTCCCTTTTTTACTGTTTACATACTTAAAGAATTTCTTGGGATTTTTTTTGCTCTCCTCCGCTATGTGTCTTTCATGTTCTATCTTAGCCGTCCTAATTGCACCCTTACATTTCCTGTTGCATTCTTTATAAAGTCTGAATGCTGAGGATGATCCCTCAACCTTGTATTTTTTGAAGGCCTTCTGCTTTGCTTTTATATGCATTTTTACATTGGAGTTAAGCCATCCAGGATTTTTGTTTGCTCTTTTAAATTTATTACCCAATGGGATACATTGGCTAATGCCCTTATTTAATATGCTCTTAAAGCAAACCCATCTCTCCTCCGTATTCTTTGTTCCTAATATTTTATCCCAATTTATGCCTTTTAGCAAGGTTTGTAGTTTAGGGAAGATGGCTCTTTTGAAATTCAGTGTCTTTGTGTTCCCTTTATGTTTCCTATTTGTATGATTTATACTGAAACTAATTGACCTGTGATCGCTGTTACCTAAATTGCCCCGTATTTCCACATCCGTGATCAGGTCTGTATTGTTGGTAATCAGTAGATCCAGTAATGTTTTATTTCTAGTTGGTGCGTCTACCATCTGACCCATAAAATTGTCCTGCAAGACAGTAAGGAACTGGCGAGCCTTATGTCTGGATAATTAAAACCCCCCATTATGATAACACTTCCCATCCTTGCTGCTAATCCAATTTGTGATAGGAGATCCGTCTCCACTTCCTCCCTCAGGTTAGGGGGCCTATAGCATACTCCCAGTATTCTTTTCCCCTTAGCGTCATCTCTTTGGAGCTCTACCCATAAGGATTCCACCTCCTCTCTAGCTCCCTCAGTGATGTCATCTCTCACATTCACTTGTACATTATTCTTGATATATAGGCATACCCCTCCCCCTTTTTTTCCCTCTCTATCCTTGCGGTATAGGGTATACCCTTGAATGTTTGCCAGCCAATCATGAGAGCTGTTGAACCAGGTCTCTGAAATTCCCACAAAATCCAAATCCTCCTCGTACAACAGTATCTCTAGTTCACCCATCTTGTCCGCCATGCTTCTTGCATTGGTGAACATGCCACATAGTTTAGACCGGTCGCATATTGTCCTCGTATTGGGTATTGGGTGTTTCGAGATTGCAACTAGGACTTGCTACTATACTCACCTTGTGTTTTTGTGCTTTGGTTAACCTACCACTAATGCCCCCAATACTACATTCTGCTGGTGCCACAACACTGCAACCCCTCACAGATACTCTAGTAGGAAAGAAGGAAAGAGCCCTGCTGCAAAGTATTGCATCAAAAATTGTAATTACACGCCCCTGCTAAACAGGGGCTGAAAAATTGGGCCTTAGGCACAGGTGGCGGCGCCCAGAACCAAAAATGTTCTTACAAGCTATCAGCGTGATCATTGAGGAGGAAGAGGATAATTACCCAGGATAGTGACTCAGCATCAGCATAGGCAGTCTTTGAAGGGATCTGAGATTTCAAAAAAAAAACTATTTGGTTACATCAGCATCAGGTGCTTGGTAGCTGGGGGTGATCCAACACTGGTTCATTTTTATGAAGGTCAGTCGATCGACCGAGTCGGTGGACAGACGCACCCTGTGATCGGTTACAAAGCCTCCAGCAGCACTGAATGTGCGTTCCAAAAGAACGTTGGATGCAGGACAGGCCAGTAGCTCAATTGCATACTGTGCAAGCTCTGGCCAGTGATCCATCCTCAAGACCCAGTAACCCAGAGGATGTACTGATACTGCAGCTAGCAAAATCAACTGCCTGCCTGTAGTATGAGAACACCACCAACCTTCTACAGGTAGCTTTAGCTGAACACTGTGCAGAGCTCGCAAAAAAACGAACTTGTAGCTTATTTAGCTGCCTGCGGTAATAATAGGATCAGGAAAACACCACCAACCTTCTACAGGTAGCTTTAGGTGAACACTGTGCAGAGCTAGCCAAAAAATAACTTGTAGCTTATTTAGCTGCCTGCGGTAGTGATAGGATCAGGAAAACACCACCAACCTTCTACAGGTAGCTTTAGGTGAACACTGTGCAGAGCTCGCCAAAAAATAACTTGTAGCTTATTTAGCTGCCTGCGGTAGTGATAGGATCAGGAAAACACCACCAACCTTCTACAGGTAGCTTTAGCTGAACACTGTGCAGAGCTCGCAAACAAATAACTTGTAGCTTATTTAGCTGCCTGCGGTAGTGATAGGATCAGGAAAACACCACCAACCTTCTACAGGTAGCTTTAGCTGAACACTGTGCAGAGCTCGCAAAAAATAACTTGTAGGTTTAGCTGAACACTGTAAGGAGGACGCACTACACTAACTTGTAGCTTTACCTGGACACTGTGCAGAGGTCGCACTACACTAACTTGTAGTTTTAGCTGAGCACTCTGAGGAGGACACACTACTCTAACTTGTAGCTTTAGCTGAACACTGTGCACTACACTAACTTGTAGTTTTAGCTGAACACTGTGAGGAGGATGCACTACACTAACTTGTAGCTTATTTAGCTGCCTGCGGTAGTGATAGGATCAGGAAAACACCACCAACCTTCTACAGGTAGCTTTAGGTGAACACTGTGCAGAGCTCGCAAAAAAATAACTTGTAGCTTATTTAGCTGCCTGCGGTAGTGATAGGATCAGGAAAACACCACCAACCTTTTACAGGTAGCTTTAGGTGAACACTGTGCAGAGCTCGCCAAAAAATAACTTGTAGGTTTAGCTGAACACTGTGAGGAGGACGCATTACACTAACTTGTAGCTTTAGCTGAACACTGTGCAGAGGTCGCACTACACTGACTTGTAGTTTTCGCTGAACACTGTGAGGAGGACACACTACCCTAACTTGTAGTTTTAGCTGAACACTGTGAGGAGGACGCACTAACTTGTAGCTTTAGCTGAACACTGTGCAGAGGTCGCACTACACTAACTTGTAGTTTTAGCTGAACACTGTGAGGAGGACGCACTGCACTAACTTGTAGCTTTAGCTGAACACTGTACAGAGGTCGCACTACACTAACCACTTACTTGTAGTTTTAGCTGAACACTGTGAGGAGGACGCACTAACATGTAGCTTTAGCTGAACACTGTGCAGAGGTCGCACTACACTAACTTGTAGTTTTAGCTGAACACTGTGAGGAGGACGCACTACACTAACTTGTAGCTTTTGCTGAACACTGTGCAGAGGTCTCACTACACTAACTTGTAGTTTTAGCTGAACACTGTGAGGAGGACGCACTACACTAACTTGTAGCTTTAGCTGAACACTGTACAGAGGTCGCACTACACTAACTTGTAGTTTTCGCTGAACACTGTGAGGAGGACGCACTACACTAACTTGTAGCTTTAGCTGAATACTGTGCAGAGGTCTCACTACACTAACTTGTAGTTTTAGCTGAACACTGTGAGGAGGACACACTAACTTGTAACTTTAGCTGAACACTGTGCAGAGGTCGCACTACACTAACTTGTAGTTTTAGCTGAACACTGTGAGGAGGATGCACTACACTAACTTGTAGCTTTAGCTGAACACTGTGCAGAGGTCGCACTACATTAACTTGTAGTTTTAGATGAACACTGTGAGGAGGACACACTACACTAACTTGTAGCTTTAGCTAAACACTGTGCAGAGGTCGCACTACACTAACCACTAACTTGTAGTTTTAGCTGAACACTGTGAGGAGGACGCATTAACATGTAGCTTTAGCTGAACACTGTGCAGAGGTCGCACTACACTAACTTGTAGTTTTAGCTGAACACTGTGAGGAGGACGCACTACACTAACTTGTAGCTTTAGCTGAACACTGTGCAGAGGTCTCACTACACTAACTTGTAGTTTTAGCTGAACACTGTGAGGAGGACGCACTACTCTAACTTGTAGCTTTAGCTGAACACTGTGTAGAGGTCGCACTACAATAACTTGTAGTTTTAGCTGAACACTGTGAGGAGAACGCACTACCCTAACTTGTAGCTTTAGCTGAACACTATGCAGAGGTCACACTAAACTAACTTGTAGCTTTAGCTGAACACTGTGAGGAGGACGCACTACCCTAACTTGTATCTTTAGCTGAACACTGTGCACTACACTAACTTGTAGTTTTAGCTGAACACTGTGCAGAGGTCGCACTACACTAACTTGTAGTTTTAGCTGAACACTGTGAGGAGGACGCACTACACTAACTTGTAGCTTTAGCTGAACACTGTGTAGAGGTCGCACTACAATAACTTATGCCGCGTACACACGGTCGGACTTTCCGGCATACTTGGTCCGGCGGACCAGAGTGTGCCGGACAATCCGCCCGTGTGTGGGCGGCGGCGGACTTTTCCGGCGGACTTCTTCCCAAAAGCCCGCCGGACCTAGATTTAAAGAAAGTTTCAAATCTTTCCGTCGGACTCAGTTTCGGGCGGAAAGTCCGCCCGTGTGTGTGCTGGTCCGACGGAAAGCCCGCTCGTGTGTAGGCTGGTCCGACAGACCAAATACGACACGAGGGCAGGGTATTGCATCTCGCGCTCGCTGCAATAGGAAAAACAAATCTTCCTATTGCGGCGAGCGCGGGGCATACCAGGCCCTTAGGTCTGGTATGGATTATAAAGGGGAACCCCTACGCCGAAAAAACGGCGTGGGGCCCCCCTAAAATCCATACCAGACCCCGATCCGAGCACGCAGCCTGGCCGGTCAGGAAAGGGGGTGGGGACGAGCGAGCGCCCCCCCCCCTCCTGAACCGTACCAGGCCGCATGCCCTCAACATGGGGGGTGGGTGCTTTGGGGGAGGGGGGCGCCCTGCGCCCCCCCCCCCCAAAGCACCTTGTCCCCATGTTGATGAGGACAAGGGCCTCTTCCCGACAACCCTGGCCGTTGGTTGTCGGGGTCTGCGGGCGGGGGCTTATCGGAATCTGGGAGCCCCCTTTAATAAGGGGGCCCCCAGATCCCGGCCCCCCACCCTATGTAAATGAGTATGGGGTACATGGTACCCCTACCCATTTACCTAGGAAAAAAGTGTAAGTAATAAAACACACTACACAGGTTTTTAAAATATTTTATTAAACAGCTCCGAGGGGGGGGATCTTCCTCCGGCTTCGGGGGTCCCTCCGCTTCATCTTCTCCCGGCGTCCGGTTGGTTCTTCTCCGCTCTCCGGCCTCTTCTCCTGGTGTCGCAGGTCTTCGGCCGGCCCCCTCCGCTGTCTTCATGTAGCTCTATTGCAAGCGGAGGTCCGGACTTCTTGGCTTCTTGGCTTCTTGGCTTCTTGGCTTCTCTTCTCTTCTCTTCTCTTCCCCCAGATGTTGACACGACGCTCTCTCCGGCTGGACTGGTCTCTGAGGGCTGCGTTGTGACTTATATAGGCGGAGACCCCGCCCCCATATGATGTCACAGTCCCAGCATGCGCAGAGGTCGAACTACACTAACTTGTAGTTTTAGTTGAACACTGTGAGGAGGACACACTACACTAACTTGTAGCTTTAGCTGAACACTGTGCAGAGGTCTCACTACACTAACTTGTAGTTTTAGCTGAACACTGTGAGGAGGACGCACTACACTAACTTGTAGCTTTAGCTGAACACTGTGCAGAGGTCGCACTACACTAACTTGTAGTTTTCGCTGAACACTGTGAGGAGGACGCACTACACTAACTTGTAGCTTTAGCTGAATACTGTGCAGAGGTCTCACTACACTAACTTGTAGTTTTAGCTGAACACTGTGAGGAGGACGAACTAACTTGTAGCTTTAGCTGAACACTATGCAGAAGTCGGACTACACTAACTTGTAGTTTTAGCTGAACACTGTGAGGAGGACGCACTACACTAACTTGTAGCTTTAACTGAACACTGTGCAGAGGTCGCACTACACTAACTTGTAGTTTTAGCTGAACACTGTGAGGAGGACGCACTACACTAACTTGTAGCTTTAGCTGAACACTGTGCAGAGGTCACACTACACTAACCACTAACTTGTAGTTTTAGCTGAACACTGTGAGGAGGACGCACTAACATGTAGCTTTAGCTGAACACTGTGCAGAGGTTGCACTACACTAACTTGTAGTTTTAGCTGAACACTGTGAGGAGGACGCACTACACTAACTTGTAGCTTTAGCTGAACACTGTGCAGAGGTCGCACTACACTAACTTGTAGTTTTAGTTGAACACTGTGAGGAGGACGCATTACACTAACTTGTAGCTTTAGCTGAACACTATGCAGAGGTCTCACTACACTAACTTGTAGTTTTAGCTGAACACTGTGAGGAGGACGCACTACACTAACTTGTAGCTTTAGCTGAACACTGTGCAGAGGTCTCACTACACTAACTTGTAGTTTTAGCTGAACACTGTGAGGAGGACACACTACACTAACTTGTAGCTTTAGCTGAACACTGTGTAGAGGTCGCACTACAATAACTTGTAGTTTTAGCTGAACACTGTGAGGAGGACGCACTACCCTAACTTGTAGCTTTAGCTGAACACTGTGCAGAGGTCACACTAAACTAACTTGTAGCTTTAGCTGAACACTGTGAGGAGGACGCACTACCCTAACTTGTATCTTTAGCTGAACACTGTGCACTACACTAACTTGTAGTTTTAGCTGAACACTGTGCAGAGGTTGCACTACACCTACTTGTAGTTTTAGCTGAACACTGTGAGGAGGACGCACTACACTAACTTGTAGCTTTAGCTGAACACTGTGCAGAGGTCGCACTACAATAACTTGTAGTTTTAGCTGAACACTGTGAGGAGGACGCACTACCCTAACTTGTAGCTTTAGCTAAACACTGTGCAGAGGTCACACTAAACTAACTTGTAGCTTTAGCTGAACACTGTGAGGAGGACGCACTACCCTAACTTGTAGCTTTAGCTGAACACTGTGCACTACACTAGCTTGTAGTTTTAGCTGAACACTGTGCAGAGGTTACTAACTTGTAGCTTTAACTGAACACTGTGAGGAGGACGCACTACACTAACTGTAAATAGTCTAGCTGCCTGACTGTGGTACTAATAGGATCAAAAGAACACCAGCAATTTTCTTCAGGTAGCTGTAAATACTGTAACAAGACAAGCCTGCCTGTCAGTAGGAAGATAACAGGAACGGATCTAGCGAAACTGAATACAGTGTATGTATATATATATATATATATATATATATATATAACACCTGGGATGCATATATATACACAATACACTGTAAGTGCAGCTAACTCACTGACTGTCCTGCCTAATCTAGCTAACTCAAATGAAATGATACTGTCTCTCTGTCTCTGTCTCTCAACGCCGGAACACACTACACAGGGCTGCCGTGTAGGCGGCCTTATATAGTGTGGGGCGTGTTCTAAACCCCCTGAGCCATAATTGGCCAAAGCCACCCTGGCTTTGGCCAATTACAGCTCTCTCTACCGACGGCACTGTGATTGGCCAAGCATGCGGGTCATAGTGCATGCTTGGCCAATCATCAGCCAGCAATGCCGCAGTGAATTATGGGCCGTGACGCGCCACACAAATTTGTCGCGAACGGCCCATATCGTTCGCAATTTGGCGAACGGGCGAACAGACGATGTTCGAGTCAAACACTCGAAGCTCATCCCTAGTGATAATAAAAAAAAAAAGTAATACATGCAGCTTAACAATCTTTAAATGTGCTGGCTACATTCGTTTTCTTTTTATTTATGATTTTCCTTTATTTTCACATGGTGATCTGGCCAGTAACACACTTTTTAGCTTAGGGTGTCTCCAATCCACTGGAGGAGCACCGGAGGAGCAATGGAGACACCATTGAACAGCTGCATGCCTAATCTGGGGAGAAGGTAGGTGCATACTATATATACAGTACAGATCCAGCTGTTCTCTCTTCCCCTGTTCTATTTAAAAGATACACATGTTATCTGTTCTCCTATTCCATATTTAGAGCCACCTAGGGTGGATCCACCTCATACATTTAAAACCAAACACATATCAATTACACAGGTTCTGGGGCCAATTTAATGCAGGTATGGCACTAAATATATTTAATTTCCACATTTAAGCCACAGAACCTGTGTAATTAATATGTGTTTAGTTTTAAAGGGATGAGGTGGCAACCCTAGATCCACCAGATCTTTTCTCCCCTATTCTATATAAAGATCCACCTGTTCTCTCTTCCCCTGTTCTATGATCCACCTGTTCTCCCTTACCCTGTTCTATATATATAGATCCACCAGTTGCCTCTTCCCTATTCTATATATAATTCACCTGTTCTCTTTCCCCTGTTCTATAGGTAGATCCACCTGTTACATTTTCCCCTATTCTATATATAATCCACCTGTTCTCTCTTCCCCTGTTCTACAGTATATGTAGATCCAACTGTTACCTCTTCACTATATATATATATATATATATATATATATATATATATATATACACACAGTATTTCACATTTTTGTAAATATTTTATTATATCTTTTCATGTGACAATACTGAAGAAAATGACACTTGCTATAATGTAATGTAGCGAGTGCACAGCTTGTATAACAGTGTACATTTTCTGTCCCCTCAAAATAACTCAACACACAGCAATTAATGTCTAAAAAGCTGGCAAGTTAAAATGTCCAAATTGGGCCCAATTAGCTATTTTCCCTCCCCTGTGTCATGTGCTAGTTAGTGTTACAAGGTCTCAGGTGTGCCTGGGGAGCAGGTGTGTTAAATTTAGTGTTATCGCTCTCACTGTCTCATACTGGCCACTGGAGGTTCAACATAGCACCTCATGGCAAAGAACTCTCTGAGGATCTGGAAAAAAATAATGTTGCTCTACATAAAGATGGCTTAGGCTATAGGAAGATTGCCAAGACCCTCAAACTGCACGGTGACCAAGACCATACAGTGGTTTAATAGGACAGGTTCCACTCAGAACAGGTCTTGCCATGGTCGACCAAAGAAGTTGACGTTGAAGTAGAGTACATCCCTCACATTTTTGTAAATATTTTACTATATCTTTTCATGTGACATAACAGTGTAAATTTGCTGTCCCCTCAAAATAACTCAACACAATATACATATATAAAATCAATGATTGTTTTCACACTGGGGCGGTGTGCTGATGGGGAGCAGCATTTTGTGAGCATGTTTTGAGCGCTAAAAAAAGCACCTCAAAATGGTTCTTGAAACAGTTTTTGAGCCACGTGACCTTCAAAAAAACGCACCGCTAACGTCTCAAAAGCGATTGAAAAGCACTTTAAAAGCGCCTGAAAAGCGTTTGGCATTTTATGGACAGTTTTCAAGCGCCTCAGTATGAAAGGGCTCTTATACATAAAGGTGGGCACATACTGCATGTGACAACAATCCTCCGTATTCTTAGTATCTTATACTAAGAAGAACATTTTGCAAAAACCTACCAAATCTTCGAAAAGCATGTGGGGAACATTATGGTGTTATGGTCTGATAAGACCCAGATTGAACTTTTTGACAATAATTTCCAAAATTTTGTTTGGCACAAAACCAGCACTATGCATCCCCCCCCAAAAAAATAAAACTATACATACCCTCAATGAAGGATGGTGGTGGCAGCATTATATTTTGGGGCTATTTTTCTTCAGCTAAATTTGGAGTTTTAGTCAAGGTGGAAGGACATATCATCAGTTTCAAATATCAGTCAGTTTTGGCACAAAACCTTGAGGCCTCTGCTAAACAGCTAATGATGAAGATACATTTCACCTTCAACATGACAACAACCCAAAGCATACCTCCAAATCAACAAAAGAGTGGCTTCACGAGTAGAAGACCAAAGTTTTGGAATGGCCCTGCCAGATCCCAGTTGTGAATCTGATTGAAAATCTGTGGGGTGACCCGAAAAGGGCTGTGCACAGGAGAAGCCCTCACAAGCATTTTTTTCTGCCCAAAAGCTCCTCTCCTGAGCATGCTGGTGATGTTTTTTTTTCTGCCTGTAAACACTCCTCTTTTAGTACACCTATAAACACGTATGTGTACATGGACACATAGGCTAACATAAAGGTGTGTTTACAGGCAAAAAAATTATATATATAGGAGTGAGTGGTGGAGCGTGTGCTCTCCCCCCAGTCTCAGTCCTGATGCTGAATTAGCGCTGTATACTGGATTAAGTTTACCCTGTGTTGCCACACCTCTACGACCCCTCTGCTCCTACCTGTGGATGCTCGCTGTCTTTTGTGTGAGGGGGTGCTTGCTCTGTTTGGCAGTGGAGGTGGGTGAAATGCTCCGGAGATCCAGCGGCGTCGCCGTGCTGTGGAGGAAGAGTCCGGACGAGGTATTGCCTCAGCGTCTGAGTGCCCGGTGACGTCTCGCAGGCATCGCGAGAGACTGAACAGAGCGAGCGAGCCTGAGACAGTGGAGGGGGAGATCAGCAGCGGCCGCATCAGGTACGCATCGCCGTAGCAACAAGTGGCGGGAGCGGAGCGGAGAAACTCCTGGTGGAAGATCTCGGGCTTGGATCTTTACTTTGTGTGGCTCCGGGGACGGAATAGGAGCAAGGTAAAGGAAGTGAAACTTTAAAGATTTTAATACCCCTGAAGTACAAGTGTTTGTGATCACTGCTGCAAGGTGCAAGGTGCTGTGGGTCTACTTTCACTATTTGTAAAGATTGGACATTCCAATTGAAGGGGTACTTTCTGACACACTATCTTTCCTGCCTAGTTAAGTTAATTTAGCCTGCTACTTATCTTAAACTTACGATGACTAGGAAAAAGGGGGAGGGTCAGCATCAACTGGCCCAGGAGAATTCATTCACACAGTCTACCCGCTCAGTTAAGGAGAAAGGGAATCAAAACGTATCTGCATCAGCAGCTGAAGCAAAATTAGAAAAATTTGCACATACGCCCTCGCAGTCCCCTGTTAAGAGCAATCAAGTGCCCCCAGGGAAGGTGCTGGCAGGAGGTCCTGGAGATAGAGATAGAAAGAGTCTGGGGAAAGGGGCTGACAACCCAGCGGCTAACACGAGAGCAGTAAATAAGAAAAGCCCTGAGAGGGGTCATCCAGGGGTGATCACGGATACTACTCATAATTTAAATATAGCCGGTGATCAGGAGCCTACCCTAAATGAAGTACTGTGTGCAATAAATGTCTGCAGTAGCTTGCTGAGCGAGATGTGCGTGGAATTAAGAGGCCTTAAGGAAGAACTCAGCAGCATTAGACAAGAGTTTCAGAAAATAGTGGAGAGAATTAATGGTCTGGAGGAAAGGGTTAACCAAGTAGAAGATATTGTATTTCCAATGCGGGAGGACTTTTAAAAAATGCAAGCCCAATTAGATGCTAACAAACTCAAAATGGATGAATGGGAGAATAGGTCGCGAAGACAAAAGGTGAGAGTAATGGGTCTCCCGGAGAAAAGTGAGGGCTCTTGCCCCGAAGAATTTATGGAAAAATGGCTTAAAGAGGTTTTTGGAGCTGAGACTTTCTCACAGCTTTTTTCCATTGGGAGAGCACATAGAGTGTCTTCTAAGCCCGCATACTCAGGAGGCTGCCCCAGACTGATGATAATGAGGTTTTTTAGTTTCAAAGACAAGATGAAGGTGCTGCAGAGAGCAAGAGAAAAAGGGGACATTTTTTATAATGGGGTTAGAATATCGATCTACCCAGACTATTGTCCGGATTTGCAAAGAAGAAGAGCAGGCTTTTTAGATATTAAACGAACTTTACGGAACCTTAACATACCATATGCGCTTTTATATCCAGCGCGGCTGCGAGTTGTGGCTTTAGGGTCAACTCATTTTTTTGAATCAGCTGGTGGGGCCATGGAAGGGCTTGAAGAGAATAAAAAGAACTTATAAAGATGAAAGCCGATAGTATATGTGTAATGCAGGGTTTTTTTTTTTTTTCTTGCAGCAGGGACCGGGAGGGAGAGGAGCGGTTTGGTGTAGTTGATGATGAGAGTAACATTAAGATTGTGGTTGGAGGTTTTCTTGACTCTCGTGGTAACAGGGTCTCAGGGGATGAGGGAAGGGGGGGTGGGAGGGGCGTGAAGGGATTGATAGTTAGGATAAATGATTTACACTTAGGGTGGGGGGTAGGGGAATGGATGGATTTGGTTGAGGAGGATAGTAAGGTCACGAGGAAGGCCCCTAGGGCAGGCCAAGATAGGCAACGGGGTGTGAAGAAGGGCTCATCTGTAATAAGGGTTAAAAACTATAGAACACTGTTAATAAAAGTTGTGATGTTGAAAGAAATGATGAATAAGCACTTAAATTACACAAAGATAAGAAAGAAAATGAAAGTAACACTGGATAGTGATGGGGGAGGGGGGGAGGAAGCGGGGGTGTTCCCAGTTCCCCCTTTTACAATATTAACACTTATGGTCGTACTTGGGGTCACTGTTGATTTGATGCAGAATGCCAATGGCTTGCTGGGAAGGAGGGCACTTGTGTTAGAATGGTTTTGTTATAATAGAGGATGGAAATTTTTCTTTCTTTTCTCCTTTTTATATAATAGCGTTGTATTAGTGCAGTTTCTTCCCTCGGCCCTGATGTTCATGTCGCTAAATAGGGAGTTAATTTTTCCCTGGTCCTTCTATTTCTGGTATTTTTTTATGTTAGTTGTTTTATGCAGCCCAGAACATTTGGTATAAGCTCCTGGAACATCAGGGGGATGAGTGATCCTATTAAAAAAGCCACCATATTTTCGGAACTGGAATCTTGTAGGACTGAATTGATATGCCTGCAGGAAACGCATTTGACCGACGAGACTAAATTACAAATTAGAAATAAAACATTTCAGACACAATACCATTCAGTGTACTCCTCTTACTCAAGAGGAGTGAGTATATTGGTCAAGAGAGGGTTGATGTTTTCCTGCAGGGATGTCAGTATTGATAGGTTGGGCTGTTTTATCTTTATGTATTGCTTGATTGAGGGTAGGCCTTTTGTTATAGTAAATTTGTATATCCCTCCCCCATTTAGGATGGATATCCTGCTCCAGCTGGTAGGGTATATGGAGGATAAAAAAGAGGTGCCTGTTATTGTAGTGGGGGACTTTAATGCCGTGTTGAATAACAGGATAGATAGGTTCCCCCCCGGGCCTGATGGGAGTAGGGTGTCTGAGGGCCGGCTGGCTCAGTTTCTTGAGGAGATTGGGTGGTGTGACCTATGGAGAGCCCGCTTTCCTAATGTACAACAATATTCTTGCTTCTCGGGGTCCCACCACACTCTCTCCCGTATTGACCTGGCTATCGGTAACCAAGAAATCCAGCCCTTAATAAGGAAAATTGAATACCGACCAAGAGGGGTGTCAGATCACTCACCACTGATAGTAACAATAGCTGTGCAGGACAGTAGTAGTCAGAGGATGTGGTCACTAAATCCAATATGGTTGGGGATAATAGGGAATAGAGATGAAATAAATGTAAGACTAAGAGAGTTTATTGTACACAACGCAGGATCAGCGTCGGAAGGGGTGGTCTGGGATTCCTTAAAAGCATATCTTAGAGGGCTTCTGATTCAACAGATATCAAAAGTGAAGAAACAAACAAGGGTAAGGGGTGAGATTATTAGAGAGGAGGTGTTGGCATCAGAGAGAAAGTATGTGGCAGATCCAAGTCCGGAAAATCAAGAATGTTGGGTAAGGAAGCAACAGGAATATAAAATGGAAAATTTTAGAATAGCAGAATATAGGAAACTCTTCCAGAGACAGAGGAGTTTTGGGGAGGGAGAAAGTGTGGGCCGGATACTGGCCATACTGGCCAGCACTAATTCTCGCCCCTCAATAATTCCGTTAATTAAGACTACAGAAGGGGAAATTTCGTCAGATCCTGGGGTAAAAAGGGAAATGTTTTTTAAATTCTACAGTGAGTTATATAGATCACGACACTGTTTAGAAAGGGGAGAGATGGAGAAATTCTTGGAAGGAATTAAGCTACCGACTCTATCGGCCATAGATAGGAACAGCCTGGATGCTTCTATAACATCTGAGGAAATATGGCAAGCTATAACAGATATGCCTAATCGGAAAGCTCCAGGTCCAGATGGACTGCCAGCTAAAATTTACAAACAATATGGGGAGGTGTTGGTCCCAGAGCTTCTGAAGACACTGAGCTGGTCGGCTGCTGTTGGTAGATTGCCGTCCTCGATGTCAGAAGCAACCATAGTGTTAATCCAGAAGGAAGAGAAAGATCAATTAGACACATCCTCATATAGACCAATTTCACTGCTGGGTTCTGATGTTAAGATTTTGGCAAAAGTCCTGGCAGCTAGGCTAAATAAGTGTATTACTACTCTGGTTCACCCAGATCAATCTGGGTTTATACAGAATAGATCTACTAGCAAAAATATTAGAAGGACATATCTGAACCTTCAGACCCCGGTTGAGAACACAGGCTCCAAAGCTGTTTTGTCCTTGGATATTGCCAAGGCATTTGACACTCTGGAATGGGGATACCTATGGTGGGTTCTGGAGAGGTACGGTTTTGGTCCGCTATTTATTAATTGGCTTAAAATATTATATCAGCACCCTAATGCCAGATTAAAAATTAACAACGTATACTCGCAGAGAATATCCATTGGGAGGGGAACAAGGCAGGGGTGCCCGCTATCACCCCTGCTGTTCGCCCTGGCAATGGAGCCTTTTGCGGAGGCTGTGAGAAGCCCTCCCAGCTTACAGGGATTCAAGAGGAAAGAGGGAGAGAAAAGAATAGCATTATACGCCGATGATGTCTTATTATTTTTGGGGGACACAGGGCCTTCATTAGTAAAAGCAATGCAGCTGGTGGAAGGATTCGGGAGGGTCTCGGGGCTGATGGTCAACTGGGAGAAGTCGATACTTCTCCCGATTGACTCGACCAGTGGCTCTCTCCCCCAGGGGATACCCCATCTCAAAATAGTGGAAAAGTTAAAATATTTGGGTATAGTGTTATCTAGTATCCCAAATCAATATATTAGAGATAACTTAGCTCCACTTTTAGAAAGATTCAAAGGGAAGAAGGACATCTGGTGTCAGCACCCCTTGTCTGTAGCGGGCCGAGTAAACCTGGTCAAGATGATTTGGATGCCACAGCTAATGTATATACTCCACAACTCTCCGGTTTGGATCAGTAGAGATTGGTTTGTTAAAATAAACTCTCTCTTTCGAGAGTTAATATGGAGGAAGGGTCAGGCCAGGATTAGCCTTCAGACACTACAGCGTCCCACTAGGGAGGGGGGCTTGGCGGTTCCTCATCCATATAAGTACTTCCTGGCTGCACAGACACAACATTTGGGAAGGTGTGAACATAGGGGAGAGGTGAACATTAGTAGGGAAATTATGTTATCAGGCAATCCACATAAATCTTTAGCAGGGGCATTGGAGGCCGGGTCCCTCCGCTGTGCGCTACCAACATATAAGCTGGTTACAAAAAATTTGGCAGGCAGTGAAGACTGAGATGGGGTATAAGGGCTTTACGGAGTTCTCACCTATATGGAACAATGGGCAGTTGAAGGAGCTATACTCTATAGGAAAAAATAGGTTGTGGGAAGGGTGTGGTTTAGTTTGGCTGGCCCAACTGTTTACTGATAATGTCTTAAAGTCTTTTACGGAGACGAGAGTTTGGAATCCCAAAGGAAACATTTTATTATTACCTCTAGATCAGGCATGCTTTGGATAAACAATTTAAGACTAAGGCATTGAAATGGTGTAAAGCTCCACTTCTCAATAGAGTAGTATGGACAACTAGCTTTAAGGGCTTGATATCAGGGATTTATGGACAACTGATAGCCAGAATGACAAGTTTACAAATGCTTGTGCACACCAGGGAGGGGTGGGAGGCGGATGTGGGGGAGATAACGGAAGTGGAATAGGATATTGGCACTTGGCCCACTGGTGTCGGTCTCTCTGTCGCAGCGGGCTTCGCACCTCTTGCTGGTGCATAGAGCCTATTATACCCCCAAGAAGTTGTATAGATTCAGTCGCAGATCAGATGACAAATGCCCCAGATGTCTCGAGACGGCTGATCTCATACACATGATGTGGAGATGCCCGAAACTAGCAAGATACTGGACCGAGATCCTGAACATTATTGAAACCAGGCTTGGGATAAGACTGGAACCTGAGGCCAAGACTTGTGTGCTGGGGCTAATTAGACAGAATATTGGGAATAGGTATAAAGTTACGGCAGTGGTAAGATGCCTTTACCAAGCGAGGAAATTGATAGCGCAATCCTGGTTGTCAGCGGCCCCCCCTACCCCGGAGGATTGGGTTAGAACAATGAACGTATTGGTGAGAACAGAGAGGACAACTTATAAGAGGAAGAGGAAGCTACAGGAAGTTCAGGAATATTTGGGAGCTACTGTATGGATCCAGGGACTGAGCAACGACCTGGGGAACTTGTAAGGTGGGCTTGAAGGAAATCTGGGGCCCTGAATGTATGAAAGGTAGAGAAAGTTGAACTGTAATAGAGGAAATATCTTTCAACTTTATACCAGGTTAATATGGGCTGTTAGTTTAGTTTAATTTGATAGAGCCAAAGGGTTGGGGGTGGGGGGCGGGAATTGGGGATATAGGGGTGGGGGGGCTATGGGTAAGTTAAAAAGGTATGATTCTGATAATATATGTTTTCTGATGGTGTATTGTTCGGCTTTTGAGATGATCTTATACTAAATGACCTGCCTATTTTTTGTACTTGTATACTTTGGAAAATTAATAAAAAGGATTTAAACAAAAAAAAAAAAGAAAAATTATATATATATATATATATATATATATATATATATTAATAAATATACAGTATCTCACAAAAGTGAGTACACCCCTCACATTTTTGTAAATATTTTATTATATCTTTTCATGTGACAACACTGAGGAAATTAGACTTTGCTACAATGTAAAGTAGTGAGTGTACAGCTTGTATAACAGTGTAAATTTGCTGTCCCCTCAAAATAATTCAACACACAGCCATTATTGTCTAAACCTCTGGCAACAACAGTGAGTACACCCCTAAGTGAAAATGTCCAAAGTGGGCCCAAATATTCAATATTTTGTGTGACCACCATTATTTTCCGGCACTGTCTTAACCCTCTTGGGCATGGAGTTCACAAGAGCTTCACAGGTTGCCACTGGAGTCCTCTTCCACTCCTCCATGACGACATCATGGAGCTAGTGGACGTTAGAGACCTTGTGCTCCTCCACCTTCTGTTTGAGAATGTCCCACAGATGCTCACTAGTGTTTAGGTCTAGAGACATGCTTTGCCAGTCCATCACCTTTACTCTCAGCTTCTTTAGCAAGGCAGTGGTCATCTTGGAGGTGTGTTTGGGGTCATTATCATGTTGGAATACTGCCCTGCGGCCCAGTCTCTGAAGGGAGGGGATCATGCTCTGCTTCAGTATGTCACAGTACATGTTTGCATTCATGGTTCCCTCAATGAACTGTAGCTCCCCAGTGCCGGCAGCACTCATGCAGCCCCAGACCATGACACTCTTACCACCATGCTTGACTTTAGGCAAGACACACTTGTCTTTGTACTCCTCACCTGGTTGCTGCCACACACGCTTGACACCATCTGAACCAAATACGTTTATCTTGGTCTCATCAGACCACAGGACATGGTTCCAGTAATCCAAGTCCTTAGTCTGCTTGTCTTCAGAAAATTGTTTACAGGCTTTCTTGTTCATCATCTTTAGAAGAGGCTTCCTACTGGGACGACAGCCATGCAGACCAATTTGATGCAGTGTGGGGCCTATGGTCTGAGCACTGACAGGCTGACTCCCCACCCCTTCAACCTCTGCAGCAATGATGGTAGCACTCATACATCTATTTCCCAAAGACAACTTCTGGATATGACGCCGAGCACGTACACTCAACTTCTTTGGTCGACCATGGCGAGGCCTGTTCCGAGTGGAACCTGTCCTGTTAAACCGCTGTATAGTCTTGACCACTATGCTGCAGCTCAGTTTCAGGGTCTTGGCAATCTTCTTACAGCCTAGGCCATCTTTATGTAGAGGAACAATTCTTTTTTTCAGATCCTCAGAGAGTTCTTTGCCATGAGGTGCCATGTTAAACTTCCAGTGACCAGTATGAGAGAGTGAGAGCGATACCACCAAATTTAACATACCTACTCCCCATATACACCTGAGACCTTGTAACACTAGCGCGTCACATGACACCAGGGAGGGAAAATGGCTAATTGGGCCCAATTTGAACATTTTAACTTAGGGGTGTACTCACTTTTGTTGCCAGTGGTTTAGACATTAATGGCTGTGTGTTGAGTTATTTGGAGGGGACAGCAAATTTACACTGTTATACAAGCTGTACACTCACTACTTTCCATTACACTACTTTACATGGCAAAGTGTTATTTCTTCAGTTTTGTCACATTAAAAGATAGAATAACATATTTACAAAAATGTGAGGGGTGTACTCACTTATGTGAGATACTGTATATACATATAAAGATTAGGGGTTAGAGTTTGGGTTAGGGGTTCATTTTTTATTGTCGCATTATCGTTTTTTTATTTTGTTAGGGTTAGAGTGTTAATACTACTAAATAAATGTAAAATTAATATGAAAATAAATAAAAATAATCATGAATAAATAATAAATACAATAAATTAATACTATGTAATAATAAATAATTAAATAAATAACCCCTAACCTTTACCCCTAAGGCTTAAAAAAATAAAATAATATTAATAAATTAATAATCAATAAACACTCTAACTTTATTACTACTGCTACTACTACTACTACTACTAATAATAATAATAATAATAGATTATTATTATTATTATTATTATTATTATTATTATTATTATTATTATTATTATTATTATTATTATTATTATTATTATTATTATTATCATTATTTATAATAATGTTATTGTTATTATTATTATTAATAATAATAATAATAATAATAATTTATTTTTCTGTTCGGTTTTGGGTGTTTATTTATTACTATTGTCTTTTTCTTATTATTAGCAATAATAATAATTTATTTAATATTGTTTAAGGTTAGGGGTAATTATTATTTATTTATTATTACATATTAGTAATTTATTTTATTTATTTAAGATGATATTTAGTTATTTGTGTATTTATTTAACATTTATTTATTCCTATATTTCTACTATTTTCTTTTACATTTTTGTGCTACCATTCATTTCTATCGGGGTAAAAACGCACCAAAAACACACAAATCTGCCCAATTTGAGGTACAAAAAAGCTCCAGAACTTTTTTGAGCTTCAGGCGTTTGGCTTCAGGCGATTTGGAGTGAAGATGTGAGATGTGGAGATGTGAAACATCTCTATAGAGAATAATTCATTTTTTTCTCTTCCAGAATTTTCGAGCTTCAAGCTACGAAATGCTGAGGTGTGAATGGGGCCTGAGTGCTCTGATGCTCCTATTTTTTGATACATTAAGACTGTTAAACCATACATAGACACAGCTGCTTGCCTTGGACCGTGGACTTTGTATTTATTTAGAAGTGTACAAGCATATTTATTTTAATGGCCTGCAAAAATCCATAAAGGCTATATTCTTTGAAATATTCAGAACATGCATACATTTTCTCCTGTGGAGTAACACAAACACTGACCTTGTTTGTTTGTACCAACGTCTGGCTCCATGTTTGTTTCTTATCAGACAGCAGCACATAGGAGCACTGAACCCTTGACATTGCACTCCTAAAAACAGAGGATAAAGCTTAATAATAGGCACCGTTCCCATGCCCTGGGCAAACTGAGGTGGGGGCTCTTGAAAAAAAAGGGGGAGTGATCATTTAAGAAGCAGATGCTCTTAGACTCGTAAAGAAAAGTGCTATAATCGCTGCACTGAATTGTGAGACACAATGCTTTGCTTGCCTAAACATTCTCTCAGTTCAGTAGCCTCATTTTATAGAATAGTAAGACATGGAAACTGATTCACATGTGTGCTCGGTAAAACAGTAGTCTTTTTCACATAGTGCGCTGTTTAGGCTTAGTAAAGCAAACACGATTTAGAACAACAGACAATCTGTTATAGATAGGATTTTTCCCCGCTATCGTTCATTTTACACCCCCGCCTTTGCACCTGCCTCAAAATTTGGCTTCATTTTGATACTCACAGAGGCATCAGCTTGCAGGGATGAACTGAAGAACTGAATGCCTCCCTCCAGTACAGCTTTTGTCGTGCCAGGCATTTAAGCAATGGTGCATACCAGTTTTAAGGATGGTATGCCTCTCGCTCCCTTTGTATGTCTGCCTTTATCTCTGCCACCCATTTTTGTCTTCTAGTTTCAATTTTTTTTTCCAAGAAACTGAAAAATAAATATTACTGATCTATCTATCTATCTATCTATCTATCTATCTATCTATCTATCTATCTATCTATCTATCTATCTATCTATCCTATCCTATCTATCTACATATCTATCTTCAAAGAAATATGGTTCAAACAATGCAGCTAAAAGATGCTACTGGAAATTAGTAGTGTATGCAAAATTGCAAGTTTTAAATATGCATAGTAATTTACATCTGATTTACGGCAATTTCTGTAGTCAGTAATTAAAGAAAAAATACACCAAAAGTGGAAGTTTTATTTACAGTGTAAATGTTTGTTTGCAAAATATCTGCTTTAAAGTGAATCAGTATTAGTTTCCATTTGTGGCTTTATCAGTTTATAATGATCTTTACAGTGAATGTTTTATTTATTTATTTTTTTTATTTGTTACAAGCGTATTTTTAAAGTGATTATAAATCTTCATTTTTTTTAAACTAAAATAACAAACGTGTCATACTTACCTGCTCTGTGCAGTGGGTTTGCAAAGAGCAGCCCTGATCCTACTTTTCTGGGGTCCCCCGCCGGCATACCAGGCTCCTCTTTTTCGGCGAGTGCCCCCCAAGGAACGTCACATTCCCTGGGGGCACCCATGCGTCCTCGCTCCCAAGCCCCCCAGTCTATGTCTATTGACACAGATGGGGTGAATCAGCCTGCTCCCCACTTCCTCGTCACGGTATTTGATTGACAGAAGTGGGAGTCAATGGTTGCTGCTGCTATCAATCTGCCCAATGAGGTGGAAGACAGTTGCGAGAGCCGCTGCTCTCGTGTACATCGCTGGATTGGATCAGGCTCAGGTAAGAATAAGAGGGGGGGAGGCGGAGGCTGGGGGACTCCTGCATTAAGGTAAAAAAAAAACTTCAGGCTTAGAATCACTTTAAGTTAATAGCCAGTTGACTACTTCTGTCAAAGTGTCACTCTATGTAAGAGGCACAATAACTCCAGCTCCCAACACCATTTTTTTGTAAACAATGTCAAGTAATCACTATAACATCATTGTGATCATGTGATTGAGAACCATGTTGATTGGTTTCTGATCAATGTATAACATCCAACTGCTGTCAGATACAAAAGTGTAACAGAACAAGCAGCCACACAAGTGCCAACATCTAGTTCTGCAACTGAATATTTATACATATATTCACAGCATGGGGCATGCTGCGAACATTTAAAGATAGTGTGCGGAAATGGGTCAAAGTAAGTGCAGTCCCCTCTGGTGATGCATTAGTGGCCCATTTGTGTGGCCTAACCTGCTGTTTTTATAATAAAACTACTTCTGGGACATTTATAAAGCAAACCTGTGTGTTTTTGCTGCACTCTGTACATTACTTGCTTCAAAACTCTGAAGCAAGCAAAGCCCAATTCATTCTGAGGACCGGAAAAAAAAGTGTTCAAGGGATGCAGGAAATCTTTCACATGACTTGAAACTGGTCAAGTGACAACACTGAACTTATCTTCTTGCTCTGGAGAGTCCCATGAACTATGCTTACCTTGATCATCAGATAGGGCCTCTATTTATGATTACAGGTATTACAGAGCACCAACAATTTATACAGCGCTTTACATATATATTGTACATTCACACCAGTTCTTGCCCTCAAGGAGCTTACAATCTAAGGTCCCTAAATCACATCCATACATACACATGCTAGGACCAATTTACTAAGCAGCATGTCTTTGGAGTGTGGTAGGAAACCCAAACAGGCACAGGGAGGACATGCAACTTACAGGCAGGTTGTGCCATGGTTGGGATTCAAACCGACAACCCTAGTGCTGCTTGAAGGAAGTCTTATCCTCTTCTTCCTCTTTACATGTGAAGATACAAGGAGGACACACTGCTGCTTCAGAAAGGAATAACCCAGAGGGAAGACATTTCAGAGGCCTCATATCAGTAGTTAGGCGATTTGTATCTGCTGTCCTCTAGTTGGTGACCCATTTTAAAATGTCATTGGCCTTACTATTCCTCATTGTTACCCACCATAAATGTTCTGTAACGCTGTCAATAAAAGTTTGTAGTATTTGGGGGAAATGATGTAATCCTTCTCCTGTACAATTTCCAGCTTTACATT
Organism: Lithobates clamitans; assembly: GCA_037952925.1. NCBI lineage: Eukaryota > Metazoa > Chordata > Amphibia > Anura > Ranidae > Lithobates > Lithobates clamitans. Next base: position 2,211,580 of record JBBGZY010000216.1, read on the forward strand.
CTGTTTGCATAGTTATGGCTTATAATTTTGTATTGCTCTTTGGAATGTGTACTATACAGTATAGAAAAAGCAGTTGAGCATGTAATAAAATCCTAATTGGGGAAAAGTCTTGTAGTTATAGCCTGTACTGCCTGTGACTTCATCATGGATAAGACATATTAATCAGCTTATTGTAGCTTTACATTATTAAACTATAATCTCCAGCCCGTCATGTAGTCAGAAATGCAAATACCACAAGCAAATGAGATGCTAATGGCAATATAGGTAAACTGTATTCTGAACCTTACTGATAACCTAAGTCAAATTTCTGCAAGCTATTGACAGGCTTCCAAGAATGTTATTCAATGTTTAGCAGACAACCTTTCATTGTTACCTTGATGAACATGACTAGTGTTTTTGTTGGTGTTTGGGCAAAAGTGAAAATTATCCCAAATATTGTGTATTTAGTTTGGGAACACCTGAACACAACAACTGTGATGTTTGCAGGAAAAATTGGCAGGCCATCCAATAATGCCCTGGGCCTCTGCAAAAGCCACTTCAGAGTGGGTAGGCCTTGCCCAAGGTAGCACTCACTTATGGTGGGTTCCACCAATTAACATAATAAATAGATAAAGAAAAACATAAATACATACATACACAAATACACAAACAAAACAAAAGAGACATTTTTAAGAAATACATTTAAACATTTCAAGCTTGATTTATTTTAAGACAACTTCAAGGGCCTTCTGCTTTTAAACTGAGGCCTGTGTCTTTTTTAGGGAAGATCTCTCCAAGGACCTTCTTCCACCTTCCACCTTCTCAGATACATGATACAAGACCAGAATTCTCTGACTAAAGTGCAATAATGCCCTTGCTATAGGTGCAGGAAATTTAAATACCTCCCAAAGCCTGATTGGAATACTCTCAGGACATTGCTAAGTGAGGCCTGGTCATTACTGCTCACCTCCACCATCACAAGAGTGAGCTTTTTCTTTGATTCAAACCCCCTCACATGCTCTTTCTTTCCCCTGATGTAGTAGCTCTGAGCTTAGAGTTTGAGACCTCACTCCTGTGATGGAAGAGGTGATCAGTAATGACTAGGCCTTTCTTAACAACGTCCTAGTAATGTCCTGAGAGTATTCCAGTCAGGCTTTAGGGGGTTCGTAAATGGCCTACACCTATAGCAAGGGCTATAAGTATAGTCAAAGCAACACAGTTTGTTTTTATCTACAGGTGCCACAGATTTGTGTATTTTCAACTATGCCCTCTCCCCACTGAGCAGTGCTTTTTAACACTATTTTTGCATTGGAATATCCTCATGACATTTTCCTGTGCCATTTTTACAACAATAGCTCACAAATTAGCCTTGAAAAAGTCCAGAAAAAAGATAGCAAGATTTGATAGTCTTCAATATGTTTGGCACTACTTAGGCCCCTTTCATCCATCCGTTTTCGGATGAAAAACGGACATACATGTATCCCTATGGGATAGCGGATGTCAGCAGATAAACATCCGATGACATCAGTCTCCGCTATGTTACGTTTCTGATGACGGAGAAAAACCCTACTTTTCCATCCATCTGCGGAACGGATTGGATGAAAATGGACTCTACGGTCCATCTTCATCCAATCCTCCATAGAGGAGAGCGGCGCTTTGACTGGTCAGTCCCTGAACATTGTGCAGAGAAAGACCTGTCATCTGCCTGCTCAGCGGGAATCGACGGAGCGATCCCCCACTAAGCAAAGCAGAGCCCGTACACGGACACGTCCATGTGAAAGGGCCCTTAAGGATTTGTGGATTTTCTGCTAGGTTTTCTGAACTTCATATGACTGGACATTGCCTGGTTCACTCATCCCTAACCAAAGGTTTGCTTTAAACAAGGTATACTTTAATTTTTTATACCAAGACAGCTGTTGCAATGCCAAGCAATGAAAATGGGGTGCCACATGCTACTTTTTAACCTGCAATTCCAGAGGACTAAAGCTCTAATTTTTGCCTGCCATGACAGATGCATACTGTGAAATCCACTTCTGCTATTAGCTTGTAACCTGTTTTCTCACAATATTGTAATGGGGGAGGGGGATTTAGGGGAGAAGACCAATGCATAGCTAATATTGCTTGCTAAACTGACAACAGTTGAACATTTTTTTAAATTTCTTACATCTTAGTTCTTGTTCTTTGTGTTTTAAACATGTGACATAATTTTAAACCTGTGTCAGTCCAGTTATGTATATGTCTGCAACCATTTCCCATTTCTCTTGTCTTGTCAAAGCCATTTAAAGTCTTACTAAATGCAGAGGCATATCTGACTTCCGGCAGGTAAGCTGCTCTCTCTCAGCGCTCTGTGAACGAAGCGAGATCCTGACCGAAATCCTGCTCAGCTATTAGTGCACTGAGCAACCTTATTCTGCCTACCAGGGTTGGAGACCCATCTCAGGTGGAGATGGTGAAGATCAGTAAAGACCGGACTGCGACTCCTGGGGTGAAACTGGCACACTTTGTCCATATGGCAACCCAAGATGGCGGATACAAAAATCAGTCTGGAGGCTCATCAAAGCAGGCAGATGATCAGGTCTGGGAGAAAGGAGGATTGGATCGGAGTGGTCATGGTCTCCTGCATTACCCACAGAAGACCCAGAAGCCATAGATCTCTTGGAGAGTCAGACTGATGACTCAGCTGAGCAGGTAAAGGAGCTGACACTCTCTCAGATTATGGTGGCCATTAAAACCTGTCAAGCCTGTCTCAATAATCAGGTAGTAAACCCAGGGGGGAATTTTCTTTGTTAAAAGATGATTTCTACAAGCTTAGACATCATGTCTCGAATGCTGAACAGTGCATAAGCAATGTTGAAGATAACTTACACCCTCTGTCTGCCTCCTTTAGAGACATTTTGGTGGAACATAAATCACAGGATGCTAAGATGGGAGACCTTGAAAATTGGCTTATAATGTACACTTTCTGGGCTTTCCAGAGGGCTTAGAAGGTAGGAACCCCGAGGAGTTTCTGACAGTGGATGAAGACATCCTTGGGCTAGACACCTTTTCACCATTGCTCGCCATTGAGTGTGCTCATTGGATTCCTCTTTGGGCCCCCCGTTTGGGAGGCTCCTGCTCACACATAGCCTACATTTTCAGTACAGCGAGACAGCCCCGCGAAAGGCTCGAGATTTGGAGAATTTAACATACAATAATAATGTTTTTACTATTTTAACTGACTTTTCAGCTGCAAAACAAACACAAAGAGCAGTCTTGTCTTCCAAAGTGTGAAGAAGTGTCCCTGGGAGTGCCATCTTCCCTACAGTATGCTGAACCCAGCCAGGTTGCTGGCGTTGAACAACAGCAGGGTGCAATTCTTCTCTATGCTGGCTGACAGCTGGCTTGACTGCCTTGGCAAATCCTGAACTTCTCCTCTATCTTTTGTTGTTATGTGAAATTGTTTTGCCTCTTAGACTTAAGGTCAAGTCTGCCAGCCTCCCATCTGCTTTCTACTTGGGTTCTCTGTTTATGGTTACAGTACTTCAGCAACTGCTCCTCCTCTGTGTCCGATAAGCTGTCATTTCTCATGCATGGAAATCAGTTTTGGGTGACTACACTGTTGCTACTTTTACACTTTTGAGCTTACTTCTTCTCGTCTGTGAGGACATGGAAGGATCCCTCCCAATTTATTTTGTTACATTGTTCAGGGTCAAAGCTCAAAGTACATTTGGGATTATGAACCGAGTGGGCAGGTTTGTATTACTGTTCTAATTTCTTGTTTTTCTATGCTGGTGTTAGGTACAAATGGTGCTATACACAGGTTTCAGGTATTTGTGGTATGTAATGTTCTCCTTAGATCCTTTGATTTCTCCCCCACTGGAGCTGGGACTTACTGCCCCCCCCATTATTACCTTTATACTTAAACACTAACAATTATTTAATGGAATGTCAGGGGGCTGAATTCAAAATCAAACGATCTTTAGTGTTTCAATTCATTCAGAAACTCAAACCTCACCTGATTTTTTTTAAGGAGACTCACCTCACTGGATCACTGGATAAATTACTGGCTCTTAAACGAGCATTTGTGGTTCATACTCTTCATTTCACCTACTTAAATTATGTTAGAGGGGTTACTGTTTTGATTACCAGGTCCTTTTGTTGCTCTCTTAAAATTTAGGCTGACAAAATGGCATTGGGTCATGTTTGAGATAACCTTTTTTCCGGTCAACTGGAATGCAGGTGGAGCCATTCCTATACCGGCCATTCCTATACAATATGTGCTGAACCTTATCTTTTTTGATGTAAGTGCAATACAACCTTATTTTTAAATAAAGGATTTGAATTATTGCACCATGAGAGTGTTTCTTCCTCTCCCTCTCTATATGGCAACACTGGAGCTTTGAATACACCATCTATATAAATATTAAATGGATGAAAGCAGCGGTTTGGATTCATTCTTGTGACCTCATGTACAACATCTTGGATTTCCCCATATGCCTAATTTGACTCCCTGTAATAGGGGTCAATTAAGTCTGGTGAGTGCAATGTGTGTCCGCAGGCGGGTGGAGAGGAACCTCACTGAGTAAGTTTATTCACGTGTGGAATTTATACATGGACTTCACAATTTTTTTTTAAATTCTTTTTATTATAAGAATATAAATTGAAATACAAAACAAAGCCTATTTGGCATACCCAGGCTTAGGTAAAAACACAGACATTAAAAGAAAAACAACAAAAGGTAAGGTGGTTGGTAACCAAGGCTTAGGAAATTGGAAGCGAGGTATCTGGGGTATGCCAAGTTAAAAGGGTCAGGTGGTACATTCCCTGCATACAGTATACATCTAAGCAGTAAACAGAAACAAAACAGAGTATCCTAAGAAGGGGTTGCCGAGGATCCGACAGTATCTCTGGACTCGGCCCAAATATCCCATACTTTGGAGAATTTTTTTGAACATCCCCTAGATTCATATGTAAATTTATACAGTGGGATCGCTTTCTTAACTATATTCTTCCAATAATCTAAGGTGGGGGGCTGGGTGGATTTCCATTTAAGGAGTATAGTCTTACGTGTATAAAACAATAGGAGGCCTATCAAAGTTCTTATAGATCGAGAGGTAGCTAGTAGGTGAACGAGACCTAAAATGCAAACATCAATTGATAGTAGTATTGCAATTGTGGCGACTGTGCAAATTCATCGGGAAACCGCTGTCCAGAATAATTTTATTCCAGGACATTCCCAAAAACACATGTAGGAAAGTGGCAGGGTCGACCGTACAGCGCCAACATTGTGAAGAGTGTGAGGGATAAATATTCCATAACCACTAAGGTGTGAGATATACTCTATGGAAAATCTTAAATTGGATTAATCTGTCTCTGGCTGATACTAAGCTTTGCATAGGGTAGTCCCAAACATCCTTCCAGTCTTCGGAATCTAACTCCGGGACTTCCTCTCGGGACTTCACAATTGTTATATATGTTTATAATTCAAATGAAGATTTTTTTGTTTTTGTTTTGTTTATTCTCTATGGTGATTTATGATATGTAATCGATGATATAAGAGCGTGGTTTCTTTGTTTCTTTTCACATTTTAGGTGTTTTTACACTTTACAACATGAAGCTCTTAATTGTAGTTTATTTGTTTTTTTGGTTATTGATTTGCATGGGTTTGGAACCTATTGGCTCCTTTATTTCTTTTAGAAGAGAACCTGTTAGAGTCTGCAAAAGAATTGAGACTGGTGCGGAGTATCACCTTCCAGCAGTATAACGACCCTAAACATACAGCCAGAGCTACAATGGAATGGTTTAGATCAAAGCATATTCATGTGTTAGAATGGCCCAGTCAAAGTTCAGACCTAAATCCAATTGAGACTCTGTGGCAAGACTTGAAAATTGCTGTTCACAGACGCCCCAGAGTCTTTGCTGAAGAGGAACTTTGGCAATCCCAGAAGTCATTACTTATGCCCTGTACACACGACCGGTTTTGTCGTCGGAATAAACTGAATAAACGGAGTTCTGACGGAATTCCGCTCAAGCTGTCTTGCATACACACGACCACACCAAATTCCGACCGCCCAGAACCCGGTGACGTACAACACGTACAACTTTACTAGAAACTCGAAGTTCAATAGCCAGTAGCCAATAGCTTCCATCTCGTACTTGCTTCAGAGCATGCGTCGTTTTTGGTGCGTCAGAACAGCATACAGACGAGCGTTTTTTTCCGATAGTAATTTGTTCCATCGGAAAAATATAGAACATGTTCTCTATATCTGAATTTTTGACAGAGAAAGTCTGATGGGGCATACACACGGTCGGAATATACAATGAAAAGCTCCCATCGGACTCTTTCTGTCAGAAATTCCGCTCGTGTGTACGCGGCATTAGATTCCTTTTCTTCTATGGTAGAAAAGCTATTTCCTCACAGTGGAAGGCACCAGATCCCCACAGGCTTTCATTTTGGATAAACCTTGTTAATAAGGCCTTACCTATGTATAACATTAACTATTTTGCTAAGGAATTTTACTTAAAAAGTTCAACAAAATTTGGTCAGGATAGGTGACTGCGGTATCCGGAGATATAGAGGATTACAGGTAAATTCCTTCTGTCTCACTTTGTATTTGTGATATGGCTTTATAATATTATGCTTGAGGTCTTGAGATGTATGACTTACCTTTTGATTCCATTACATTGTTTGGATCTGTTTACTTTTCTCTTTTGCATATTTCTTTTGATATACACCTTTGTACCTTATGTTGTAGTTTCACCAGCTGCTGTTTGTCTTTAGCACATATTTTTGATACATTCACATGAGTAGCCTATATTTGACTATGTACAGAATTTTTTTGTTGCACTGTATTTTGTGTTTTGTAATTTGTTCTGTCGATTGTATAACAGATGTCCCTGTAGATGTCCCATTAGGACGAAACGCGAGGTTCATCGCTCCCCACATTGCTTTTATTGATTGTGATCGCTTTTATTTTACTTTTTATGTTGGTTTCAATAAACCTACCTTTTTGACGTGCACCATTTGGAGCCCCCCTCTCTCTCCTTTTTTTTATACATCTATTTGGATGAGAGTGGTCATGGTGTACGTTTTGGATGAACTACCTTTCCAGGTTGGTTGTATCCATCAGGAAAGAACCATCTATCCGTGTATCAAAGCCTTTATGATTCGGTGTCGCTGACATCCGGGTCCAACTGCTCTGGTAAGGGTATCCTATCTAGAGGTCGACCGATATGGGTTTTTCTCTGGCCGATGCCGATATTTAGAAATCGCGGTGGTTGATGGCCGATATGTGATGCCGATTTTTTTGGGCCGATATATTAGGCCGATTTTTTTTTTCTTTTTTTTTCCCTTTATCTCATAAAATCTAACAGTTAGACCCCTTTCACACTGGGGCGTTTTTCAGGCGCTTTTGGGCTAAAAATAGCGCCTGTAAAGTGCCTGTAAAACGGCTCCCCTGCAGTCTCAGTGTGAAAGCCTGAGTGCTTTCACACTGAGGTGATGCGCTGGCAGGATGTTAAAAAAAAGTCCTGCAAGCAGCATCTTTGGAGCAGTGTATACCACCACTCCTGCCCATTTAAATGAATGCGCACCGCTGCCAAAGCGTTTCGGCAGAGGCGCTTCAGGGGCGCATTTAACCCCTTCCTCGGCTGCTAGATGGGTTATAAGCGCCCCGCTAGCAGCCGAATAGCGCCGCCGAATAGCGCCGCTAAAATGACGGTAAAGCGCCGCTAAGACTAGCAACGTTTTACCGTCAACGCATGCCCACTTTTACATTTAAACATTTATTAAACAAAACAAACCTCCAATCAGTTCACTTGTATGTAGAATTTAGATAAAAAAAATGTAAAAAAATATATCTTAAATATTAAATACACAAAAACAGGTAATCAAAACTTTTGGACGAAAAAAGTGGGCTAACTTTACTGCTTAGTTTTTTTTTAAATTTATTAGTGTATTTTTTTTTTTTTTAATTGCGTTTGAAAGACCGCTACGCAAATACCGTGTGACATAAAATATTGCAACAACCGCTATTTTATTCCCTAGGGTCTCTGCTAAAAAAATATATATATATATAATGTTTGGGGGTTCTAAGTGATTTTCTAGCAGAAAATACAGGATTTTTACTTGTAAGCAACAAATATCAGAAAAGATTTAGTCTTTAAATGGTTAAACTGAGAGCTTCTACACACAGAGTTCAGTTCATTCATAAGTGTAAACATTGTATCTGCCCAGAGGAGGAGAGAAGTCGCTTCACAGAAGATTTCAGCCAACTTGTATTGACTTCTATTATAGAAGTCATTTGCAAGTCGCGCTGAAGTTATATCGGCCTTTTTTATCAGCACAATCGGCCAATGCCGATTAAGTAAAAAACACCAAATATCGGCCGATATATCGGTCTACCTCTAATCCTATCTTATTTATTTTTTGGATTCACCTACTGTTGATGCTCCACACTGCACCCCGCACATTTGAAGATTATCATTTCGTTGTGGATTCTCACATAATTTCTTTGGACTCATGTTATGAGATTCTATAAACATTTTTTATTCTACATACATTTGTCCATTTTAATATGTTGGACTTTTGAACTTTTTGTGCATTTTTTATTGGTACACATACCTTGTTAGCGCTACATTTTTTTGCACCTTTCTTATATGAATTTTTGTCACATTTTTGTGTAGCTGCTGTTTATTTAGTCACATTTATTTGGATTATTTTTTGATATTTTGCGCAGTACCAGTTTATTTCACACGATTGTATAACATGTCTGCCTTTATGTGCCTTGCTTTTCTTTTCGTTCTGTATGCAATTTTTTTTTATTTTGGACAGAGTAAAGCCTCGTACACACAATCGGACATTCCGACAACAAAATCCATGTTTTTTTTCCGACGGATGTTGGCTCAAACTTGTCTTGCATACACACGGTCACACAAAGTTGGTCAGAAATTCCAAACGTCAAGAGCATGGGGAAGTACAATACGTACGACGGGACTAGAAAAGGGAAGTTCAATAGCCAGTGCGCCACCCTTTGGGCTCCTTCTGCTAATCTCGTGTTAGTAGAAGTATGGTGAGAGACAATTCGCTCTTTTTCAGACTCGTGCTTTTCCAATCGTTACTGGTCTTCAGTTTGTGCTTGTGGGTTCGTATCTGTTCTTCACTGCGTGTAGTCAGTTCGCATTTGTTTGTCAGTTGTTATTATTATTATGGTACGTATTTGATTCCCAGTGTGTTCTTGTCTGCTCGTTTCTATTTTAAGCTCGCTCTTCTCAGGCCTTGCTGTTTTTCAGTGCTTTCTGTTAGTTCGTTCTGACTAGCCGACCGTTTTAAAGCCATGTTGCGAGTAGGTACTTCTCGTAGAGTTCATGCTCTGCAGGTGCTTGGTGTTGGGGTTCTTACTTTGACCCAAGTCCAGTCCATGAACAGGGCGAGGAGGAGTTCACATGGACGAAGAATTGGTTGCTCCAGTGTGACGAATTCTCTCATATGCCTTTGTTGCGGGAGATCCAGGAGAATAATCCTGATGATTTCAGGAATTATCTCTGGATGACGGACCCCGTTTTTCACAGTTTGTTGGCTGTGCTGTCCCTTTATATTACAAAGCAGGACACTTGCATGCAGCAAGCAATCACTCCCGAGCAGAGGCTAGTCACCACGTTGTGGTACTTGGCGACGGGGAGAAGTCTGCAGGACATTGAGTTCTTAACAGGCATCTCCCCCCTTGCTCTGGGGATCATTATTCCAGAGACCTGTTCTGCCATCATACAAGTCCTGCAGAAGGACTATATTAAGGTAAGTTTACTCCTTTAACATCACATTATATGTATTTAATGCTTGGTAATGTATTGTCTTTAACTCATCATTTCCTAATTACCATGATTGTAATATGCTGTGAATGTCCTCTTTGTCCTCATGCATGCTGGAAGTTTTTAATGCTCCTTTTTTGTCCTTCTTGCATATTTACCTTCATTAACGTTCCCAGCATGCTATCCTGGGCCCATACACACCCAGCCTAGTCACTTAACAATGTATTTTGTCAGCTCCATAGTAGTGCTTTACCCTAAACACCCCCTAAAATGTGTACAAATGTTATTTGTGTGCTTAAATTCATGCAGAGTGCCAGAGGCTTTTTTTTGGGTCTCATTTGGAACCCTCCCTCCCCCCAACCGCTAAGTCAACCGATACCAATCCTCTATTTGCTGACATTGCCAAACCCATACACACTATACCTACCTCTTTTGTGGTCATATTTATGGATGAATTCCCCAAAGCATGTAGTGCCTGCCTGAATACTTTCAAATGGTACTGTTTAAAAATGTTTCTCCTATTATCTCGATAGGTAATTGCAGAATGTAAAAATGTGCTTCAGTTAGGACAGTGTGTATTTATATTTTTGTATTATGACACTTCTTACCTGTCCATTTGGCTGCCAATAGTGTAAGTAAGGAGGGGCTGGTCAAAGTAAAACACATTATTTATACATTCAGCTCTCAATGAAGTCTCAATGATGTGGAGAGGGTTACCTGTCCAAAACAACCCCCTCCTAAAATTTTTACAATGGGCCATCAGAGGGGGGGAGGAATCTGATAAGTGGTCCTTATACTTTTGTCTTTAAATACTTCTTCAAATAAATGTTATACTAATGTTGGCCAAGAATGTTTGTGTCGAATCTGCTTGCAATGTTTATGTGCAAAATGACTCATTTTTTTCTTGTTTGACTCCACAGTTTCCTTCAATGCCACAGGAATGGCAGACTGTGGCATCCCACTTTGCTGATCGTTGGGACTTTCCCAACTGTGAAGGGACAATTGATGGGAAACATGTCCACATAGTCCCACCCCCCAAATCGGGGTCATACTATTACAACTATAAGGGGTTTAATAGTATTGTGATGTTGGTGGTGGTGTCGACGACATAAGAGTTCCTCTATGTGACGTGGGGAAGAATGGCTGGATGTCAGATGGTGGAGTCATCGCCCAGACCGAGTTCTACAGGCGTCTCCAGAGTGGTGGCTTGGTATTGCCACCTCGGGAAGAGAACGTGGAAGGACTCCCATTTGTGTTTGTTGTTGATTAAGCATTTGGGCTGGGTGAACACCTGATGCGGCTGTTCCCGATGAGCACCCTCACCCCAGAGCAGAGGGTTTATAATTACCGGCTGGCCAGAGCCAAAGAGTGGTTTGGGATAATGGCCAGCCGGTTCCGCCTATTCCTCACTGCAATTAATATGGAATATAAACTTAATCACATAATTTTTGCCTGCTGCATTTTACATGAAGTTCGCCAAAAGTATCCACAGTACTTTGCGGGTAGGGGGGCCATAGGGGGGCCATTGTTATGCCACCAAATGTCTGAGACATTTTTTAAATAAATAGCTTTTTGAAACAGAACTAATATTTTATTTGATTTACTGCTTGGGTTTCTTTTAGCTGTCTCCTAGGTTCTTCAATGGGCTTTTTTTTTGTTCAATAGTGCAAATGTAATTTATTTGATACATGAGGTGACAATCTCTTCTTCAGCGAAATATTATGTTGTGGGTCTGCTACACACACACACCTTGTTTTTGTTGGTAATGTCTGGAATGCATTAATGATAAAAATATTCATCATTTTCAGCACCATGAATGAGATTTGTGGATTCACGAAAATGGGCTGATTGTGGCAAATTATAAACCACTGTGGGTGTTATTTACTAAAGGCAAATCCACTTTGCAATACAAGTGCACTGCAAAAGTGCACTTGAAATTGCACTGAAAGTGCACTTGTAGTGCAAAGTGGATTTGCCATTGTCACTGTAAACTCTGTAAACTCTAAAAACTGCTATTGAGCATTGAAAGAAGAAGCCACACATTATTGAGTAAAAAACATTTTACTCAAAGCACATTCACATGTGCGTTTAGAAAAGGGTTTTTGAACAAACCAACATCTTTGCTGTTTGCTGAAATACTTACCTTTTTTGTACAAGTTTCACACATGGAGACACCCCTAGTATCCACTGGAGCACCTGTGTGGGACACCCTAAAATGTTTGTCCTGGTGTCCCACACTAGTGCTCTTGCGTCCAGATGTGTAAACAGCTGCTGAGTGTCCTCTCCTTACACTAAATCAAGTTTGCATTTCATTCTAGTTACAAACCCATCTAGACAACAATGTCATAAACTTCTTTGAATACAAATAGGCATGACCAAATGTAGTTAACCTGCATCTGCCAAAAACATTGTATTAGTGGGCAAACGAACGATGTTTCATACGAACGATTACTGTGCCCACGAACATGAAAGTTTCCATTTTAAACTGTACAACAGTAAAGAAAAGCACATGGAGCAGCATGCAAGTAATAATAATAGAAACACAGGACAAATACTTTTTAGAAGTAGTTTCCAGGTCTTTCTGTACTGATCGTGCTCCCTCAATTTGAGGTCTGACCAACGTTTCCTCAGTTGATCCTTGGATCGCCGTACCCCAAAATTCTTCTGCAGACTTTTCACAACTTTAGTCATGATCTTGGCCTTTCTGACATTTGGGTTTGGGTAAGGTCCATGCTTCCCGTCATAGTCGTCCCTCTTCAAGATGTCCACCATCTCCACCATCTCTACAAAGGACATATTTGAGGCCTTAAATCTCCTCTGGGATCTCCTCCTCCACCTCCTGCCACACCTCCAACACCACAGCCACAGCCTGGAAGCAAGCGTGTAAGGAAGACAAGAAAGTGATGGCCTGGGTTCAGTCTGGTCTGTCAAAAAATGCAGGCTGTGTATGACTACAGCCTGGGGACACAGATGTCATCTGCTGCTGTTCCTGATATCTTGGAGACCTGGACCGGATTGTGCTCACTATTATATGGACTCCTCAGGCCACCAATTTTGGCTGGCAAATAATTGATGTGTGCCCTGGGGTACAAAGGCTTCGCCAATTTCAGCAGTTTCTCCAGCATTGCCTTCCTCTTTATTTTGTTATGACCCATAATAAATGGATATTTTTTTTTTCACAAATACTTGCCTATGTGTTTTACTTCAAAAAGGACAGTTTGTTTGTGAGTAGACAGGTACATTTCCAAAAAACAATTTCAAATTAACAAGGGACACCAATATCAAACAACCTCCTTGAGATTAAAAAATACAAGATAATAATAGTGTTGTGGTAACTTTACACACAAAACAAGAAAAAATATTAGGGAGATCACTAATCACAAAAAAAAAAACAGGAGATCTTGATCTAACCCCCCAATAAAAAAAAATCTCTATAAAAACTAAAAAAAAAAAAATTATTCTGGAGTTCTGACGAAAAAAAATAAAAATATTTATTTCATTATATTCAGGAGATCACGAGAAATAATAAATCAGTTTGTGAGAACTCTGTGTGAATATCAGTAGCAAAACAACTTCATTCTTCTAGCATTCTAAAGAAGAAGAGAATGTGCTGCATTAAACTATTTTAAAAATTGCAGCGTGACGAATGTGCTATCTCCATTATGAATGGTAATTTTACCAGACCGATCGCTTCCATCACGTAATTTATTCTGAGCATGCGTGGCACTTTGTGCGCCAGAATTGTGTACACATGATCGGAATTTACGCGAACAGATTTAGTTCTCAGAAAATTTGAGAACCAGATCTCAAATTTTGTGTGACGGAAATTCAGATGGAAAATGTCCAATGGAGCCTACACACGGTTGGAATTTCCGACAAAAGGCTCCCGTCGAACATTTTCCGTCGGAAAATCCAACCGTCTGTACGAGGCATAAGATTTTTTTGCCATCTATGTACCACTGCCTTTAGTAAATCAACTCCACTGAGAGGGAAAACATTTTTGTACCATACTTGAGAATGGATCAGACTTGTTTTAGTAGCAATCTTTCCTTTGTGCTTGGAAAAAAATTGTTGTCGGTTATTTGTGTTTCCCGAAAATTTGTTAGGCTCTGACAATACTAGCCCTTAAGGTCAAAATTGTGCTTTCCATTATTCCATATTCCAATATACTGGAAGTTGATTACTTGCACTATTATTTTAGTTTCCAGCATTTGTATTTATTTATTGTAACCTAAGTAGCCCATGGGAAGCCCATTTAGCATATTCAGCATATTGTTGTGGTTGGAGGAATGTAGGGTTTCTGTGAATCGGAAGGTGATCGGAAATCCAAGGTGAGAGGTTAAATTTCCATCTCGTTTCCCGCCATGCCACTAATGTATCAAGGATTAGTAAATTTTGTTTGAGTTCCGAAGGGTGTGCTTTTAGGTTACAGTGTAGCAAGGCTGGTAAGCTGAATGGGCCCATCATTTGGGATTCCAATTCAAAGTTGGAATACTTTGAGCTTTACGAAAGCCAATCTAAGCATACCCTCAATAGACAAGATAGGTTGTATAGCCTTATATTAGGAAGGTTAACTCCCCCCTCGCTCCTGGGCAGACAAAGTTTGAACAAAGAAATGCAGGGACGATGTCTGTGCCAGAGAAAGATTGATAGAGCCTTGTGAAATTTCTGTACGTCGGTATGCCATAAAAGTATAGGGATAGTCTACAAAGGGTAAAGAATTCTGACAGAACTGATCATTTTAAAAAGGTGGCACTTGCCGAGGAGCGAGAGAGGGAGATCCATCCACGTCTCCAGTTCACCTGTAACCTTGGTAACAACCGGGGAGAAATTTAAATGTTAAAGGGTTGAAGGTAGTCTTCCAATCCTTATACCTAGATACAGTAAGTAATGTGTTGTTTGGCGATAGTGAAGATTGAGTCTTTTGCCCACAGAGGGGATCTAGGGTGGTATAGGGGGAGAATTTTGCTTTTAGAGAAGTTTATACACAGTCCTGAGCAAGTTTGATAGGAAGATGTCTTGGATGAGAGGCATGTCAGCTCTGGGGTTAGAGGTGAATATCAGGATGTTGTCAGCAAAAAGTGCTAAGCGAAGTTCATGGTGGCCTATGGATATGCCATGTAAATTGGATTGGGAAAGCAGGAATCTGGATAGTGGTTCCAAGGTCGGGTTGAACGGCGAAAGGGGGCAGCCTTGCCTGGTCCTCTTATGAAGTTTGATACTCTTAGAAATGTGACCTGCTGCAACAATGTTGTCCGTGTGGGCTAGATACATTGCAGAAATCAGATGTATAAAGGGACCTGAAAATCCAAATTGTCGGAGTACTAGGGACAACCAGGTAAAACTGACGTTGTCAATGGCCTTTTCCGCGTCAAGTGAAATAATGGCATAATCTCCATCGTGATTAGCTTTAGTGTGTTCAAGGGCCATGATAACCTTACGAATGTTGGAAGAGGCTGAGCAGCCTTGGGTAAAACCTGCCGGTGTGGGGTGGATCAGAGAAGGCATTATTTTAGCTAGTCTGTTGGCTATGATTTTTTAAAGTATTTTGGAGTCTAGGTTGAGGAGTGAAACAGGCCTATAAGAGGTAGGTTCTGTTGTGTCTTTGCCTTTTTTGGTGATCAGCTTAATATGTGCCTGGTAACCAGAGGGTAGATATTTGCCTCCTGCTAGGATTTCCTGGTAGACTTTGGTTAACAAGGGAACCACTATGTCCGCTGTCATTTTGTTGAATTCCTGGGTGTAACCGTCTAGGCCTGGGGCTTTTCTATTGGCAATGGACGATATGGCTTTGAAAACCTCTTTGTCTGTAGTTGGGGCACTTAGCTGGGACAAAAGAAGAGCCTCTATCTGAGGGAGGGAGATTTGGTCTAGGAAAGCTTGGGCAGTAGCCATGTCTGTTGGGTACTCCCCATATACAGAGGCATAGTACTGTTCAAAGATTGTGATGGCCTCTTTGGTAGATGAGGTGAGATTTCCTTGGGCATCTTTGAGGGCAGGTATGTGAGTGGGGGAATGGGCTCCCTTGCAGAGCTTGGCTAGTAGTTTTCTGGTTTTGTTATCATATTTGTGATATTTCAATTCAAGGTGTGATTTGTATATTTGTTCCTGCGTGTCAGCCCACAGGTCGAAGTTGTGTTTGGCATTGCACCAAAGGTTTCGGTTCCTGAGAGAGTTAATGAGCAACAATTGAGTCTGGGCAGAACATAATCGATGGCTTGCTTCATGGTAGTTTTTAAGGGCATTCTTTTTGTGTGTGGCTGCATAGGTGATAATCCTACTGTGTAGAACGGCCTTAGCTGCTTCCCAGAAAAGATTGGGATCGTTCTGTGGTTCGAGTAGTTTGTAGTTGCATATTCTGTCCAGGTCTCATGGAGTATCTTGGATAGACCCTGATTATGGGCAAGGTATGAATGAAGAAAAGCGCATTTGCAACTTTGTCGTGGTGGGTGGGGAAAAATTTTGGAGACTGACTGGGATGGGGCCATGATCTGAGATAGCAATTTCGTGGATGTAGGTTTCGGATGTGAGCGGGAGTAGTGTGGAGTTGCAAAACATGTAGTCAATCCTGGTGAAGGTATGATGTGGTGGGAAATAGAAGGTGAAATCACTGTCTTCTGGGTGGGACAATCTCCCTACCTCTATGAGCTGGGGGGCCTCCACAAAGTTTGCAAGAGTGGTACGCGTGGGGAGGGACTGATGTGGGTGGGTGTATTTACCCTGTGATTTGTCTTCCGAGGCATCCATGAGTGAGTTAAAATCTCCTCCCACTATGAGAGGGATGTGTAGGTAAGGTGATAAGTGAGCAGATACTATTTGAAAGAAGGTTTTAGTAGGAGTATTGGGGGCATACACGTTAGTGACAGCTAAGTCTCTATCGGAGATGCACATGTGTATGGTTAGGAGGCGACCCACTTCTTTCTGTTTCACTGAGATTATCTCACAAGGTAGATTTTTATGAATAAGGATTAGTACACCTACCTTACATTTTGTTGACGATGACCCGGATACTTGACCCACCCAAAGTTCTTGCATCTGTTCGAAATCTACCAAGGGGAGATGTGTCTCCTGGAGGAGGGCAATATCTATTTTAAGTTTTTTTAAGGTGGTGAAGAACCGCCATCCTTTTATGGGTGGAGCGTAGGCCTTTGGTATTCCAAGATATGATCTGCATGGTGTAAGTAGGATCCCTAGAGGGCTAGGTGGGGGTGTGTGGGAGCTGCTGTCTACAGATGGGTGGCTGGCTTCGAAGAGGGGTACTGAAGATTTGTTTGGGTACCTGGGGGGGGGGTGAGAGGGAAATGAGGGCAGAGGGATAAGCAGAGAAAGCCCGGCAAGGGTAAGCGTTGTGTACAAGGAAAGAGGGTAGTGAGAGGAAGTTGAACCTCTCTTATGTGGCAGAACACAAGATAAAAAGAGAATTTAAACAACTTACAGCACATGGAAGCCTGGACTTCACTTTCTTCCTCATGTAAAACGCCTTCTATAGGACAGCGTAACTGGAGGGGGGATCATTGAGCAAAAAGGGCGCATCCTACAGAGAGCAAGTGGTCAAGTACCCAAGGGAGCAAGATTTGCCCCTCAGTTCCGCTGGATTGGGATGTTGCCACTTCTCCGGTAAGGCTAAAAGTATAGAGCAGACAGAAATATAACAGGTAAACGTAACATGTTTCAATGAGGCAAAGCAATACACATATTTGAGGAACCTGGGATGACAATTATATATAACTCAGTGGAGGTCCTATGGAGGAGGACATCGGGCCCAAGGTTGCACGCTTTAGCGGGGTTTGCATAACCTAGAGCAGTGGTTTTCAACCTGGGGGTTAGGACCCCCTCGTTGGTTGAATGATGATTTGCGAGGGGTCACCGAATCCTAGGCTGTTCGTGAAGCCCGCACCGCTCTCCCAGCCTTTTTGCGACCGCCCAGCAGGGCTGTCCCTGGAACCTGTGGCCGCCCCGGTTGAGCTGTTTCACTTAGCCTCTTCGCAGCCGCCCATTCAGTTCCCGGCATGGCTGGTGGGCAGAGACTAGAGGTCAGCTGACTGGTGAGGAATGTGAAGTTGGAGGGGCTGGCAGAGACCCTATCTCTTGCTTTCGGCATAGGTGTCACTGATACGAGACATAGTGAAGTCGGAGACACAGTGAGTAACACTACCTGCGATTATAGTTGCCATTAAAAGTTCCCACTACAGTTCTCAGATCAGCATATGACCTTGATCAAGAGCACCTAAGCTGGCTGATTAGAACTCCCCCCCCAGCATTGCCACTCATCCCAACTACCCGCCAGCACTGCCACTCATCCCATTACCCCCCCCCCCCCCACCAAGGAGTAAGAGAAGGAGTAAAAATAGAGATTACATGGAAGGGAGAGGAAAAGAGGGAGAGGAACAAAGAATAAGGGAAGGAAAGAATAAGAGAAAGAACAAGAAAGGCGGCTAGAGAGAGGGATGGGGGAAAAAAACAGGAAATTAGGATAGAGACAGAAAAAAGGGAAAGAAAGGAGAACAAAGAGAGTGGTACATCCTAAAATGTAACATAGGTGGTTTTAATACTATACGAGTGGAAGGGACTCAGGGAGCGCTAAATGTCCGTGAGCTTGGGGCGCAAATTACTTGTCTTGCCTTGGGTGCTGACAACCCATGCTATGAAAATAATTTTACTGTTAGGGGTCCCCACAACTTAGGAAATTTTAACAAGGGGTCACGGCACTAGGAGGTTGAGAACCACTGACCTCGAGTCATCAAAGTACCAACCCCTTTCTGGTGGGTCCTTTCTTGGGCTACGTTGATCCCTGGGGGCGATGAAGGGATTGCTAGCCTCCACTGGTGAGACCTCTGGTGCTATATGTAACGCCAAAGTGAATTTCACACCTTTTAAGTGAAGAGCAGAGCAAATTGGCTGGAAAGCTTTCCATTTGTGGGACACTTCCTGCGAGTAATAAGCAAACAACATTAACGTGTGTATAATAAATGGTAGGAACCACCAACCCGCGCGAATGGAAGCTGGTTAGACTAATATAAAATTGATTAAGGAGCAGCACGTTATACAGTAATTGAAAAGAGGAAAACAATAATTAACAAATTAATTACAAACCGCGCTCCCTGTAAAGTGCAAGTGCAGATATCACACTCTAATGTGAACAGAATAAACATAGTGTATAAATAATGTCAATAGTGATACTCATAAATAACTATCAACTAAGTAAAAACAGCAAATAATCAAACATCAAAAATTGAAAAATCAAAAAAAACAAATCAAAGCAAGTGAAAGCAACAGTTCAAATTCAAAATAAATTCAAAAATAAAAAATGTATGTGTTCAAAAAAATGTTCAAATAGTGTTGAAATCAGACTCTTGGATAAGTCCTCCTGGGGTTCAGCAAGGCATCAGACAACAATAATCCACCACCATCACCGGCCACACAGCCAGAGAAGCTTCACACGATCACGCCTTTGTTCAGGTGCTGGAACTCAGGTAACACTGTAGCTGCTTGAAAGCATGCAAATGGACTCTCGAATAGAGATGGATCATTAAAGACCATTAGTGTCATGAATGGGGAGAAGATGAATGAAAAACTCCCATCGTGAAGTATGCCAAAAAATTTATTGGACAGGCTAAAAACAGGCTAAAAACCACATCACCCACATGTGGGTTCGTGCGGACAAACAAACAAACTGCGCTTCGAACGGAAGTGGCGTGTCACGTTCGGTACGTTGTTTGTTTGTCTGCAGGAACCCACATGTGGGTGACGCGGTTTTTAGCCTGTTTTTAGCCTGTCCCACTTCACGATGGGAGTTTTTCATTCATCTTCTCCCCATTCATGGCACTAATGGTCTTTAATGACCCATCTCTATTCGGGAGTCCATTTGCATGCATCCAAGCAGCTACAGTGTTACCTGAGTTCCAGCACTTGAACAAAGCTGTGATCGTGTGAAGCTTCTCTGGCTGTTCTTGAAGCGTTGTCATGGGAGTCACCACAATCTGGTGAGTAGGCTGTGTGGCCGGTGATGGTGGTGAATTATTGTTGTCTGATGCCTTGCTGAACCCCAGGAGGATTTATCCAGGAGTCCGATTTCAACACTATTTGAACATTTTTTTGAACACATACATTTTTTATGTTTGAATTTATTTTGAATTTGAACTGTTACTTTCACTTGTTTTTGTTTTTATTTTTGTTTTTGATTTTTCAATTTTTGATGTTTGATTATTTGTTGTTTTTACTTAGTTGATAGTTATTTATGGGTATCACTATTGACATTATTTATACACTACATTTATTTTGTTCACATTAGAGTGTTATATCTGCACTTGCACTTTACAGGGAGCGCGGTTTGTAATTCATTCGTTAATTATTGTTTTCTTCTTAACATTAACTTGTGGCCATCCAGTTGGAGTGTGCGTGCGTTGTGGAATGATTTTAACAGAGCTACCCTGTCTGTGTAATTCAGGTACCGAACAATGATAGGATGTGGAGTACGTCGTTCATTGGATGGGGACCCCATGCGGTGGGCTCTTTCCACTGTGCAGGGTGTTGTAATCCCCAGGGCTTCAGGGAGACGCATGGAGCATAGATCCACTAGGGACTCGGAATTGTACGTTTCAGGGAGGCAATAACGCGCAGGTTGTTCCTGCGGGAAAGATTTTCTAAATTGTCAAATTTGTCTAGGACATATTGCTGGGACTGAAAAGCATGTTGAAGTGCAGTTTGTGAGCTCTGGAGTTCTTCCTCCAGTTCTTTAATACGGTGCTCAGCCTCTGAGAGCCTAACAGCATGGTCTCTCAGCTCTCTGCGGATCTGGTCAATGCCTGCTGTAACAGCTCTGTCCACTGCTGAGGTGATGGTGGGCAATAGCAGGGCGGCTACTGCCTGGGCTATCTTACCATGCTCCTCCTCTGATAACACAGGAGCTGATATGCCGTGTGGGGCTGGGAAGCCTGTAGCAGGGAGAGCCACGTCGTCGGCCATCTTGGATGGCTGTGTGACTGAGGACTTCTGAACGGGGACAGTGCCTGGATTGAGCCTGGAGCCACCATGAAGGAGGAAGCGGTCCATCCACACTGTCCCTGGGGTGCGAGGGAGGCAGGAGAGGAGAAAATCTACCACAACTCATTGGTATAAGAGCTGGTTTTATATTGATCCCCATCTTTCTCTCCTATTACATGGGCGCCGAAAAACATAAGTTTCACATTCCTTTTTTAGCAATAGCTTGTCCTATTAGCCCTAAAAATGGGCAGATCTTGCTAAAATGATTCACCCTCTATGGGCTTTGATGAGAATTGCGGAAGTTTGGAATTTGAAACAGGGTTCACTGAGCTCTCAACAAATTAAACTCGGGAAGATTTGCTCTTCTCTAATCAGGATTTACCCATTTATTTTCTATGTTGTCTCAAACCAAATGTATGGCTTTTGTAACACTGGCTTTTCTCATGCTACATAAATTGTCTTTATTGTTATCTGAATAATCAATGGATACTATTTACTACAGTCATTAGTGCAGTGTTTAATAAAAATATTTTTGGTGCAGTATGTAATTTCTTCAACATTTCTTCCTAGAATATATAAATAGGTTTTTCGGTTCCTGATCCATTCTCTTTTGGGAAATTCAGAAAGCAAGCTTGATCACGTCCTACAGAATTCTTTAGTTATTATACTGTATGTGTTCTATTTTTTGTGGCATTCAAATGTAAGAAAACACTTCAATATTAAAATATTATACTGCACTAAATCAAGAACCGAGATCATGTTTGTTTAACCAAGCCAAAGGCTTTTGGCAAGCAAAAGCTAAAGTTCTTTAATAAATACAACCAATATCCATTGTAGAACCCTTAAAACACATATTTTATACACTGAAAACTGAAAGTAAATTTGTCCAACCACAAACACATTTTATGATTCTCAGGTAATACATATTTGGGAGTTACATATTCCTAATAAAAAGTGTATTTATATATTCATGTTTTGTTAAAGTGTAACTAATGGCAATTTTTTGTTGTTGTTTTGGATACAGCGGAGATGGATTAGAACACTTGCCAGGTTTTTATTGCTGTCCATGTCCACGTTAGGGAGTATCACCCTCTCTGTCTTGTTTACTATTATCATCGAAAAAGTAAAAGAAAATCCCAAATTTTGGGTTGACACCAAAACACTAATAGAGGGAACATTTTCCAAAGGGAACCCTAGTTATGGTGACCCTGGTGACACACCGGAGATCCCTTACTTTGGAGGGATTTCCTCTTACTTCCTGTTTTGGCTATGGGACAGGAAGAAAAGGGAAATCTCCCCAATAGGGATGAGCTTCGCGTTCGAGTCGAACCCATGTTCGACTTGAACATCGGCTGTTCGATCGTTCACCGAATTGCGAACGTTATGGGCCATTCGCGCCAAATTCGTGTGGCGCGTCACGGCCCATAATTCACTGCGGCATCGCAGTGCATTGCTGGCTGATGATTGGCCAAGCATGCACTATGACCCGCATGCTTGGCCAATCACAGCGCCGTCAGTAGAGAGAGCTGTAATTGGCCAAAGCCAGGGTGGCTTTGGCCAATTATGGCTCAGGGGGTTTAGAACACGCCTCACACTATATAAGGCCGCCTGCACGGCGGCCCTGTGTAGTGTGTTCCAGCGTGCTTAGATAGACAGAGAGACAGTGTCGTTTCATTTGAGTTAGCTAGATTAGGCAGGACAGTCAGTGAATTAGCTGCACTTACAGTGTATTGGGTATATATATGCATCCCAGGTGTTGATCCTATTAGTACCACAGTCAGGCAGCTAGACTATTTAGAGTTAGTGTAGTGAGTCCTCCTTACAGTTAAAGCTACAAGTTAGTTTAGTGTGACCTCTGCACAGTGTTCAGCTAAAGCTACAAGTTAGGGTAGTGCATCCTCCTCACAGTGTTCAGCTAAAGTTACAAGTTAGTGTAGTGCGTCCTCCTCACAGTGTTCAGCTAAAACTACAAGTTAGTGTAGTGCGACCTCTGCACAGTGTTCAGCTAAAGCTACAAGTTAGTGTAGTGCGTCCTCCTCACAGTGTTCAGCTAAAACTATAAGTTAGTGTAGTGCGACCTCTTCACAGTGTTCAGCTAAAGCTACAAGTTAGTGTAGTGCGTCCTCCTCACAGTGTTCAGCTAAAACTACAAGTTAGTGTAGTGCGAGCTCTGCACAGTGTTCAGCTAAAGCTACCTGTAGAAGGTTGGTGGTGTTTTCCTGATCCTATCACTACCACAGGCAGCTAAATAAGCTATAAGTTAGTTTTTTGCGAGCTCTGCACAGTGTTCACCTTAAGCTACCTGTCGAAGGTTGGTGGTATTTTCCTGATCCTATCACTACCGCAGGCAGCTAAATAAGCTACAAGTTAGTTTTTTGAGAGCTCTGCACAGTGTTCAGCTAAAGATACCTGTAGAAGGTTGGTGGTGTTCTCATACTACAGGCAGGCAGTTGATTTTGCTAGCTGCAGTATCAGTATATATATATATATGGTTCTGGGCGCCACCAACAGTGCCTAAGGCCCAATTTTTCAGCCCCTGTTTAACAGGGGCGTGTAATTACAATTTTTGATGCAATACTTTGCAGCAGGGCTCATTTCTGCGTTCCAACTAGAGTATCTGTGAGGGGTTGCAGTGTTGTGGCACCAACACCAGTGCCTAAGGCCCAATTTTTTAGCCCCTGTTTAACAGGGGCGTGTAATTACAATTTCTGATGCAATACTTTGCAGCAGGGCTCGTTTGTGCGTTCCAACTAGAGTATCTGTGAGGGGTTGCAGTGTTGTGCCACCAGCACCAGTGCCTAAGGCCCAATTTTTCAGCCCCTGTTCAACAGGGGCATGTAATTACAATTCTTGATCTAATATTTCACAGCAGGGCCCGTTTCTGCGCCCACCAAGAGCGAGTGAGGACTTACAGTGTTGTGGCACTAGCACCACCACCACCAAAGGCCCAATTTTTCTGCCCCTGTTCAACAGGGGCATGTAATTACAATTCTTGATCTAATATTTCACAGCAGGGCCCTGTGAGGGTTTACAGTGTTGTGGCCACAACAACACCTAAGGCCCAAATTTCTGCTGAGTATATAGGGCAGGTCCCTACTTTCAACCATCTAAATTACAAACGACTCCTACTCGCAAACGGAAGGATACAATAGGAAGTGAGATGAAATCTACCCCTAGGAAGGGAAATTCTCTCCTGTAAGAGTTAATATGGGAAAAACGTTTCTCCTTTCCACTGATGCTTTATCACCAATCCTTGTTTCACAAAAAAACCCAAATTTTCAAAAAACTATTGTCATTGGGACAAAAAGTGAGGTGAAATCTTCTGAAGAGGAGCACAGACAGCAAAACAAATGTCACAGGGGTGATAACCCTTCCCTATGTTCTCCAAAAAGCTTAAAATAGATTTTTTGGCTGGAGCTAAACAAAGGGCCTGGTAATGGACTGGGGGGTACCCATGCCGTTTGTCTCACTGATTTTCATCCATATTGCCAGGACCCGACATTACATTAAAGCCGCAAGCAGTTTTGAATTAATTTTTTTCCTTTAAAAATTACATTTTGTGCAGGGACTGTTCTGAGCACGGGAAACACGCGCCATTTTACAGGCATACTATAGACACCCCCCAGGTACGATATTTAAAGGAATATTTCACTTTTTTTTGTTTTACTTTAAGCATCATTAAAATCACTGCTCCCGAAAAAACGTCCGTTTTTAAAAGTTTTTTTTGCATTGATACATGTCCCCTGGGGCAGGACCCGGGTACCCAAACCCTTTTTAGGACAATACCATGAAAATTAGCCTTTAAAATGAGCACTTTTGATTTAAAACGTTCGAGTCCCATAGACGTCAATGGGGTTCTAACGTTCGTGCAAATTTTCGGTCCGTTCGCAGGTTCTGGTGCGAACCGAACCGGGGGGGTGTTCGGCTCATCCCTACTCCCCAATAGGACACAGATAACAAAAAAGAAACTTAAACTTATGGGGATTATAACCCTCGCTTACTCTATCCCAAATGAAAAAAAAAGTTTTGCCTTTAGTTACACTTCAAATATCTATAAAATAATTTACAGTGGTTGCAAACCCCATTCATGAAATTTGAACTAAGCACATATATCTGTAGTAATTACTTATCTCTCTCCTAAGCTCTAAGTACTGTTTCTATGGCTGGGGAAAAAAAAACGATTTAAATCTTGAATCGAGTTGAGAGGTCAAATCGATTCAAAATTTAAGCAAATCGATTTTTTTTTTTTTTCACCGCGCCGGTCCTGAGGAGCTGCGGGCAGGAGGTTTTAGGTGAGGCCACGGCTTCGGCCTAGTCCGCGAGGCCGGACGCCGCGGACTAGGACAAAGCCACGGCCTCACCTAAAAACTCCTGCCCGCAGCTCCTCAGAACCGGCGCGGTGTCCAAAAAAAAAAACTTGATTCGAATCGTGAATCGAGTTTTCTTTAACAAAATCGCAGATTTTTTTGTGAAAATCGCCCAGCCCTAACTGTTTCTCTCTGGTGCTCCGTTCCTCTGTTATCAGCAGAGTCACTTCTGACAAGCTCGCCGACACATGAGATAATATGAGCTGAAAATTTGTGTCAGGGAGGGAGCTTAGAGTTAGATTAGCAGGGAGCTTGTCTATTCATAATACAGCTCTGCATGTTCCTTCGTTCCTTTGCCTACATGGAGGGGGTGTGTGCATTTCCTCCAATCAACTCTCACACAGTGTGTGCCTTTCCTCCAACCAGCTCTCACACAGTGTAAGACCCCTTTCACACCAAAGTGCTTTTGCACTAAAAATAGTGCCTGAAAAGCGCCTGAAAACTGCTTCCCATTCATTTCAATGGATGCTTTCACACTGGGGCGGTGCTCTGTCAGGGCAGTGCAAAAAGTCCTGCAAGCTGTATCTTTAGGGCATGTTTGGAGCACTTTAAAACGCGCCTCAAAAACACCCAGCCCATTGAAATGAATGGGAATCGCTTCCAAAATGCTTCAAAAGCACTGCAAAATGACTCTTTTTTTTTCTTTCTTTTTAGGGTCACGTTGTCACGTGACCTTAAAAAGAGCGCACCGCTAACGCAGCAAAAGCGCTGCAAAAATTACACTACAGCATTGAAAAAACACCGCAAAAATGCCCAACGTTTTATGGGCAGTTTTTGAGTGCCTCAGTGTGAAAGGGGTCTAGGTGCAGTCTCCCGACCCTCTACTGAGAGAGGAAGAAAGATTTCTAACATGAACTGCACTTTCCGAAGGGTATAAAAAGGGGAAGACAGCAGATATATATATAAAACTTATGTAGGGGGTTTCATTTCTGTGCATCATCTGAGGCTGTTCACTTCACTGGGTGTATGTAAGGGTTTACAACCACTAATGAATATTCAGATATAATAAAATTTTCACAAAAATATTCCATATATGCCAAACCTGTTTTAATGCTTCTATGATTGTTGTTTTATATATGCCAAACCTGTTTTAATGCTTATATGGTGGTTGTTTTTTTTTAATAAATATTTGAACAATACATCAGACTTTGGAAAGGCTAATATCTACATAAAAAAACAATTCAGGGGGGCGTGGCCTGGACGGGAACCGAGATGGCTGCTTAAACAGGAGGCTCCCGCACTCGGAGGACGACAAACGCCTTATTTGGGGCTTAAAATTCACTTACCCATGATGGGAAATCCCAACAGAAGCACCTCGACACCCCGCACACAAAAAGACCCAGGCACGCAGATTAGCGGTAATATTCCGGAGATATTTCGGACCAGACAAGCGGCGCAATTTGAGGCTTCTCAGGCCGCGCAGGCCTTACACACTCTACAGGCCTCATCCCCGGACTCAATTAGGAGCAGCACGGACCCGCTTATGGACGAAGACGGCTCCGGAGTTCCTCTCCCAAGCTTACTTGACCTGCAAAGAGACCTCCAAAGAGTCACCCTTGACATCAAACACACCATGATGTCAGCGATCTCAAGGCGGACATTCACTCCATGAACGATCGAATCGCAGAGGTGGAGAAAAACGCTTGCACACAAGCCACCGCTATCAGGCAAGTACAGAAAACGTATGATTCACATCTGCCACATTTATTTGAGCTCCATAGACAAGTGGAAGACCTGGACAATAGGGGACGCAGGCATAACGTGAGGGTGAGGGGGGTCCCGGAAGGAGTCGACCAGGCTGCACTGCAACACACAGTCTGCTCTATCTTTAATGACTTACTAGGCCGACCAGCAGACTCCCCCATAGAAATGGAACGTGCATTAAGACCCCCTCCCTGCGATAATGAACCACCCAGGGACATTGTCTGTTGCATTGTCAACTTCCCCT
The DNA here is from genome assembly GCA_037952925.1 of Lithobates clamitans. Lineage (NCBI taxonomy): Eukaryota > Metazoa > Chordata > Amphibia > Anura > Ranidae > Lithobates > Lithobates clamitans. The sequence goes on from JBBGZY010000216.1 coordinate 2,238,643, forward strand.
TGAAAGAGGAGATTCTTAAAAAAGCAAGAGACAGAGGCCGCATATTACTCAATGGTACAAATGAGCATCAAGTAACTTTCTTCAGACGAATTTGTGACCTTCTTTCCACATTTCAAGAGGGCATAGTACTTCTTGGTGGTGATTTCAATGTCCCACTAAACCCAACCTTAGATTCTTCCACGGGGACCTCTGCACTCCCCTGTCGGGCATTACGTCAAATTAAACTCCAATTACAGAACGTGACACTCCACGACTCATGGCGAACCATGTACCCGACTGACAAAGATTATACATTCTTCTCCTCCCCTCACCAAAAATACTCGAGAATTGACTACATATTTCTATCCCAAACAGACTTAACACTTCTCTCCCATGCCACAATAGAACCTATGTTCCTATCAGACCACCATCCCATCACGATCACTTTAACATTCCCAGACTACAATAACAGAACCAAGACCTGGAGACTGAACCCTTCCCTCCTTAAAGACCCTGACGTAGTGAGACAAATAAACATCCGACTCCAACAGTACTTTCAAGAAAACTCCTCCCCAGATATAACCCCGGTCACACTTTGGGAAGCCCACAAATGTGTCATTAGGGGGAAACTCATAGCTTTAGCAACAAAAGAGAAAAAAAGACGACAGGCCCATATTGCATCCCTCCTCGAAACTATCAATAGACTTGGAAAAACTCACAAACAATCTACCTCTCACTCCACACTACAGGACCTCCTTCATGCTAGATCCACTCTATTGGAGGAACTAGGGAAACGCACAAGACGACAATATGTGCTCAGACAAAAAGTATTCTATGAACACGGTAACAAAATTGGGAGATTGCTTGCACGCACCATACAAGCTGCCAAGACCTCTTCCATAATTCATCACCTTCGTACCAATAAGGGTGCAGTGCTCTCTAAAAATGAGGACATAGCAGCCCATTTCGAAAGCTTTTATGCTAAACTATATAACCTGCCATCCCATAACACAGACTCCTCCAACGTATCACTTCGCCAATCTCAAATACATGATTTCCTAGCCCAATACTGCCCTAAACCGATAACTCCACAACAGGCTGCTGCCCTAGAATGCCCTATGACCACAGAGGAGTTGTGTTTGGCAATAAAACAAATGAAAGTAGGCAAGAGCCCAGGCCCAGATGGCCTATCACTAATTTACTACAAAAGCTTCCTAGAAAATCTTTCACTGCAAATGCTCCACGCCTTCAACTCCCTGTCGGACCCTTCTACCCCATCAGGCAACCTGCTTGAAGCCCATATAGCAGTCATACCGAAAGCAGATAAAGATCCTTCCCTAGCGTCCAATTACGGACCCATTTCATTACTCAACGTAGATATCAAACTATATGCAAAAATGTTAGCAAATCAATTACTGCCCCTATTCCTGGCCTAGTCTCAGCAGACCAAGTGGGTTTTGTCCCCAGGAGGGAAGCCAGAGAGAATACCATCCGCACCTTAAACATACACCATTGGCTTACTTCCTCGGAAGCGAAGGGGTTCCTGTTGTCACTCGATGCCGAGAAGGCGTTTGACATGGTGGCCTGGGACTATATGCGGGAGGTGCTGAAGGGCATCGGTTTACTACCACGCATGTGTACATACATCAACGCTTTATATGACAATCCCTCGGCAAGAGTCAAAGCAAACGGCCTCCTGTCAAACACCTTCCCAATAACCAACGGTACTCGCCAAGGATGCCCCCTATCCCCTCTCATTTTTATTTTAACTTTAGAACCCCTTTTAAATAGACTGCGAGCGAATACGGATATTCAAGGAATAACTATAAATCTGAGGGAATTTAAGGTAGCAGCTTTCGCAGACGATATCCTGCTAACACTCCAAGCACCTCACATAACTCTACCTAGCCTGCTGAAAGACATCAACCATTTTGGGGTCTTATCAAATTTTAGGATAAACTATCCTAAATCACACGCTCTGAACATATCCTTCTCCCCGCAGGTGGTCACTCACTGCCAAGATTCCTTTCCCTTTCAGTGGAAAGGCGCTGCCATTACTTACTTAGGCATCCAAATTACTAAGCGTCTCACAGACCTATATGACCAGAATTTCCTTCATGCCCTCTCGAAAATTCAAATGGAACTAAAGGAGTGGGCCACCCTTAACGTATCATGGTTTGGACGCTCAGCCCTGATCAAAATGATTGTCCTCCCTCGCCTCCTGTACTTAATGCAGACCATTCCAATACATTTACCCCCTGCATTCTTTTGTTCGTATAAAAAGGCTTGTACGACCTTTATTTGGAAGAGCAGTCCTCCAAGAATTAAATACTCACGTTTGACCTGCAGCAAGGTCAAGGGTGGGATTGCACTTCCAGATCTCCACAAGTATTACATGGCCTGCCATTTAACTAGAGTAGTTGACTGGTGTACCAACAGAACAGGGAAACCCTGGGTGATTCTAGAAAACTCTTTTATACCCGGCCATCTACACAACCTCCCCTGGCTCTCATCCAAACATTGGACACAATCAATCAAGAAACATCCACTTATTTACCCGTCACTACTCGCTTTTACTTCTGCTATGACAGCCTCTCAACTATCTTCACGACCAGGACCTTTGACCTCCCTGGGGGGAAATCCAGACTTCTCCCCGGGGCATCAGACACATTCTTAAAACAAGAATGGCCACATGAAGAAGTCCAAGCACACCACTTCTTCCATGCAGGTCGGCTACGATAGTATGATAATCTCAGATCCATATCCCTCACAAAAGACTTTCCTTTTTGGACATATAGACAGCTGACACACTTTCTTTCCTCTACAACTCCCAATAATACATGGTCGAGAAAACTAACTCCATTTGAAATCCTATGTACCCAGAACACACCCCAAAGACACCTAATATCCACCATCTACTCTCTCCTCCAAGAAACGCCACACCACTCACAAACTGAAACCCTTCGCTCTTCCTGGAATAAAGACCTACACATAGACCTCACTGAGGAAGATTGGGAAACCATTCATGTTCACACCCACAAAGGCTCACTAAATGTTGCTATCCAAGAGAATGGATATAAAATACTTACCAAGTGGTACAGAACACCGTCCCGCTTACATAAATTCTCGCCCTCAATCCCAAATACGTGCTGGAGGGGCAATAAAGAAGAGGGCTCTATGATCCACATATGGTGGGAATGCCCGATCCTTCAGGTTTTCTGGAGGGAGGTTCATGACATAATACAACGAGTCACAACTTACACCCTGGATTTCGAACCAGCACAATATCTCCTCCATCATACAACCTTACCTAAAAGATCTTACCACAGATCGCTGGCCATGCATATGGTAAATGCAGCCAGATTATGCATTCCTGTAAAATGGTGATCAACCAACCCCCCGACAATCAGGGAATGGTTGACAAAGATTGCTAAGATAGAGGAGATGGAGGAATTGATCTATACCTCACAAGACCGCATACAAAAATTCACCAATCTATGGGCTTGCTGGACACATTTCAAAAGAACTAACTGCTATAAGTCGTACTTCCCAATATAATTTTTTCCCTCTCTTGAGAGACGAGAAAGAGTTCGGAAGCTCCTTATCGCAGAGTGGATCAGCTGGGGAGAAGGGGCGGCCCCCTATCTCCTCTTCTTTACCCTAATGCTCTATGTATATCCTTCTTCTCTGTTTTTCCTCTTTTTCCCTTTCCCCCTACTGTTTCTCCCTACCCCTACACCTTCCCATTCCAAATCTTTCCATCACCCCCATTCCTCCCAAGGTCTATATCCCTCTTACCCATACCTATACATAGCCCCCTTGCAATATCAGATTGTGATAACTCAACACAGTTTAAAACCTAATGGAGACAGACCTTCCCGTTTTAGTTCCACACAAGTTTTTACTTTGTGACTAATCCTGGTGAAAATGGCCCACACGAAGTACTCCTGATTCCTATAGTACTTGTATACAGAAAATGTCTCATAGTAACATGTTCAGCTAGTTCTTCCTTTATACATTCTAATTAACCTACCATATGCTTGTGTTCCCCATGACTTTAATGGCATTAACATTTACTGTAACAATATTATATAAAATGTCATAGAGCATTTCTCAAAATCTGTTCAACTGTTTGTACATGTAATTGTGCTTTTTTCTCAATAAAATCTTTTTTGTGGAAAAAAAAAAAAAAAAACAATTCAACTGTTTAATGATTGCAGGAGTTGGCACTATACATTAAAAATATTAAAACATATAAAGTATAAAAAATTGTTTACAACCAGAATTTTGAACAATATATACAGTATGTGGAATGGAATATTTTACATGTGTGTTAGAACTAGAGATGAACATAAGCTTGACTCGAACATCAGGTGTTCACCCGTTCGCCAAATAGCGAACGTTATCCGGCGTTCGCGGTAAATTTGAGCACCATGGAACGCCCCATAATGCACTGTGAGATTGCAGTGCATTACCGTATGATGATTGGCCAAAGCATGCACCTGACCTGCATGCTTTGGCCAATCACAGCACGCTCTGCTGAGAGAGCCATCATTGGCCAAAGGCAGGGTGCCTTTGGCCAATCATGGCTCGGGGGGACTAAGTCCACGCCCCACACTATATAAGGTTGACGTGTGTAGTGTTGTTGGCGTGAAGATAGCTTGAGTTAAGCAGGCAGGTTATTCAGTTAGTGGCAGTGTATTTGATATATATATATATATATATATATATATATATATATATACTCTGCATTTAGCATAGACTATATATTCAGTGTTTTCTCGATATTCAGTCAGTGAATTAATATATTTATACAGTCTTGTGTATATATATATATATATATATATATATATATATATATATATATATACTCTGCATCCAGTGTAGCCTATATCTACAGTGCATTCTGTGGTGTACTATTTCTGATACACTTCAGGCGGTGTAATAATATATATATACATACAGTCTCGCCTATATCTACAGTTCATTACGTGGTGTGCTGTTTCTAATACAGTTCAGGCAGTGTAATATATATATTATATTACCCTGTTTCCCCGAAAGTAAGACCTAGTGCGATTGTCGGTGATGGCTGCAATATAAGCCCTACCCCCCAAATAAGCCCTAGTTAAAGTCCTTGAAGGTCAGGGTAGGGCTTATTTTCGGGGAAACAGAGTAGGGCTTATTTGGGGGGTAGGGCTTATATTGCAGCCATCACAGACAATCACGCTAGGTCTGATTTTCGGGGAAACAGGGTATATATATATATATATATACAGTCACGTATATTTAAATACAGGTGGTCCCCTACTTACAAACATCCGACTTACAAAAGACTCCTACTTACAAATGGAGGGAGGCAACAGGCAGTGAGAGGAAATCTACCCCTAGGAAGGGAAATTCACTCCTGTAAGAGTTAATATGGGAAAAAGGTGCCTCCACTGATGCTTTATCACCAGTCCATGTTACCCTAACAACCCAAAATTTTCAAAATCCAATTGTCATTGGGACAGGAAGTGAGGTGAAATCTTCTGAACAGGGGCACAGACAGCAAAACAAATGTTACAGGGGTGATAACCTTTCCCTATGCTATCTAAAAAACTTAAAAATAGATTTTTTTGGCTGGAGCTACACTTAAAAAATGTACCTGTTCTGACTTACAAATGGATTCAACTTAAGAACAAACCTACCTTGTTTGTAACCCAGGGACCGCCTATACTCTGCATCCAGTGTAGCCTATATGTACAGTGCATTCTGTGATGTACTGTTTCTAATACACTTCAGGCAATGTAAAAAGTATCTAATACAGTGTGTACAGTGTGTACAGTACAAAAAATACATCATGTCCGGAAGGCCACCAAGGAGAGGCTGACGTTCACAGGCCACTGAAAGGGGGCAAGCACCCTCTGTGTCAACAGTCAACAGTGCTGATCATGGACATGGTGCATCATCTGCAGGTGGACGTGGGGCACGCTTGTCCTTTATTTCTGCTGCTGGCCATGTTATTGAGCCAGAACATGCAGAAGAGTTGGTGGAGTGGATAAAATAGCCATCCTCATCCTCTGTCACCCAGGCTCAGAGTAGTTTGCCTTCCAACGCAGCTGCCAAAGCAGCCTATTCCACCGGCTCCTTGTCCACAGTCACTCCTTCCATAGCCCCACCATCATGCACGGAGTAGTCCCCAGAATTATTCGACCAGAGTGTCGGGTACATGTTGCTGGAGGATGCGCAGCGATTTGAAGGCTCCGATATTGGTTCCCAGGTTGAGGAAGGGAGTAACGTGAGCCTAGAGAGAGGGGGTGCCCAAGAAGGACAAGAAACTGGCAGTCATGTTCCCCCAGCTGCAGCATACTACCGAATTTGCTCCAGTGATGAGGAGGGAGGGGATGATGAGGCCACTGACTGTACTTGGGTGCCTGAGAGAAGAGAGGAGGAGGAGGAAGCACAACTTCAACAAGGCAGGATGTCCTCTAGGGGGCAGCTTAAGGGCAGCCACCCTATTGCATCACACTGCAGAGCTCCGCAGGTGCAGGGCACTGCTGACTCCCCGCTGACTTTTAAAAGTTCTTCGGTGTGGGTCTTTTTCGACACGTGTGCAGCATATTGCACCGTTGCTTTTTGCAACCTATGTCTGAAGCGGATCAAGTGAGGCCAGAACAGCAGCCGCTTGGGCACTACATGCTTGACCAGACATATGACGACCTGCCATGCAGTCCGTTGGCAACAAGAACTTGAAAGACCCACATCAAAGAAAAAGGCAGACTTCTCCTTGCTCCTCATCTGGGATCTCCAACCCTACTATACTTCCAGTCCTCTCAAAAACCAGCATTGAGAGGAAAGAAGGTATAGCAATAGGTGTCCCAAGTACTTGCAGCCAATATGCTAGCAGTACACCACCATCTGATTTTAACAGGCAAATTTCCCTACCCCAGTTGCTGAACTGTAAAAAGAAATTTGGTCCCAGCCATCTGCATACTTAGCGTCTAAATGCTAGCTTGGCCAAATTTCTAGCACTGCAACGGTGCCTTTTCGGCTGGTAGACTCTGCCCCTTTTCGTGAATTTGTGGAATGTGCTCTACCTCAGTGGCAGATTTTAAAATGCCATTTCTTTTTACAGAAGGCCTCTACCGGCATGTGGAAGGCAATGTTTTGGCCTGGTTGGATAGGGCAGTCAGCAGTAAGGTTCATATTACCACTGACTCATGGTCCAGCATGCATGGGCAGGGATGTTAACTTTCCTTCATGGCGCACTGGGTAACTCTGCTGGCAGCTGGGAAGGATGCAGGACAGGGTTCAGTGTTGTTGGCGCTTATTCCGCCACCACGCCTCCAAAATTCTAGTGGTGATTCTGCCACAGCTCTCTCCTCCACCCCTTCCTCCTCTTCTTCCTCTATGGCCTCTTCTAAAGATTTGTCCTCTGAACTAGCAGTGCTCCGTAAGCGTTCAAGGGTCTACGCAAGCAGTCAGGCTAAAAGATGCCATGCAGTGCTTGAATTGGTATGCCTAGAGGACAGGAGCCACACTGGGGCAGAAATTCTGTCAGCTCTGCAAGGGCAGGCTCAGAGGTGGTTGACGCCATGCCAGCTTCAGCCAGGAATGGTTGTATGCGACAATGGCACCAACCTTCTCTCCGCCCTCCGATAGGGACACTTGACCCATGTTCCATGTTTGGCACACGTCCTGAATTTGGTGGTGCAGCGGTTCTTGAGCAGGTACCCAGACTTACAGGATCTCCTGAGGCAGGCCAGAAAAGTCTGCCTCAGGATCCTGAAGGGCCTGGTATGGATTTTGAGGGTGACATCCACGCCATTTTTTTGGGGGTATTTTTTGTATTATTATCTATATTGCCGGGATCCGACCATACATTACAGCCGCGAGCAGTTTTAAGTGACATTTTTTCCTTTTAGAAATATCATTTTGCTGTGGCACTGTTATAAACATGGGAAAGATGCAGTACTTTACAGGCATACTAAGGACACCCCCAGGCAAAATATTTAAAGGAATATTTCATTTTTATTGTTTCACTTTAAGTATTATTAAAATCACTGTTCCCGAAAAAAGAGGCGTTTAAATTTTTTTTTTTTTGCATGTTACCTGGGACAGGACCTGGGTCCCCAAACACTTTTTATGGCAATAACTTGCATATAAGCCTTTAAAATGAGCACTCTTGATTTTTCACATCCGCTTCCCATAGACTTTAATGATGTTCGTGTGTTCAAACAAATTTTTTGCCTGTTCGCATGTTCTGCTGCAAACCGAAGCCGGGGGTGTTCGGCTCATCCCTAGTTAGAACTAGTAAATAGATACTTATACTTGATTTTACTTGATAGTGTGCCTCTCAGATGGTGACTGTCGTGCTCTTGCAAGACTTTTATAGGGGAGTTGTGGCTTTTAATACAGACCTGCTAGATTGACAACTCCTTTGAAACCAAGTTTATGAAAAATCTTTTTGTTCTCAAGTATAACAATGATTCTTCATTTTCAATCATATAAGAAAGTTAATGGACATGCTGATCAGTCTGTACTCATATTTTTTCCTTCACATTTGTTTATAACATTTACTACCACTTTTCAGCATCCACTGTTTCATATGTTCCTAAGTCTATCAAAATGCAATGAAAATGAACACGTTATAGTCCTCTTCTTAATATGGAGATTTCTATGGCATATGTTTAAACTATTTTCATAGTCAGCACTAGTGAGAGCAAAGTAGAAGTTGTTTCCAAAGCTAGATGCTGAAATCTCAAATTTACCCATCTTATTTTTTGCCTCCACTTCATAAGAGGAACACCTTGCTACTAGGCACCACTGCTTCCATGGACAAACCTGCAGATTGTCCATGAATGGTTAAAAAAAGCAGACTCATGTGAATTAAGGTCACAGAAACCTGTGAAAATGAGAAGAATGCAGAGGAAACAGATCCAAAAATACCTGGTATTATTGAGGTGCCCAAAGAAAAGTTGTGTGTTGTACGATTTCAGAAGCATGAACAGATACATTAAAACAAAAATAGTGTCCTTTAATATTAATGAATAAATATAGACATGTAGGTGTTATGAATATAGATTTGCAGAAACACAAAGAGAATGTTCATATTAAAGGTATTGATGATGAACAAGAGGTTATCAGCAGGGTCTGGTAAAGTTATTGTTGCTAGTAATAAAGTTTTCTTCGTCACAACTACATTGGTAGAGACATCCCTGCCTTCATGCTCCTTTTCTGCACCAGGTACTTTTAGGTCTGTTTCACCTGCACCTATTCTATTACACTATTCTGATGTCTCCCAAGTGAACCTAGGACTAAGCTACCCTGAGCATCGAGAGCAACCACTTACTTTTCGTCAACTGATCCTATGTCTTGTACTTTTATCAGTTACTGGGCTATAAATGCTCTCCCACCTCTCCTGTCTCTCTTTTTTCCTGTGGTTGTCCCTTCAGGCCTATTTTTTTTTTTTTTACTCCAAGAACCCAACGCAACCAAGATTTTGAGAGCATAAGGTTTGATGGAAGAGATGTGACTTTTTCACTGCTTCTTTTCCTAATCCCTATTGGACACACTTAGGCTTTTTATCAAGCAAGGATTCTTTAAAGTGCAGATCCGTGGTCAACAAAACAGGAATTAAGTATCCTATGAACACAATCACTAGTTTCCCAAGGGACTGTTTTTTTTATTGTTAGATACCTGTACCTGTAGAAATGTGATGATTGTCATTCATTGGAAAATTATCTGAGTTTTAGAGGATTTCTGACATACCTGTAGGTCACATTGCATAAAAATAGCATAGAAGTATGTGCTACGATTATCCCTGACAATGGGGAACAATAGAGAATTGGTAATATTGCCAACCAGTAAAAAATGTATACAGCTGTGGTACACTGAAGTTCACAGTTGCAGGTCTCTGTATTACATATAAACTAAAATCTCTTCTGCCAAAATCATCTACTAATTTGTGTTGGTGTTACAGTTTCAGTTTAATGGCAGCTGCCACCACCAACATGTTCTTTCCCTCCCTTTTCTAACTTTGCTGGGAGTAAAGAAAAGTACTCCATAATTTCAGGTATGGGCTAGTATGTAATTCACTCCTTTTCCTGCTATGCAAAAGTGTTGGTGCTTGGTGACTGGCAAGTCAGACACCCAACATAGGGGTGAGGATAGAGTCCTATGTTTTGGATAGGGTCCTGATTGGGAGCTTACAAGAGGTCTACCTCTTTCTGCTCCCATGGGCTGAACAGAGTGATGCCTGAGTGAAGGTAAAGTAAATAGGGTAGGGCCACCATTAAAGAGAACCTGTTGATTTGCCCTGCATGGGCAAAGCACAAAGTTACCTTAACTTTGTCATTGAAACTGAAGGTAGGCTTATAAACACATAACTGTGCTGATATAGTTGTAATGTAACTGACATATTGTATCTATATTTATAAATTCTTGCTCTTCTAGCTCTATTCATTAAAAGTGCTTTCATAACTGGCAAAGAGATGCATTGTGCTCTAGGCACATAAAATCCACAAGCGCTGTAACTAAATTTTTCCATTTTACCCTCAAGAAAACAGGAGAGACAGCCAACTATTTTCCTTGATGTAAAAACCAAGGAAATGTTTCAAGCTCTGTTAATAAAAACATTCTCTTATCTCAGCTTTATGTTCTCTAATAGCTTAATGCATGAATCAGTGGCAATATGGTTCTGCTTACAAGAAATGAGTCATAACAACAAAATAAGCAAATTCATCACCGCTTACTGGAGTGAAAAACATGTTTAGACATAGTTTTGATATTAGTTATTTTTTGTGTGAAATGTGACACATTTTATTTACATCTCATTTTTTTTTGATCATTATTTTAATTCATATGTATGTATAATTTGTGTTTATTAAAGGTTTTGAATGTAAAATGAATTGTACAGCGTAAAACAGTATGAAAAAGAGGTCACGTAAAAATGATGGTACAGGTATAAGTGCCATAGTGAGGTTCAATAAACAGAAAATGTAAGTTGTACAGCATGTGAGAAAGGTCATAGAAATTCATGATCTGCATGATGGAAACACCGCCGGAGAATGTTGTGTTGGCAATACAAGATCCATGACATAAACCCCAGAGGCGGAGCTATTTGCGTCATTACATCACATCCGGTTTGGTCTGTGGAGCGCATCCCGACCTGGACTTCCTGGTTCTTTTGTATACAATGTCTGTATTCATTTTGTTTCATGGTATAGTTACCTATGTTTTTGCACTTGCACCTTGCACTTTTGTATCAAGGAATTGTAGCTCTTTAAGAAACAAACATAGTAACCCCATAAGTTGGGACTTTAAACAGACCACCCACTCAAAAATATATAAAAAGTATTCTTTAATGATTTGGAATAAAACATGTAAAAACCACATAAGACAAAGATGTACAACATATGCTACATGAAAAATCAACCAATTACTGTGCGTATAATCGCATACAATGTAAATGCCCAAATGACCAACGCGTTTCTGATATGAGGTGTTCCAATACCTTCCTCAGGGGCCGAGGGTTCAAAAAGTTTTTTAACATTCAAATAAATTCTAAAATTACAAAAAGATATGTCAGGTAACACATACAGTCAAAACGTAAGTGTGTCAGATAGTGCATACAACCAGAACAAAGAGGGTCATAGGAAAAAAGGACTATAGTTGGATGGAAGATATGCAAACACAAGAAAACCAGCAGGGAAATAATCAAGAAAACAAAGGCAAACTGCGAACATACCCAGTGTGATGATTCCATGTCAAAATAGGCACTAAGGACCAATCAGTCCATATTGGCATTACACAACTCGCCAACTGTGTGGTAAGGAAGGAAAAACCACGTGATAGAGAAGGAGGGGATCCTGCGAATAGATACAGAACCCCTGCCAGGAAAATAAACCTGAGATGAGCCCACAGGTAAAAAATGATCCATATCAATCCCTAATAGGGGGGAGAAATGCCTACCTATCAAGAGATATATACCCCTGTGGTTCACTTCCAAGTGGATGGGACAAACAGCTGACTGTGAATAGTGCTGTTGGCTAAATAGCCAAGGAATGAGTGTCCAAATGTTCCACCACTGATGAAATCTAAATGTATGAATGTAAAAAATACACATTGGGTCTCATGGGGAATAAAAGGGTGTTAGGATAGAGAAAGACATAGATACCCCGGGTGTGCAGAACCTACCTATGGCTGTAGCGATCTGGTGTGTGGCGTGTGGTAGCTGGATGAATGCCTAGAGAAAAATGGCTTGCTCCTCGTTTAAATATGCCGGTATCAGATGCCGGTGCATGCGTACAGCCGCACACAACGGTGATAGATGTAAAAAAGAAATCACCGCTGGTGCTTGCCTACGTCATTCACCATCGTGTGTGAAAGGGGAGGACGCCACCAGTGCGTACCTGCCGTCACTCCCCTTGGTGCTGTCGGAAGATAGCTGCAGCGTCAATGGGGTGTGTGGGGTCATCCGAAGTGAAAGAAAAAAAGGGGAAAGTGACGGAGGCCGTGCTGGGACACACAGTGTGTAGAATAAACACAGGGCCGCAGGGTGAAAAACGAAAAGTCCCAACTATACAGCTGCTTAAGGGAAAAAGGAAACCTTACAAAACAAAATACTTAAACTAGATGAATAAAAAAGCCATATGTGGCTAAAATTGGAAGAAATGCAGATGCAAGTAAAATTATGCAACAAGAGAATGCACATAAGGTTAGATGCCATCTAGTGAAAATTAATGAGTACCTACAACTAGACTCATTTATCTGGAATCATCCATCAGCTAGATATGTTCCCTAAGATGTAAATCCAGTAGCTCTATACAGTAGACAAAAGTGAGTAGTATGTGTCAGTATCTATTTATTGCTAATGGTGTCCTGTATATGGCTCGTATATACTCATTTAGCCATGACATCAAAGAAAGTCTAGCTGCTAAACCCTGTCAGTATGCAGCTACAGATGTGTGTGGGCACTAACATGTGTGTGTTCGTCAGACTCTGAATTTCCACTAGTTTCTTGCTCACCTCTACATTGTCCATCCCCCATATTGAATGATGGTGTGGTTTATAAGTTGGAAATCTACAAGGAAACAACCCTGGAAGTCTGGGAGATGGCAACAGAAAAGGAGGGGAGGGTAATAAATTATCCCTGACCTAGATGTCAATGAATACGGACAAGAATGTCATTCTACCAAATGGACAGAGATATAAAGCATCCCATTTTGCAAATTGTTGCACTTTTGATGTTGTCTATTTGCTAACATGCCCATGTGGGTGCTTCTATGTGGGTAAAACAAAAATTGAACTACACGCACGGATGGGTGGACACATAACGAGCATGCGCACTTGTAATCCTGATCTACCCCTGGGTCGACATGGCCGAGATGTACATTAAGGAAAATTCCCAAATATTAAATTTCTGGTACTGGACCGGGTACACCCCAACAATAGAGGGGGTGACTGGGACAAGATCCTACTACAAAAGGAGACCAGGTGGATAGTGGCCTTACAAGCCACATCACCACCCGGCTTGAACGAGTGCATTAGCTACCGACTGTTCCTGGAGGGAATTTATTACCCTCCCCCCTCCCCTCCTTTTCTGTTGCCATCTCCCAGACTTCCAGGGTTGTTTCCTTGTAGATTTCCAACTTATAAACCACACCATCATTCAATATGGGGGATGGACAATGTAGAGGTGAGCAAGAAACTAGTGGTAATTCAGAGTCTGACGAACACACACATGTTAGTGCCCGCACACATCTGTAGCTGCATACTGACAGGGTTTAACAGCTAGACTTTCTTTGATGTCATGGCTAATTAAGTATATACGAGCCATATACAGGACACCATTAGCTATGAATAGATACTGACACATACTACTCACTTTTGTCTACTGTATAGCGCTACTGGATTTACATCTTAGGGAGCATATCTAGCTGATGGATGATTCCAGATAAATGAGTCTAGTTGTAGGTACTCATTAATTTTCACTAGATGGCATCTAACCTTATGTGCATTCTCTTGTTGCATAATTTTACTTGCATCTGCATTTCTTCCAATTTTAGCCACATATGGTTTTTTTATTCATCTAGTTTAAGTATTTTGTTTTGTAAGGTTTCCTTTTTCCCTTAAGCAGCTGTATAGTTTGGACCTATTGTTTTTTACCCTGTGGCCCTGTGTTTATTCTACACACTGTGTGTCCCAGCACAGCCTCCGTCCCTTTCCCCTTTTTTTCTTTCAATTCGGATGACCCCACACACCCCATTGAGGCTGCAGCCATCTTCTGACAGCACCAAGGGGAGTGACGGCAAGTACGCACTGGTGGCGTCCTCCCCTTTCACACACGAATGGTGAATGACGTAGGCACGCACCAACGGTGATTTCTTTTTTACATCTATCACCACTGTGTGCGGCTGTACGCATGCACCGGCGTCTGATACCAGCATATTTAAACGAGGAGCGAGCCATTTTTCTCTAGGCATTCATCCAGCTACCACACGCCACACGCCAGATCGCTACACCTGTAGGTAGGTTCTGCACACCCGGGGTATCTATGTCTTTCTCTATCCTACCACCCTTTTATTCCCTATAAGACCCAATGTGTATTTTTTACATTCATACATTTAGGTTTCATCAGTGGTGGAACATTTGGACACTCATTCCTTGGCTATTTAGCCAACAGCACTATTCTCAGTCAGCTGTTTGTCCCATCCACTTGGAAGTGAACCACAGGGGTATATATCTCTTGATAGGTAGGCATTTCTGCTACCTATTAGGGATTGATATGGATCATTTTTTACCTGTGGGCTCATCTCAGGTTTATTTTCCTGGCAGGGGTTCAGTATCTATTCGCAGGATCCCCTCCTTCTCTATCACGTGGTTTTTCCTTCCTCTGCTCCTTATTTATGGTTCTTGGATGACCCTTGTCACATTTTTATCTATCCATTTCATTTATTTTTACTCAACTCTAATTTTGTCTATCCTGCCTGATGCTAGGCTTTTTATGGTCTGGTTATTATCATTAATTCACCCGCCTAGATCTTAGCTAGTTATTTACCACATACTATTTATAGTTTCCTCTAAGGAACTCATGATAATTTTTCTTTTCCCACTATGCAGATTTTGCAGGTATTATGCACCTTGAGAATGCACCCAATACTCACAACACTCACAGGTGGCGAGTTGTGTAATGCCAATATGGACTGATTGGTCCTTAGTGCCTATTTTGACATGGAATCATCACACTGGGTATGTTCGCAGTTTGCCTTTGTATTCCTGATTATTTCCCTGCTGGTTTTCTTGTGTTTGCATATCTTCCATCCAACTATAGTCCTTTTTTCCTATGACCCTCTTTGTTCTGGTTGTATGCAACCAGACACACTTACGTTTTGACTGTATGTGTTACCTGACATATCTTTTTGTAATTCTAGAATTTATTTGAATGTTAAAAAAACTTTTTGAACCCTCGGCCCCTGAGGAAGGTATTGGAACACCTCATACCAAAAACGCGTCGGGCATTTGGGCATTTACATTGTATGCTAATTATACGCACAGTAATTGGTTGATTTTTCATGTAGCACATGTTGTGCATCTTTGTCATATGTGGTTTTTACATGTTTTATTCCATATCATTAAAGAATACTTTTTATATATTTTTGAGTGGGTGGTCTGTTTAAAGTCCCAACTTAGGGGGTTACTATGTTTGTTTCTACTAATGGGGATGGGACCACCATGCTCTAACATGATATGATGGGAGCCTCTTTGTTCTCTGTAGCTCTTTAAGGCTGCTTATGTCTTTTTTTTGTTCTTTTTTGTGTTTTTCTGCACATTACTTTATTTTGATACATAAGAACACGTTTCACTTTAGCAGCGCCTACCCATTACTGCACTTCATTTTGGCCATCTACCTTTTGTTGGTTGGTATATGTGGAGGCAGCAGCTATTAGAATTTCCTTTCAGTCTATAGAGCGGAACTATCACTTTTTTTCCTTTACAAAGCCAGTGCTGCAACCTCTGTCAGAGCACCCATTAGTCAACTCTTCTGGGTGTGTCAGATACCTGTGTCCCATGATGGTTCTTCTGACCCTTAAATCACTGCTGAGTCCTGTACCAACATAGATCACGGAAAAAGCAGCCACAGCTTGCAATGGAGGATACAGGCATCCAAAACTCACGGAAGTGTCAAATGCGAAAGACACTGGAGAAGGATGCAGTGTTGGAACGGGGGGGAGGTACTGCTGGTATGATTTTTTAAAGACTTTAACACTTATAGATATATTTCCAAATTCTATATAATTTATAAATATAAGTACTGTTTTTGTGCTTCCCAAGGAAGCAAAACTGTGTAGTGGAATGAAGTCCTTTCAATATATCTTCAACTTACAAGCTGACCTACACACACTGATGAATATGATCAGCCTGTATAAATAATTAGACTGTCCATGTAATGAAAATGAAGAAAATATCGGGGAAATCCTTGTGACTTGATGAAAAAATGTTAAACCTCCACATAAGGAAATTATTCTTTACTGTAAGAGCTGTAAATTTGTGCGATAGTCTTTCACAGAAACTGATTGTATCAGATCCAGTAGGATAAATAACCAAAAATACCTGTGTTCCATCTCCCAGTGACTAAGGAGACCGCTCCAACCCAATCTATCTGAATACAAGATATGTGCAAATCATTTAAACCAAAAAAGGTGAGCTGTCTCTTTAAATAATCAGTAACCATAAAAAATGGTCTTGTGCAATAAGTAACAAATTCAAATACTAAAAAGTGATCATGTGCAATTAATCACCTAATTCATATGTAAAAAAACATTAACATATATCATAAGGTGCTCATGGGCATGTCATTGCATAGGTCAATAAATGGATAAATTAAATAAAAATACATCTAAATTCTTGAGATGTGAAATAGACCAATGATCTCTTATATCTGCACCTCTATGTGTATCACCAACTCCACTGTGATCATTAAAACTCCCACAGATGTTGCCAAGGTGTTCTCTTATTCTTACCTGGAGTCACAACCCCCTTATTAAAAAAAGGTTAAAGATTCTTTAATTTTATACATTTTCTTTGTAAGCTGTGAAATAAAAATCCTGGTTCGTAAACTTGTAGATTCTATGGTCTTACAAACCTTGCACCTACGGAAGGGATAAAAACCTTTAGGGTACTTTCACACTGGGACGCAGGGCCGGTACAAGGCAGGGGCGGAGAGGGCACGTGCCCTGGGCGGTACCATTTGGTATGGGGGGGGCGCAGCTGTGCGCTCCTGCATGATCCTCCCTTCCCTTCCCTCAGCACACAACTACACTGTTACTCCCCTACGGAGGAGTCCCGTTGTCTCTGCCAGCGCTGTGATGTCACTCACGGGCAGAGGCGAGGTGGGAGGACGCAGAGAGGAGAGCAGGGAGGCGGGAGCTGTGCTGTGTCGTGTCAGCGTCTGTTATCTCAAGCGGAGCCGAGCTGAGGAGCTGCTGCCTGGCTGGCTGGATTCAATCTGGAAGGTAGAAGAGCGCAGTGCCAGTGTTCTGACTCAGATATTTAGCAGTGGTGGTCACTGGTCATTAACCTCGCCTTAGCCTCCTCCCCTCCCCACAATCCAGACATTTATTAATCTGTTTTTTAGTGCTTACTTACACAAGTTCAGACTCATAACTTCTGAGTCTGAACTTGTGTAAGTAAACACTAAAAAACAGATTAAAAAAATGGCTGGATTGGGGGGAGGGGAGGAGGCTGAGGCGAGGTTAATGACCAGTGACCACCACTGCTGAATACCCCACAATACTGTGCAATACTCTGCAATACTCCACAATACTGTGCAATACTCTGCAATACCCAGAAATACTCTGCAATACCCCACAATACTGTGCAATACTGTGCAATACTCTGCAATACTCCACAATACTGTGCAATACTCTGCAATACCCCACAGTACTGTGCAATACTCTGCAATACCCTGAAATACTCTGCAATACCCCGCAACACTGTGCAATACTCTGCAATACCCCACAATACTGTGCAATACTCTGCAATACCCCACAATACTGTGCAATACTCTGCAATACCCTGAAATACTCTGCAATACCCCGCAACACTGTGCAATACTCTGCAATACCCCACAATACTGTGCAATACTCTGCAATACCCTGAAATACTCTGCAATACCCCACAATACTGTGCAATACTCTGCAATACCCTGAAATACTCTGCAATACTCCACAATACTGTGCAATACTCTGCAATACCCTGAAATACTCTGCAATACTCCACAATACTGTGCAATACCCTGAAATACTCTGCAATACCCTGAAATACTCTGCAGTACCCCACAATACTGTGCAATACTCTGCAATACCCTGCAATACTCTGCAATACCCCACAATACTGTGCAATACTCTGCAATACCCCACAATACTGTGCAATACTCTGAAATACCCCACAATACTGTGCAATGCTCTGCAATACCCCGAAATACTGTGCAATACCCCGAAATACTGTGCAATACCCCGCAACACTGTGCAATACTCTGCAATACTCCACAATTCTGTTCAATACTCTGCAATACCCTGAAATACTCTGCAATACCCTACAATACTGTGCAATACTCTGCAATACCCTGAAATATTCTGCAATACCCCACAATACTGTGCAATGCTCTGCAATACCCCACAATACTGTGCAATGCTCTGCAATACCCTGAAATACTCTGCAATATCCCACAATACTCTGCAATACCCTGAAATACTCTGCAATACCCCACAATACTGTGCAATACCCTGAAATACTCTGCAATACCCCACAATACTGTGCAATACTCTGCAATACCCTGAAATACTCTGCAATACCCCACAATACTCTGCAATACCCTGAAATACTCTGCAATACCCCGCAACACTGTGCAATACTCTGCAATATTCCACAATACTGTGCAATACTCTGCAATACCCTGAAATACTCTGCAATACCCCACAATACTGTGCAATACTCTGCAATACCCTGAAATATATAAAAAATACATGCAACGCTAAAGTGTGAATGAATCAGAACCTAAATACACAAAATAGGTAATGCAAATAAGGAATGATGTTGTTCTATACATTAAACACTGGTGAGGTGTATATAAATGTCCAAACAAAATGTGTTAGATATAAAAATGTCCAGTAGCAATATGTTGAACTCCACAGACTGCAGTCAAAAACTGGAGTCAATGCATGGAAGGAGTCTTCTCAGACAGAGGGGGTGCTTGGACCTATGATGTTGACTGGAGACTGGAAGGCACATCAATCATGGGCAACAGGACATAAACATCTAGAGTAAGGTACTCTTACCAGATCAAGTGGGACGTATCAGCCATATGGCAGTACGTCTATCAGAGCTTGTGGAAGTAGCCTCCCGTGCACTCTCCCCAAAGATTCTCCCTGCGATCACGATCTCCGATCAGCGAGGTTGTCACTTGGGTCACGGTCACCGATAGCCAGGACAGTCAACGGTGGAGGTGGACAGCTCTCTCGCACGCTCTCAGGTTTCAGGCAGGTTCAAAGGGTCCAATCATGGAGAAAAACATGGAGAAAGAAGAAAAAAGGGGCTCCACATGGCGTAGGTCAAAAATAAAGGGATTTATTGAATAAAAAACCTTACAGAATAAAAAGTGATCACTAGATAAAAATTGGTGGCAATGTGGAAAGCTGAACGCCCTACGCGTTTCGACTAAAGAGCCTTCAACTGGGGCATGATGCCAAAGATGCTGCTTGCAGGACTTTTTTTAGCGTCCTGCCAGCACACCACTCCAGTGTGAAAGCACTTGGGATTATACACTGGAGTGACAGGAGAGGTGCTTTACAGATGCTTTGCAGGCGCTATTTTTAGCGCTATAGCACCTGTAAAGCGCATCAGTGTGAAAGTAACCTTACCCTGGGTTCACACTAGTGTGATGCGGGAACCAACGTGATTCCAGCGCCGATTCTCGCATCGCTCCTCTCCTGTAGACAGTTCACACTGCCGCTGCGGGTGTCGTTAATGACACCCCCAGGTTAGTTCACAGATCGCAATGCTATCTAGTGCGGGGAAAAACAAGTCCCGGCACTATTTTCTGTGCGACTCGAATGCGAGTTTAGCCATACAGCAGTATGGCTGAATTCGCATCACTCAGAGATCGCATGTGATCGGCTCCTGCGGTGCGGGTGCGAATCACATGTGATCTCTGAGATCACGCTAGTGTGAACCCAGGCTCAAGGTTCTCAAAAAAGACAGGACGAGCTGGCCTATCCAACAAATTAGAGGCAATATGATCTCTCAGTGTATGACGTTTTTGAAAAATCGTGAGGCTAAAGTTGAATGTGGGCCCAGAACCTTATTATTTCTAATAATATTCCATTGTTTCTGAATCAACTTTTTAATCTTCACATAGTTATCAGAAAATGAGGTAATGAAGGCCCACTCAAATTTGTTATCTCATAGTTTTTCCTTCACAAGGTCCATAAAGACATGGGTGAGTTAGTTTGGAGTTGATCAACTTGACTGGCCTGTACAGAGTCCTGACCTCAACCTGATAGAACACCTTTGGGATGAATTAGAGGGGAGACTGAGAGCCTTCTCATCCAACATCAGTGCCTGACCTCACAAATGCGCTCCTGGAAGAATGGTCAAACATTCCCATTAAACCTTGTGGACAGCCTTCCCAGAAGAGCTGAAGCTGGTATAGCTGCAAAGGGTGGGCCAACTCAATATTGAACCCTACGGACTAAGACTGGGATGCCATTAAAGTTCATGTGCGTGTAAAGGCAGGACTCTCAATACTTTTGGTAATATAGTATATATATATATATATATATATATATATATATATATATATATATATATATATACAGTATCTCACAAAAGTGAGTACACCCCTCACATTTTTGTAAATATTTTATTATATCTTATTATGTGACAACACTGTAGAAATTACTCTTTGCTAGAATGTAAAGTAGTGAATGTACAGCTTGTATAACAGTGTAAATTTGCTGTTCCCTTAAAATAACTCAACACACAGCCATTAATGTCTTAACCGTTGGCAACAAAAGTGAGTACACCCCTAAGTGAAAATGTCCAAATTGGGCCCAAAGTTTCAATATTTTGTATGGCCACCATTATCTTCCAGCACTGCCTTAACCCTCTTGGGCATGGAGTTCACCAGAGCTTCACAGGTTGCCACTGGAGTCCTCTTCCACTCCTCCATGATGACATCACAGAGCTGGTGGATGTTAGAGACCTTGTGCTCCTACACCTTCCATTTGAGGATGCCCCACAGATGCTCAAAAGGGTTTAGGTCTGGAGACATGCTTGGGCAGTCCATCACCTTTACCCTCAGCTTCTTTAGCAAGGCAGGGTCATCTTGGAGGTGTGTTTGTGGTCGTTATCATGTTGGAATTCTGCCATGCGGCCCAGTCTCCGAAGGGGGGGATTATCCTCTGCTTCAGTATGTCACAGTACATGCTGGCATTCATGGTTCCCTAAATGAATTGTAGCTCCCCAGTGCCGGCAGCACTTATGTAGCCCCAGACCATGACACTCCCACCACCATGCTTGACTGTAGGCAAGACAGACTTGTCTTTGTACTCCTCACCTGGATACTGCCACAGACGCTTGACACCATCTGAACCAAATAAGTTTACCTTGGTCTCATCACACCACAGGAGATGGTTCCAGTAATCCATGTTCTTAGTCTGCTTGTCTTCAGCAAATTGTTTGCTGGCTTTCTTGTGCATCATCTTTAGAAGCGGCCTCCTTCTAGGATGACAAACATGCAGACCAATTCGATGCAGTGTGCGCCGTATGATCTGAGCACTGACAGGCTGACCCTCCACCCCTTCAACCTTTGCAGCAATGCTGGCAGCACTCATACATCTATTTCCCAAAGACAACCTCTGGATATGATACTGAGCATGTGCACTCAACTTCTTTGTTGGACCATGGCGAGGCCTGTTCTGAGTGGAACCTGTCCTGTTAATCCGCTGTATGGTCTTGGCCACTGTGCTGCAGCTCAGTTTCAGGATATTGGTAATCCTCTTCATAGCCTAGGCCATCTTGATGTAGAGCAACAATTCTTTTTTTCAGATCCTCAGAGAGTTCTTTGCCATGAGATGCCATGTTGAACTTCCAATGACCAGTATAAGAGAGTTAGAGCGATAACACCAGATTTAACACACCTGCACCCCATTCACACCTGAGACCTTGTAACACTAACGAGTCACATGACACCGAGGAGGGAAAATGGCTAATTTAGCCCAGTTTGGTCATTTTCACTTAGGGATGTACTAACTCTTGTTGTTGTTGCCAGCGGTTTAGACATTAATGGCTGTGTGTTGAGTTATTTTGAGGGGACAGCAAATTTACACTGTTATACAAGCTGTACACTCACTACTTTACATTGTAGCAAAGTGTCATTTTTTCAGTGTTGTCACATGAAAAGATATAATAAAATATTTACAAAAATGTGAGGGGTGTACTCACTTTTGTGAGATACTGTATATATATTTATATCTTCACTATAGTTAAGGAAAGCAGCACCCAGTCTGTATCCAGTGCAATGCAATCTAGTCTTCCCACCGACAAAATATAGAAAACGTCCAACGGATTGCTGCACTTAAAATATTTATTAGTCAATTATTAAAGAAATTACATAATCAGATTTCCGTTTCGGGCTCACAAGATTACACCCTTCATCAGATCAAAAGTACATCTAACATTTCAGACAAATTCATGAGGTTGTAAACACTTTCACAAAGAAACCACATATGGAATCAATCCTGTGGTTAATGACTAATCAGTAGAATTACATTCCTTCATTGGTTATTTTTCTTCACTCTCACAGAAATGGTTAACCAGGACAGGTGTTCTCCTCATACTTCAATCAGGATCCATTACTATATCAGTCTGTCAAAATAAATACATATGGATATCAACACATATTAAATCTATGTTTTAAATAAACAAATACAAATCAGTATTTAATCATTTAAATCATTTATCCAATCTTCAAACATCTGATTATGTAATTTCTTGAATAATTGATTAATAACTATTTTAAGTGCAGCAATCCGTTGGACTTTTTCTCTCTCTCTTTCTCTCTAAAATATTATATATGGTATATATTTCGTTTTTTGGGTTTTGTTACACTTTGAATATATAAATAATTACATAATATATATTTTTAGAGCTGAGGTAGGGGGTAAGAGATCAACTCTTAAATACTGTATAACGTTGGTTTATTACAGGCAGCTAAATTGTAATACCTTCTATCCATTCAACATTCCTACACTTTCCTTCAACTCTACATCTATCAAAACAAACAGTGTAACTGGTACAAGCAAAAGCAGCAATTGCTCTAAAAGCTATTTTACTGTAGCTTTTCTTGTGTTAAGAAGTTTGTCTTCTTTAATTTACAGGCGTTCTAAGTTCCCCCCACTAGATGGCAAACATTCCCCCACATACTGTATACTGTAAATAAATAAAGTCTGTAAGCAGGGTAACTTTTAATTCACTTTCCTTTGCTAAAAATTAACAAAAAAAACAAGCTGTCTAAATGGGATTGAGTTCAAATACAAATAAAAATAAATAAAAATAAAAATTAAATCCGTTACAATAACAAGTGCAGACTTTGAAGCCAAATCCTGAACATTTTGTGAATTTGTGAATTTTTTAAATGCTGTACTATAATGTGTCACAAATAAATTCTTAATTACCAGTAAGTATTCATGCACACAGCTATCTAATTGTAATACTAGTGAAGCAGCCTGACTTTTAGGTTCTGTATGTAGTGTTTGCTTATCGTCGGATTGAGATATATTATATAGAATGTGGGTTGCCATTGCACACACAGCAGTCTGCCACTGCAGTGGACTTTGGTGAACCAGGGCTGTTATTTATCTAGCTTTGCTTTATTAAAGTGCAGTACAGCATTAACCTGTGCTGCATATCTGTTACACAAAGATAAATAATGTTTCGCTAGGTGATTAATATAATCTTTTTTAAATTCATCAGTATGGGCTAAACTAAAGAACACTAAAATTGAGGGGTTCCAGAATGTCTGTTTTAAGTGGAGAAACATATACATAGAGCATCAGATGAAAAACTGGGTAAGGAATGGTGGTCAGGGAGGCCACACTTCCTAAAAAGAGAAAAGAAATAGCACTTCAGCTTTCAGTCATACTCACAACTTTGCTCTGGAGCCTTGCTTAACCACTTAAGGACCGAGTCTCTTTCTGAGATTTGTTTTTTACAAGTTAAAAACAGTTTTTTTTGCTAAAAAATTACTTAGAACCCCCAAACATTATATATATTTTTTCTAACACCCTAGAGAATAAAATGGTGGTTGTTGCAATACTTTCTGTCACACCGTATTTGCGCAGCGGTCTTACAAGCCCACTTTTTTTGGGATAAAATACACTTTTGGAATAAAAAAAAAGACAACAGTAAAGTTAGGCCAATTTTTTTATATTGTGAAAGATAATGTTACGCCGAATAAATTGAGACCCAACATGTCACGCTTCAAAATCGCGACCGATTGTGGAATGACGACAAACTTTTACCCATAAAAATGTCCATAGGCTGCAGGTTGCATGTTTTCAGTTACAAAGGTCTAGGGCTAGAATTATTGCATTTGCTCTACCGATCACGGCGATACATCCCGTGTGTGGTTTGAATACTCACGTATATGTTCGCTTCTGCACGCAAGCTCGGCGGGATGGGGCGTGTTTAAAAATTGTTTTTTATTTTTTCTTATTTATTTTATTTTTTATTTTTACACTGTTCTCAAAAATGGTGTCACTTTTATTCCTATTACAAGGAATGTAAACATCCCTTGTAATAGAAAAAAAAAGCATGACAGGACATATTAAATATGAGATCGGGGTCAAAAAGACCTCAGATCTCATATTTACACTAAAATGCAATAAAAAAAATGGCCCTTTAAGAGCTATGGGCAAAAGTGACATTTTCCTTCTGCCCTGCAATGTATGGAGACAGGTGGTGACCATCTTCCCCTCACTCGTCTCCATACCACACACAGAAGAGGACCAGATTGCCTCCACTGCCGACGGCTCTGGTAAGCGGCGGAGGGCACTGGAGAGCGGCAGGAGGGGGGCCCCTCTCCTGCCGCCGATAAAAGTGATCTAGCGGCGAATCCGCCGAAGAGACCACTGTTATCGAAAACTGGACCGCCCGCTGAAGAAGAGGATACTGGGCTTTTGGCAGCTAGCTGCTGCCATAACAAAGATGTCCCTCTTCAAACAGCCAACGTATATCGGTGTGCGGCGGTCCGGAAGTGGTTAATAAAAGAATAAATACCACAATCTGGGGGACACATTTAGGAATATTTGTCCTATATATCTTATGGTACCCAGAGCGATTTACAGTAAGCATATTATACTTTTGGCACTATATCACTAGTAAAGACATATACCTAAAAAAAATAAGGTTTGCATTTTTTTAAAAGATGTGAAATAAGCTAAACTTTGAAACTTTACAATTAAGCATACATTAAATTTAATTCAAGTCTGTATAAAACTGATGCTTGGACAATCATCAATTCACCAGACAAAATAACAGTTTTACTTATTTCAGTGTCTACTTTTGTGGGGAAAAAAATTGCAAATAAAAAAACAAATAATATAGCGTATACAATTGCAAGACATGAATGTTATTAAAAATTACCCTTCCTTTTCAATCTGCAGGACTATCATTTTCTGTAAAGTGCAATGCAATATGCCCCCTAGATATGTAATTTCCTGTTTGTGTGATTGGCTCACTGATTTTCCCAGAAGTTGGCACTAAGTTACAAGTCAGATTTTAGGCATCCCCTGCAACAAAAATGTAATTTTTGGTGAGATATTCCCAATAGGAAATCACATCTAAAGGGATGCAGACCCTGACACTTTTCTCATTAGAGCTTTGCAGGTGCAGCAGCTGGTTGATAATTATGAAACTACTGCCATTAGACTCACTTAGCACATAGACACAGACAAGCACACAGGGATTTCTTCAGAATAACAAAAGGTAGGAATCTGCATCTAAGTTTGGTAAAACCCTTGCAATGTACATAGATCACCCAGAGGGGAATGTTTTTTTTTCTCAACAAAAGTGGAGTTACTTTTTAAGATATTTCTTCAACTATAACCTTCTTTTCTTCTGTTCCTGAATGACAGGTCTAATCCAGTTATGTAAAGACAAGGTGATTCTGCCCCTGGTGCTACATCACAAATAGCAGAATCACCTAGGTGAGAGAACCTCTTACCTTAACCACTTCAGCCCCGGACCATTATGCTGCCTAAGGACCAGAGGACTTTTTCCAATTTGGCACTGCGTCGCTTTAACTGCTAATTGCGCGGTCATGCAATGCTGTACCCAAACGAAATTTGCGTCCTTTTCCTCCCACAAATTGAGCTTTCTTTTGATGGTATTTGATCACCTCTGCGGGTTTTATTTTTTGCGCTATAAACGGAAAAACACCGTAAATTTTGAAAAAAAATGATATTTTCTACTTTTTGTTATAAAAAAAATCCAATAAACTCAATTTTAGTCATACATTTAGGCCAAAATGTATTTGGCCACATGTCTTTGGTAAAAAAAATGTCAATAAGCGTATATTTATTGGTTTGCGCAAAAGTTATAGCGTCTACAAACTAGGGTACATTTTCTGGAATTTACACAGCTTTTAGTTTATGACTGCCTATGTCATTTCTTGAGGTGCTAAAATGGCAGGGCAGTACAACCCCCCCCCAAATGACCCCATTTTGGAAAGTAGACACCCCAAGGAAATTGCTGAGAGGCATGTTGAACCCATTGAATATTTTATTTTTTTTTGTCCCAAGTGATTGTATAATGACAAAAAAAAAAAAATATTTACAAAAAGTTGCCACTAAATGATATATTGCTCACACAGGCCATGGGCCTATGTGGAATTGCACCCCAAAATACATTCAGCTGCTTCTCCTGAGTATGGGGATACCACATGTGTGGGACTTTTTGGGAGCCTAGCCGCGTACAGGGCCCCGAAATCCAATCACCGCCTTCAGGATTTCTAAGGGTGTAAATTTTTGATTTCACTCTTCACTGCCTATCACAGTTTTGGAGGCCATGGAATGCCCAGGTGGCACAAAACCCCCCCAAATGACCCCATTTTGGAAAGTAGACACCCCAAGCTATTTGCTGAGAGGCATGGTGAGTATGTTGCAGCTCTCATTTGTTTTTGAAAATGAAGAAAGACAAGGAAAAACATTTTTTTTTTCTTTTTTCAATTTTCAAAACTTTGTGACAAAAAGTGAGGTCTGCAAAATACTCGCTATACCTCTCAGCAAATAGCTTGGGGTGTCTACTTTCCAAAATGGGGGGGGGGGGTTGTGCCACCTGGGCATTTCATGGCCTCCAAAACTGTGATAGGCAGTGAAGAGTGAAATCAAAAATTCACGCCCTTAGAAAGCCTAAAGGCGGTGCTTGGTTTTCGGGGTCCCGTACGCGGCTAGGCTCCCAAAAAATCTCACACATGTGGTATCCCCATACTCAGGAGAAGCAGCAGAATGTATTTTGGGGTGTAATTTCACATATTCCCATGGCATGTTTGAGCAATATATCATTTAGCGACAACTTTGTGCAAAAAAAAAAAAAAAAATTTGTCTCTTTCCTGCAACTTGTGTCACAATATAAAATATTCCGTGGAGTCGACATGACTCTCAGCAAATAGCCTAGGGTGTCTACTTTCCAAAATGGGGTCATTTGGGAGGGGTTTGAACTGTCCTGGCATTTTATGCACAAAATTTAGAAACTTATGTCACACATCACCCACTCTTCTAACCACTTGAAGACAAAGCCCTTTCTGACACTTTTTGTTTACATGAAAAAGTTATTTTTTTTTGCAAGAAAATTACTTTGAACCCCAAACATTATATATTTTTTTAAAGCAAATGCCCTACAGATTAAAATGGTGGGTGTTTAATTTTTTTTTTTCACACAGTATTTGCGCAGCGATTTTTCAAACGCATTTTTTGGGGAAAAAACACACTTTTTAAAATTTTAATGCATTAAAACACACTATATTGCCCAAATGTTTGATTAAATAAAAAAGATGATCTTAGGCCGAGTACATGGATACCAAACATGACATGCTTTACAATTGTGCACAAACGTGCAGTGGCAACAAAATAAATACATTTTTAAAAGCCTTTAAAAGCCTTTACAGGTTACCACTTTAGATTTACAGAGGAGGTCTACTGCAAAAATTACTGCCCTCGATCTGACCTTCGCGGTGATACCTCACATGCATGGTGCAATTGCTGTTTACGTTTGACGACAGACCGCCGCTTGCGTTCGCCTTAGCGCGAGAGCAGGGGGTGACAGGGGTGGGTTTTTTTTGGGTTTTTTTTTTCTTTATTATTTTTTTGCTTTTTTATCTTATTTTTAAACTGTTCCTTTCATTTTTTTTTTTAATCATTTTTATTGTTATCTCGGGGAATGTAAATATCCCCTATGATAGCAATAGGTAGTGACAGGTACTCTTTTTTGAAAAAATTGGGGTCTATTAGACCCTAGATCTCTCCTCTGCCCTCAAAGCATCTGACCACACCGAGATCGGTGTGATAAAATGCTTTCCCAATTTCCCAATGGCGCTGTTTACATCCGGCGAAATCTAAGTCATGAAATGCTCATAGCTTCCGGTTTCTTAGGCCATAGAGATGTTTGGAGCCACTCTGGTCTCTGATCAGCTCTATGGTCAGCTGGCTAAATCACTGGCTGCATTCTCAGGTTCCCTGTTGAGACAGGAGAGCCAGAGAAAAACACGGAAGACGGTGGGGGGCCATTCCCTCCCACGGCTTGTAAAAGCAGTCTAGAGGCTAATTAGCCACTAGGATTGCTTTTACATGAAAGCCGACCGCTGGCTGAAAAGAATGATACCAAGATGATACCTAAACCTGCAGGCATCATTCTGGTATAACCACTCAAAGTCGTGAATGGCGTACCTGAAGACAAAAAAATGGTTAACAATAAAACACAGTAAACAGTAAAGTATAAAAAATTGCATACATGAAAAACAAACATGATAAAACATAATAACAATAAAACATTGCAGAATAGAATACAGTAAAAAAGAGCAGAACAATAGAGAGAGAGAATAGAGAGAGAGAACAATAAAACGACAACTATTTTTTTTTATTTTATATATTTTTTATTTTATTTTTTTTACACTTTTTTTGTAACTACCTTTTATAACTGTAACCGGTTCCAGGTTCGGGTCCCTCAAAATGGGATGGCATCTTGGGAGACCCTGTGAAAGTGTGCCTAGTCTGTGCAATGCTGTACCCTACGTTAATACTCAACTAGTTAATGGTAGCGTTCAAAACATTCACCAATGTAAAGACCAGGATTGTCAAGACAGGAGGAACAATAATAGCGGGTGTCACGCCTATATCTGCGCTTGCTGTAGACACAACATCTTTTTTGGGGGGGTTTGTTGGGTAGGGGTACTCGGGAGGACATAAAGAAAATGCCTCTCATGCAGCTGACTGCATTTGGTTGGGGATGTGAATGGGGGAAGTACGGGCGCTGCAGATGTGGTGGGTTCCCAATTAGGATTGGCGAATGCAGCAGGAACGGCACTATCGTCACGACGGGCCTGTGTTTGTCTTCTTGGTGGCAGCGGGACACTACTTGTGCTTGCCACCTCACCAGCTTGAACTGCACTTATGGGACTCACCACGTCACCAATTGTTACTGCAGTGCTGGTTTGACTACGACCGGGGTGTACTAGGCCGCTGGTGCTTGCCAGTTCACCAAAACGCTACCAAAAAATCTGTTAGCGATCGCAGGGATCAGGCCTGACTCTGCGAACGCTGCAGTTATGCGTTTAGTGTTTTGTAAGTGACAGTGATCGATCGATACTGCACTTGGGTGGGCTGGGCTGGGCCGGGCGGAGGGGCAAAACGAAGGTGCTAGCAGGTATCTGGGCTGATCCCACTAACACTGCTTTTTTGGGAACCCTAAACTGCTGGGGACGCTAGTATAGATCTGATCGGATCAGATATTGATCCGATCAGATACTATACCACTAAGGGAGGTGTACGGTGCGTGTGTGGGTGTTAACGGTACTGGCGCTAACCTGACGCTGCTTGGGGCTAGTGCTTGCCAGTTCACCAAAATGCTACCAAAAAAACTGTTAGCGATCGCTGGGATCAGGCCTGACTCTGCGAACGCTGCAGGTATGCGTTTAGTGTTTTGTAAGTGACAGTGATCGATCGATACTGCACTTGGGTGGGCTGGGCTGGGCTGGGCCGGGCGGAGGGGCAAAACGCAGGTGCTAGCAGGTATCTGGGCTGATCCCGCTAACACTGTGTTTGTGGGAACCCTAAACTGCTGGGGACGCTAGTATAGATCTGATCGGATCAGATATTGATCCGTTCAGATACAATACCACTAAGGGAGGTGTACGGTGCGTGCGTGGGTGTTAGCTGTACTGGCGCTAACCTGACGCTGCCTGGGGCTGGTGCTTGCCAGTTCACTAAAACGCTACCAAAAAAACTGTTAGCGATCGCAGGGATCAGGCCTGACTCTGCGAACGCTGCAGTTATGTGTTTAGTGTTTTGTAAGTGACAGTGATCGATCGATACTGCACTTGGGTGGGCTGAGCTGGGCCAGGCAGAGGGGAAAAACGCAGGTGCTAGCAGGTATCTGGGCTGATTCCCCTAACACTGCGTTTTTGGGAACCCTAAACTGCTGGGGACGCTAGTATAGATCTGATCGGATCAGATATTGATCCGTTCAGATACTATGCCACTAAGGGAGGCGTATGCTGCGTGCGTGGGTGTTAGCGATACTGGCGCTAATCTGACGCTGCCTGGGGCGACGCATATCACCACCGGGCGATCAGGGGGCTAATCCTTTATTCGGTAATAAACGGCGGGTGCCCTGACACTATAAAAAATAAACAAACTAACCAGCGTCACCCGTAACAGTTAACGGTGATCAGTGGTGAAAGGGTTAACTAGGGGGCAATCAAGGGGTTAAAATATTTATTAGGTAGTATATGGGGGTCCCTGTCGCTATAAAATGCTGACGGCGAACCTAAATATTTACGTCCCTAACTAGCGTCACCAGCGATCAGAAAAATGATCGCTTAGTGACACTGGTGACGGGGGGTGATCAAGGGGTTAAAACTTTATTAGGGGGGTTAGGGGGGTACCCTAGACCTAAAGGGGGCTAACCCTAACTGTTCTAACACAGTAACTGTCACAAACTGACACCATGCAGTAATCAGAAAAACAAACAAACACTGCTTGGTGTCAGTTTGTGACGGGGGGGGTGATTGGGGGGTGATCAGGGGGGCGATCAGGGGGGGATCGGGGGGGATCGGGGGTGTTTTGTGTGCCTGGCATGTTCTACTGTGTGTGTAGTGTGTTTTCACTCACAGTGCAGTCTTCTCTCCTCGGCGCCGGAACGGAAAATACCGAGCCGAGGAGAGATTACATCATTTCCTTTGCTGCTGTTTAGCATACAGCAGCAAAGGAATGTTCTCATTGGCCGGCGGCGATCGCGAGGGGGGGGGCCATGAACGGATGGCCTCCCCCTCACCTCCGATCGCCGGGGGACAAAAGAGGACCGCCTCATAGATGTACGTGATTTTGCCTGCTCGTGTCATTCTGCCGACATTTCGGCATGAGGCGGTCCTTAAGTGGTTAACAGAGTTACTCATTAGCTGGCTCTTAGACCCCTTTCACACCGAGGGCATTTAGTAGGCACTATAGCATTGAAAATAGCGCCTGCAATCCGCTTTCAAACAGCTGCTCCAGAGGGCTTTCACACTGGAGCGGTGCGCTGGCATGACGTCAGGAAAAGTCCTGCCAGCAGCTTCTTTGGAGCGGTGAAGGAGCGGTGTGTTTACCACTTCTCCACCGCTGCTCCCCATTGAAATCAATTGGGCAGCGCTGTGATACCGCCGGCAAAACACTGCTATTGCGGCCGGTTTTAACCCTTTCTTGGCCGCTAGCGAAAATGCGCTGCAAATCCGACGGTAAAACGCTGCTCAGTGTGAAAGGGGTTTAAATGCTCCAGAAGAGAGGAAAGGAAAGCAAGTGAGCAACATCCCACTGGTCCAGCCAACAAGGAATTTACTTTATTAGAAAAAGTAAGGTGTCTGTTAGTGAGCCTGTCAGTAAGGAGTTGTTGCCATGACAGGATCCTTCATTTGATGCCACCATTGATGGAACAAGGAAAACATAACACATAGCAACATATTATATTCATCCTTAAAGCAACTGTAAAGGAAAAAAGAAAAAGAAACATCTCTATACTCTATAATGGAATTGCACAGAGTGGCCCCAAACCTCCTCTTTTCAGGTCCCCCGACGACGCTCCTGTCCAGTACTCCCACAGAAAGCTGATTTCCATGGGGATTCCCTCCCAAGCCCAACGGTCTGTGACAATGTGTCTACTCAGCCCCACCTCCGGCTCCCTCATAACTGGAGTTGATTGACAGGAGCGGGAGTCAATGGCTCCTGCTGCTCAATCTGCCCAATGAGGAGGGAGAGAGTGTGCTCTTGTGCACATTGCTTGATCAGATCGGGCTCAGTTAAGAATAAGGAGGGGCTGGAGGGATCCTGCAGCAGATAAGGTTTTTTTAACCTTAATGCATATATTGCATTAAAGAAAAAACTTTGAGGCTTTAGAGCCACTTTAATGTTACATGACCTGTGGTGCCTATACTTCAAGAGGGACTCAGCGGGTTCATCTGCCTGTTACGTAATATTCATGAAGGCAGAGAAGGAACCGAATAGGAAAAATAAGATACAAACAATTAGAGGTTGAGGCAATAAATGTACATATGTCAATGGGTATAAACAATAAACTCATTCACACCAGGGGGTATGTGGTGAACTTTATATCTTACAAAGGGGTATAGTGCATAACAATAATGAAAAAGGATGAATTAACTGTTATTTTTTTGGATTTTATACAATGAGAGCTTGCATATAATTTTGATAGGTTGCTCCACCTTTGTCACAATGTTCTAGTTTTCATAAATGTACAGTGTTGCAACAAATCATTCTAGATGATTATGGCATGACAACTGTTATGATTAGAGAAATTACTTTGATCATAAAGATAAATTCATAAAATCATGATTACATTTCATGCAACAGATGACAGATTAAATTTTTCTTTCCAGATGCAGGCAAGACATCAAACATCAGTGCTACATTTGTCAGAACTCAGAATGTACAACATCTAACATAATGCCATACTCTGACTTAGACTTCTGGAAGGCCTTACAGATTTACCATTTTCTAACCACAAATTGTTCTCAGGTCACTTCTATGACATGCAACACACTTTGAAAGCCTTTGTAGGGACATAGAACTACTATGACACACATTTTCATATCATAATTCTTGCTGCTAGCCTTGCCACCAGACTTTTCACCCCTATATTCAGAAGGAAGAAGCCAAACTGAGACACTCTTTTCCCAGACATAAAAGATAAAAATAAAATACTTTGCACTTAAGGCATCTATGGCTTGTAAATCTCAGGGATCAAGTTTGAAGCTACTTTTCAGATGGTATAGGTTCCCCACTTACCAACCCAAACTTTGTACGCTATCCTCCCTATTGTGCTGGAGTTATAATAAAACTCAGGTTGGTACGTTCCTCCATATTTTCTGGGAGTGATTGCTCCAAGGCCTTTCTGGTCCTAGGTAAGATCCGTTATCACTAACCTCACAGTACTAAATAATATCTACTTGTTTCTGTATTCCATTGTACTGGAAACAGGTAGCTCTCCTCTCAGTTTTGCTCTGGTTTTCAAAATTAAAAGGATGGAAGACCTAACTTTCTCCTTGTACCACTGTAAAGATCTCTAAAGGAAAACTGGGTTTTATTGGCAGCAATATACATTTTCATGTAAAAAACACTTGCTCATCACAGAATGAGGTGCATTACACGTGTTCCATTAGGCTTTTTGACTTGTTCTCTCTACAGACAACCATGCCCCGAGTGGCCCTTGATTTTCCAGACATCCTCGTGTACCCCGACATAAGGGTAATCTCCCCCCCATCCCTAATACCCCCCTCTTAAAGGTACCCCAAATAACAAAAACAATAGGGGACTCTACGGAGCCCTGGATTACTCTGAGTTTCTCTGAACTCTGCTCTGGATGATCAGATAAATATGTGCAGTTCTCTAATGATTGTTTGATTGCTAGGCTCCATTCACACTAATGCATTGTTGATGCTTTTTGCATTTTGCAGAAATTCAGGGAACTTTTTTAAAATGGGTTCCTATAGAACACGTTCACATCAATGCATTGTTGTGCCTCTGTAAGGCTCGATTCACACCTATGCATGTTGCTTTTGAGCGTTTTTGGAGGTTTTTTTTTTCATGCTTGCCACGTTTTTGAGCCGCGTTTTTGCCGCGTTTTTGCCGCGATTTGCGTTTTTTTTTTTTTTTTACAGTTTTTTTTACAGTCTAAAAAAAATGTAAAAAAAATTAAAAAAAAAAAAAAAAAAAACGGCAAAAACGCATCAAAAACGCACCAAAAACGCATCAAAAGCGCTGCAAAAAAAGGTGCACTTGCGTTTTTGATGCTTGTCCATTGAAATCCATTACATGCAAAACGCTGCATTTTGCATGAAAAAAAGTCCCCGACCCTTTCCAAAAACGCAGAGATACAAAAAAGCATTGATGTGAACATGTTCCATAGGAACCCATGTTAAAAAATTCCCGTGCATTTCTGCAAAATGCAAAATGCATCAAAAAACTCGCTAGTGTGAATGGGGCCTAAGGCTCGATTCACACCTATGCATGTTGCTTTTGAGTGTTTCTGCAGTGTTTTTTGTGGTGCTTGCCGCGTTTTTGAACAGCGTTTTTGCCACGTTTTTGCCGCATTTTGTGTTTTGTTTTTGTTTTTTACAGTTTTTTTTTATACTGTATACAGTGTAAAAAAACCCACAAAAAAGGCAAAACGCGCCAAAAATGCGTCAAAAATGCTGTACTTGCGTTTTTGATGCTGGTCCATTGAATTCTATTACATGCAAAACGCTGCATTTTGCATGAAAAAAAGTCCCTGACCCTTTCCAAAAACGCAGAGGCACAAAAATGCATTGATGTGAACATGTTCCATAGGAACCCATGTTAAAAAATTCCCATGCATTTCTGCAAAATGCAAAATGCACCAAAAAAAGCATTAGTGTGAATGAAGCCTAAATTTGGAAAGGGTCGGGGACTTTTTTGCCACAAAATTTAGTGTTTTGCATGTAATAGACCTCATTGGACCTGCATCCAAAACGCAATTACTGCGTTTTTACCGTGATTTTACCACAATTTTGCCGCTATTTGCGTTTTGTGATTTGTATCTTTTTTTTTTACATTCACTGTATAAAGCAGGTTGCTAAGGAGCAGGTCGGGAAGCTGTCCGCCGCACCCTTAGCAATGGATGAGTCATCAGCTGTCAGCGGGCTTCCCTGCTGACAGCTGGATGTAAAAAGAAATTTGCCGGCTAAAAGAATTCACAAAAAAATCAGCGTGGGGTCCCCCCCAGTTCATACCAGGCCCTTCGGTCTGGTACGGATTTGGAGGGGGCACCCCCACGCCAAAATTAAAAAAAAGGGTTTTGGGTTCCACCCAAAATCCATACCAGTCCCTTATCCGAGCATGCAGCCTGGCATGTCAGGAAAGGGAGGGGGAGAGCGAGTGCCCCCCTCCTGAACCATACCAGACATGCCATTTATTTTTATTTGGCATGGGGGTGTCCCCTCCAAATCCATACCAGACCGAACGGTCTGGTATGGTCTTTGGGAGAGGACCCCACAATGTTTTTTTCGTGAAAAATGTATACTTATGCTCGCTAGCCATTCAGATGGTAAAAGCAGCAAATATGTGCATACCTGCCAAATGGCGCTCCTCAGACCCTCCAACCATAACAGCTTGGCTCAGATGCATACAAAAAACTTCTGCTATGGAAGAACTCATCCATCAAGTGAATGATACCCTTTCCAAATTCAGGAAAATATGGTCCTGCTGGCAACATTTTATCACTACTGATGAATAGTCCAAACTTATGGCTTAATCTCTCACAAAATAGACCAACAGGCATATAATCATGCATCCTGGGCCTATTATCTCCCCTTCCTCCTCCTCCTTACAATGAATACTAAGGAAATCACCTACCCCCTTAAAACCTACTGTAACCACTGCCACCACTTCACTTTATCGCTGGTGCTACAACCCTAATAAAGAATAGGAGCAAATATATTCAAACTCAGAACACCTTCATAAAGACATTGAATACCGCACCCACAGAGTTGAGGCAAACATAACTGCTAAAACAAGCTAATTTTAGTTCTTTCTTGGATGTTTATGTTCTGTTTTTTGTTTGTTTGACATGCTCCGATAAGGAGTAAACCTAAAACTAGACATACTGCCTATACTTTAACTACATCAACATACTGGCTGATATGTACGTGTGACAAGCTCTCAACCTAGCTGCAACCGTTTTATGTTGTTCCTTTCCTCTGTTAATATAGTGGCTGTGCCCACAATACTGTGATTTTTCGTATGTACCCTTTATAAATAAAAAATACGTTTGATAAAAAAGTTTTCACCTCATTGAGTCTATAAGGAAAGGAAAATTGAAGTAGTTTTGGTGTTTGTTATAAAATACAGTAGGTTTTAAATGCAACACATAGAGCTACCCAAAAATAAATATGTAGTATATATTTATATATAATATAATATATAAATATATAATTATTTTTTATATAATATGATATATAAATATCAAATGCAACTAAAAGTCTCCAGACTTAAACTCCAGTAAGAATGGCATTAATTAAGTGGTTCTAAACCACACAGAAGGTTTTTTTATCTAAATGCATAAAATGCTTTGTGTGCAGCAGCCCCCCTCAGCCCCCCTAATACTTGCCTGAGTCCCATCTTGATCCAGTGATGTTGCACAAGAGCCTTAGCTGTCCGGGACTCTCCCTCCTGATTGGCTAAGACACAGCAGTGGGCGCCATTGGCTCCCATTGCTGTCAATCAAAGTCAGTGAGCCAATGAGGAGAGAGAGGGGTTGGGGCCGTGCAGCGGCTCCGTGTCTGAATGGACACACAAAACAGCGGCTCGGCTCAGGTGACTCTATAGCAGTGATGGTGAACCTTGGCACCCCAGATGTTTTGGAACTACATTTCCCATGATGCTCATGCACTCTGCAGTGTAGTTTTACAGAGCATTACAGGAAATGTAATTCCAAAACATCTGGGGAGCCAAGGTTCGCCATCACTGCTCTATAGCAAGCTGCTTGCCGTGGGGGCAGTCAGCAGGAGGGAGGGACCAGGAGCTCCGGCGAGGGACATGAGAATAGGAGGATCTGGGCTGCTCTGTATGAAACCACTGCACAGAGCAGGTAAGTATAACATGTTTTTGTTTTTTTTTAAACAAAAAGAACAAAACTAATATTATTTTAATCAAATGATTGAATAAGTGATAAGCATCCATTTTCTTTTTTTTTTTTCCCAAATATTTTTATTGATTTTATATGAAGTACAGTATATAAGCGTATATATATATAGACAGTGCAATCAAACATATCGAGAACTGCTACATTAACCGTAAGAGAAGTTGAGAAAGAACATGGAAGTATATTTTCATGCTATGTTACATTAAAATACTACACTTAAAGTTTTTCCATTTTCACCAAGAGAACTATATGGGTGAATGGGTTACACTTGGAGCCCTTCACCGCCCCCTAACTCCCAGAAGGAACTAACCAGGACGTCCCGCACACCCCTCCCCAATGGGATATTCCTGTAGGTGTGTGCGGGGACCCCCGGAGTCCATTTCCCAAACCCTAGAGACCGTCACTGGAGAAGTGGCGGATGGCAAAACAGGTAGTGCCCTCCTAAGTGCCATCCTAAGGGTGGGGGATAACTTTTAGCTGCGGGGGGGGGTAAAGAGCCTCCAGCAGACACGTAAGATTTGTCAAAAATTTCCCCGAAGGGAGAGCTGCATAATCCTGTATGTTATCGGAAAACCAAGGACAAGAGAGTCCCAAAGACGGAAGAAAGTAAACGTAGGAAAAGATGAAAGGATAAGGGGGAGGAGGGAGAGGTAGTAGGGTGAGGTTGTGTTGGGGGGGGGTTGTAAATATTCCCTCCTGCTGTCATTCCCGGCAAGAGGTTAATATCTGAAAAGATGCCCATGGTTCCCAGGTGGACATAAATCTCCCCACTTTATCATTAAGTTTAGCTACTAAATTCTCCTGAGACATAATCCACAAAATTTTCCTAATACAACTCTTGAGGGGTACCGTGGGTTTTTTCCAATATTTAGCTATGGTGATCTTGGCTCCTAACAGAATAAAATAGGAGAGGACTTGTGAGTGTTTAGGCAAACCCGGTATATTCTGATTAAGGAGAGCAAAATGTATATTGGGGGAAACGGGCGTTTTAAATAAGTTACTGATAATTACGAAAATTTTCTGCCAAAAGGTTCTGATACGAGGGCATGTACACCAAATGTGAATCATTGAACCCTCGAGCTCACAACCCCTGTAGCATAGGGGGGATGATCCAGGAAATATCACAGCTAATCTGGCTGGAACATAATGCCATCTTGAAATAACCTTTAGGCTAGCTTCTATAGGAGAGATATTGCAGATACCTTTAAATGAGCGCATCCAAAATCTGTACCATTCTGTTGAGGTCCACGTTCGGCCTGTATCCTCCTCCCAGGTCTTAGCGTAGACTGGCTTATCAGATTTTGTCATGAGCGCCGTGTAGATCAGGGAGATGCTCCCTTTTTGGTCGTGGATATTCGAGCACCAGTGTTCGAAGGGAGTTATGGTTGGAGAATTCGAGTTGTTGCGCCAAATGGTGTGTAGAAAATGTGAAATTTGGGTGAATCTGAATTTTTCGGAGTCCGGCATGTCGAGTTTTTTCTGACAGTAAGAAAAGGTTATTGGGCCTGTTGGGGTGAAGAAATGTCCTATTCGGTAGAGACCTTTATCAGTCCACCATTTACTCCCGGGGGCAATACGTTATTATGAAAAATATGTGAAAGAGGTTTTAGAGGGGAGGTCAGGGTAGTTTGCCTGAATATTTTGGTACTAAGAGATACGGAGTGCGAAAGCGTGGGGGCTATAATGGCTGGTCTGATTTTGGGGTCACACCACAAAAGGTAGTCAAGGGTGTGAAGAGGCGTAGCTCTTCTTTCCATAGTGAGCCATTCCGGTTTTGGACCCTTAGAAAAGATCATTGATATTTGGGCTAGCTGCGCTGCTTGGTAATAGCCCCAAAGATCAAGTAGTCCCAGTCCGCCCTGAGATTTTAGGCGTAATAGGATGCTGGACGGGCATCTATATCCCTTCTTTCCCCAGACAAAGCGTATAATCTCCGACTGAAGTTTTCGGAGGAAACTTTTCTTGATTGGAATAGGAAGAGAGCGGAATAAATACAGGAGACGTGGGAGAAGTGTCATTTTAGCAGTGTGTACCCTTCCCAGCCAGGATAGACCGCACCTAGCCCATTTATCCAGTTCACCCCTGCATTTACATACCATGGGTGAATAGTTTGCATTGAAGAGGCTGCTGATGTCCGCTGTAAGGTTAACTCCAAGATATCGGATGGACTTCTGGGCCCAGGGGAAGTCAAAATTGCTAGTGAGTTGGGAAAGGAGGCCAGCAGGTACTGTAATGTTTAGCGCGGTAGATTTACCCATATTAACCTACAAACCTGAAACTGCACTAAATGCAGTCCCCGGAACGGAGATAAGTAGGGAAGTAATATACAGTATTAGGTCATCCGCATAGAGAGCGTATTTATGTTCCTGACCTCCACACTGAACCCCGTTAATGTCTGGATTTGATCTAATAGCTACGGCTAGGGTTTCTATAGCTATCGCAAATAGGAGGGGGGATAATGGACACCCTTGTCTGGTGCCCCTACCTATAGGGAACGAAGTCGAGTATCTACCCATCAGACGTACCTGCGCCGTGGGTTTTGAGTACAGGGAAAGGATCAAGTTTAGGCAGTAAGGCCCAAAACCCCATTTTTGTAAGATGTCAAACAAGTATGTCCAATCTATAGAATCAAAAGCCTTATGCAGGTCAATTGATAACAGAAATTCTTTTTGAGGGGGGCCTCCATCCCAATGCGACTGTAAAAGGGAAATAATGTCAATGGTCCTTCTAATCTGGTCCGTACCTTGCCTTCCAGGTATAAACCCCACCTGATCTCTATGAATATATGAGAAAATAAAGTTTGACATCCTGTTCGCCTAGATTTTTGTTAGGATCTTAATATCATTATTCATTAAAGATATTGGGCGATAATTTCCCACCTCACTGGGGTCTTTCTCTGGTTTAGGGATCATGAAGATATAGGCTGCGTTTAGGTCTGAACCTAATGGAGAACCTTCTCTAAGGGCCTTAAAAAATTTGGAAAGGTGTGGGGCTAGTGTTGGTGCAAACTTTTTATAGTACCCCGTGGAGAATCCATCCGGGCCTGGAGCTGAGCCTAATTTAAGAGAATTAATCTTATCTAGAACTTCCGACTGGAAGATAGGGCTCTCCAGCAGATCGCTGTGATCCTTAGAAAGAGAGGGTAATACAATGGAATTCAGGAATTCCTGTTGTGGTTTCGCTAAGTGGGGGGGTCGTGGTTTATATAGTTCCGCATAGTATTGGAGGAAAGCTTCCATTATTTTAACGGGGTTCTGAGACAGTTCCCCGGATTGTAGCTTCACTTTTGGAAAGGCTAGTGATCTGGGTTTAGGGCTAA
Organism: Lithobates clamitans; assembly: GCA_037952925.1. Taxonomy (NCBI): domain Eukaryota; kingdom Metazoa; phylum Chordata; class Amphibia; order Anura; family Ranidae; genus Lithobates; species Lithobates clamitans. The sequence continues at coordinate 2,279,408 of JBBGZY010000216.1, forward strand.
GCTTGACCGCGAGTTTCGAACCGATTTTGTCCTTGTGGTAAAATTTTGCCCCCGACCATCTAAGTTGTTTGTCTGCTGTTGTAGTGAGATTCAGGTTTGGCAGTGCCCGCGCCTTATCCAATTTGTCTAGTAATTCTGGTGAAGGGTTTAGTTTGTGGGCTCTTGAGAGGGATTTGAAGTCTGCTGTAAGTTTCATCATGTCCGCTTATGTTCTAACCGAAGCTGGGCTGTAATTTGGATTAGTTTTCCCCTTATTACTGACTTATGAGCCGCCCATACCGTCTCGGGGGAAACCTCATTTGTGGAATTTATTTCAAAATATTCCTTAATGGCTCCTTCTATGATGGTACACTGTATGGGGTCACTTAATATAGATTCCTGTAGACGCCATTGTGGGGTGTTAGAGCGTACCGAGGCTCTTTGAGTGACTAGTGTGACCATCGAGTGGACAGAAAGGGGGGTGTCCACTATCTTAGAATTCAAAACCAGCAGGATCATGTAGGGTCTAGTAAAGATGTGGTCTATCCTGGCATAGGAACAATGGGGGGTTGATCTGGCTGGAACATAATGCCATCTTGAAATAACCTTTAGGCTAGCTTCTATAGGAGAGATATTGCAGATACCTTTAAATGAGCGCATCCAAAATCTGTACCATTCTGTTGAGGTCCACGTTCGGCCTGTATCCTCCTCCCAGGTCTTAGCGTAGACTGGCTTATCAGATTTTGTCATGAGCGCCGTGTAGATCAGGGAGATGCTCCCTTTTTGGTCGTGGATATTCGAGCACCAGTGTTCGAAGGGAGTTATGGTTGGAGAATTCGAGTTGTTGCGCCAAATGGTGTGTAGAAAATGTGAAATTTGGGTGAATCTGAATTTTTCGGAGTCCGGCATGTCGAGTTTTTTCTGACAGTAAGAAAAGGTTATTGGGCCTGTTGGGGTGAAGAAATGTCCTATTCGGTAGAGACCTTTATCAGTCCACCATTTACTCCCGGGGGCAATACGTTATTATGAAAAATATGTGAAAGAGGTTTTAGAGGGGAGGTCAGGGTAGTTTGCCTGAATATTTTGGTACTAAGAGATACGGAGTGCGAAAGCGTGGGGGCTATAATGGCTGGTCTGATTTTGGGGTCACACCACAAAAGGTAGTCAAGGGTGTGAAGAGGCGTAGCTCTTCTTTCCATAGTGAGCCATTCCGGTTTTGGACCCTTAGAAAAGATCATTGATATTTGGGCTAGCTGCGCTGCTTGGTAATAGCCCCAAAGATCAAGTAGTCCCAGTCCGCCCTGAGATTTTAGGCGTAATAGGATGCTGGACGGGCATCTATATCCCTTCTTTCCCCAGACAAAGCGTATAATCTCCGACTGAAGTTTTCGGAGGAAACTTTTCTTGATTGGAATAGGAAGAGAGCGGAATAAATACAGGAGACGTGGGAGAAGTGTCATTTTAGCAGTGTGTACCCTTCCCAGCCAGGATAGACCGCACCTAGCCCATTTATCCAGTTCACCCCTGCATTTACATACCATGGGTGAATAGTTTGCATTGAAGAGGCTGCTGATGTCCGCTGTAAGGTTAACTCCAAGATATCGGATGGACTTCTGGGCCCAGGGGAAGTCAAAATTGCTAGTGAGTTGGGAAAGGAGGCCAGCAGGTACTGTAATGTTTAGCGCGGTAGATTTACCCATATTAACCTACAAACCTGAAACTGCACTAAATGCAGTCCCCGGAACGGAGATAAGTAGGGAAGTAATATACAGTATTAGGTCATCCGCATAGAGAGCGTATTTATGTTCCTGACCTCCACACTGAACCCCGTTAATGTCTGGATTTGATCTAATAGCTACGGCTAGGGTTTCTATAGCTATCGCAAATAGGAGGGGGGATAATGGACACCCTTGTCTGGTGCCCCTACCTATAGGGAACGAAGTCGAGTATCTACCCATCAGACGTACCTGCGCCGTGGGTTTTGAGTACAGGGAAAGGATCAAGTTTAGGCAGTAAGGCCCAAAACCCCATTTTTGTAAGATGTCAAACAAGTATGTCCAATCTATAGAATCAAAAGCCTTATGCAGGTCAATTGATAACAGAAATTCTTTTTGAGGGGGGCCTCCATCCCAATGCGACTGTAAAAGGGAAATAATGTCAATGGTCCTTCTAATCTGGTCCGTACCTTGCCTTCCAGGTATAAACCCCACCTGATCTCTATGAATATATGAGAAAATAAAGTTTGACATCCTGTTCGCCTAGATTTTTGTTAGGATCTTAATATCATTATTCATTAAAGATATTGGGCGATAATTTCCCACCTCACTGGGGTCTTTCTCTGGTTTAGGGATCATGAAGATATAGGCTGCGTTTAGGTCTGAACCTAATGGAGAACCTTCTCTAAGGGCCTTAAAAAATTTGGAAAGGTGTGGGGCTAGTGTTGGTGCAAACTTTTTATAGTACCCCGTGGAGAATCCATCCGGGCCTGGAGCTGAGCCTAATTTAAGAGAATTAATCTTATCTAGAACTTCCGACTGGAAGATAGGGCTCTCCAGCAGATCGCTGTGATCCTTAGAAAGAGAGGGTAATACAATGGAATTCAGGAATTCCTGTTGTGGTTTCGCTAAGTGGGGGGGTCGTGGTTTATATAGTTCCGCATAGTATTGGAGGAAAGCTTCCATTATTTTAACGGGGTTCTGAGACAGTTCCCCGGATTGTAGCTTCACTTTTGGAAAGGCTAGTGATCTGGGTTTAGGGCTAAGCTTGACCGCGAGTTTCGAACCGATTTTGTCCTTGTGGTAAAATTTTGCCCCCGACCATCTAAGTTGTTTGTCTGCTGTTGTAGTGAGATTCAGGTTTGGCAGTGCCCGCGCCTTATCCAATTTGTCTAGTAATTCTGGTGAAGGGTTTAGTTTGTGGGCTCTTGAGAGGGATTTGAAGTCTGCTGTAAGTTTCATCATGTCCGCTTATGTTCTAACCGAAGCTGGGCTGTAATTTGGATTAGTTTTCCCCTTATTACTGACTTATGAGCCGCCCATACCGTCTCGGGGGAAACCTCATTTGTGGAATTTATTTCAAAATATTCCTTAATGGCTCCTTCTATGATGGTACACTGTATGGGGTCACTTAATATAGATTCCTGTAGACGCCATTGTGGGGTGTTAGAGCGTACCGAGGCTCTTTGAGTGACTAGTGTGACCATCGAGTGGACAGAAAGGGGGGTGTCCACTATCTTAGAATTCAAAACCAGCAGGATCATGTAGGGTCTAGTAAAGATGTGGTCTATCCTGGCATAGGAACAATGGGGGGTTGAGTAATGGGTGTAGTCTTTAGAATGTGGATTAGTCTCCCTCCAAATGTCTATTAATCCCATGTCATGAAGAAATTTTGCTATTTTAGCACTCTGCCTGGAAGGGCGTTTAGGCTTAGGGGTACCAGTGCCCGTCCTGTCTAATGAAAAATCAAAAGCTGTGTTGGAGTCCCCACCAATAAAGATTGTTTGAGATGTGGTTGGAGCTTATGCAACAGGGAGTAAAAAAAAACATTCTGGCCCTTGTTGGGAGCGTAATAAGAGATGAAGGTGTATAACTCTCCATCAATGGTCCCTGAGACTAAAATGAAACGGCCCAGGGGGTCCAACACAGTTTCCGAATCAGCTATGTTAATGTGTTTAGCGAAGCAAATAGCAACGCCCTTTGTTTTGTTATTTGCAGAGGCGAGGAAAAACTGTGGGAAGTGTTGGTAAAGATGTGGGGAAGTGAGTCTCTTGAAGGAAGAGACATCTGTGTGCATGGACTTGTAAAGCTGAAATAGTTTTCTACGTTTAATGGGGGAGTTGAGGCCCTGAGTGTTGTGAGATATGATCTTAAGAGTATGTTTCCCCGTGGGAGGATTATCCATCAAATAAGGATGTTGAGGACAGGATTGTATTAAAGATCTTACCGTGTCGGAGGACGTTCGGCGCAAACAATAAGAACAAGCGTGGTTGAGGTAATCTTGTCAAGACCTGGGAGGAGATATCAAAGCCGGACCCGGAACCTGTGAGCGTGTGAGAGCAAGAGGGGGGAAGTGGATCAAAAGAAATGAAAGAGAGCAGGAAAGAAAACACAAGTGTTATGTCAACCTTCATTAATACACAATTTTGTGAACACAAGTAACATTGCATAAAAATTGGGGAGCTCCTAGGCTCCCCCCATAACCCAGGGTAGGATGGGGAAACCCTTCCTAACCTCATAACTTAAGAGGACCGGTGTCCCATTCCTGGGGCTACCGGTAAAAGAACCAATGGCAAAAATTGCGCACTTGGTTCCTAGTGAAGGTGCACTGATGCCACCTCTACCCTGCCACCAGTATAACATATCTGTAAGAAAGGAGGATGTCAAAAGGGAATCCTTCTTGCTGTAACTGTTAGAGCAAACCAAAAACCTGTGTAACCTGAAAGCGGAAAAACAGAGAATTCAACAGAGAATTCGTACACTTAATTGTCCCCCCCCCCTGGCCCACCCCCCCCTTGAGCCCAGGGGGGGATGACATATCAACACGGCAAAAGCCCCGACCCCCAGGGCAGCGGGGAGCCAAAGCTCCCCATCAACCTGTGGGCCAAAGCCGCCGCCTCCACAAATTAAATTTAAATTGAGGGGAGACCAAACCATATAGTGTAAACCACATAATTCTAAATCCCCCCCTCTCCGCCGGTAGTCCCCACAAGAGTGCTCGCTCATGGATGTATAAAGCTATACATAAATCCCCAGAAGGTATCCTGAGCAGCTCAAGAGGACTAGTTTCCTGCAGGGGTCACGGGATCCTTGTCCTTCCCACAGACCCGAAAGGCGAGCAGTAAAGGCCGTTCTCCAGGGGTGTTTCCTCAGGGGGGAAGGACACCGCCAAGGTCCCCGTTGTGGTATGATCCCAAAGTCATGGGGCCATCAAGAAGATAAAGTTATGAGTAGAATCTTAAGATTAATTCAAAACCGTGAAAGCCAAAAGAGAAGTTCCGGATCAGGACCCTGATCCTGAAGGAGCCAAAACATCAAGTAGGGAAGTTTTCTTTGGTGCGTTTGGAATTTCTGTTTCAGCCAGGAAGGTTGCAGTGGGCTCGCTGGTGATGGACGTTACGTGGAGGCGGGAGTATTCCTGTCCTGCTGCGGGTATGATGGGTCTTGTGAAATCAGACCTAGATGCAGTAACAGGCGTTCGCCTTCAACAAGGGAGAAGCCATAGCTTTTATTTTTATAGGCAAAATTTAGGTGCAGGGGAAATGACCAGTGATAGGATATTTCTTTTTCGATCAAGTATTGAATCAGCGGTTTGAGAGAGCGCCTTTTCTGTACCGTGTACGGTGAAAAGTCCGCGAATATTTGAATCTTGTGGCCGAGCAGTTTGAGGTCAGCAATACCCCTAGACCTTCTCATCACCTCCTCTTTGACCGAATAAAAGTGAGGTTTCACGATTATATCCCGGGGGAGCCCATCTGAGCGTGGGGGTTGCAGGGCTCTGTGTGCTCTATTGATCTCCAGACGATGTTCTGATATGTCAGGAATAAGGCCTCTTAGCAGGCTTTTGACTGCAGCATGAGTGTCCTTTTCAGTCTCTGGGAGGCCTCTGATACGGAAATTGTACCGTCTCGATCTATTTCCGAGATCATCGATTTTAGAAAGAGCTGTTTCAAGTTGATCCTGCAAGTCCTGAATTCTGGCTGAGTTTTGGTTGATACGAGAAATTGCTTGGTCAGATTTCTGCTCAATGGTGTCAATCCTCTGCCCCAGTTGCTGCAGATCAGCATGGATGGAGGAAGTTATTTGTGCCGCGTTCAGGGCCAGACTTTTAGATAATAAATGGGTGAAAGCCTCCATCATGGAAGGGAAGTCAGTGGGGGCAGGTGCGTTTGCAGATGATTCTGTCACTGATAACAGCAATCCTGTATGTGGATCCATCATGGGGGTAGAGGGATATCCAGCTCCCATCCGTCCCAGCAGGGATTCAGTGGATGTGGGGGAAGTGACCTGAGGCAGTTTGCACTAGTGTGAACCTGGGCTTAAAGGGAATTCATTAGCTAGAGGTTTGGATATCTTAGAAACTATGCCCACAAGCGGTTTCTTCAAAACCATTGTACAAATAGACTACCGCAGCAATCAGTGTAAACATGTTTTATCCACCTGAAAGTGTTCTTGGCAACATACAGTTAGTGCATTGCTGTTGGCATAGCAGTGAAAACATTACATGTGCCATGAAGTCCTTCCTTGCAAGGATTGTACAAATAATAAACACATAAGAAACATTGCTTACTGTGCTCATAGCCTTTTAAACACATGTTATAGGGAACACAATAAGGAACATTTTCATGCTACGTGGCGTACTGCAATGCTCAAGGATTATTCTGAATTCTTTTTTTTTAGTCTTCATTTTAAAACAATGGAAATTAAACTGATAATTAATTGTATATACTGTGCCAACCCATGTGTCACTTCCCAAGAAAACGTCTAACATTAAACATTCATATGCCCAAAGCTGAATTATAGCTGTACCATTTTTATCACTGTTTTTTTTTTTTTTTTTTTCAATGAAGGCTACATATGTTAAATAGTTTCTAGGCTACTTCTGCTGTGTTTGCAAATTTGATATCCCCATGAATAACTTACATAAGGAGTAAAGACACCAGTACAGCAGCCAAGTAACTAAAATACTTGAGGGATCTTGGTTACAATTATTTTGGATAGACTGTGACCAGTTCCACAATTGTTTTCTAAACACAACTGTTCTATGATATGTAGGCAGCCTATCCACAGCTGTCATGTGAAAAGACTTCTATGAGAGACTCCAGTCAGAAAGCATACTCTTAGCAGTAAAAAAGGAGGGGTGCACGAGAGGTGAAGCAAGGACACCGCTCATGACTGACTGACTGCTTCATTAGCAGGACCTGGACAACTGCCAAGGCATTCCAGATCAGTGTATTTGCCTTTAAGACCTCCATGGTTTCATGTCTTTTCAATCTTTTTATCTGGAGAGATCAAATGTCAGTTTCTGCAACTGTTTCCTTTTAGAGAAATCTTTTTTTTTCTCTGGCTAGTTCTGTTATTCCTGTATCTAGTTTGAAAGTTTGGTTAATAGACAGTTAGCAGTTATCTAAGCTCTTTTTGTGTGGTCATAATGAGAAGCATAGGTTGAAAATAACATTTCCTTACAATAAATGGTAACTTTTACAGTTTGATTTATAAGCTACTCAACATTTTTTGTTTTATTACAAGCAAGCTGGCCATTGTTCTGTCCCCTTTTTATGTCCCAGTGGTGATTTTCCTCTCTGCCTTGTTTACTCTGTATTTTCCCACAGCTAATTTTGCCTGCAGGTCTGGATTTGGTGGGGGATCCCTGTCTGAGGTGCAGGTGTGCCAGAGACCTCCTCTGTGTAGTTGCTACAGCAACCAGTCTGTCTAATCTGCTGGATAAAAAAAAAATTAAAAAAAACGAGGGGAAACAGAGAGAAAAGCTATCCACCCCTTCTGCTTCATCTTATGAGTCCAAAAGAAGGATGTGGTTTTGTGGCATTCCATATAATCCCCAGCCATCACCCCAGCAACAGACACATGACTTCTGGTGTTCACTGACTGTGCACAGAGATTTCCCTGTCTGAAGTTAGTTGCATAACCTCTTCAAGTCAACTGTTTTAACAGATTTCTCTGATTCTATACTCACTGGTATCTCAGGCAAAACAAAAAATGTTGCACCATTACCTCTATAATCCCTATTCTGTTTGGTATGCCTTAATGAAGTCTTTCAGAAATTTGAGTGTATCAGAATTTCCAGTGTGGCAGAAATTGAACACATACAGGTTACCCATATGTTCTCTTCTCCCTATAGAGTTTTTGTTCTATGCTAAATTTCACTAAACACTTCTTTCTTTAAATGATTGATTATTATTGCTTTAGTATAATAGTCTATCTATTTTGCCGCTAAAATGTATAGAAAATAGGGTATCACAGTTTTACATTTGTGGGTATTTCATTAGGTTGAGTTGCCTGACTTCGGTATGTGCAGATAGGACATGTGGCTTCATGTACTTTCACATGTATGCACCTGAGGCCTCTGTTTTTATTAAAATGTTCCCTTAGGCTTCGTTCTGGAGAATTTTGTAATGTGCACCAACATTAGACTGACATTTTTTTTTTTTTTAATATCAACATTTAAAAAGTGAAAAATTAATTTATCATGGGTTTGACGTCCACAGGTGCGATTCCCCAAACATCAGTCATTCCAGTGACTGCACTACACTACACTACATTGATATGCATATACACTATATTGTCAAACGTATTGGGATGCCTGCCTTTACAACACACATGAACTTTAATGGTGCCCCAGTCATAGTCCATAGGGTTCAATATTGAGTTGGCCCACACTTTGCAGCTATAACAGCTTCAACTCTTCTGGGATGGCTGTCCATAAGGTTTAGGAGTGTGTATATGGGAATGTTTGACCATTCTTCGAGAAGCGCATTTGTGGGGTCAGGCACTGATGGGGATAAGAAGGCCTGGCTCGCAGTCTCCTCTCTAATTCAACCCAAAAGTGTTCTATCGGGTTAGGGTCAGCACTCTGTGCAGGCCAGTCAAGTTCCTCCACCCCAAACTTGCTCATCCATGTCTTTATGGACCTTGCTTTGTGCACTGGTGCCCAGTCATGTTGGAACAGTTGAGAGCATGAAATTGTCCAAGATGTCTCGGTATGCTGACACCTTAAGAGTTCCCTTTACTTGACCTAAGAGGCTAAGCCCAACCCCTGAAAAATGACCCCATACTATAATCCTCCCTCCACCAAATAATTTGGACCAATGCATAAAGCAAGGTCCATAAAAACATGGATGAGTGAGTTTGGGGTGGAGGAACTTGACTGGCCAACACACTGTCCTGACCTCAACCCAATAGAACATCTTTGGGATGAATTAGAGTGGAGATTGCGAGCTAGGCATTCAACATCAGTGCCTGACCTCACAAATACGCTTCTGGAAGAATGGTCAAACATTCCCATAGACACACTCCTAAACTTTGTGGACAGCCTTCCCAGAATAGCTGAAGCTGTTATAACTGCAAAGGGTGGACCAACTCAATATTGAACCCTACGAACTAAGACTGGGATGCCATTAAAATTCACGTGGGCGGCAGGCGGTCCAATACTTTTGACAATATAGTGTATACATTGATAAGCATATATGCATTTATATGCTTATATGTTCTTTTTTGTGTGTAGAAGAAACCACATCATCCTGTTTATAGAAGCCGACTGAGATCATAAAAAAACATACTCAAATTGGAAATTTGATGTTATTTAGGGGACCACGAGATCTTAACAGGGGGTAGAATGTAAAACATGTGATGCTGAGCAAACTTATTTTTATTCATTATACATTTGTAGTATCTTTTGATTTGTTTATACTCACCTATTTGTGTTCTGTGGTCCTAATAGTTTGAGATGGAAAAAATATTTAATAAACTGTGATACAAATATTTAATCAGGGCATTCTTATATCTGTCAACTATCTATTAAAATAGAGTGTGTGTGTTTTGGGTGGGGGGGGGGGGGTACAGCAAAGATATCATCACTATAACAATGTGTCATCACTATAATTAGTCCACCTAGGCCTACTGTATATAATTTGAATAAACATAAATTAATCAATTTTCCAAGTTCAAGCCCCAATATGGACCTTGGGATATGCAGGAACTAATTTGTGCTCATGGCAGACTTACCTCTGTGTTTATCTATCTTCAACACTAGCAATGTGGTGTTATCTTTGAACACCCCATGAAGAATGAATTTGATGCATTAGGCCTTATGCATATGCCTAGAAGCCATTGGCACTGTGTACAACCGCCCACATAAATCAATGGTTGTACGTGTCTGATACTGATATGCAAAAATACACTCATGTATACGGATGTATGATCCTGGATGCAGACTGCATGCATCTAAAACTGTACATCTGTATGCATGCATGTGTTTATGCAAATACTGGTGTATACCTGAAAAAGAGTCACAAACAATCATTCATTTCTATGCACAGCTGTACACAGAGCCTGTGGCTCCTCAGTGGGGAAATGCAACAAAATTGTATGTTGTACAGCCCCAGGTGCCCGTGTGCATGAAAACTATGGTCAATCATACTTTTTCAGAGGTGCTTACAGTAATATACACAGTAATCTAAATCTGTATTTCCAGATGGTGAGAGTTTACAATATATTTGTAATATGTTGTCTTTGCCTTTCATTCTATTCCCCCCTTTTCTGTACAGCCCCTTGCAGGGTTATTTGTGGCAGCTGTATTATGGTGTTTATACAAAGCAGTGTGCTCTCTGTTCATATATCCAGCAGAGATAGATCTAATTTGTCTTTTCTACACTGTGTTGATGCAGCTGGATCTGACAGTTCTTACCTGAGTGCAGGGCTGAATTAACCATTAAGCAAAACAAGTAAGTGTATAGGGAACCAAGGGAAGGGGCATCGCCAATTTTTCTTCTAGCTATTATGACCTTAAAGGATAAAGACATTTTAAAATAAAGTGTACTTATCGTGTTTGCCCCTTTGCTCTGAGCTTACCTGTCCCACCCTCCCCATGTACCCATGCCAAGATCCGAGTGCCGTAGCTTCCTTTGTTCATTGACACCCTCTTTTCTAGTTGTGCAGGTGCATTACAACCCCATACATTTGAGTAGGAGATGTCTACATTCATATCTCTAATAAATTGTCAAACTTTTATCTCACTTTTAGCACTTATTGAGTGTTAATTTTGTGCCAGTTTATATATCTAAACATAACTGCCCAAAGAAATGTAACCTCATCATTTGGGTCAATTACTGATTCTTGTTTCCCCTGAAAAAGAAGGCATTTTCGAAACACATTGGGATTTAAGAGAATTGTACCCAATATGCTTTGATCACATTAGTTTTGTTTGTGGGCTCATCTATTGTTTTTATAACTTTTTTTTTCAGTTTGTTTGAGAACCATGAACCACGTATTAGCGCTGGGTCTAAGAATTGACATTAATGAACACAAAGACAGATGGCGATCGGTCAAACAACTAGCAGATGAAGCAAAGAGGAGAGGACTCAGCTGTTAAAACATAAATTTTAATTTTAAGTGGAGGGTTAAATATCAATTGGAGGGTCATTAGTTAACAATCTGCTTTGAAACCATTGAGTATACTGAAAACATTGTACTATCGATTGTTGGGTATCTGTAGGCAAGGTATGAATGAAAGATTCCCAGATATGAACACATTTTTGGATCCATGATTCCTTATGTAAGGAGGTTTCCATCCATTCCATGTGGAAAACATAAGAGAGTATGTCTATAAACAAAGAAATGGTGGGGGCTTCTAGGTAGATCTACTCTTGTAAAATGTTTTTTCATGCTATGACAATTAGGAGTTGTTTACATCCACATCCTCTAACCCATGAGTGCCCATTTAGGGTTAGCGGTAGGTAGTTTACTTAGTGTATGTAGCATAATGCACAACTGTGTTACAAAATTGTTTAATTTTGGGACACGCCCAGAAGGCATGGAATAGGTCTGCATCTGATTGTCCACATTTTAGGAAACAAGAAGAGGAGCTTATGCCCATAAAATATAAGTGATGTGAAGATATACAGTATAAGAATTATGGAAAAGCTGAAACATTATCTTCTATATTGTAGCTCTGATTGTTCCCCAAGATAAACATAATGATTTTAAAAGGGTGTCAGCTTGAAGCTGGAGGAACTACATTCATGTTCATTTAAAGCCTAACCATTTTCTTTCCATTCTTTGGATAGGGTGAAAAAGTGAACATTTTTAACTTCTGTCTATGACACCACTCGGGAGATTTCAGCTCACTTTACTAATGCTACATTTACGCAGATGATGGGGGGGCTGATAGTTTGCTACATTCAGAGGCACTGAGAGCCACCTCTGAATACAGCTGCACCCTGTTTTATTTATACTTACAACCTGGTAGTCAGTTTGTGGGACTAGTAACTCAACAGAAACTCTGGACAGACACTGTCTGCATCCAGGGTTGGTCAAAAGTTCTATTCACATGTAACTTCATAGATAAGCAGGTTTATACAGAGTACACAATACAAATCTGACAGCTGATGCTGTCTGCATAGACTGGAGAGAATTTAATGAGGTCATTGTAACTGTAAGCACAGATACACAAGTGCATACAATACTTGGGGTGTTAGGTAGCTAGGCAATTAGTCCATAGCATTACATATAACGGTTCAAGGGTTAAGCAGGCATCTGGCAGTTCAGGGGTTAAGCAGGTAAATATCGTGGCTGGTTAAAAAGGAGGCTGCTGTCCTCAGAGAGCTGGCACTGTAGTAGGCAAAAGAAGGTAGAGAAAGGAAGCGCCACCTAAGTGTAGTATTAGAGGGTACTTTAATGACACAATAAAGGGTCACACTTACAGGGAACAAAGGGTTAAAAGGGCTCATCTGCATTGGTGTGATCCTCAGTTCAGGGTCCGGTGGTACTCTGTCCGTTGGTGCTGCAGAGATGTTTCTTGGCCCTAGAGGCGTCCTGTGGCCGCCAGGAAGAGGCTGGGGCCGGCGTGGAGCGCACGTGATGTTATGGGTCATACGATGACTTCCAGGAGAACTTCCAGGGGAGGGCTTCAACGAGGAGAGAAACTTGATAGGCTACGCGCTCTGAGTCACTGCTCCTTCAAAGGGCCTGAATAGGAAATGGCAGCAGTGTGCTTCTTATCTGCCAAGAGAATTTGGAGAGAATTTAATAAATGTGCAGTGCCACTTTCTGGCGTTGATCCCTCTTGTTAATGTGTTGCGCCAAATCCATGTAGTATCTGTGACACTTTTGGTTCTGACAGCAACGTGTGCACCAAATTTAGTTCTTAAATGCACCACTTTTACATTGTGGAGCAATTCATGCACCAAGTTTGAAACAAAATACTGACAGTTTGTATCGTACAAAAGTGAAGCTAATTAGGACCAACTCTCTTTTGGTGTACAGAGAGTAAAACTGGCACAGGCACATTTTGTGAAAGTTTCTTGTATGCATTACAAAATTGGCGCAGAATGTGCCAAAATCAAGTGGAAGTTCTAGACAGGTACGTGAATTTGGGACATGTTGCACCACTTTAAAATGCATGAGAAACATTTTTGCAAAATCTCTTTGCGGAAAGTCTTTATGGATTCCAGGGACTGTGTGCATGCAGTGTTTAGATCTGCAAGAATCTACTGATTATCACCTCTGGCTACCTGTATGCCCTTGTGTGAATGTAGCCTTAATAACAGCCACCATATTTTTCTCATGACAGGTTTACTTTAATCATTTTTCAGCAAAATAATTTAAAATGTAGTTATATATTATGGAACAGTTTATTACATAAATCATAAAAAGTACAATAAATACTATATTACAAAAAGCAGTAAGAAATCCTTTTAACGAAAAATATTTTGCAACAAATACATTATTTGAGCTATCGTATATGAAAAATCAATGATATGGTATACTTTCACATGACAACATTCTTTTAGAAACGTCTTTTTCCTTTCTTGATTTGAATGCCTGCTGTTAGCTTCATTGATTGAACAGATGCATGTGTTTGCACCTGTTCCCCACAATTTGCCAATTTATTACTGATTTATCAGTGGTCCTCAGCCAACAGATAATGGAAGTGCACATACGTGTTCAGTGAAAAACAAACCTGAACTGTATGCATTTGTGGGATTCTCAAATATTTTCAGTAACTCTGGCTGCGTTAAGCATATATTTTGTGTATGTGTGTGGTCACAATATGATATGAATATGATATGATATGAATATGATTGTTCCATTTTATTACATATTTTATTATTATAGAACTGCAGAAAATATATAGTATGTTTTCAGTTACTTATTTTAAAGTGACTTTATGCCGTTGCTGAGTTCTTGCATGTATAATCACAAATATCATTGTTTGGTCATAAAAGTAAAAACAAAACAAAAATGACTTCTAATGTTGTGCATTGTTTGTTATGCAAGCAGGAACTGAGCATGCTATTTTAAAAGATACAAATTATATCAATATTGATTTACTTATTTATTTATTCAATGAACTCACAAAAACATAGGGACATCAATCAGATTGGCTGTTCCTTTGACAGCTGAACTATCCAAGTGGCTTTGGATGCTGACATTGCCCGACTCCTGGAAGCATTACTATTTAAGGGGCAGACAAGTGAGGCGTTGGAAGCATCCAACATTAACTGTAAGCTTTGGCTATAAAAGTAGGCAGCTAATCTGATACATTGCCCTTAATAGTTTAATTTAAACATTATAGACACCTCTACACATTCATTTTCATCACATTTGTAGTGAAGCTCATGATATTGGTAATTGGTTTATTTACTCGTTTATTTATTGTTTATTTACTTTATAATTGCTATTATTTTGGTGTCACAAGATCAATAACAATTCACAATCTCTACCAAATGGGTCAGAATTGTAAAGATAACCACAGATAAGATTATTTTTTATTAGATTCCAGGGGTATACCTAATGCCGCGTACACAGGACCGGACTTTCCATCAGAATAGACTCCAACAGTCTTTTCGACGAAGTTCCGATGGAGTTACCCTGAAACGCACTTGCCTACACATGATCACACCAAAGTCCGATCGTTTAGAACGCGATGACGTACGTCAGGACTAGAAAAAGGAAGTTCAATAGCCAGTAGCTGCCCTTGTGACGTTTTTGGTCCGTCGGAATAGCATACAGACAAGCGGTTTTCCCTATAGGAACTGATTCCGTTGGAAAGGTTTGAAACACGTTCTATTTCTAGGTCCGTCAGAATTTTAGAAAGAAAAAGTATGATGAAGCCCACACACGATCGGAATGTTCGACGGAATGATTCCGTCTGACCTTTTCTGCCGGAAAGTCCGGTTGTGTGTACGCAGCATGAGACTGCAAGATATGAGGCACCCTTGGGCACCCAATGGAAATGGAATGAGGCAGATCTGAATGGTAGGTGTGGTCAAATTCACAAACCGTGGAAGAGCCTTAAAGGGGCATAGTTAAATAAAATCTGAGTCTTCTCATTGTATGCATAGCACACATATACCAGTCATTGTACCTACAAAAATGCTTTAATTACTGCTCCACAAGCGAAAGTCTAACAGACACATACAAACCTCTGCACGGTTATTAACAACAGACAAAAAAATGAACTCTTTCATTACATTTGCGTTCTGCACACTGCCTACTTTAATCATAATAGTCAGTGGCTCCTTAGCAACCATCATCTGTTGAGACAATAAAAACTTTGGTCTGGAGTATGTAAAGTATAATATAGCAAGAGTGCAGGGGTCAATTATAGAAACTTCTCTGCTCAGAGTTCCGCATTCAGGAGTACTTAACACACACTCAGCAGTGCTCAATGCAAAGGCAAAATACCCCCTCCTTCTAGCACAAATACCCCCGTACAGGGCTCCCCCCAAATACCCCTCCTCAGAAAAGACCTCTACCTCACATCCAAATTCCCCCAATACAGACCTCTTCCTCCCAAATACAGAACTCAGTATAGACCTCCCTCCAATACAGATTCCCCCCTCCCAGTATTGCTTTCCTCTCTCCCTTCCCGAATTTCACTTGCAAGATCTCAAAGACAACGGCAGTGCACAGTGAGTCCCCCTCTCCACTATTTTATCAGAGCCAAGGAGTTGCTTAGGGGAGCCACGGTATGTGAGGTTTGAACAAGCTGTAGTAAAAGTAGCACTACAGTGCCCAAACTATAGAAAAAGTCTAGCAGTTGTGGCATTGGGAGCCAGGGCAGTTTGCTAGAGAGGTACTAGCAATGCCCTTGGAGAGTTGGAGAAAAGCTTATACAATGTTATGATAGTGGCCTTTTTGCAATCATTTAGTGTGACATTTTAGACAATTTAGGGATATTATTTGTTGTTGTTTCGACAAAAGCTTACACAATATTATGATAGTGGCTTTTTAGCAGTCATTTAATGTGAAATTTTAGACAATTTGAACGATGATTATTAGTTTTTGTTTCTGATAATTTACTTTTTAAAAAGTAGAACATTAGTTTAGTTATATGATCCGGCCTTTGAATGAGTTTTCTATTGAGTGATTGCTATGCCAACACACGTTTAAAGTGGAACTAAAGCATGCATACACACAGGAGTTAAATCATTCCGGTTCCAAGGCAAGCCAAGGATGTACACTGAGCTGAGTATGCACAGTTCAGTGAAAAGTCAGAAGAAACATTGCTGGGAGACAGGTAAGAAACATTAATAGCAGAACAGACATACAATGTCAATATACAATATTATATATATTAAAAGCTTACAGCATACAGCACAATACAATAAAAGCCTACCTGCCAGCAATGTTTCATTCTTAGCCTTTAGTTCCAATTTAATTATGATGGAGAAGGACCAAGCTGTCTTAGAAAAAAATCACTACAGCTGGGAAAATATATCCTGGCCCATCATTCCTATCCCTGAGCAGGTTCAGCCAGAGAGCATAAGGCAAGGCCTACTTCATTTGTATTGATAGCATTTCTCAAAAATAATTATTTGCAGAAAATGGTTTTCCAACAATTGTTTTTATTCATATCTCACATTTACAGAGGTTGCTGTTCACATATAATAGTGTGCATCTGGGTGCAAGACTATTTCTCCTAATGTCCCCCATGTTTACTCACAAATATAAGAATATGGAGTTGAATTACTGAAACTGGAGAGTGCAAACTTTGGTTCAGCTCTGCATAGAAACCAATCAACTTTCAGGTATTATTGTCAAAAGCTTAATATAACAAGCTGAAGTTAGAAGCTAATTGGCTACCATGCACAGCTGCACCAGATTTTACACTCTCCAGTTGTAAAAGTGGGGAGAGCAACGAGGGTGGGACTTTACATGAAGAGCATGCGAGCAAAAAGATAAAATTGGTGCAAAGATGGGAAAATTTAATTGGTTTATAAAGATATAACACGCAATTGATGATAATCTCTGTTACAATCAATAAGAGACATTAACATTGTACATAATAGCAGTGGTGGTACATAATAATATGAACACAACAGTATTCCACAAAACACCAAAATGGCAATAGTATAAAACCATTAAATATAGAGTGTTGCCTGCATGACAAATGGCCTCCAAATCCTGTAGGTACGAATAGTGGGAACTTGATAAGATAGTGAGAAACACGACTTTGGTAGCTCTATGCATTTCGTGGCTTAGGTGCCACTCGTCAGGAGCAAGCACGTGTGATATCCAAAGTAAAAATTAGGTATAAGGATAATCTGTTAATGGCGGACATGAAACAAGGTGGGGTAATAATAGAGACCGCACACAAGGGAAATGCTTACGCACTGTGGTTCGTATGTTGGTGGCTAAAAGCAGGGCACCGCCCACCACTCGGGGACACCACCCCCTGGGAGCTGAGGTGGACAGATCGAAGGGGGCAACCCGCCAGGTGCCCTCCAAAACCAGCATGACCCCACAAGACAAACCTGTGTATAAAATGAAAATGTGAAAATAAAACCAGGAAAATGAACCAGGGATGTGTGAGTGAAGAGATGGGGAGTGAGATGAAGGGGAAGGGGATTATGGCATGGTGAGAAAAAAGGGGGACAACCAATGCTGAGAAGCCCATAAGTGCGGGTGGAATCTGGAAAGAAAAGGAGAGAAAACCAGGTGTCGAAATGGAAAGTGAACCAAGATGGAGCAGTGAATGGAGGTGAAGAATACCTGGGTGCAGTTTCTGAAAAGGAAAGGGAAATAACAATCCCTTGACAGGCGTGACATCCAGTGTAGTGAAGGCCTCGGGAGCCAGCACGGCCAAAGATATGCCTTTATAGGCGCCACCAAGGAGGCCGCCCACCAGCGTAACGCCGCACATGCTAGAGGGAGGGGCGAAAGGCGCCTCCGATCGGGGCACCATGACACCCGGCCAAACAGCGCCGGGGCCCCGCCCACGTGATGCGCAAGAGTGAAATCCACCTGATCAGGTGTGTCAGCGTCAATAGGGCTCGCACGTCCAACGTGTGATGCGTGACGCTGACGCGCAGTGGCGGCACATCCACCCCTCCAAAAATTAAGGGATCATGCTAGTTTTGGATGGCGCGTCTTGAGT